>CM022300.1:21982051-22716279 GCA_011799875.1 Thinopyrum elongatum | reverse complement strand
TAGGACTAGGGGCTTGCGGTAACGAGCAGAGACTCACGAAAGATGTGACCCCGTCGCCCCGTCTCGAGGACTTGCGGCAAGGGTTAAGAATGCCCGGCCGCGCCTCGTATTCAACACTCGGGTACCATACAGGCAACCCGTCTTCACATCACACGCGGGTACCCCTCAGGGTCGACCCGCCTTTCCAAGTAACAACAGTACAGTCTAAGTATCCGTGTTTCCATAACATCAAGGGAATCCGAGGTATCACCCTCGTTGGATTCCTACCGATGTATCTGTCAAGGTGAACGTAGGAGGAATCACCCTCGCTGGGTTCACACTTGATGTGTTGCACGACAACGTCGTATCGGAAGTGGAGAAGGAGGAATCACCCTCGATGACCACGACCAAATAGCTTCTCTACAGAGTTAACATCAGGAGTGCTATAAGAGGTTTCAACCTCGGCACTCGATAGTAACGCTGCAGTGTCGTTACAACTAAAGGGGGTGATGTGCGGTGTCGGGGCCTGGTCTTTAATCCCGTTGATCGGGTCTTCTGACGATCCAGCGCGGCAGTCGGGATAAGTGGGGTCACTGATAGGTCTCTACCCAGCCTAGACTAAACAGTTTAGGATATGTAGGTAATTATCAACAGCAGGTTACAATGAACAGGCTATGCATCAGAATAGGTAAAGCAGTAGTAGCAGCAATTCTAATGCAAGCATGGGAAATTAGAATGGGCGATATCGGGATGATCAAAAGGGGGGGGCTTGCCTGGTTGCTCGGCGGCAAGGGCAAGGTTGTCAGTGGTGTCTTCGGGCTCCGGAGCTGCGTCGGTCTCGGGGACGACGTCGGTGTCGGGGTCTAACGAGAGAGAAGAGGGGGAGGAAACAGTATAAATACACAGCAAATCATGAGCAACACAAAGTACGGCATGACAATATGCAGTGCCGGGTGTGTTCTAACGTGTGGTTGCACGTCACCGAGGAAGGAGGAATCCATCCGGGAATGTTTTCCCGGTTCCGGACATTTGTCAGACAGATGACCGGAGGGGAACGGTTGCACGTTCGGATAGTTAGAGACGTGTGGCGGACGAACGGACCATGTATTCGGATTCGTCTCGTAATTCTGAGCAACTTTCGTGTTCAAAGTTTTTCGATCCGGGTTACGGATTAAAAGATATGATTTTCTAAAGTTTTATTGATTTTCTGGAATTAATTTAAATCAGAAAATCAATTATTACATCAGCAGTGATGTCACGCTGACATCATCAGTCAACATTGACTGTTGACTGGGTCAACCTGACAGGTGGGCCCCACCTGTCAGTGTCTGTTAATTAACTAACAGTTTAATTAGTTAATTAAACTCAATTAGTTTTAATTAAACAGAATTAATTAGGTCTAATTAGTCCTGATTAATTAAGTTAATTAATTAGTTAATTTATTAATTAATTAATTATTATTTTTAAATGTTTTCTCTTTTTTTTTAACGTTTTGGGGCGGGCCCCCATTGTCATAGGCCCAGGGGGGAGCCTAGCGGGCGCTGGGCGTAGCCCGACTGGGCACCCGCCCAGGTCGACATGGGAGGGACGGGCGCTGGGCGCCTGGACCCGGGCGCCCGACGGGGCGAGGCAAACAGGGCGGCGGCGGGGCGCCGACGGCCACCCTGACGAGCGGCAGCAGCTGCAAGCGAGGGGAGAGCAGCGGCAGGGCGAGGCCACGGGCTTGGGCCGGCAGCAGGGGACGGGCAGCGGAGCCGCGGCGAGGCCAGCGCTGTCGCGGGCGGCTGCGGGTGAGGGGAAGGAGGCCGGAAGCGGCGAAGAGCATGCGGGAGGGGGGGGGGGGGAAGAGGCGCGGGCCGCCAGTAGCGCAGCGCGGGGGTCGAGGACACACGGGCAAGGGCAGAGTGCGCTGGGGCGGGGCGCGCGTTGGCCGCGCGCAGGCGATGGGCGCGGCGGTCCTGTACGGGGAAAGGGGAAGGTGGGGAGGCGGAGGCCGATGCCTCACCAGCGTTGGGGGAACGGGGGTCGGCGAGGCTCGGTGATGGCCGGCGATGGAGAGACGGGACGGCGGCGTGCGACGGCGAAGGCCAAGGAGGAGCGCGGCGGGGCTCGGGGAAGATGGCGCGGTGCAGGAGGGAGATGCAGGAGGCCGGGAGGGAGGACGCGCGGCGAGTGGACTCCGCGGAGGAGGACGGAGGCACGGCGGGGCGGCGAACGGCGGCGTCGGGGCCAGTCCCGATCGGATCGAGAGGAACAAGAGAGAAGAGAGGGATTCGTTCGGTGGGGGGGGGAGTGGGGTGTCGGTGGGCTAGGGTTACGGGGAGTGAGGGATAAGAAGGAGTGGGGGGGTGGGCCGGCATGGGCCAGCTGGGCTGGGGCCCAGTTGGGCCGGGGGGGGGGGAGGGGGGTGTTTCTCTTTTTATCTTTATTTTGTTTTGTCTTTTCTTTTTATTTATTCTCATTTCCTGTTTTGTAATTAGCTAGGCACCCAGATGACTTTTGTAAAAATTGTGACCTGGTCCACAAATCACAGGGTATTGTATACCACTGCAATAAAATAGCTTGGTGTCCATATCTTTTTGTTTGGATTTAATTTAATTGAGAAAAGATTAAATAGTGCTGTCTTGCTGCTGTTTCTATTTGTTTGAGCCACTTAAATATTTTAGTTAACACTGCTGCTAATTTTATATTAGCCTCTGGATTATTTGCAACATGATGTACATTTTTGTTTCTGGATCTGAACAACTTTTATTTTCCACTTTAGTTTAAATTTGAATTTGACTTAGGAGTTGGAATGCAATATGATGCAAATGATGATCATGCACTGTTAATCATGCTGACTTGGCATAATCAAAAGGGTGATTACTGTAGTTAACCACTGGGGGTGTTACTACCCCTTCTGTCACTTGGTGAGAACACCGCAAGATCGAACCCATCACAAAGCACCTCTTCCCATTGCAAGAAAAATCAATCTAGTTAGCCAAACCAAACCAAAGTTTCGGAGAAGAAATATGAGGCTATAATAATCATGCATATAAGAGATCAAAGAAGACTCAAATAATATTCATGGATAGAACTTATCATAAACTCACAATTCATCGGATCCCAACAAACACACCGCAAAAAGTCATTACATCAAATAGATCTCAAAGAACATCGAGGAGAACATTGTATTGAGAATCAAAAAGAGAGAAGAAGCCATCTAGCTACTGCCTATGGACCCATAGGTTTGTGGTGAACTACTCACGCATCATCGGAGGAGCACCAATGAGGATGATGAACCCCTCCGTGATCGTGTTCCCCTCCGACAAGGTGCCGGAATAGGGCTCTAGATTGGATCTCATGGTTCTGGAACTTGCGGCGGCTGGAATTGTGTTTCGTCAACTCCCCTAGGATTTCTAGAATATTTGGGTATTTATAGAGTTGAGAGGCGGTGGAAAATACCTCCGTGGGCCTCACCATCCATCAGGGCGCGCCAGGGGCCTCTTGCGGGCCCAGGTGGGTGGTGGGCCCCACGGGCCTCCCCTTTGGTACTTCCTTGGCTCCCAAGTTGTCTTCTGGGCAGAAAAAAATCTCCAAAAAGTTTCGCTGCATTTGGACTTCATTTGGTACTGATATTCTGCGAAGTAAAAAACAAGCAAAAACCAGCAACTGGCAGTGGGCACTATGTCAATAGGTTAGTCCCAAAAAATGATATAAAGTTGCTATAAAATGAATATAAAACATCCAAGAATGATAATATAACAGCATGGAACAATAAAAAATTATAGATACATTGGAGACAATGCACCTACCAATGATGATTAGTTCCTTGCAATTCCTATTTCAGTTGCCTACAATACATTGAAAGTGTTGTAGCAACTTAGGATGATGTTAGGCTACTCACTAGTCAGACCAGGCAACTTAGGATAATGTCACTACCTCAGAAACTAAGTTACCTATGGTACTATCAACTTGGAGGTGAAGCTAGTATGGTAGGAAACTTAGAGGTGAAGCTAGTTAACTTGGTGGTCATGGTAGCCAACTTCGAAGGGATTTTTGATGGTAGGGAGGCTTACGACACAAATTAACCAGAAGTTGCTTTACTATAGCACTAAAGTTTCCCCCTGGCACCAAAAGTTGCTCGTGGAAAAAAAGTTAGTTGAAACATCACGACTCCAGTGCACTCATCAGGGAACTCATGTGTACTCTCAACCTGACTTGGTATCTGTCGTGGTTCTAAGTCTGACAGTAGAATAGGGGGGTAAGTATGAGGAGGCAAGATCCTAGCTATGATGAGGTTGTGCACGCAAGATTTACGAGTTCAGGCCCTTCTCGGAGGAAGTAACAGCCCTACGTCTCGGTGCCCGGAGGCTCGATCGATTGAGTTATGCGTGAAGTTACAGGGGGTGCGAACCCTTGTGCCAGTGGAGGGGGTGGCTTATATAGAGTGCGCCAGGACCCCAGCCGTCCCACGTTACAAGGGGTTCAATGTCCATAAATACAGGACGTTACTGATAACGCCAGCAATAAAGGCAAATAAATGATCATTAAGACTACAGAGTGAACGCCTGACCCTTGCCATCCTGAGTGACCTTTGATCTTCTGTCTTCCGAGTGGTTTCTGGTGTGGTCGAGTGAGTACACCCCGGTCGAATGGAATTGGGTTATCCGAGTGAACTGTTGGTCGAGTGGGTTGCACCCTGTGGTGATTTCAGTCGGTAGATGATGCTATCCTTTGAATGTCCTTGGCCTTAGAGCAGTGTCCTAGGGGAAGGGTGTCTAGGTCAGGCCTATTACCCTACCCTAGGTACATGTCTTCGTCATTAGCCCCCGAATGGATCTGGGTCCGAGTGGAGAAGGGGTTGAAGATGGTTTCGACCCGATTTATATGCTTCAGAGGCATCCTAACTGGGCCGGTGATCTTCGTAAAAACTTCAACTTCATTTTCAGTCGCCTGGGTCCATTCAGAGGTCGTCGAGTGATTTTTGCTGATAAGCTCTGAGTGTTGGTATGGTATAAAATCCTCGGCGCGATTGGTCACGCTGCCGCTTCCAGATCTCATGGGATTCAAAATTTGGAGAAGCGCGCGGGACGGAGGGTACCGCAGTAAACGGAGCGGGTTAGGCAGGGACGCCTCGATTCTTGCGCCACCTTTTTCGCCACGTAACCAGCGCGCGATTGTTGCGGGATTTGACTGGATTGCCTGGGCCCACAAGTCAGCCACTCGGGAGCAGGCCCATATAAGGCGTCGGGGTCGATAAGCCTGGCACTGTGCTCCCCATCTCCTCCCTCTTCTCCTGTTTCACCACCACATTCGCCGCCACCTTCGACGCCGCCGCCCCGTCCGAGCGCAACCTGCCACGATGGGGAAGGAGAAGACGGCGGCCCTGGAGCATGCGAAGAAAGCGACGGCGGCAGCGAAGGGCAAGAAGACGAGTCGGGGTGGATCATCGTCGAGATCCGGCCTGCCGCCCGGCTGGATCCAGGGCGATTGGATTCGCTCCACGATTCAGCAAGAGGATATGGAGGATCTGGTCGAGGGGGGCTTGATCGCTCATGGATCCTGGAGGCTGCCAAGTGATGAGACCGAGCCGCAGCCGCAGGAGGGTGAGTGCGTCCTCCTCGCGACCCACGTCGACCGTGGTTTTTCTCTGCCCCCTCATCCTTTTTTCCGAGGTTTTCTGAACTTTTTTGGGGCCCAACTTCATCACTTTTCTCCGAACACCATCACATACCTCGCTGCGTTTGTCTCCATGTGTGAGAATTTCCTGGGTTGTCGACCGCATTGGGGTCTCTTCAAACACATCTTTACTTACCGCTCACAGTCTGTGAAAAAGGCCAATCTGAGTGATGAGAGGACGCACGTGATCCAGATGTGCGGAGGTCTAGGGATCCAGATGAGAGGAAAAAGTACTTTTCCACCTATGACTCTTCCTGATTCGGTCAGAGGGTGGCAGTCGACCTGGTTTTATTGTAAGGACAAACCAACTCCTGGTCAGTCGACTGGCCTTCCCCCCTTTACCATGGGGCGGATTGAAAAGCCCTCTCCCTTGAAAGTGACTCCAGCAGAAAAGGCAGAGGTGAATATGTTGGTTGAACGCGTAATCCAACTTGTCCGCGATGGTGTGACCGGCATGGATTTGCTAGAGGTGTTTCTCACTCGCCGCATCCAGCCGCTCCAGGCCCGCGATCATCCTATGTGGATGTACTCGGGCGCCGATGATTCTGCTCGGATCCACCCGGAGGAAGTTGCCGAGGAGACGGTGGCGTAGTGGCTGCAGGGCATTACCAGAAACAAAGACAACCCCAGGGGGTCCAGGAGAATTCCGCCACTCGGCGCTGATAACGAACCAGACAAGGTCAGACCTTCAATGTCGAATGACTTTTACTCTAATTTGTAAACTGTCTTTGGAACCGACTGATGCTTGTTCGATTCTTTGCTTCGCAGATATATACTGAGATGTACTCGATGCCCAACGGGGAGCAGATCCAGGAAGGAGAAGAGAGCGGAGGCGACAACGGCGACTGGAACTCCAATGGGGAGAGTGATGAAGAGCACGAAAACTCGAGCAGTGATGAGGAGGTCGATTCTCCACCTCGCGCGGAAAAGCGTTCCAAGTACAAGCACAACCCAGCAAGTATCCGGGGCAAGGTGGCAGCACCGACTGGACAGACTTCGAAGCGCACTCGGACATCTTCTCCGGTGCCGACTGAGAAGGCTCCGAAGCAGCTCAAGACCGCGCCGTCAAAGCCACGGAAGGCTTTGCCCAAGATCAAGGTTGATGTTCCCGTCGCCTCTGCGTAAGCATTTCGTTTTCACCCTTTGTTCAAAGAATCTTATTTCAGTTGTCGACCCATACACTTGCTTGACCGAGTGAACCTTGAGATTTGCAGCGCTGCTACCTCCGGGAATTCTGCTTACCAAGATGATGGTGACGAGGAGATGGAGGACGCGGTCACATCCAAAGCGGGTATGACCCCTGTTATCTCGTCTTTTCTTTGCTAGCCGATTCTACAGTCGACTGAACTCTTGTGGTCGATTCTTTTGCAGCTCCGCAAAATGTTATTGAACTTCAAGACGATGATGAAGATGAGCCACAGAAACTCGTGGGTAGGAGGAGCAGGACCTCAGTCAAGAAGGTACCAGCTAGCAAGACGCCTCAGTCGACGCCGGCGACGGAACCAGCTATCCAGCAATCCGGGGACTTCAACCGTGCCTCCGTTACTTTTGCGAATCCCTTGTCGAGTGTTCGTCCTTCATCATCGACTGTGCTGGCCCTTGCTTCGTCTGTCCAACTTCATGCCTCAAGCTCTCAAGCTACTGCAACTGATACACCGACTGCACCTCCCACCGCCCATCACGTCCCAGAAGACCAAGTGAGTGCTGCCAAGGAGGCTATACGCCAGGCTGGCGTTATGATGGAGCAGATGAAGGTGGTGCGCGAGGCCAGTCAAGCTGCCTATGATGCCAGCTCAGCACTTCAGGCCAATGTCCAGGTTAGCTTACTTCTAACTGAACTCCATCTTGACGCTTGTTCTGTTAGGATATGATATTTAGAAACTGCCGCCTTATCCGCAAGACGTCCGTGGATGAGCGTTTTGGAACCTTAATTGCACACCCATTGTCAGTCTGAACACCCAGTGGGTGTTTTAATTTCTGTTGAGTAGTTCTTCCACTTGAGTCGACTAGGTTGTGCTGATTGAATCTCTGAACCAGTGGGGGCACGCTGAGTGCACCCACTGGGTGTAGTCCCCGAGACCGCCGTCGAATGTTTGATTCGGCGGGGGTCTTTGAACAGAGCTTTTCCACTCGGTCTGGGCAGATCATGCCGAGTGGAACCTTCTCCAGTGGGGGCACGCTGAGTGCACCCACTGAGTGTAGTCCCCGAGACCGTAGTCGACTACGGGCAGTCGGCTATGGTCTGAGTTTTTTTTTGACTGGACGGACCAAGTCGATTGAAAAAGTCGGACCAGTGGGGGCACGCTGAGTGCACCCACTGGGTGTAGTCCCTGAGACTATTGGCGAATGTTTGATTCGGCAGTAGTCTTAGAACTATTTGAACTTGCTACTTTATTGCTCGGAAGCAACCAATCTTTGTGTCTGCCGACTGACTATCTTCTGAACTCAGAAATCTTGTGATCTTGGAGCTCGGTTTGCCGACTTGGAGAAGAAGCAAATCCAGCTCAATCTTGACCTGGAGTTGGCTCGAAACAACTTGCAGAAGGCTAAGGATGACGCTGCTGGTAAGGAAAGCTTGTCGACCGGTTCTCTTGCCATCTTTTCTCCTCCTTTTTCTGATTCGAATGTTATTCATTCTAGAAACAATGAGACAGGCTTTGGAGAAGAAGGACCTTGACCTTGCAGTTGCGAAGAAAACCGCCGAAGACAAAACGGCGCTTGCCGACCAAAAGATGGCCTCAGTCGGAAAGCTGGAGGGAGAGAATACCAAGCTGAAGGCTGCTCTTGACGAAGCCAACAAAGAAGTGACTCGTCTGAAGAAGGACAAGCGGACCCTGACCAACAAAGTAGAAGACATCACCCGCAGGAGGGAAGAGCTGGAGAACTACCTTGGAGGACTCGCCAAAAAATTATTCCTCATGCTTGAAGGTACTTTTCTCTGTGCGATTGGTTTGCTTTCGTCGATTCATCATACTGCTGTCGACTCATTATTTCTCTGCGAGTGCAGAATTCTATCAAGACTTCGAGGAAGAGACTGGGCGAGTCGAGACGAACTTGGACCCCATCCACTCCCCTGTCAAAGATGAAGTAGCCATGAATGTGCTCCGACTGGAGTCTCGCCTTGCCAGTGCCTTGGAATACCTTGCTCGAGTCAAAGTTGCGGTGTCGCGGATCGACACAGCGCTCTGGCCAGGGGACACGCTCCGAAATGATCTCGAGTCTCTGATGACTCGACTCAACGAGATTCCTGGTCGAGTGCAGGAGTGCAAGAAGTCCGCTGCTCGATGCGGTGCTGACGTAGCTTTGTCCTTGGTTCGTGTCCACTGCAAGGAAGCCAGAGAAGAGAAGCTAGCGGCAATCAAGGTCGCCAACACCAAGAAACTTGACTTCCAGTCTTTCATGGAGACCTTCATTGCTGCTGCTACTCGAATCGCAGATGGAATCGATCTGGACGAGTTTGTCGA
This sequence comes from Thinopyrum elongatum, assembly GCA_011799875.1. NCBI lineage: Eukaryota > Viridiplantae > Streptophyta > Magnoliopsida > Poales > Poaceae > Thinopyrum > Thinopyrum elongatum. The sequence continues at coordinate 22,707,175 of CM022300.1, read as the reverse complement.
GCCTGCCAGCCCCTCTGCGGAGTGAATGAAACTTTTATGATCTGATTCAATTTGCCTCGGTATGCCGAGTGATTCTGTAACCATAAAACTCCTTCGGGCCTGATGCCCGAATACTTTAAGCTCCTTCGTCCGAACTTTTATGATCCGGTTCAATTTGCCTCGGTATGCCGAGTGATTTTGTAACCGTAAAACTCCTTCGGGCCTGATGCCCGAGTACTTTAAGCTCCTTCGTCCGAACTTAGTTTGCCCTTAAATATGCTTGTTTTTATTTCCGAGTGGAACTTGTATCTTCACTCGGAACAGATGCAGTTCTGAGGAGAGGATCGCGGACGACCTGCACCTCGTCGTCCTTGCAGATCAGGATGGAGCATGTTTTACGCTTAGGCGAGTACAGGACTGTAGCCAAGCCCCCGAGTGTGAGGATTGCTCGTCACTCGGTGGGATTTTACAAACTTAGGCGAGTACAGGGCTGCAGCTAAGCCTCTGAGTGAGAGGGTTGCTCATCACTCGGTAGGATTTTACAAACTTAGGCGAGTACAGGACTGTAGCTAAGCCTCCGAGTGAGAGGGTTGCTCATCACTCGGTAGGATTTTACAAACTTAGGCGAGTACAGGACTGCAGCTAAGCCTCCGAGTGAGATGGTTGCTCATCACTCGGTAGGATTTTACAAACTTAGAAAAGTACAGGACTGCAGCTAAGCCTCCGAGTGAGAGGGTTGCTCATCACTCGGTAGGATTTTTTACAAACTTAGGCGAGTACAGGACTGCAGCTAAGCCCCCGAGTGAGAGGGTTGCTCATCACTCGGTAGGATTTTACAAACTTAGGCGAGTACAGGACTGCAGCTAAGCCCCCGAGTGAGAGGGTTGCTCATCACTCGGTAGGATTTTATAAACTTAGGCGAGTACAGGACTGCAGCTAAGCCCCCGAGTGAGAGGGTTGCTCATCACTCGGTAGGATTTTTTGAACTTAGGCGAGTACAGGACTGCAGCTAAGCCCCCGAGTGAGAGGGTTGCTCATGACTCGGTAGGATTTTACAAACTTAGGCGAATCGGATTCGCGGCTAAGCCTCCGAGTGAGAGGGTTGCTCATCACTCGGTAGGATTTTTTGAACTTAGGCGAATCGGATTCGCGGCTAAGCCACCCACTGGGGGATTTTGGACACATGTATTAGTAACAACAATCATTTAGGAGACTGTAAAACCATGTCTTTGATAAACGAACTGAAAGGTACTCTTTATTACATCTCATCAGTCTGAACACTTAAGTATAAAAACGGCGGAGTAGCTCCGCATTCCAAGCGCGTGGCTCGTCTTTATTATGCTCCACATTGTAGAGGTGATACGCTCCGTTGTGGAGCACCTTGGTGACGATGAAGGGACCTTCCCAAGCGGGGGCAAGTTTGTGAGGCCGTTGCTGGTCCACTCGGAGCACAAGGTCCCCTTCCTGAAATGCTCGACCCTTCACATTTCTGGCATATAATCGACGAAGGTCTTGCTGATAAATGGTCGATCAGATCAAGGCCATCTCTCTTTCTTCTTCCAGAAGATCAACATCATCTTCTGGAGCTCGTTCTGCTTCAGCTTCTGAAAAAAGTTCTACTCGAGGCGCATTGTGAAGCAAGTCACTCGGCAGCACAGCCTCAGCCCCGTAGACCATGAAGAAGGGGGTTCGACCAGTCGACCGATTTGGTGTTGTTCTTAATCCCCAAAGGACTGACGGTAGCTCATCTACCCAAGCGCCGGCCGCATGCTTGAGGTCGCGCATCAATCGAGGTTTTAGCCCTTTGAGAATCAAACCGTTCGCTCTTTCTGCTTGTCCATTCGACTAAGGGTGGGCGACTGAGGCATAGTCGACCCGAGTACCTTGGGACGCACAGAAAGCTCGGAACTCATCAGAATCAAAGTTTGACCCATTATCCGTGATGATGCTGTGTGGGACTCCGTACCTAAATGTTAACCCTCTGATGAAGCTGACTGCAGTACTTGCATCTAGGTTTTTGACAGGTTTAGCTTCGATCCATTTGGTGAACTTGTCGACTGCTACAAGCACATGGGTGAAACCACTCCTGCCAGTCTTCAGAGGTCCCATCATATCTAAACCCCAAACAGCGAATGGCCAGATGAGTGGAATGGTCTTCAGGGCTGAAGCGGGTTTGTGGGACATGCTGGAGTAGAACTGACAGCCCTCACATTTGTCAATTATTTCCTTTGCCATCTCATTTGCCCGCGGCCAATAAAACCCTGCTCGATACGCTTTGGCCATGATGGCCCGAGAAGACGCATGGTGACCACAGGTTCCCGAGTGAATATCATCGAGGATCATTCGGCCTTCTTCCGGGGCGATGCATTTCTGAACGACCCCAGTGACACTTTCCCTATAGAGTTGCTCCCCCATTACTGTGAAGGCTTTGGATCGACGGACAATCTGGCGAGCCTCTTCTTCATCCTCTGGAAGCTCTTTCCTGAGAATATATGTGATATACGGCACTGTCCAATCAGGAATAACGATCAAAACTTCCATGATCAAGTCGACCACAGCTGGGATTTCAACTTCAATCGGATCAGTGGAACTTTTAGGCTGTGGGGGCTCTTAAGTGAAGGGATCTTCTTGAACTGATGGTGCATGAATATGCTCCAAAAACACATTACTGGTAATAGGCTCCCGCTTGGAACCTATTTTCGCCAAGTCATCAGCTGCTTGATTCTTCAGTCGGGGTATATGGTGGAGCTCTAGCCCTTCAAACTTCTTTTCTAACTTTCTCACCGCATTGCAATAACCAGTCATAGCTTGGCTCCTGACGTCCCACTCCTTCATCACTTGATTAACCACTAAATCTGAGTCACCGTAAACCATTAGGTGGCGGACGCCGAGTGAAATGGTCATACGCAACCCATACAAGAGTGCCTCATATTTAGCTTCATTGTTGGAGGAATCAAAGTGAATCTGAAGAACATATCTGAGGTTGTCGCCTCGTGGAGATACCAGGACTACTCCAGCGCCTGAACCATTCAACATCTTGGACCCGTCGAAGAACATAGTCCAATGTTTCGACTGTATCTGGGTCGGTAACTGTTGTTCAATCTACTCGACGAGGAAATCTGCTATCGCTTGAGACTTGATCGCTTTCTTTGCCTCGAACTTGATATCCAGCGGAAGGAGTTCAATCGCCCACTTTGCCACTCGGCCAGTTGCATCTCTGTTGTTCAGAATTTCTGACAACGGAGCGTCGCTGACGACTGTAATCGAATGATCTGAGAAGTAATGTGCAACCTTCTTTGTGGTCAAGTAAATTCCATAGACAAGCTTCTGATAATGTGGATATCTCTGCTTGGATGGAGTTAAGACTTCAGAAATATAGTACACTGGGCATTGAACCTTGTAGGTTTTACCTTCTTCTTCCCGCTCGACCGTGAGTACTGTACTGACAACCTGTCTAGTGGCTGCTATATAAAGCAGTAAAGGCTCTTTGCTGATTGGAGCAGCAAGCACCGGCTGGGTGGAAAGCAGGGCTTTGAGCTCTGCAAACGCTGCGTCAGCTTCAGGAGTCCACTCGAACTTATCAGATTTCTTCATCAGTCGGTAAAGAGGCAATGCCTTTTCACCGAGATGAGAGATGAATCAACTCAAAGCGGCCAAACAACCAGTAAGCTTCTGAACGTCGTGTACACGCACAGGGCGTTTCATTCGGAGGATTGCACGAACTTTCTCTGGGTTTGCATCGATCCCACGTTCGGAAACGAGGAAACCGAGTAACTTTCCACCTGGAACTCCAAATGTACACTTCGACGGATTAAGCTTGATATCATATCTTCTCAAATTGGCAAAGGTTTCGGCAAGGTCAGTCAGCAGGTCGGAACCTTTGCGCGACTTAACCACGATGTCATCCATGTATGCTTCCACATTCCGACTGATTTGAGCTAGCAGACACTTCTGTATCATGCACATGAATGTGACACCAGCATTTTTGAGGCCAAAGGGCATGGTGATGTAGCAAAAGCACCCGAATGGGGTGATAAAAGCTGTTTTTATTTCATCAGGTCCATACAGTCGGATCTGATGGTACCCGGAATATGCATCCAGGAAGGACAATTGCTCACATCTCGCAGTTGAGTCGACTATCTGATCGATGCGGGGGAGAGGAAAATGATCTTTCGGGCAGGCCCGATTGATATGCTTGAAATCAATGGACATACGGAGTGAATCGTCCTTCTTGGGAACCATAACAACATTGGCGAGCCACTCGGAGTGGTAAATTTCGCGGATGAACTCAGCTGCCAAAAGTCGAGCCACCTCTTCGCCGATTGCCTTTCTCTTCTCCGCAGCGGACCGACGGAGGTGCTCTTTCATAGGTTTTGCCTTTGGATCGACTCGCAAACGGTGCTCAGCCAGCCCCCTGGGTACACCCGGCATGTCAGACGGCTTCCATGCGAAGATGTCTCAGTTCTCACGGAGGAACAGGATGAGCGCTTCTTCCTATTTACTGTCGAGTGTTGTTGAGATATGAGTCGGAGCAGCACTGGGATCGGTCGGGTGAATGTGAACAGGCCTTATTTCACCGGACGACTGAAATGCAGACTCGGAAGCAGGCTTCTTAGCGCGCAACAAATCACTCGGATCTGCAGTCTTCTTATATTCTTCCATTTCTATCGCTGCCATCTGTTCATCGGCAATCTTAGAGCCCTTCTGGAGGCACTCTTTTGCTCGTTGACGATTACCAGTGACCGTGATCACGTCCCTGGGGCCAGGCATCTTCAGCTTGAGGTACACGTAACACGGTCGAGCCATGAAACGGGCATATGCAGTTCTGCCCAGAATAGCATGATAGGCACTGTGAAAATCCACAACTTCAAATGTTAGCTTCTCCTTACGGTAATTCTTTGAGTCACCGAAAACCACGTCAAGAGTGATCTGTCCGAGTGAATCAGCTTTCCTCCCTGGAATGACACCGTGGAACCGCATGTTGCTCTCACTGAGCTTGGACATCGGAATGCCCATCCCACGAAGAGTCTCAGCATACAAAATGTTCAAGCCGCTGCCACCATCCATCAAGACTTTGGTCAGTCGGGTGCCCCCAATGACCGGGTCGACCACCAACGCTTGCCTCCCAGGGGTGGCGACGTGCGGTGGGTGGTCAGATTGGTCGAATGTGATGGGAGTCTTTGACCATTTCAGATATGTCGTTGTTGCCGGAGCAACCATGTTTACCTCTCTGTTGATGACTTTTAGTCGACTTTTACTCTCAATGTCAGCAAAAATCATCAAAGTGGAATTGACGTTAGGGAAACCGTCATCATCTTCTTCCTGGTCACCATCCTTGTCAGACTCTTTTTCCTTTTCATTGGGCTGTTTCTCTCGGAACTGCTGGATCAGGAGCCGACATTGTCGAGTGGTATGTTTGGGATAAATCAGATTTCGCTCTTCATCCTTCTTGGTGTGAATGTGACATGGCAAGTCCAACACATCGTTCCCAGCCTGATCTTTCACCTTCTTGGGGATCCAGGGTCCCTTGGGAATCCCCTTGAATTTTCCTTGAGTTACAACTGCAGCTTCACCTGGACCTGCTGGCTCGGCTTTGTGTTTCTGCTTTCGACCCACTCCGGTGTCTTGGGCGACTGGTTTGCCCTTTCCACTGCGGAGTCGGTCCTCTTCTTCACCATGAGCGTACCGGGTGGCTATTTCCATCATTCGGGTCAGAGACATATCTCCTGTCCGACCGAATTTCAAGTTGAGCTCTCGATATCGAACGCCCTCCTTGAAGGCACAAACTGCTTGGTGTTGGGATACATTTTCTACCGTGTGGTGTAAAGTGGTCCATCTTTGGATGTAATCCCTCAGAGTTTCATTCGGCTTCTGTACACAATGTTGCAATTCCGTCAACCCCGCAGGTCGTTTGCATGTGCCCTCGAATGTCCTGACAAACACTCGGGCTAACTCCTCCCAGCTGAATATACTGCCTGGAGCCAACTGATTCAGCCATGCTCTGGCCGACCCTTCCAGCATGAGAGGAAGATGTTTCATAGCTACCTCATCATTTCCACCACCGATCTGAACAGCCACTCGGTAATCTTCTAGCCAAGTGTCAGGCTTCGACTCACCGGTGAACTTACTAACCCCGGTCGCCAACCTGAAGTTGGGGGGGATCTCAGCGGCTCTGATAGCTCTGCTAAAACACTCGGGACCCGAAACATGAATCCTGCTTCCACTCGGGCGATCCCTGCCTTGCCCCTCTCTGTGTGCTCGGTTCCTGTCGACCAAACCTTGCACTAAAATTGACCTCGCATCAAACCCTGGCTCTCTTGGGTCGACCGGCATCCTCCGCCCTCCGCTGTACGGGCGCCTGTCACCATAGTGCCGGGGCACATATGATCCGCTTCTCGGAGGGGGTGTAGGCGTTCGACGGCGGTCATCACGGCCGAGTCGATGATCGTACTGCTCGTGGATCCGACCCAAGTGCTGATCCTGGCAATGCACCCGCCCCTCACGCCGCGGAGGCGATCTTGGGCTGTGAGCCAACTGAACTGTGTCAGCCACCACAGATCTGCTATGGATTCTGTTACGCGACTGTGATACTGTAGTGTTTTGGTCTCCTGCCGCCCGGAGCAGAGCCCGGATCTGCATCAAACCTCGTCCAGCTTCTGACTGGGATGGCTGGATGGATTCTGCTATACGAGCTGCGGCTACAAGATTCTGAATCGGAGTGTGGTATACCTGAGGTTCAGGAGGGAACAATTGCCGCCGTCGACTGGACTCAGGAATCCGCTGCCGAGCATGTTCGTCGAGTGCATGCTGAAGATTTTCCAGTCGAGTGCGTTCAGCCAAAGTGGCCAAGCGCGCTGCCTCCAAGGCCCGAGCCTCAGAGGTCTCTCCGACGATGGGCGTGTGGAGCGCTTCCTCGTTACGGCGGTGAAGTTCCTCCCTCCGCTGTGAAGAGAGGGTTTCGGGGTGGTATTCCTCGTGAACACGCGATGGATCGCCACCGCCGTCGCCGCCTCCGTTGCGACGCATGCCAGGTGGGCTACACGGCGTGTCGACCATCAGGACCTCCGCCGCAGGATCACTGCTGTCGCACTCGGACAGAGTCTCGACGGAGCCAGTCGACAGATCGAACAGGCCGTAGAGAGATTCATCGGGCTCGATTGCCGCGACTTGAGGGGTGGCTGATTGACGTGCCACTGCATGCTTCACCCACCGCTGAAGCCGCGATCGGCCGGATCGCTTGCGACGGCGAACAGCGGGGAACGAAGACGTCGTAGGAAACGACCGATATTGGGTCGACAGCTGCCGCAGAAGGACGCCGCGGACACATGCGCGAAAGTGCGTCGCCCCGCGGACGGGGAACGTCTCGACGTCGAGGGGGGCCCCCTGGAGCCAGGCGGAGTCGTCGGCGATGAAGACGAGCGCGCCGAGACGGATCTCGTGGCCCTCAGCCAAACCTCCACCCGAAACCATGATGATGGGAATCGGAAAAAATCGCAACCTCACCGGAAAGTCGCTAAGACACCTGCCCCACGGTGGGCGCCAGCTGTCATGGTTCTAAGTCTGACAGTAGAATAGGGGGGTAAGTATGAGGAGGCAAGATCCTAGCTACGATGAGGTTGTGCACGCAAGATTTACGAGTTCAGGCCCTTCTCGGAGGAAGTAACAGCCCTACGACTCGGTGCCCGGAGGCTCGGTCGATTGAATTATGCGTGAAGGTACAGGGGGTGCGAACCCTTGTGCCAGTGGAGGGGGGTGGCTTATATAGAGTGCACCAGGACCCCAGCCGTCCCACGTTACAAGGGGTTCAATGTCCATAAAGACAGGACGTTACTGATAACGCCAGCAATAAAGGCAAATAAATGATCATTAAGACTACGAAGTGAACGCCTGACCCTTGCCATCCTGAGTGACCTTTGATCTTCTGTCTTCCGAGTGGTTTCTGGTGTGGTTGAGTGAGTACACCCCGGTCGAATGGAATTGGGTTATCCGAGTGAACTGTTGGTCGAGTGGGTTACACCCTGTGGTGATTTCAGTCGGTAGATGATGCTATCCTTTGAATGTCCTTGGCCTTAGAGCAGTGTCCTCGGGGAAGGGTGTCTAGGTCAGGCCTATTACCCTACCCTAGGTACATGTCTTCGTCAGTATCTAGAGAAAGGAACCACATATACAAAAGCCTAAGTTCACATTGATGGGGCTATTGGAGGCAAAAGGACAAGAAGCTTTCAATTGTTATGCACTCGAGTAGCACACAAAAAAGGTCAGCAACTTTTGGGGTGTTTTTATGCCACTCCAGGGCATTCATCAGGCAACTCATGTGTGTTTTTCATCATTATATCTGGAGATTTCAATGATTTTTGTGGTCAACTCATGCGAAAACAATGAACAACTTGCGTAGGTTTGTGTGCAACTGTTTGATCTTCCCCCTAGCAACTCATCCTCACACTACTGTGAGCAACTCCTGCTCATAGTGTGAGCAAATCTTGCTCATTCTAAGAGCAACTCCTACATTCGTCAACCTCTTGCCACCTCATCTCCAACCCCACTCATCACATGCGCGATAGTTGAGAAAAATAAAAATAAGTGAAAGAACTCTAGCATTACTACTTTAGGCAGAAATGTGGTGAAACATCATATCACCCAAAGACTAAAAAATAGCATCACAAAAAAACACAGGGTTATACAACTTATGCTATTTTGTAGGCAACTTCGTGCAAAAAATATGAACAACTTGCATAGATTTGTGGGCAAACAGTCTGATATGCCCCCTATGCAACTTCTGATCCCCCCTAGTAACCCGATGTCACACTGTGAGCAACTCCTACTCATCTTGTAGCTATGCAACTATACAAATCTGCATAGAGCGACTGTTAAGCAAAATTGAACGCAGCTGCCACTAGCAAAATTTTATAGCAAGATCCAAAACCAACGGTCCCTAACAAAAAATCCAAGCAACTATCCTAGCAAATCAAAGCAACTGTATTACCAGAAACAAAATGCAAAAGTGCTCTAACAAAACCAAGTAGCTATACTTGCAGAACCAAGCAACTGTCCTAGCAAATCCAAGCAACGGCATTACCAAGAAACACAACGCAAAACTGTCCTAGTAAAACCAAGCATCTGTCATAACCAAACAAAGCGGCTACATTACAATACGATGCAACTCTTCTAGCAAATCCAAGTGACTGCTTTGTTCCCATAATTTACATAATTGCCTATCGATTGACTACACAACATTCCCACTGTTTTCAATAAAAGTGTTCCCGATTGCCTGTCTATCCTCCCTATAATCCCCGTAATGGCCTAGAAGGTTGTGTACAGAATCACACAACGAATTTGATGGGGGAAAATGCCTCCCGTGTACCAATCCCCCTTTCTCTCCAATGAAGAGGCAACTTTGATGCCAGGGAGAGGCAACTTTTGTACTACAGTAAGCAACTTTTTGTTAGACTGTTTATCATGGTCACCTATCATCCCGATGATCTTTTGAGTTGGCTACGATCACTACTAAATTGCCTACCATCACCTATAAGTTGCCTACCATGACTACCTATCAACTTTGATGCTACATGAAAGACCTTGTTCCGAGGTTGCCTATCCAACTTAATGCTCTTACAAAATTGGCTATCATCACCGTTAAGTTTCCTAGCGTCGTCTATGAAGTTGCTTTCAATGAACTTTTTTTTCTCATGCAACTTTGGTGCCACGGAGAAGCAACTTTTATACTACATTAAGCAACTTCCAGTTAGGATGTGTATCATGGTCTCCTATTGTCCCGATATTCTTTGGAGTTGGTTACGATGACAACCAAATTTTCTACCATCACCCGTAAGTTGCCTACCATGACTACCTATCAGTAGGCAACTATATCGATGGCATGCAACTGAGAGTCATCCGTAGGAAACTAATTAGAAATGTCAAGCAACTTATCAGTCACCATTGGTGACTAAAAAATTAGCAATGAAAGAAAAGTGACCATCAACAATAGGCAACTTCGTAGTATTGTAGGTAACTTAGAGAAAATGGTAGGTAAGTGAGCATCCACTGGTAGACAACTTACCCACCACAGAAGGTGTAGTGAGGAGAATGTTAGACAAATTTATTAGTACAAACTATAGAACGAAGTTGCTTTTATACACCACTAAAGTTGCCTTCCATGGTAGAAATGTTGCTTTGAAAATGTTGTGAAGTTTACCACCCACACAACTTCTCTTCTTTCCCTAGACAACATAAGTGGTGTGAAGTTGCCAACCCCCAAGCAACTTACCATTTGTCCACGTCTCTGTCAACTCACGTCCACATTTATGGCAACTCACGCCTGCGTTTCTTGCAACTAGTGCCTCTCGTCCATATTTCTGTTGGTTTTGCGTGGTTGTGGTCGCCATATCCAGCACATCCCCCAAAATGTGCTTCTCTCACATGCCACCGCTCCTCGGCGTCTCACTGTCATCACCACCCAACACACCAACCACGAAACTCCGCCGACATGCAAAATTAGAACATGCATCATTTATACACAATATGTAGAAGCTCCACGAGGTCTCCACTGTACGTCGTATATAAACGCACCAAATAAAATCACCATACATACATGTTGATTGTCATGGTGCTGTTTAACACATCTGACGCTATTAAATTTTCTACTACCCAATCAATTAATGTGTTGTGCTCATACCGTGGATAGATGGATGGATGCAGAAGTACGAACCACAAGGGATCTCTCCTTTCTGGTGTCGAATTACAAAACATATAAGGGATCGAGCTAGGTCCATAAATTACCTTCTGATGTTCAACAATGACTGTGAAGACCCCCTGGTTGTATAGGAAACTTTTACTGAGTGATTTAGGCAAGTACTATTTATATTGAGGCAACTTATTCCATTGGAAAATGCAACGAGTGTGCAAATTACAACAATTTACTGCTAAAAACTGCTACTGATATAAGGTGTAGAAATTTATTTACAGATTGCCTAACTTCACTGCCCTGGCAAAGAATTCAATGTACCATCATGCAGATTTTTGGGCAACTACCTAGTACATGTTGGGCAAGTTTTGATCGATAAAAACAACGTATGAAATGAACGATATCCTGGCATCCTTGACTCATCACTTGTACCTTGCGAGTTGACCAGTGGGGGCCAAATAGCACGTATGAGTATGGTTTAAATTTCACATAAGTTGAGAGGCCTTACAGAAGTACATATGAGCACAACCATACTGTCTTAACCTCTCGAAGTTTTATAAAAAAAGACTATCTATTTCTAAACTGATTTAGAAATTATTAATTCCAAGTCAACAATCTTGAAGAAATTGTTAAAATTTCTTGGTCAACTAAGGAAATACAAAAAAACGTTTGGATAAGATAAATATCGTATGCAACTGATAAGTCTCCAACGTATCTATAATTTTTTATTGTTCCATGCTATTATATTATCATTCTTGGATGTTTTACAATCATTTTATAGCAACTTTATATCATTTTTTGGGACTAACCTATTAACATAGTGACCAGTTCCTGTTGCTGTTTTTTGCTTGTTTTTTACTTCAAAGAATATCAGTAACAAATGGAGTCCAAATGACACAAAAAAATTTGGAGATTCTTTTTGGACTAGAAGACAACTTGGGAGCCAAGGAAGCACCTGGGGGGAGGCCCGTGGGGCCCACAAGACAGCAGGGCGTGCTAGAGGCCCCTGGCGTGCCCTGATGGGTTATGGGGCCCACGGGGATCTCCTGCACCGCCTCTTCGCTCTATAAATACCCAAATATTCCAGAAACCCTAGGGAAGCAAACGAAACACAATTCCAACCGCCGCAAGTTCCAGAACCATGAGATCCAATCTACACCATCGCGAAGGGGTTCATCATCCTCATTGGTGCCTCTCCGATGATGCGTGAGTAGTCCATCATAGACCTACGGGTCCATAGGCAGTAGCTAGATGGCTTTCTCTCTCTCTCTTTGATTCTCAATACAATGGTCTCTTGGAGATCTATTTGATGTAATGACTTTTTGTGGTGTGTTTGTTTGGATCCGATGAACATCGAGTTTATGATCAGTTTCTATCCATGAATATTATTTGAGTCTTCTTTGATCTCTTATTTGCATAATTATTTATAGCCTCATATTTCTTCTTCGAATCTTTGGTTTAGTTAGGCCAACTAGATCAATTTTTCTTGCCATGGGAAGAGGTGCTTTGTGATGGGTTCGATCTTACGGTGTCCTCACCCAGTGACAGAAGGGGTAGCAAGGCACATATGTATCGTTGCTATTAAGGATAACAAGATGGGGTCTATTCCTACATGAATTGATCTTGTCTACATCATGTCACCGTTCTTATTGCATTACTCCATTTCTTAATGAACTTAATACACTAGATGCATGCTGGATATCGCTCGATGTGTGGAGTAATAGTAGTAGATGCAGAATCATTTCGGTCTACTAATTTTGGACGTGATGCCTATATATTGATCATTGCCTTGGATATCGTCATGATTATTTGATCTTTTATCAATTTCCCAACAGTAATTTGTTTATCCACCGTATGCTATTTTCTCGAGAGAAGCCACTAGTGAAATCTACGGCACCCGGGTCTATCTTTTATCATATTGATTTCCGATCTATCTTTTACCACATTTGTTTTCAGATCTATTGTTTCAAAAACCCAAAAATACCTTGTTGCATTTTTTATTTGCATCTTTTATTTCGTATTTTATTCATATCTATTTACCCAAACTCATACTATTTAATCTATCTTTTACCAGGGAGGGATTGGCAACCCCTCTTACACGTTGGGTTGCGAGGATTTGTTCTTTATGTGCAGGCACCGTTTACATAGTGTTGCTTGGTTCTCCTACTGGTTCGATAACCTTGGTTTCATAACTGAGGAAAATACCTACCGTCGCTGTACTGCATCATCCCTTTCACCTTGGGGAAAAAACCAGCGCAGTTGAAGCCACGTCAGCAACACATACAGTGAAGATACAGCGATCAGAAGCTACATGTTGAACCATGATACTACTGATTGACTATGATCTTGCTGCATAATCAATCACAGAGCTATGGAGAATTGCACATCCGGGAAAAGGATTGAGTGGGAAGCAGTAGTAATGGGTGAAATTGTGAAATCCAAAAGGGCACATACATGATCTAGCTTACCTGAGAAGACGATTTTGCGGTGCACTGTCTGCAGAGCAAAGCAATGACCAGAGCCAAAAGGGACAAGAACGAGCAGCTAGCTACCTTGGCCCTTTAATGGGGGGAAGAATGAGCCTCTCCTCAAGCGAAACCGCACGACCAGGCAGAGGTGGCGCGGACCCGCTTCGGCCGTGCTTGATCTGGATCCTAGGCCGTTATCCACGACAGAGCTGAGGAGCCGCATCGACCGACACGCTGCCCCACCAATGGTGGACGTGCTGTCCCCATTGACTTGCTTCCGCCCCGCCCATGCAGGCTGCCGCAGTGCGCGACCTCGAGCACTTCCGTCACTTATTTGGAATCTTCGTTGTTGGCTGTTCCACGCGAGGAACGACGCGACTGCATGCGTCGTTGGCGCCGGCAGCCAAGGCGGGCGGCTAGCGTAGATCCGGCGAGGGCGACGTAGGGGACGGGCGGCAGGTCCAAACGAGGGTCGAGGGAGAGGTTGTAGGCGGCAGGGCGGCGAGGATCCGACAGGGGCTTGACGGGTTGAGTGGTTGACCTCCAGCAGCTATGTGGCCCGACAGGGAATTTTGAGAAGGTCCAAAGGTGCACCTATGTGGCCCGACAGGGAATTTGATTTAGATGTCACCTTGTAGGCATAACATTCCAGCGAACAGACGTACGAAACCGAAATGCTCGTTGCCCTTTCGGTTCATTCCTAGGCGGCCCCATAAAAATCGTAAGTGAGACGAAACCAAAAATATCATATTGCTTTATTAGTAATATAGGTATATATATATATATATATATATATTACCCATGAGGTCAAACAGTAGTTAGCGATCTAATTGATTGGTTTGTGGGATGAAGACCTCACATGGATAATTTGTTTGGCTAAAAAAAGGAGAGGAGAGGAGGAGATTGCTAATTTGGGCGCGGTAATCCCTCCTGGCCTCTCACCGTACTGCTAATTTGGATCCCTCATCCTCACACCACGCCACAATCTTTCTTCCTACGCACTGTACAATCCAACCAACGCAGGACAAGAGTAGCAACAATGGCAGTGCATCAGTGCACAGTGGCGCTCTTTGTGGCTGTCGCCCTCGTGGCGGGGCCAGCCGTCTCGTACGCTGTCGAAACCGGCAATGCCCTGGCCGGGGCACAACCGAAGGCCACGACCGAGGAGCAGAAGCTAATTGAGAAGGCCAATGACGCCTTCAAGGCGGCTGTGGCGGCCGCAGCCGTGGTCGCTCCAGCGGACAAGTACAAGACATTCCAGACCACCTTCGCCCTGAACTTTGGCTGGTCTATCGGAGGGATCACCGGCACGTTCAACTTCCAAGCCACTTTCACCACCAGGATCGCCTTCGCTCAATTGACGGCCTACCACTTCGCCAAGGGCGCTACCCCGGAGGCCAAGTACGACGCCTTCGTGGCCATCCTCAGCGAGTCGCTCCGCATCATCGCCGGCATCCTCGAGGTCCACGCCGTCAAGCCCGCCGGTGAGGAAGTCAAGGGGGCGATCCCTGCCGACGAGCTGAAGGCCATCGACCAGATCGACGCTGCCTTTAGGACTGCAGCCACCGCCGCCGACGCTGCCCCGATCAAGGACAAGTTCGCCGTCTTCAAGTCCGCCTTCAACAAGGCCATCAAGGAAACCACAGGCGGTGCATACGAGGGCTACAAATTCGTCCCCGACCTCGTGTCCAGCATCAAGAAGGTCTACGGCATCACTGTTCCCAATACGCCCAAGGACAAGCTCTTGGCCTTTGAGTCCGCTCTGAGCAAGACCATCCTCGCCATGGCAGCTGCCGCCACCGCCCCTGCCACTCCCACTGCCGCCACTGCCACAGCTACCGCCACTCCCACTCTCGAGAAATCATAAGAAAATGCTTGTCTTCTCTTATTTAAGAGATGATCTCTTAGCATTATATGTCTCACAATATTTTTAGTAATAGCTAATTATTGAAGATAAGGCTAAGATATAACTCATTGTATGCGTACTTTTTTGTCATCTCTAAATTACATGCAAAACTTAAAATAAGACTGTCTTATCAATCATTGTAGATGCCCTTAGAGCATGTACAATGGTTCTGTCTTAAGAATGCCATGTAGAATAAATAATGAGGTGGAGGAGAGAGAAATCATAAGAAAATGTTTGTCTTCTCTTATTTAAGAGGAGACAAGAGATGATTTCTTAGCACAATATGTCTCACCACGTTTTTAGGAATAGCTAATTATTTAAGATAATGCTAAAAGATGATCCATTGTAGATATGTTTTTTTGTTATCTCCAAATTACATGCAAGACTTAAAATAAGATTATCTTATCAACCATTGTACATGCCCATATCACATAGCAAACTGCTTTTAAAAACTGACGTGGAACTAATCCTGCGCCAAGGTGTTCGAGCAAACGTAACCAACAGAGGATGGGGAGTCGCTGCAAAAACACCCACAACTAACGATTATCAGTTAGCTTTTTTTAATTAATCTGTTTCGGACACGCACGGTCGGCACACTAGCAACATATCGATTCAGGTGTAAAACTTACTTTATCCTATATATAGGATGGCTTGGTCGTATCCAAAGCCTATCAGATCTAGCCCGTAGAGACGAGGATTTAGTTGGTGGCAGGGAGCCGAGGGTGGGGATGGCTAAGGCAGGCCACAGTGGTGATATCTTAGCCGGTATCATGCACTCGGTAATAGCAAATATATTGATGTGGCAGAGAATTAAAGAAAAGAGAGAGGGTTAGGCTGGTTGTAATGGGGAGTATCATATACTAGTATCATGCATATGATACTACCTCCCTAATGCATAGTATTATATCTTAGTATCATATATTACTTTATTTATTACCATGCATGACACATACTAGCATAGCATTTATTATGATACGGTATCATGATATGATACTCAACCCTTTCTTTCTTCATTTAATTCCATGACATCTTATCAAAATTACCTAGTTGGCATGCATGATACTAGCTATGATACTAGCATTACAACCAGCGTTAGAATAACATACGTAGATACCGTATCATGTTAAATGCTATGCTACTTTGTGTCATGCATGACAATAAATATGATCATCTATGATACTACGCTATGATACTATGCACTACGAAAATAGTATTATACATTAGTATCATGTGTATGATAATAGTATATGATACTCCTCACTCTGAGTAGCTTGAATCACCCACCGAGTCGTCAACGTCGCTGACGGCGCCACCGCAACAGAAACCGCTAATGATGTCAGCCAGTGTGCAAGCCGGTGCAGACTAATGGACGCCCTCTACCGATGAGGCCGTACCATGCCCACTGTGTCGGTCAACATGCGTATGGCAGATCAATAGCAGCTGAAGCTGCAGCTAAGGCAACCACAAGGTTCCCGTTTTTTCTTTTGCATATTTAGTTCCCTCAATTTTTTGTTACATCTTCTTTCCCCCTGTCTTCCCTCGAATATTTGGTGTGCCGCCTCTCTCCCAATTAGCCTATTTACTAGAAAGGTTGGGCGCGCTTTGCTGCGCCGTTGGTGTTGCTGGGTTTCTTAAAAAAATGCACACTTTGTTTCAATATATAAAGTTTATTACTTATTTAAAAAGTCAAACCTTTTAAGTTTGATAAAATTTGTAGGGAAATATATCAAAATCCATAATATCAAACTGGTATGATTAGATTCATCATGAAATGAATTTTCATAATTTTTATGTTTAATATTGTGGATATCAATATTTTTTGCTTTGAGCTTGGTCAAAGTTAAAGAAAATTGACTTTCCAAAAAACTAACACCCCTTATATTTTGGAACAAATGGAATATTTAGTTTCGCGGGTGGGGAAGATGATGGAGTGTGTTTTATTTTTATTTATGTTGCGGTGATTTAATGGGCCTTTCGTGATGTGGTTCTGTTTTATCCGTTAACCAACGTATATTTATGTGGGGAAATTTCGGCATCGGTGGCTGCATGAACTATGTTGGTGCTACAGTATCACATGGTAGCGCTTCTTTTTCCTTGGTGGTGGGAGCATGCGCGGGGTTGATATGTTTTTATAGGCTGGCTGGTTGATTTGAAAAATCGTTGGCCCGGTCAAAATCTTAAACCAAATTCAAAATTGAATACCTCAATTGAATGAAAGAGCTTCAAAATTAGGGAACATATGAAATTGAAAGAATTGAATGGGAGAGCTCCTTGAGAAATTATTGACCCAGTCAAAATTGGGTGACCCAATTCTAAGTTGAAGACTAACTCAATTAATTGTGAGACATTAAAAATTAGTAAGCATAGTGTATTGTATAAAAGAACTGAATTAGAGAGCTTTGAGAAATATTTGACCCGGTCAAAATCAAGTGATCCAATTTCAGTTGGAGACCTCAGTTGAATGTCAGCTCTTTAAAACTAGGGAGCATAGTGTTTATTAGAACATCTCTATGACTCAACTATTGGAGACGTTGTACTATTGTTGTTACATATACCGAGAATTAATTTCTAGCCCGATTACTACTGGTGGCAAGTCTATAATTTATCCTTGAAGATACTAGTAAGCGTGCACGTGAAACGCACGTAGAAACGTGAGAAATTTTTTCTCATTTATAAACATATTTTTTTCTGTGTAATACATAGTGTGTGAATTTTGTAAAAAAGAAGTTAAGTATTTCTAGGGCATGGAGAGAAGGGATTCCGGCATGATATAGTAATGCTAACTAACATGGTGAAGAATTGCTTTTGTTATCAGACTCAAAAACATTGTGGACTAATATGGAGCAGGGTGGCCTAGAACCAAACAAGAATTGTGGACTAACATGGAGCAGGGCGACCTAGAACCAAACATAGTTACTGCTAGTTGTGGCTGTTCATAGAGATCTCCCATGCCTTTCTGGTGAAGAATGAAGTCAGTAAATCAGTGAAAACAAAAAATATAGGAGAGTGGTGATTTTGTCATAGAGCGTTAGTTTCATAGTAAGCTCCGGCACAAACTGCGGTCAGAAAATTTATCTCATTCATATTTGGTTAGTTTGGCAGTCACGTTATTCTTCTCACTCTTATTTGGTTAGCTTTGCAGACATGTAACCAATTCATGCACAAATTCCGGTGACAAGGAACACATGAAATGAATAAATAAAAGATATCACCATATCACATATCATTTGAAAAATGCATTATATAATTGAAGTACAAGAACTGACCGTAGTGGGACTTTTGTCAAAATGACACATCAGAGCCATCATCTCATCTCACGGAACCTTTAACTTTTAAAAAAATCATATATGACCATAAAAGTATCATTTGAAAATTGTATTATTTCATTGAACTACAAAAATTGCGAATAGTAGGATGCTACTGGATTTTTAAAACCGACACGACACTCCTCGCCAATTATGATGTTCCGTTGGCATAAACACCTTCTACTTTCGCTTCATTTTTATATCCCTCACATGAATGATGAACCTGCATATATTGCCGTTAAGAGTCATGCTTGGAAATGAAGGAAACATGAAATCTTGAATATTGTTGCTGACACCATGACTCGTTTGTGAAGATGTGCCATGGTCAATCCAGTTCTAGTATGAATCCATAGTCCACACTCCCTATGATCCCAAGTCTCAAACCGACGAACTAAGGAATCCATAGTCCAGACTTGTACATCAGTTTTTGCACAGGACTAACTGGAGCTTGTGCCTGATTCTATTTGGTTGCTAAAGTAACAGAGCAAATAAAATAAATACAACATGAGAAAATGAAAATATATACCCAAGCTTGCAGTTGTTTACCGTATATTGAGGTGCTAGAGATTGCACTAAAAACTGTCCAACAAAGTACCATAAAAAGGTTCCTCAAAATAAATAGTATGGCACGATGGCATAGACAAATGTCACATAAAAATATAGTAAGCCTGTAGCTCAGTTGCTATACTTCTCTAATACTGAAAGCAATAGCCAAATATCACTGTATAGTTTTTTCAGAGTAATAAAAAGGTGGGCTCACTTCAGTATCCAATCCAAATTCACGCGTCTCACTCAGAACTGCTACATGATCAGGTAATTATGCATGTAGCCTTAGTTGTCCAGAACACAGGGGGCTCATGCCTATTAGAAATGGAATTGTCAAGAGGTAGAGCCGCCTACTTGCCAACACCTTCAAATCTGACATAAAAAATACATAATAGAATGTTCATGAAACAAAGCTGCAGACAATACCGAAACAAGAAAAATATCGAGCGGTGATAGAACTCAGAATAGAAATATCTCCACGAGAGACTCATCCATTCTACACCATAACTGGAGTTTTCTCAGTTTTTTTGTAATAACTGTTAGATGCTGGATTAAGTCATCCTAGTGTTAAGGCCTCTAGGGCATTTATAGTTGGTCTCAGTTAAGAAGGGTAGTTTGATGAATACAAGATGTAATTCTGCTAATTTAGAAGTCCAATAATTCCTAATATGCACGTATAGGACACAGATTCATATAATGAAACGGGAAGTGCAAAATAAAGTAGTTGATTACTCCACTATTTAGGTATAGAGCAGTTACCATCTCTCGAGTAAAATCGAACGTAGGATCCTGAGAAATGGTTTTCTGAACGATAACCTTTTTCTTCACTTCCTCCTCTCTTGACAATGCATGTTTTCAAGATTTGTTGTGCTCATGATGGCTAGAAATATAAATATACAAAGGTAATTAATAAATATTCATTCAACACTTGTTTTTGTAAATATATGTTTCAATAAAGGTAGAAAGAGATGTACAATACATTTTTCTTCCCAGTTTCCGCTGCTTCTAAAGAGATACAATACAAGGTAAATATATAATCACACGGAGTACAGGAGCAAACCATCAGTGGATCCCTAATTTACTGTTTATTTTGTCATTACAATTGAATAAATTATATGAGATAACAGGAAGATCACTCTTTTTCCAACATCTGTAACAACCAATGAGGTATAAAAGCTAAATCCCTAGCATTACAATACTATGTGGCGTGAATTATGAAGAATAGGTGTTGTCTTAGTATGCAAAGATTTAAACCTTCGATTTTGAATAGAAATTGCTAGGGTTGATCTGAGGGATATTAGAATAACTACACACAGAATCCAGTTTCAGAATTGCAACGTATGAACTGAAGGGGAATTGTTGGCAGATGTTAGTAAGTAGAAGTAACTCTTATGCAGTATGACAGCATCAAGGCAGATAAAAAGAACAGGGCTGTCCATGTATTCTTGCTTATTACATGCATCACCAAATCTCACCTGGATCAGCAGCATATAATGTCCATGTGTTCCTGCTTGTTACACTAAGTTCAGGTGTAGAACAGCAAAAATGGCATGACAGCCTGTAATGTTCAATGCAGTAAGGTGAGATGCAAACTAATGAAGGAAAATCCATTACGTATTGCCTATGCTATTTTTATTGTCATGCTTATCATTTATTATTGGTATTGTAGGCTCTCATTCCGGGACATACAAAATAAATCTGAGTACACATCATCATCATTTTATTAAAGAAAAAAACAACTAAATCTGCAAATTAAAAATAACTTTGAAAAATATACCTCAAAGTGTCTCAGGGATGCATTTTCTGATTCGATTGATTCATCAATAGCTTCCTTGGCCAGATAAAAAGATCCCTCAACAATGCAGCTGAAACAGGGCCTCCATGTCGTCGAACAGAAATGCGCTCTTGGATTGTTAGTACGTGTGGACTGCATAGACATCAGCACCATAGATTTTCGTGATTGTGTCGTCTAATAGTTGGTTCAATATAAATTCTTTTAAGGTGTGGACTGCATAGACATCAGCGCCATAAAATAAAAACATCACTCATTGGAAAACCATATCATCTATCAAAGTTATTAACACCCACCTTCTCATCCTTCAAACCCACCATTCTAGGAGCAACGGTACATAAACCGAATCCTTGCATGTTAAGAACCGAATCCCCCTGTTATGTGCACGACATCATTAGTTAATATTAAATAATATGAAGTTGTGCTCTCAAATCAAAATCAACCAGCACTGTTTATGGCAAAGAAAAAAGCACTTTCTGATTTGCGATGGAGAGATGAAGTTAAGCTTTTAGTATGGCAACACTTTTCAGTCTAGCTGCCATAAGATCATTTCAGCAGTAACTTGTGCAAAACAGTAGTAGCCTAGGTCACCACCGCGGCAGGCGGAGGAGCAGTCGGAATGCTGCACGGCGAGGACGGCGAAGGAGGCGCGGCCGACGAGGATCTGGTTGTGCAGTTCTCCGAGGCACACGGTGGCATCGGCGCGCGTGGTGGCGGAGATGACCCGGCCCTAGGGGTCCTTCCAGAACGCCTTGCACCGGGACCCCTTGTGGTTGATCAGGACGTGTGACGCCTACACCGTCTCCTCCCCCACCGCCGCCGCCGCTATCTCTCCTTCCTCCGCCGCTCCGGTCGCTTCGGGTGGTTGGCTCCGTTTGATCGAGCC
Organism: Thinopyrum elongatum; assembly: GCA_011799875.1. Classification (NCBI taxonomy): domain Eukaryota; kingdom Viridiplantae; phylum Streptophyta; class Magnoliopsida; order Poales; family Poaceae; genus Thinopyrum; species Thinopyrum elongatum. The sequence continues at coordinate 22,685,612 of CM022300.1, read as the reverse complement.
CATGGAGCAGCAACAGACGACGGGCTGGTGATTTTTTGGGAGAGACTGGATCGGGATTTGACGGGCATCTGGCCACCGGGATCGAGAGGATGTTGCGGCTGCGTCTCTTTCTAATCTCAGATTATGGATCGGGAGGGGTTGGATGTGTGCGGGGTCTCCGCCCTCCGCCATTTGCTGATCGGGAGAGTGATCTTTTGATATTGTTCCGTGATTTGGGGAGCATCGAGCGGATCGGACCCACGCGTGGGAGTCTGCCCGGCAGAACATTAAATCTCAGCCGTGTGATTAGATGGCAGATTACTTGATAAATACAGACTATTGGATTTCATCAGTGGATTAGATCGGAGGCTTCAGGTTGTCCCGTGTACATTTTGTTTTGGTGGCTGTAGAAAAATTTCAGCTCGCTCTTTTAATAGTAGTATAGATATAGATTTTTGCTGTATTTTTTGTTCTACCTCTGGTCGTTCATGCTTTTTTTCTTGACCTCCAAATCCTTTGTTGTCGTATTGTTTGAGCACGCTCTGTTAGTTCATGTTTTTTCATTTATTTTTGATGTAAATACACTGGGAGTTTTAGAACTTGCGTGTGACGGTCAGTTTGATGTATAAACTTGCAAAATACATGTTTTTGATCCGCGAACTTGCATGAAGGTGCAAATACAGTCACATTTCATGTATGTAGCCGTATTAGGTGCCCACAAGGCACGCCAACAAAGCAGCAGGCCCCAAAAACTCCCTGTTTATCTTCATATGGCGTGCAGGTCCCACGGGAAATAAATTAATTAAAATCTGAATCGAACTTGGAACCATGCAGCCGGTTCGCTCGCACGCACAGGGGCAGTACACCATTTAATCTTTTGTTTCCTATATATTACCTTTCTTATCCTTTTTAGTAATATCGTCCCACCTTTACAACACGCTCTGCATGACGCCGCTGGTATACTAAGCAACGTAATTATAGTACAACTAGGTAATTTCTCCGCGAGTTGCAGCGGGAATATAAAGATTAATTACAGATGAATTATATACGAAGGAAAAGATCTAAAGCTAAAGCTACTATTTTTTACAAAGAAATATTCCGTACTTGCATTGTGCAAATAAAGAGTTTGCATGTACATCGTACAATAGCATGTGCAGCAATTTAAATCAGGGTATTTCGCAACCTTCAGAGAGTATACAAATTAAATAATGACCTGCTGTACTACATATGTTTGTAAAGGACTTCTTGAGAGATGATAGTATTACCAATGAAATAAAATTAAGATCTAGTATCATACAGAAAATATATAACAACGCTCCAGCAGTTGAGATACATGTGTCATATTTTCCCTGAATGTCAATGCCACTTGAAAGTAACATCACCTAGAAGAACATGAAAGTACTGTGGTGTTTACCTGTACATCAAGGGAAGGATTGTTTCATGACATCCACATGGATAAATAATTTATATGTAGCTAATACTTAACACATGATCAAATTTGAGTTCATTCAAATTCATATATGTGGACTGCCAGAAACGAAAAGGAAAATAAAATATATAACTTGATGTACACATATGTACAAAAATGATAAATGTGAAAGAAAATAGCGCAGATAAAATATTGATGTTATGGAAGATCCGAAGGTACATACCTAGAATATTGAGAGTTTACTAAAACAGGGCACTATGCCACCAAGCATAGAGGCATGAGGTGAGCATCAGTAACCCTAAGAAACAAAGGAAACGAATCCCACAGATTAGTAATACTCCAGATATTGCACTGGCAACAAAGATGTGTTACTACTACATCCAGTTTTGGAGGTTTGTCATTGTATAAATAGTTGGTGAGCGTTCTGGAAAGCTCGAGTGATATTGCTGAAAAGGCAAGAGAAATAACATCCATATATTAGAAATGAATCATATATACTTTGTTGGAGAAAATGATAAATTAATCATAACCAGGAATAAGAAAATTTGTATGTGAAATAGCAACTCACTATAATATTGAACGAAATTGGGATAGAAAAAATTGCTACCTCGAGTCCTTGACTCAACTGAGAGATCTATGGGAACCAAAAAATTGCATGCAATTTATCCATGTTCAGATAATAAAAATATGCATAGTAATTAAGTTGTGTAGTAACAAGCACATACATAAACAAAAGGTAGGAGATGGAGTGATCAAGCATATATGGATTGATGTGCAAATGCTATGGCGACTTACATGCTTGGATTCAATCATCATGAAGCGGACTGGTGTGATACATGTCCATGGTCGTCCTATCCGTCATAAGAAAAGATCCAGGGGAAACAACAAAGTAACTTGTACATCCCATAATTTAATCACGTGCTATTTGACTAATCATCCAAAAAATGTAAATCGAGGATGATACTGCCAGACACCCGCGGGGAGTAAGAATGAGCAGTTGCTGCTGAGTTGGGATACCTACCTGGCCGGCACCACGCTGAAACTTATGGCCATGCCCATGAAGATGCCTCGACGGGCCGGGCTTATGGTATTAAGGAAGTACGGGGAGAGAGGCTTGCTCCGCAGTACCTACAAGAGAGCCTCGGATGGAGAGGCGGCGACGCCCGTGACGGGTAGTTCAGACTGAAGCACAGAGCCACAAAGGAGCATGTGGTTTTGAGCGGGGAATACTCTGAGGATCCATGCTGAAAATGCAGATAGGGTAGGCGTGTGGCGTTGTAGGGAAGGAGAAGATAGAGGAGAGGGCAAAGAGATGGACCCATGCACATAGTATTATGAAAGGATTGGCAGGGGAGGCGAGGAGGCAATGCCAATTTGGCAAGGGAAGCGAGGAGGCAATGCCAATTTCGAGAACAAAATACATAGTGGAAATTAATTGCAATTAGTGGAGGAGGATCAATAAGTTTCTAATGGCAATTAGTGAAGGACCAGTTGGTTACTAATTGCAATTAAAGGAGAATCAGTCGGTGACATGGTTGGTGTTTGGAACCGAATAATGTGGAGGATCAATTGTGACTGATTGCAATTAGTGGAGGATTAATTGGTGATGTGGTTGGTGATTGCAACTGAATGCTGATGTGGCATGCATGATGACGTGGACATTGTGTATGTAGAGAGAATTATTAGTAGTGAGGATCAACTTCTTAAGAATGTATGATATATGTTGCCAACATACTTAATTACATAAATAAGTACTAGCACATATGCCCGTGCGTTACAACGGGAGAGATATTTTTTTTCGAGAAGCAACGAGAGAGATAATTGATGTGTCCACCAAAAAACGGTCTCCGCGACGTTGGGGCGACCGAGCTAGGAGATGTGGTCTTCTCGCGGGTCATGTTTGGCCCGCGAGATCTTGAGAGTGGTGGGGTCATGTATATTTAGAAAATGTATTTTTTTAACCACAAACATTATTTTGAATTTTTAAACATTTCACTACAACAGAAATATTTTTACAATCTAGAATATTTTTTTAAATGCAATTTTATTTCGAAAATCCTGATTTTTTGGGGGAAAACACAACATTTTTAGAAAAAATGGGAAAACTTTTTGAATTTTGAACAAATTTTAGAATGAGAAAAAATAATTAAAGTTCAAACATTTTTCAAATTAGGAGCTAAATTTTGAAATTCTGAATTTTTCCCTAAAATTTGAACAAAAATTGAAATTCTGATTTATTTATTTATTTTTAAAATTCTGAATTTCTGAAAAAGAAAAAAACCTAAAATTGGAAGGCAAAACAGAAAAAAGAAAAAGGGAAAGAAACAGAAAAAACGCAAAACATAGAAAAATAAAAATGGGACGACCCAGTCTTGGGCGCCTTGTGTGAAGCTCCGAAGCTTTTCCCAGCTATGTGGGCAGGAAAATAAGTGGACTGGCTTCACCGGGCCACAGAGCATGTGGACCCATGTACGAAAACTTTTTTTTATTTTCTAGCAGACGGACACATAAAAATTTAGTATCACCTCGGATATAAAAAAATCGACGGTGAAGAGATGAAAAAAATCGGAGAAACGCACCTTGCTTTATTAATAGGTAGGTATAGATATAGATATAGATATATGGACTCAGTCCACCAGTACGTACTACTGTATAGCCATATAGGCATACCTAGCTACATGCATGGTACTGTACCAAAACATTATTCTTATATATGTTTAGCATTTTTCAAATAAATTATTAATATCTTTTGAATATATGTTTTATGTCTATTTTTACATGCACATTGTACTTTTTTGTATACAATAGAAATATTTTTATACACCTTTAACATTTTCCAAATACATGATTAACATTTTTTCAACTATATAGTGTGTTTTGATGTATATTTTTTTATGGGACAATTACATTTGTGCCCTTAATTGGAACTCACTACTCAAATTTGCCCCTAATTCCGAAGTGTGCTCAAATTTACCCCTCTTCCGTTAAGTGCGGTTATAAAAATGCCCTTCCGTACATTTTCCGTCCAGTCTAAGGCCTTTGACCGTTAAGTGCGCGTATAGAAAAATCTAAAGGTCAAAGGCCTTTGACGGGACGGAGAAAATATACGGAAGGGCATTTCTGTAACCGCACTTAACGGAAGAGGGGCAAATTTGAGCACACTTCAGAATTAGGAGCAAATTTGAGTAGGTGGTTCGAGTTAGGGGCTGAAATGTAAATGACCCTTTTTTATACACATTACCCGTTTTAGCTATACACCTAAAAACAGTTTCATATAAGTTTAATATATTTTAAGCATATTACTAACATTTTTCAAATACAAGTTTTCAAAACTTTTTTCAAATACGTGTCGAACATTCTTTGGATGGTACGAAATACTCCCTCAATGAAGAAATATAAGAGCGTTTAGATCACTGAAATAGTGATCTAAACGCTCTTATATTTCTTTATGGAGGGAGTATTTTTTAAACTAGGTGAACATTTTTTTATATTGTATAAACATTGTTCAAAAATGTTATGAACATTTTAATAAATGTGTAAACTTTTTTTAATGTGATATACGTTTTTTAGTTACACATATATTTTATTAAACGTTTAAATTTTATTTAAAATGTCATGTCCCTTTTTTGTAACGCATGAATTTTTTTTTAATGTCACAAACACTAGAATATAAATTGTTTTCTTACATATGACAAAAATAATAACAACATAAATAATCTTTATCTCCTTACGACATGCTGTGGCGTCGTAGCCTGGTGGTCTTAGTCACTACCTGATCACGAGGTCACATGTTCGTGTTGATAGCTTAGCCTGGTGGCTCCCTTTTTCTGCTTAAATTTCTTCTTTAATATTTTCAGTCCGTCTTGATAGAATATAAGAAGTAGTCGGCCTACCCAAACTTGAATAATCATTGGTTTTGTGGATGTCCACGCGAGACTATTAGCAGCAGGTCGTGGGATCAAAACCTACCTGTCCCTTTGTTTTTATTGATTTATTTTAGTATTTCCGGCGATGCGCTTTCAGTGGGAGGAGATGTTCCCGTCGATGACGAGGCGCCTACGGTGACTTCGTAAATCTCAAGATAATATGTCGGTTCAGTCTCTCGGAGGTGCTTATAGGGGTAGGATGTGCGTGTGTGCGTTCATAGGGATGAGTGTATGCGCGTATATATGAGCGCTTACGTCTGTACTGTTTAAAAAAATTTATATAGTACTCCCTCCGTAAAGAAATATAAAAGCATTTAGATCACTAAAGTAATGATTTAAACACACTTATATTTCTTTATTGAGGAAGTATGTCCCTTTGTTGATACTTGGTACCATAATTTTTGGGGTAAATGAATGTTTTATTCAGTGTGAAGTGTAATACATTATGATAGCTATAGCAGCTAATTTTTCGTGTTGCACGTGATACCCGTGTTCTACTACTAAACATGATCTTACGGCATATCACTACATGTGCTTCATGCTTCATATTTTTCCCGAACATAGGTTCCTCAAAAATGTTTTCTTATCTAAACATTTATTTGAAGCAGTATTTCATTATTATTTCTTTAGCATATATTCCTGCAGCAACGCGGGGATATCATCTAGTTATACTAACACCGTGTCCACGTCCATGTTCCGAACGAACGGAGCTTCACCGAACCGCCAAAAAGAAAAACCAACCCCCACCCATGTCGCACCGACCTTATCTGTTCCCCCACCCCACCTCCCATGCCCCCCTCCCCTTCCCCACGGCCCACAGCCTTAGGGCAACTCTAACGGGCCGACCTAATTCGCCCACACGTGTTTGTTTGGGTTTAAACTGACAAAAGCGTCGGCCCAATGCGCCGACCCAAACCCAAAACGCGTCTGCTCGGTGTCCGTCTGGACGCATTTCAGACCCAAATTTGCGCCTGGTTTGCGTTTGCAAGGACACAACGCGCGCCCTCTCGGCATCCGCCATGGCCTCACCTGTCAGCCACCCAAGTACCACCCGCTGGTCATATTAAACGTGGCCACCTACATCGGGCCCTCCTGGCAGTGGGTGGAAGCGCCACGTGTCCATCCTTTTTAATGCAAGCGTGCGGGGGGAGAGGGGCTCATCCACTTCCATCCCCTGTCCACATCTGGCCACGCTTGCTTCCTCACCGATGACCAGAAACCCTAGCCAGCCAGCCAGCCAACCATGCGCTTCTTCAGCGGGAAGGGGAAGGGGAAGTTCAGCGCTGGCGTGAGCTCTTCCTGCACGCCTCCTCCTCTGCCTCCGTCGGCTCGATGTGGCTCGCCACCGCGGGAGCGGGAGCAGCTGTACACACCAGTCCACCAGGCGCGGTGGCACTGGCAGAGTGGCAGTACCGTCGCATCCTACAATATCCAGATGTCAACCTGCCGCACGAGTAACATCTGGACCCGCAACAGATGCCCATTCCGGTGGTGCCGCGCTCAGCGCGGGCGCACGCCAAGGGGGTTCACCGGCACCGTGAGCTCATACGCTGGAGCAGCGCGCAATGCGTGCCTACCCGCCAGACTTCCCCAACTGGGAGCACTGGTTTGCACTATAGCACGAGGAGGAGCGCCGCCGCGGCGTCCACGTCGACCATGCCATTCCCCGCCGCCCCCAGAGGTCTTGCCGGAGGAGGAGGAGGAGGCGGAGGCGGCGAACCAACCTGCGCTCAAGGTGGCCCTGCAGCATGCACTCGAGGAGACCCAGCTGGAGGAGGACGCGCATTGGGATGGCCTGGAGCAGGCCCTCGTCTTGTCGACGGCGGAGGACTCCGTCGGCGCTCCCCTGTTCGTCCTGCCACCGCCGCCGCCTTTCGTCGAGCCCAAGGCCGAGCCAGAGCCTGAGCCCACGCCACGCCCACTCGTGAGCGATCGTCGTCGCCACCCTCTTGGCCCGAGGAGTCGTACTCCTAGACCGGCGAGCTACGCGAGTGGGTGAGCGCGCCTCTCGTCCACTATGTCGCGATGCCGGAGGAGGCGGCGGCCCACCTAGAGCACTGGAAGGCGCATTGGCTTGCCGAGGAGCAGGCCGACGGCGAGCGGCAGTTGCTCTGGGCGCGCGAGGAGGAGGATGCATGCCACGAGAAAGAGGAGGAGGAGTGCGCCCGCCGCGCCGCAATGCCACCGCAGTAGCAAACGCCGGAGGAGGTTGCCCTGCGGCATGGCAGAGCGCGTTCGGGTGGGCTGGGCCGCCGGCCGCCTTCATCGACCTCACCGGTGACGACGACGATGTGACGACCCCGGCTTAATCGTGCACTAATCATACACGCAAATGCACACGATCAAGCCTAAGGACTGACTTGAAGATATCACAACACAACTCTAAAACATAAATAAATTCATACAAGCTTTATATTACAAGCCAGGGCCTCGTGGGCTCGAATACATAGCTCGATGGCATACAAGTGTCAGCGGAAGCATCAGATATCTGGGTACAGATATATTACAGAGAGAGAGAGAGATAAGCCTTCACAGAGGCGGGGCAAAATAAAAGCTACGATCGAAAGGCGAAGGCCTCCTGCCCTGGACCCTCCGAATCCTACTCCTGGTCGTCGGTCGGCTCCTCGTAGTAGTAGTACTCTCCGGGCTGGTAGTAGTAGTGATCGTCGACGGGGACAACTGGCTCCGGGGCTCCGTCGTCTGGATGCGACAAAGGGATAAAGGGGGAAAAGGAAAATAAAGCAAACGTGAGTACTCATCCGAAGTACTCAGCAAGCACGGATCTACACTACATATGCAACATTTTCAAAGAAGGGTTGTATATGTGGACTGGGCTGCAGAAATGCCAGAATAGAAGGGGGAAAGCCTAGTCCTATCGAAGACTAGCATCTTCAACAATCTTCAGCAGTGTTGCAGCATTAGAAGAGGGCAGATGATCATAATGTAAAGTAGTAGCAGTATCATCAACCTCGACCTGAGATCCTTTCTCGACTCCCTGCGAGAAAGCAATCCCAGAGCCGTACTATCCAGTTCTCATCTCATGTTCTAGTTGTACCGATCGGGATACAACTCCGAGTGTCCGCTACCGTAGGACAGGCTATCGATAGAAGTTTCTTCCCTGCAGGGGTGCACCAACTTACCCACCACGCTCGCTTAACTCCGGCCGGACACACTTTTCTGGGTCATGCCCGGCCTCGGCTAAGCAACACGCCGCAACCCGACCAAATACTTAACAGAGAGGTCAGCACGCCGGTCTAACCTATGCCCCCAGGGGTCTTGGGCCTTCGCCCCGGGAACTCCTGCGCGTTGCGTGGGCGGCCGGAAGCAGACGGTCCATCTGAAATAAGAAGATTCAGGATTGTCATTCGACGAAGAGAAATATAACAGATCTCGAATGGAAAGATTAAACAAAGCAATGGAAAGGAAATGATTATCACACTAATCAGATCATAGACAGGGAAATCGCACTGAATCCAGCTCTCCGGGTGGATAGAATTATCGGGATCCTAGGTGTCGGTGTTAGTAAATTTTATTAAACCCGAATAGAAGAGAGATCAGAGTCCCAGAGTAAAGACGAGGAATAAAAGATCCTATTACCACCCAGTTGACGACGTGGGCCCGTAAGCCACACAGCCAAGTTAGTAAAACAGTTTTGGACTACTAGACTCAACTTCGGCCAAGGAGTTTGAAAGGGGGACTCCTAGAGGCAGTCGGCTCTGGTACCAACCTGTGACGACCCCGGCTTAATCGTGCACTAATCATACACGCAAATGCACACGATCAAGCCTAAGGACTGACTTGAAGATATCACAACATAACTCTAAAACATAAATAAATTCATACAAGCTTTATATTACAAGCCAGGGCCTCGTGGGCTCGAATACATAGCTCGATGGCATACAAGTGTCAGCAGAAGCATCAGATATCTGGGTACAGATATATTACAGAGAGAGAGAGATAAGCCTTCACAGAGGCGGGGCAAAATAAAAGCTACGATCGAAAGGCGAAGGCCTCCTGCCCTGGACCCTCCGAATCCTACTCCTGGTCGTCGGTCGGCTCCTCGTAGTAGTAGTACTCTCCGGGCTGGTAGTAGTAGTGGTCGTCGACGGGGACAACTGGCTCCGGGGCTCCGTCGTCTGGATGCGCCAAAGGGATAAAGGGGGAAAAAGGAAAATAAAGCAAACGTGAGTACTCATCCGAAGTACTCAGCAAGCACAGATCTACACTACATATGCAACATTTTCAAAGAAGGGCTGTATATGTGGACTGGGCTGCAGAAATGCCAGAATAGAAGGGGGAAAGCCTAGTCCTATCGAAGACTAGCATCTTCAACAATCTTCAGCAGTGTTGCAGCATTAGAAGAGGGCAGATGATCATAATGTAAAGTAGTAGCAGTATCATCAACCTCGACCTGAGATCCTTTCTCGACTCCCTGCGAGAAAGCAATCCCAGAGCCGTACTATCTAGTTCTCATATCATGTTCTAGTTGTACCGATCAGGATACAACTCCGAGTGTCCGTTACCGTAGGACAGGCTATCGATAGAAGTTTCTTCCCTGCAGGGGTGCACCAACTTACCCACCACGCTCGCTTAACTCCGGCCGGACACACCTCAGCTAAGCAACACGCCGCAACCCGACCAAATACTTAACAGAGAGGTCAGCACGCCGGTCTAACCTATGCCCCCAGGGGTCTTGGGCCTTCGCCCCGGGAACTCCTGCGCGTTGTGTGGGCGGCCGGAAGCAGACCTAGCAACCCCTTAATACAAGCGCGGTTGCGTAACCAGTCCAATCCAGCGCGCGCCGCTCAGTCGCTGACGTCTATTATGCTTCGGCTGAAGTATACGACGCAGAACGCCCATACTATGCCCAGGTGATGGTTAGTGCTATCGGGCCAGAGGCCCCTCGGATCAAATATCCAAACCGTAGTGGATTAGGAGCGCGCGGTAACGAGCAGAGACTCACGATCGGTGTGACCCCGTCGCCCCGTCTCGAGGACTTGCGGCAAGGGCTAAGAATGCCCGGCCACACCTCGTGTTATCTCGCGGGCACCATCCAGGTCAACCTGACTCCACATCACTTCGCATTAAGCTCGCGCGGGTACCCCTCAGGGCCGACCCGTCTTTAGTAACATGGTTTAGTGCAAGTCAAATCAGCAATTGTATCTGTGTGTCTGACACCAAGGGAACCCTGAGGAATCACCCTCGATGGGATCCCACCTGATGTTATAGTCAAGGTGAACGAAGGAGGAATCACCCTCGAGGTCCTCACTTGACCGGTTGCACGACGACGTCGGTATCGGTAGTGGTGTAGGAGGAATCACCCTCGCTTACCACGACCGAGTAACTAACCTACAAGGTTATCATTTGAAGTGCTGTCGAGGTATCACCCTCGGCACTCGATAGTAACCCAGTAGTGTCGAGCAACATAGGGGGATGTGACGTGCGGTGCCCGGGTCTGATCTTCGATCCCGATGATCGGGTCTTCTGATATCCAGCGGGGCAGTCGGGATCAAGTGGGGGTCTCTGTCGGGTCTCTACCCAGCCTATTCTAAACAGTCTAGGATATCCAGCAAGGTAGCAAGGCAGGTTACAATAATCAGGCTATGCAGCAGATATAGGAAAACAGTAGCAGTAGCAGTTCTAATGCAAGCATAAGAGAGAAGAGAATAGGCGATATAGGCATATTCAAAATGGGGGTGCTTGCCTGTTTGCTCTGGGGCAAGGGCAAGGTCGCCTGTGGTGTCGTCAGGGACGTAGTCGTACTCCTGAGCTGCGTCTGCCTCGGGAGCTACGTCAACGTCGGGGTCTAATCGAGAGAGAAGAGGGGGAGAAAACAAGTAAATATAATGCAAATAGATGCAACACAGTGCGTGCGATGCTATGATGCAGTGCAGGGTTGCCTAAATATGCATCTAAGTCATTTTAGTTATTTTTAGGATTATTCTGGGATTTATTAACCGGTGTGTGCGCACTATTCATCTACCGAAATCGGGCTCGGAGTTACGAGTTCTTCTATGTAGGAGGTTCCGACAAGGAAACAGACGGCACGATCAGACTCGTCTCGTCGTTCTGAGCAACTCTCATTTTTAACTTTTTCGATCTGAGCTACGGTTTAAAAGTTATTAATTTTCAAAGTTTAATTGATTTTTTGGATTTATTTTATTTAACAGAAAAGAGAATTACGATGTCAGCATGATGACATGCTGACATCAGCAAGTCAACAGGACGGCTGACCAGTCAAACCTGACATGTGGGTCCAGTGGGACCCACATGTCAGCCTCTGTGACTTTAACAGTGAATTAAACTAATTACCAGGGTTGATTAGGGGTGTGGGCCTCATCTGTCAGTGGGACATTAGTTAACTAATTAGTTTTTATTTAATTAAATGTTTAATTAGGTCAATTAGCCGCGGGGGCCCACATGTCAGTGACTGGAGTTGCCCAGTCAGCACGTTGACTGGGTCAACCCAGTCAACTGGGGCCTGCAGGGCCCACGGTCAGCGACCCAGGCTGGGCCTCACCGGGCCACGTCGGCGGCCGGCGCCGGAGACGCGCCGGCGAACGCCGGACGCGTCCGAAAGCTCCGGCGAGCTCGGATTTGCTCTACAGAGGGCCATTTCACGTGATTCTTGCTGTGTTCGAACGAGTATTCCACGCCGCGTCGTCAGGTGGTGGTGGCAGGGCCGAGCTCGGTCGGAATCATCGCCGGCGTCGAGCGAGGGCGGCGCCGGGGTTCGGTCGATGACACAAACGGGGCAGCAGCGCGCAAGTGAACAAATGGCGAGGCTAATGGGAACCTACTCGATGCGCTAAGCGCAAAGGGCTCGGCCCGGTGACCATTTGGTCACCGGAAGGGCGCCGGCGGCGAGCTCATGCGGAGGCGCGTTCGGGCGCCGGTGAGACTAAGGCTAGGGAGCGTGCTAGGCCAAACAGAGAGACGGGGGAGGTAGAGTGGCTCACCGTGCGGCTAAGAAAAGCCCTCGTTAGGCTTAGTAGCTGCCGGAGTTCGCCGGTGACGACGGAGATCGTCGGAGCAGAGGTGGAAGGGGATGGCATCGCGTGGCGCCAACTGGGCTCCTCAGCTCCACCTGAGTGCGTCAGACGATCGAGCAGACGACGGCGGAGATGAGAGATACCTTGACGAGGCGGGGCGAGGCCGGTGGCCGCGAGCACGTCGTCGAGCGGCGGCGGCTGCGTTCGGCTGCTCTCGGATCTGAGGAGGAAGGAGGCGGGGCGAGCGAGAGGAGAGGGGGAGAATGACGGAGAGGCCAGGGAGGAGTGGAGGGGCGTCGGTCTTATCCCCTCCTCCTCACTGTAGTGTCGGCGGCATCGCCGTGTCGGCGGCATCGCCGTGTCGGCGCCGCAACGGCGAGCGCGCGCTCGGCCATGGACGCGTCGACACGACGACGGAGAGAGAGGGGAGCGGTCCGGTGGGCTGGGTCTAAGTGCACTGTGCACTTAGGCCCAGTCCACAGTAGTTTTTCATTTTTCATTTTTTGTTCTTTAATTCTTTTCTGTTTTTTTGGAAATGATTAGGCCACTTTAGCATTTCTGTAAAATATGGAACTTGGTCCAAATATTACAGTGCCATTTTAGCTCTCACCAAAAAGTGGTTTGCACAGATTTGGAATTCATTTGTATTTGAAATGATTTTAATTGGATTTAAATATCCTGTTTTGGTGTTGTTTCATCTTGTTAGAGTCACTTATCTAACTCCAACTATTTTGATGATGATTTTACAAATGTTCCTGCATTATTTGCCATTTAATGAACATTTTTCCAATAGTGTTTGATCAACTTCATATTTCATTTTTGAATTTGGGTTGATTTTCAAAATGGAGTTGATTTGCTTTGATTAACCTCTATGTTTAAGCACTGCAAATGAGATGACTTGGCATTATCAGCAGCTGATCATAGTGGCTATTACACTGGGGTGTTACAAGTTCTCCTCCTCTAAAAGAAATTCTCGTCCCGAGAATTTAGGAGGTAGAAGGAAAGAGGCCGGGATATTCTTCCCGAAGATGATCCTCGCGTTCCCAAGTGGTTTCATCTTCAGTGTGATTCAACCACTGCACTTTCAGGAACTTGGTCGTCTTCTGACGAGTTCGACGTTCAGCTTCATCAAGGATGCGGATCGGATGCTCCTTATAAGATAAGTCATCTTGCAATTCAAGCATCTCGTGGTCCACTGCGCGGTGCGGAGATTCCTTGAAGCATTTACGAAGTTGCGACACGTGGAAGACGTCGTGGATATGAGAGAATTGCGGCAGCAACTCCAATTTATAAGCCACCTGTCCACGTCTAGCCACGATGCGGAAGGGACCAATATAGCGAGGAGCTAGCTTGCCCTTGATTCCGAAATGACGGGTACCTTTCATAGGAGTGACACGAAGATAAGCATGATCACCTGGTTGATAAGTCAGACCCCATCATTTGTGATCATAATTGCTCTTCTGGCGGTCTTGAGCTGCTTTGAGATTTTCCCGGACAATTCTGACTTGTTCTTCAGCGTGTTGAAATGTCCGGTCCAACGAGAGGTCGTTCCCCAGTTTCTGACCGGTTCAGAGGGGTTCGACACTTACGTCCATAAAGCACTTCAAAGGGGGCCATTTTCAAGCTGGCTTGATAGCTGTTGTTATAAGAGAACTCGGCATACGGGAGAGATTCCTCCCATTTCTTACCGAAGGATATAACACAGGCTCGAAGCATGTCTTCAAGCACTTGATTAACGCGCTCAACTTGGCCTTGGGATTGGGGATGATAAGCTGAACTCCATGTAATGTGAGTTCCCATAGCTGCTTGAAAACTTTCCCAGAACTTCGACGTGAAAAGACCACCACGGTCCAAACTGATCTCCTTCGGAATACCGTGAAGTGAAACGATTCTGGAGATGTAAAGTTCTGCTAACTGGCTAGCAGTGATAGTCTCCTTGACAGGTAGGAAATGAGCAACCTTGGCAAGTTGGTCGACGACGACAAGAATAGCGTCGTGACCTTTCTGAGACTTAGGAAGACCAGTAATGAAATCCATCTGCACTTTATCCCACTTCCATAGAGGAATAGGGAGTGGTTGAAGAATTCCAGCAGGTTTCTGATGTTCTGCTTTCACGCGACGGCATACGTCACATTCAGCAACGTATCGAGCAATGTCCTGCTTCATTCTAGACCACCAGTACCTCTGTCGGAGATCGCGATACATCTTAGTGCTACCCGGATGGATAGACAGCGGTGTATCATGAGCCTCCTTCATGACCTTGTCAGTCATAAGCTCGAAGCGAGGTACTACGATGCGGTCTCGGAAATATAATGTTCCATCTTCAGCAATGGAGAAATCCCGGTACTTATCTAGGTGAAGCTCTTTCTTCATTAGGTTAATCTCAGCATCTTTGGCTTGCGCTTCCTTAACAGCCTTTTGAAGGTCTGGTTGTACCACAAGGTTATTAAGAGAACCTTGGGGAACAATCCACAGATTCAGCTGATTCAATTCTGCATAGAGACGAGGTTGAGCTCGCCTAACCATGAGGTTGTTGCAATATGACTTGCGGCTCAGGGCATCGGCCATCACGTTAGCCTTGCCCGGGGTATATGAAATACCGCAGTCATAGTCCGTAATTTTTTCCAACCATCGTTGCTGACGGAGATTAAGATCCGGTTGGGTGAACAAGTATTTCAGACTTTGGTGATCGGTGTAAATCTCACACCGGTTACCAAGAAGATAATGGCGCCATAACTTTAATGCATAGATCACTGCAGCAAGTTCAAGATCATGCACCGGATAATTTTCTTCATGCGGACGCAATTGACGTGAAGCATATGCAATCACTCTTCACTCTTGCATTAGGACACAGCCTAATCCCTGACGAGAGGCGTCGCAATATATGACAAAGTCCTTGCGGGAATCAGGAGGAGCAAGCACTGGAGCAGAAGTAAGCTTGTCCTTGAGGGTTTGGAAACTTTCCTGACATTTGTCTGTCCACTCAAACTTAACGCCTTTGTGGAGCAAATTAGTCAAGGGCTTGGCGATCTTGGAGAAGTTCTCGACGAATCGTCGGCAATAACTAGCTAGACCGAGAAAGCTTCGGACTTGCTTGGCATTCTTTGAAGGAGTCCAGTCAAGGATAGCCTGAACACGCTCCGGGTTAACGGCAATACCGTCCTTGGAAATCACATGTCCAAGGTAGGTCACTTCAGAAAGCCAGAATTCACATTTGGAGTACTTGGCATATAACTTGTGCTTTCGAAGCCTTTCCAGAACAAGGCGAAGATGTTCGGCATGTTCTTCCTTATTCTTCGAATATACTAGGATATCGTCCAGATATACCACAACGAATTTGTCGAGGTAGTCCATGAATATGTAATTCATTAAGCGGGAGAACGTAGCCGGAGCATTCGTCAGGCCAAATGACATGACAGTGTATTCATAGGAGCCATATCGAGTAACGAATGCAGTCTTTGGAATATCCTCTTCACGGACACGAATCTGGTGATAACCCAACCTCAAGTCGAGTTTTGAGAACACCGAAAATCCAGCAAGTTGATCGTATAAGTCGTTGATCCGGGGAAGCGGATATTTATTCTGAATGGTTGCCTGGTTGATAGGACGGTAATCTTGGACCAACCTATTCGTACCATCTTTCTTCTTGACAAAGAGAGACGGTGTTCCCCAAGTAGAGGAACTAGGGCGAATGAAACCTTTCCTTAAGGATTTATCAATCTCTTCCTTAAGCTCGATAAGATGGTGCGGAGGCATCTTGTAGGGACGCTTCGCAATGGGAGTGGTGCCAGGCTTCAAGTCAATGACGAACTCGACAGCTCTAGCAGGGGGTATTCCTGGAAGTTCTTCTGGAAAAACATCCGGGAAGTCACAGACAACCGGGATGTTCTCGATTCCCTCAAGCGGAGAAGCGTTCAACGCATTTAATGCGTAAATCTGAGCCTCAGCGTTCTGGGTGAGGTGAGCTTGATAATTCACTATCTCATTCGATGGGTGCAGAAGGTGTACCACCTTAGTGGCACAATTGATTGAGGCGTAGTGAGCCTTCAACCAATCCATCCCCAGAATAAGGTCAATCTTGGAAGATTGTAGGATAATGGGGTTTGCATGAAAATGCAACCCTTCAATCTCAACAGTGACTTGGGGGCTAAATATAGAAGTTCGGCATCGTCCCGCGGGAGTGTTTACTACTAACGGATGTTGTAGTGTTCCGCACTTAACGTCATGCAGGAGTGCAAAATGTTCTGACATGAATGAATGCGATGCTCCTGAATCAAATAAAACAGTTGCAGGTACTGAATTAACAAGAAGTGTACCCATCACGTTTGCTGGTTGTTCGGGGTCTTCATTCATGTTGACATGGAAGACCTGCCCACGACCATAAGAAGGTCTGGCATTGCTGTAGCGAGGCTGAGAATTCCCACGGCCAGCAGAAGGAAGAGCCAACTGATTCTGATTCTGAGAGCAATCTCTGGCATGGTGACCTAGCTGGCCACACTTGAAGCAGAGTCCATTGTCAGGACGTGGTGCAGGAGCTCGGGGTGCTGGAGCTTGCAGAGGCTGTCTTGGTGGTGGAGGAGGCAGACGAGGTGCAGCATAGGAAGGCCTGTGCACTGGTGCTGCTGGACGATACATACTCTGAGGGATCCAGATACGACGCTTCTGGGAGGATGAGCCTGAAGATGAGCCCGTCTCACGAGTGCGTCGGGTAGCTTCCTTGTGCTTCTTCAATCCAGTCTCGACCATAATAGCCTTATTAACCAAGGTGGCGAAATCAGGGTAGTCTTGAATAAGCAGGGCTAACTGAATGTCATGGTGTAGCCCTTCGCGGAATTTCTCCTGCCTACGTTCATCAGTGGGAACGTCCTCTTCAGCGTAGCGAGACAAGTCCAGAAACTCACGCTGATAAACTTCCACAGATTTGTTGCCCTAAACGAGACTGCGGAACTCGGCCTTCTTCCAAGCTATGACAGCTTGAGGAATGTAGCGGGCACGGAAAGCAATCTTGAATTCTGCCCAAGTGATGACGGTACCAGGTGGTAGGGTTTGTCGATGAGTAGCCCACCACTGTGATGCGGGACCCTTCAGAAGGTATGTCGCAAAGGTAACATAGTTGACCTGGCCGACACCAGCAGACTCCATCTCATGGGAGATGTCACGCAGCCAATCATCGGCATCCAGTGGATTGACTGTATTGCGAAAGAACGACGGGTTGAGCCGCGTGAATTCTGGCAAGGTGATGGAAGGTAGCGGCTGGTCGGCATTGGGACGGGGGAATTGCTGCATAATCCCCGTCATGAATTGGCGGTTGAGTTCGAACTGTTGCATCATCGCAGCCATATAGTCAGGTGGCGGCGGTGGTGGTGGGTTGTTGTCAGCCATCCTGCTAAATCGACAGGGGTAGTTTAGCAGAAGCCAATGCGAGTGTAAAGCGTCATGCATGATGTAACGTGACGGAATTTAACTAGTACAGCAGATGCTTAATAGTAGTCTTTATGTCATACAGAACCATACAGCGTCGGTTACATTCGGGCAGCATGACAGCGCAAATTCAAAAGCTAGACATGCTAGGCGGCGCGCAGGCACGCGGTAAGGAAGTACACAACGAGACATAGCAAAGGCTACATCAACGTCGGAGAAAACCACTGAAATGGGATAGCTGCAAGTGCGGACGACGGACGTTCGTCGCAGAAGGATCCTGCGCTCCATGTGCACTCTGATGCAGAACCCGGTCTCGAACTGTAAGAAGAGGTCCACGTGCAGGCGTGTGACCTCCCACAGCAGGCCAATCGATCCCTGAAGGCATCTCGGTCCTGCTCGGGTAAAGAATGTGCTCCGGGTGTATCCCTGCACGAACAGCTGGTAACAACTGCATCATAGCCTTGTAGAGTCGTGCTCGAGTGGCGAACAACTCGACAGCAAGAGCGCGAACCGTGCGATCCAGAGCCTGAGTACAGTGAATCAGAACTCGCTGATCGTAGCGACGAGGCTCATAATGGGCACAAACAACTATGTAGAATCCGGAACCATCTCCAACAGGGGCGTACGGAATATAACGATACTCTGAGGCATCCAAGTCAGCACTGAACTGTCCTCAAAGACGTGCGACAGCAGAGTTGGCGGCATCATGGACTGCCATCTCAATCGTCATGCCGATACCGTGAAAACGGTGTAGCTCAGTGTTTGAATCATCCTGCTGATCGTAGATGCGAACATCAGCATAGTACTGCTCCTGGTTGAACTCACGATAAACCTCGCAGACCATGTACTCGGGGCACCAGCGGTATCCCAGCCTGATCAAGAGGGCGATCAGAACAGCTGGAAACCTAGGGACGTCTCGAGCACAGGTGCGAAGCACAAGCTGTGTCGTAGGGCGAGGTGGAAACAGACGGTCCATCTGAAATAAGAAGATTCAGGATTGTCATTCGACGAAGAGAAATATAACATATCTCGAATGGAAGGATTAAACAAAACAATGGAAAGGAAATGATAATCAGACTAATCAGATCAAAGACAGGGAAATCGCACTGAATCCAGCTCTCCGGGTGGATAGAATTATCGGGATCCTAAGTGTCGGTGTTAGTAAATCTTATTAAACCCGAATAGAAGAGAGATCAGAGTCCTAGAGTAAAGACGAGGAATAAAAGATCCTATTACCACCCAGTTGGCAACGTGGGCCCGTAAGCCACACAGCCAAGTTAGTAAAACAGTTTTGGACTACTAGACTCAACTTCGGCCAAGGAGTTTGAAAGGGGGACTCCTAGAGGCAGTCGGCTCTGATACCAACCTGTGACGACCCCGGCTTAATCGTGCACTAATCATACACGCAAATGCACACGATCAAGCCTAAGGACTGACTTGAAGATATCACAACACAACTCTAAAACATAAATAAATTCATACAAGCTTTATATTACAAGCCAGGGCCTCGTGGGCTCGAATACATAGCTCGATGGCATACAAGTGTCAGCGGAAGCATCAGATATCTGGGTACAGATATATTACAGAGAGAGAGAGATAAGCCTTCACAGAGGCGGGGCAAAATAAAAGCTACGATTGAAAGGCGAAGGCCTCCTGCCCTGGACCCTCCGAATCCTACTCCTGGTCGTCGGTCGGCTCCTCGTAGTAGTAGTACTCTCCGGGCTGGTAGTAGTAGTGGTCGTCGACGGGGACAACTGGCTTCGGGGCTTCGTCGTCTGGATGCGACAAAGGGATAAAGGGGGAAAAAGGAAAATAAAGCAAACGTGAGTACTCATCCGAAGTACTCAGCAAGCACGGATCTACACTACATATGCAACATTTTCAAAGAAGGGCTGTATATGTGAACTGGGCTGCAGAAATGCCAGAATAGAAGGGGGAAAGCCTAGTCCTATCGAAGACTAGCATCTTCAACAATCTTCAGCAGTCTTGCAGCATTAGAAGAGGGCAGATGATCATAATGTAAAGTAGTAGCAGTATCATCAACCTCGACCTGAGATCCTTTCTCGACTCCCTGCGAGAAAGCAATCCCAGAGCCGTACTATCCAGTTCTCATCTCATGTTCTAGTTGTACTGATCGGGATACAACTCCGAGTGTCCGTTACCGTAGGACAGGCTATCGATAGAAGTTTCTTCCCTGCAGGGGTGCACCAACTTACCCACCACGCTCGCTTAACTCCGGCCGGACACACTTTTCTGGGTCATGCCCGGCCTCGGCTAAGCAACACGCCACAACCCGACCAAATACTTAACAGAGAGGTCCGCACGCCGGTCTAACCTATGCCCCCAGGGGTCTTGGGCCTTCGCCCCGAGAACTCCTGCGCGTTGCGTGGGCGGCCGGAAGCAGACCTAGCAACCCCTTAATACAAGCGCGGTTGCGTAACCAGTCCAATCCAGCGCGCACCGCTCAGTCGCTGACGTCTATTAAGCTTCGGCTGAAGTATACGACGCAGAACGCCTATACTATGCCCAGGTGATGGTTAGTGCTATCGGGCCAGAGGCCCCTCGGATCAAATATCCAAACCGTAGTGGATTAGGAGCGCGCGGTAACGAGCAGAGACTCACGATCAATGTGACCCCGTCGCCCCGTCTCGAGGACTTGCGGCAAGGGCTAAGAATGCCCGGCCACACCTCGTGTTATCTCGCGGGCACCATCCAGGTCAACCCGACTCCACATCACTTCGCATTAAGCTCGCGCGGGTACCCCTCAGGGCCGAACCGTCTTTAGTAACATGGTTTAGTGCAAGTCAAATCAGCAATTGTATCTGTGTGTCTGACACCAAGGGAACCCTGAGGAATCACCCTCGATGGGATCCCACCTGATGTTATAGTCAAGGTGAACGAAGGAGGAATCACCCTCGAGGTCCTCACTTGACCGGTTGCACGACGACGTCGGTATCGGGGGTGGTGTAGGAGGAATCACCCTCGCTTACCACGACCGAGTAACTAACCTACAAGGTTATCATCTGAAGTGCTTTCGAGGTATCACCCTCGGCACTCGATAGTAACCCAGTAGTGTCGAGCAACATAGGGGGAAGTGATGTGCGGTGCCCGGGTCTGATCTTCGATCCCGATGATCGGGTCTTCTGATATCCAGCGGGGCAGTCGGGATCAAGTGGGGGTCTCTGTCGGGTCTCTACCCAGCCTATCCTAAACAGTCTTGGATAACCAGCAAGGTAGCAAGGCAGGTTACAATAATCAGGCTATGCAGCAGATATAGGAAAACAGTAGCAGTAGCAGTTCTAATGCAAGCATAAGAGAGAAGAGAATAGGCGATATAGGCATGTTCAAAATGGGGGTGCTTGCCTGTTTGCTCTGGGGCAAGGGCAAGGTCGCCTGTGGTGTCGTCGGGGACGTAGTCGTACTCCTGAGCTGCGTCTGCCTCGGGAGCTACGTCAACGTCGGGGTCTAATCAAGAGAGAAGAGGGGGAGAAAACAAGTAAATATAATGCAAATAGATGCAACACAGTGCGTGCGATGCTATGATGCAGTGCAGGGTGCCTAAATATGCATCTAAGTCATTTTAGTTATTTTTAGGATTATTCTGGGATTTATTAATTGGTGTGTGCGCACTATTCATCTACCGAAATCGGGCTCGGAGTTACGAGTTCTTCTACGTAGGAGGTTCCGACAAGGAAACAGACGGCACGATCAGACTCGTCTCGTCGTTCTGAGCAACTCTCATGTTTTTACTTTTTCGAACTGAGCTACGGTTTAAAAGTTATTAATTTTCAAAGTTTAATTGATTTTCTGGATTTATTTTATTTAACAGAAAAGAGAATTATGATGTCAGCATGACATGCTGACATCAGCAAGTCAACAGGACGGCTGACCAGTCAAACTTGACATGTGGGTCCAGTGGGACCCACATGTCAGCCTCTGTGACTTTAAAAGTGAATTAAACTAATTACCAGGGTTGATTAGGGGTGTGGGCCCCATATGTCAGTGGGACATTAGTTAACTAATTAGTTTTTATTTAATTAAATGGTTAATTAGGTTAATTAGCCGCGGGGGCCCACATGTCAGTGACTGGAGTTGCCCAGTCAGCACGTTGACTGGGTCAACCCAGTCAACTGGGGCCTGCAGGGCCCACGGTCAGCGACCCAGGCTGGGCACCACCGGGCCACGTCGGCGGCCGGCGCCGGAGATGCGCCGGCGAATGCCGGACAAGTCCGAAAGCTCCGACGAGCTCAGATTTGCTCTACAGAGGGCCATTTTCACGTGATTCTTGCTGCGTTCGAACGAGTACTCCACGCCGCGTCGTCAGGTGGTGGTGGCAGGGCCGGGCTCGGTCGGAATCATCGCCGGCGTCGAGCGAGGGCGGCGCCGGGGTTCGGTCGATGACGCAAACGGGGCAGCAGCGCGCAAGTGAACAAATGGCGAGGCTAATGGGAACCTACTCGATGCGCTGAGCGCAAAGGGCTCGGCCCGGTGACCATTTGGTCACCGGAAGGGCGCCGGCGGCGAGCTCATGCGGAGGCGCGTTCGGGCGCCGGTGAGACTAAGGCTAGGGAGCGTGCTAGGCCAAACAGAGAGACGGGGGAGGTAGAGTGGCTCACCGTGCGGCTAAGAAAAGCCCTCGTTAGGCTTAGTGGCTGCCGGAGTTCGCCGGTGACGACGGAGATCGTCGGAGCAGAGGCGGAAGGGGATGGCGTCGCGCGGCGCCAACGGGGCTCCTCAGCTCCACCTGAGTGCGTCAGACGATCGAGCAGACGATGGCAGAGACGAGGGACACCTTGACGAGGCGGGGCGAGGCCGGTGGCCGCGAGCACGGCGTCGAGCGGCGGCGGCTGCGTTCGGCTGCTCTCGGATCTGAGGAGGAAGGAGGCGGGGCGAGCGAGAGGAGAGGGGGAGAATGACGGAGAGGCCAGGGAGGAGTAGAGGGGCGTCGGTCTTATCCCCTTCTCCTCACTGTACTGTCGGCGGCATCGCCGTGTCGGCGCCGCAGCGGCGAGCGCACGCTCGGCCAGGGACGCGTCGACACGACGACGGAGAGAGAGGGAAGCGGTCTGGTGGGCTGGGTCTAAGTGCACTGTGCACTTAGGCCCAGTCCACAGTAGTTTTTCATTTTTCTTTTTCTGTTCTTTAATTCTTTTCTGTTTTTTGGAAATGATTAGGCCACTTTAGCATTTCTGTAAAATATGGAACTTGGTCCAAATATTACAGTGCCATTTTAGCTCTCACCAAAAAGTGGTTTGGACAGATTTGGAATTCATTTGTATTTGAAATGATTTTAATTGGATTTAAATATCCTATTTTGGTGCTGTTTCATCTTGTTAGAGTCACTTATCTAACTCCAATTATTTTTATGATGATTTTACAAATGTTCCTGGATTATTTTCCATTTAATGAACATTTTTACAACAGTGTTTGATCAACTTCATATTTCATTTTTGAATTTGACTTGATTTTCAAAATGGAGTTGATTTGCTTTGATTAACCTCTATGTTTAAGCACTGCAAATGAGATGACTTGGCATTATCAGTAGCTGATCATAGTGGCTATTACACAGGGGTGTTACAGACGATGCCAAGGGCATGGCCGATGCCTAGGGCAGCATGCGGACGTAGAGATTTTTTAATGTTCAAGTGGACTTTGGCCAGTGGTTGACTGGCCATTTATGTTTAATTATGTGAAATTAAGTATATTTCGGCCGTGTGTTTTCCATATTTGTTTTTTTACACGGGCAAATATGGGTCTAGCACCCGCTGCTTGCACCGGCCGACCCAAATCAAAAAGCGAACATGACCGTCGGCTTGGCCGATCGAAACGGATAAAAAGCAGACAAAACGCGCGTCCGTTTGGGTCGCCTTGTTGCAGTTGCCATTACCTCTTCACGCCTCCAGACACCCAAAAAGGTCCTCATGTACTACCGCCAAGTTGAAGTGAGCTTTGGTGGCTATAAACACATCACTGTTCGTCCGGGTGAGGATGATGTAGCGATGAATGTGTGTGGTCATTGCTGTAGTGATGCATGAGTTCCTATGTTTTGCGGGAAACTCTACTAATCTAGGCAAGTGGCAAGTGAGAAGTAATAAGTGTGGAGTGCTTTTTGTATTGTATGCTATGTAGATGTTCAAAGAAGGAAAAGTGCCCATGATACATGATTTTGCAGGGAACACCTCCGAGTGGCTTATGTTTTGCCAGAATGTCGATTCATTTTCGTTCCGCAAATTTCAGGCGCTTGATATGTTCTGTTTTAGCAAAGGGCATGCTAAATTTTTTCGTGGATTTTGGCATGACTTGTGCTTGAAAGTAGGACATATCGAGTGCCCTACCCTAGGATTAACTAGTAGTAGTTCTAGTATAGACAGGATGCTTAGGGTTTTATTTTGTATGCATTTTGTTATATGTAAGGTTGATCGATGCTTAGGGTTGACTTTCAGTCGGATGGGGCTCCCTGTGTGATAGATTAATGTTCTTGGAGAAGCATCCCGACTTTTGTCGTGAGGGTCGCTTTGCATTCTTCTCCTTGTGCTAGACCTTGATAATGCACTCGAAGAAGAATGGGAAGTGACCATCACCGACGGTCGAAATATCAGTGAGGGAGTGTCCACCATATATACACCACCACTTGAGAGATGAGAGTTGTTCAAGGGAGACTCGACAGAACAAAAGTCAACCCATGTTGATTAATGATCGGTGTGTTGACTTTCTGTTATTTGATGTTGATTTCTATCTTTCATTTATGAGCATAGAAAGTGGATAACGACGATATGATCCCCGAGTGCGATGACTCTACTGACGACGGGGGTATGTGCGACAATCCTCACTTGGAAAACGATAGGTTCTTCTCCCTGATGCTTAAGGAGGCCTTCGGATATTTTACGGTATATTACTTCAGCGTCACATATTTCTTCTTAATTAAGCATGGCTTAAGATTTTTTTGCTTTAACGTGTAATTTCAATTTTTTTTTATAATTCGACTAGTGCATCCCTTGCTATGTAAGATCTTATGTCCTAGAGGAGCTCTCTTTCGATGAGATGGAAAAGGTGGATCCAAAGAAAGCTCACCTTAAGATGAAACATGGTTTCATTTTTAGGTTAAGATCTTAAATGAAGTAGGTCACACACATTTTGGTTGTGCAAATTGGAGAGAATTATGCAAGGCTTAGGGATGAGAGGAGAGTATGAAAATAATCTTCGATATTGGCATTCCTCAAGATGATCATGAACATGATTAAGACATTTGGGTGGATCTGGACATGATTCCAATCCTACCTCCGTGTGAGTTTGTTAAATAAATTTGTTAAATAATCTATATTGCTTATTTAAAAATAGTTGTTATTCACCCCTACTTAACTTGTTTATTTATAATTGACAGCTTATTTTCTTTCTTCGAGAGATACATGGAACATAGTAGATGAGACTTATTACACTACTGGCTCAGAGCTAACTTGGGAGGAGAAGAATACTCTTATATCCTTTGTTAATGATGTTCTGACTTTTAAGATCATTTATGGAGCTGGCTGGAATTATACAGGATACATGCCACTAGTCCACAAGTTGAGCGATGCTAACATTCGTAGAAATATTATGCTAATTTTTTTAGGGTTTTCTATTTTTGTGCCCTCGGTTGCTTAGCACTCCTCAGTTTTCCCCCACACCCAACTAACGCCCCTCACTTTCCCCTCCACCACTCGGCCCACACTCAAGTCTGCCCAAAACGGAGTGTTTCCGTTGGGTCAATGTAGTTGACCGTCACCTGGCGCATATGCTAACGTGTGGGACACCAAGGACCCACCTGTCAGTGTATAGTATATTAGATAAAAATAGTGAAATATACTGATGATTGGGACACTGCAGGACCCACATGTCAGTGTCTGATTTATTTGAAAAACAAAGTGGAATAATATAATGCCTCCCATGGGGGGTCAAACTCGGGACCATCGCTTTATTATGCGTCGAGCTAGCCATATCAGTTGTGTGCGTTTATTTTCTTATGGGCAGAGCCGGGGCTAGTCGACTTGACATTTCTACGTTACAGAAGTGCCCACGAATCAGTGGCACTGGAAAGAGAGAACGCAGCGGTGTAAAACACATATATTAATAGATCTAGAGATTCAGATTAACTTAGCAAATACGTTCATAGATTAAGATTGCGAACTAATATAGTGACATTACACTAACTAATATTTTATTTTAAGGGGAGGGGCGACATTGACGGGGAACGTTGCATGAAAATCAAAAAATTCCTACGAAACACCTAAGATCTATCTATGGAGATGCTACAGAGCTTCCACTCACTTTCTTGTAAATACAAGCTTCTCCATAAGTTTGTATAAAACCAAAAGCCTTGATTACCTCATCAAAGCAAAAATTTCAACTCCGAGATGCTTGCACCAGTCCATAGATGGATCGCTAGAGCTTGCATACCTTGTTAGCATCCTTAGGATTGACAAAACCTTCTGGTTGCATCATATACAACTCTTACTTATGGAACCCGTTAAGGAACGTTGTTTTGACGTCCATCTGCTAGATTTCATAGTCATAATATGCAGCAATTGCTAACATAATTCTAATAGACTTAAGCATCGCTACGGGTGAGAAAGTCTCATCGTAGTCAACTCCTCGAATTTGTCGAAAACCTTTTGCGACAAGTCGAGCTTTATAGACGGTGACATTACCATCGGCGTCTGTCTTTTTCTTAAAGATCCATTTATTCTCAATGGCCTGCCGGTCATCGGGCAAGTCTACCAAAGTCCATACTTTGTTCTCAAACATGGATCCTATCTCGGATTTCATGTCCTCAAGCCATTTGTCGTCATCCGGGCCCATCATTGCTTCCTCATAGTTCGTAGGTTCGCCGTTGTCTAACAACATGACTTCCAGTGCGGAACGTGTCCTGGTCGACCTACGAAGTTTGGTAGTAACTTGATCTGAAGTTTCATGATCATCATCATTAGCTTCC
Organism: Thinopyrum elongatum; assembly: GCA_011799875.1. Lineage (NCBI taxonomy): Eukaryota > Viridiplantae > Streptophyta > Magnoliopsida > Poales > Poaceae > Thinopyrum > Thinopyrum elongatum. The sequence continues at coordinate 22,658,897 of CM022300.1, read as the reverse complement.
GCTCCGGTTGGTGTAGGCATCATGGGAACTTATCACCTCTTGGAGATTCTAAGATAACTCCAGCCCCCGAGCCTTCCAATTGCTTGGACCCATCAAAGTGAATCATCCAATATGTATTGTCAGGTTTCTCCTCAGGTGCTTGCAGCTCTGTCCAATCATTAATGAAATCCACCAAAGCCTGAGACTTGATTGCTGTTCTAGGCACATATTTAAGATGATGTGTCCCAAGCTCAATTGCCCACTTAGCAACCCGGCCAGTAGCTTCCCTGTTTTGGATGATATCCCCCAAAGGTGCTGAACTGACCACTATGATTGGATGTCCATGGAAATAATGCTTCAACTTGCGACTCGCCATGAACACTCCAAATACCAGTTTTTGCTAATGCGGGTATCTCTGCTTGGACTCTGTTAAAACTTCGTTGACATAGTAAACCAGCCGTTGGACTGGGTATTCCTTCCCTGCCTCCTTGTGCTCCACAATAACTGCCACGCTGACAGCCTTATTATTAGTCGCCATGTACATGAGCATAGGCTCTTTGTCGATCAGAGGAGCCAAGATGGGCGGCTCAGTCAATTGCTTCTTAAGCGCCTCAAAATCTTCATTGGTAGCATCACTCCAAACAAAATGATCGGTCTTATTCATCATCTGATATAAAGGAATCGCCTCCTCACCCAGGCAGCTTATAAACCGGCTCAGGGCTGCAATACGACCCACGAGGCGCTGAACATCATTGATACAGGCCGGCTTAGATAAGGAGGTGATGGCCTTGATATTCTCTGGGTTAGCTTCGATGCCCCGTTCTGAAACCAAGAACCCTAGCAATTTGCCTACAGGTACACCAAAAACACACTTGGCCAGGTTAAGCATAATCTTGTAAACCCGGAGATTGTCAAAAGTTTCCTTTAGGTCTCATTCTTCCTTGATTTAACCACAATATCATCCACATAAGCATGAACATTGTGCCCAATATGACCATGAAAACAATTTTGAACGCAGCGCTGGTAACTCGCCTGGGCACTCTTGAGCCCAAAAGGCATAGAAACATAGCAGAAAGCTCCAAAAGGTGTGATGAAAGTTATTTTCTCCTGGTCTTTGACTGCCATCTTGAACTGATGATAACCAGAATAAGCATCCAGGAAGCATAAACTCTCACAACCCGCCGTCGCATCAATGATTTGATCAATACGAGGGAGAGCAAATGGATCAGTTGGACAAGCCTTGGTAAGGTCTGTATAATCAATACACATACGCCATGTGCCGTTTTTCTTGAGCACAAGCACAGGGTTAGCCAATCACTCAGGTTGAAAACTTCAACGATGAACCCGGCCACCAAGAGCCTAGCTACCTCTTCTCCAATAGCCTTACGTCATTCTTCATTGAAATGACGGAGGAACTATTTGACTGGCTTAACTTTGGGATCCACATTAAGGTGGTGCTCAGCGAATTCTCTCGGTACACCCGACATGTCAGAAGGTTTCCATGCAAAGATGTCCCGATTCTCACGGATGAACTCGATAAGCACGCTTTCCTATTTGGGATCCATCCCAACCCCCATAGTGAACTGCTGAGAAGAGTCGCCAGGGACGAAATCAACTTTCTTTGTATCATCAGCTGACTTAAACTTGAGTAGAGGGTCCTATTCAGTAGTGGTCTTTTTCAGAGGGGTCATATCAGCCGGGTCAACATTATCTTTATAGAACTTGAGCTCATCCGTAGCGCAAGCCGCCTCTGCATAAGCGGCATCACCTTCTTCCCATTCCAAGGTGACTTTTTGATTACCATGAACCATAATTGTTCCATTTGGCCCTGGCATCTTAAGCTGCAAATAAATATAACAAGGGCGAGCCATGAACTTAGAGTAAGCCGGCCACCCAAACAAAGCATGATAAGGACTTTTGATCTTGATGACTTCAAACCACAGTGTCTTTGCTCTGTGATTATACTCATCACCAAAAGCCAGTTCCAGAGCAATTTTTCCCACCGGATATGCTGACTTGCGAGGCACCACTCCATGAAAGAATGTGGATGATGGATTGAGATCTTTGTCCGTCAGACTCATCCGTCGAAAGGTTTCATAGTACATTATGTTGATGCTGCTACCACCATCCGTAAGTATCTTTGTGAACTTATAACCGCCTACTTGAGGAGCCACCACCAGGGCCAGATGACCCGGATTATCAACCCGGGGCGGGTGATCTGCCCGACTCCATGTGATCGTCTGCTCTGACCACTTTAAATACTGAGGCACTGCCGGCTCAACGGTGTTGACTGCCCGCTTATGAAACTTCCGGTCACGCTTGCATGTGTTCATAGTAAACACATGATATTGGCCACCATTAAGCTGCTTAGGATTACCCTGATACCTTGACTGATTGTTTTGCTGCTGATTACCATGACCAGATTGCTGATTATGACCACCATGGTTGCCCTGACCCTAATAGCCAGTATTTGATCCGCTACCACCAAAGCCGGCTCCCTGGGATCTCGGGCCTGACCCGCAGGGCGGCCCATTGCCATTGCCATGATGCTGTTGAAATGCCTGGTTTTTGAATTCCCACATGATATAACAATCGTTCCAAGCATGTTTAGATGGCTTGTTAGGATAACTGTGCTTTGGACAAGGGCCATTGAGCATTTCCTCAAGATTATGTGATCTTTCTTCATTGAAGGGCTGCTTGCCATTGCCATTACGACGTTGATTCTTATAGCCAGTGTTGGTGTTAGCCACCAGATCTGACCCGCCATCATGGTGTCTGCGCTTACCACCATTACCCTGGTTATTGCCATTTTGCCCTGCCACATACTGCTGTTGGCCCTTAGCACCGCCGTTTTTCTTGCCCTTGTTAGACTTATCTTCATCAGAACTAGGATCCATTGTATTATCAGAATTCACATATTTGGTTAGAGCACTCATGAGGTCACCCATGTCCTGGCACTTGCGCTTGAGCCGCCCGAGCTTCTGCTTAAGTGGTAGGAAGTGACAGTTCTTCTCCAGAATCAGAACAACCTGAGCCGCCGCAATCTTATCTGACGAGTGGATGATAGTGGAGACCCGCCGAGCCCAATGATGGGCCGACTCATCCTCATGCTGCGCACAGTGATCCAAATCGACAATCGTCAACGGTTGCTTGCATGTTCCTTGAAAGTTCTTGATAAAACACGCCTTTAACTCCGCCCATGAGCTGATAGAATTAGGAGGCAGGCTTTTTAACCACGTGCGAGCCGACCCTTCCAACATCATAGTGAAGCACTTGGCACACACTGCATCGCTAATCTCAAAGATATCCATGGCTAGCTCATAACTCTCGATCCAACCACAGGTTCCAGATCTGCTGCGTAATTAGGTATCTTACGGGGACCTTTGAAATCCTTAGGCATGCGCCCATTGCGTAAAGCCAGCACTAAACACGGCACTCCAATGTTTCTGGCACATAACCCGGCTCCTACTGAAGCTGAAGGAACCACAGGGGGCGGCTCATAAGCCCCCAGGTTCGCTGCCTCTGCCTCTCGGCGGGCCCTCGCCCCGTTCACAATCGCTTGAGCATCAGTCCTTGGATTAAGAGGTGGGTCAACATGGGGCGGGTTACAGCATCGCTCACTGCTGGAGACCGCGGGTGACTCAATACGCCGACTATAACTACGGCTCGGAAGGGGAGTCGAGTGCACCCGATCATGACTGTACGAATAGGAAACTTGTTGCGCGATGGCTGTTTGCAGGAGTTCGACCGCGTTTCGGGTTTCCTTCGTAGCTGGTGATTCGCCAGTGATAGGAATTGCTGCGAGCCGTGTTGCCACCGCTACCATAATATCCACCGGGTTAGAAAAGTGCCTAGGTGGTGTCAGGAAACGCTGCGGTGGCGTCTGATTGGGGGCGGGTTGGGCGCCGGTTCTTCCCTCCGTACCGGCTCAAGCTGACGGGTTTGAGTCGCCGCTCGATTTCCTGGCACATTCGGGTTTTACTGAGGGATAACCCGTCCTCATTGAGTACTTGGCCCTGCTCCGGGTGTGTCAAACAGGCAAACAACTCTGGTGCTTTCTCCGGAACACTGCATTAGAGGCGTTCTGGTCTATACTTAGACGCCAAGCCTCTGCCTTTAGGCGCTCTGCCTCTGCATCAACCTGAGCTTTCAGTGCAGCCATTTGGATGTCCTCAGCATTGATATCCTCCTGGGCCTTGTTCATCTAGATGCGCTCTGCTTGATTTGCAGCGGTGAATTCCATTGCTAGCAGGGTCGTCAGAGTGCCCATGAGGTCAGACAGTACCTGAGCCGGCCGCATCGGCCGCTGCGGCAGCCAAATCAGATATTACAGCTGCAGCCGTCGAAGAATTGAGGACCGGCGCTGTCCCAGCCATGAAGATGGCGGCTCGGCATGATGGCTCGTAGGGGTCCGGAATCATGTCGCCATCGAAACAACCCCCAAGCCCGCCGTCTTGAAGTTGCTAGATTGACTCCATCTGACCGGTGGAGGACTCATCACCTGAGTAGATGAGAGTCTCCCCTCCAGATGCAGAGTTTTCTGCGAGTTCCGTGCCTTGCGTGAAGCCCACGAAAATGTGCTTCCGCCCGGGTTGGATCCGGGCGGGTTGCATGCGCCGAGCCAGCTCGACGAGGTCGGTGCAGAAGTCCGGCTCAGGCTCAGATCCGCCAATCTTGCCAATGATGACTTGGATTCCGCCGAAGGGGACCCGGTACCCGTACTTGATTGAGTTGGCCTCGGGGCCCCAGCCGGCGTCGTCGATGTAGAGCTTGCCGCAGCGACTCTTGGTCATTCTGCCAACGACGAATCCCTCAATCCCTGGGAAGGAGCCCTTCAAGAACTCGAAACCACCATGCGCTGGCCCCACAGTGGGCGCCAACTGTCGTGATTTTGTCACGGCAGATGTCCTAGTGTAAGGATTTAGTCATGAGGCCATCGCAATGACGATTAGCTTGTCGGGGTTGAGCAGGACGAGAGACACGAGCTTACCCAGGTTCGGCCCCTCACGGTAGAGGTAAAAGCCTACTCCTGCTCTTGTTGCTTATTGCTTGATGATAACCCACAAGTATAGGGGTTCGGTTGTAGCATTTCTCGATAAATAAGAGTGTCGAACCCAACGAGGAGCTAAAGGTAGAACAAATATTCCCTCAAGTTCTATCGACCACCCATACAACTCTATGCACGCTTAACGTTCACTTTACCTAGAACAAGTATGAAACTAGAACTACTTTGTAGGTGTGATAGGATAGGTTTGCAAGATAATAAAGAGCACGTAAATAAAAACTAGGGGTTGTTTAGATAAAGAAACAACTAAGTTAGTTTTAGTAGAGAGCTTTTTGTCACAAGAAAGTTATTTGTCCCTAGGCAATCGATAACTAGACCGGTAATCATTATTGCAATTTTATATGAGGGAGAGGCGTAAGCTAACATACTTTCTCTTCTTGGATCATATGCAGTTATGATTGGAACTCTAGCAAACATCTGTAACTACTAAAGATCATTAAGGCAAAACCCAACCATAGCATTAAAGTATCAAGTCCTCTTTATTTCCATACGCCATAACCCACTTATCCGTGTTTGTGTTTCTATCACTCACGCAACACAGACAATAAGCAAACCATGAACATATTGCAAACCCTATAGCGGCGATCCCTCATGCTTGCGCAACACGAAGAGCACCATAGGACAGCACCAATAATAAAACATGCAACTCAAACCAATCACGATCATCAATGAACCCATAGGACAAAACGGATCTACTCAAACATCATAGGATAGCCATACATCATTGGGAAATAATATATAGCATTGAGCACCATGTTCAAGTAGAGATTACAGTGGGGAGAAGATGTGTGACACCGCTACATAGAGGGGGAGAGAGTTGGTGATGACGGCGGCGAAGTTGTTGGTGTAGACCTCCGTCATGATGATGGCCCCGGCGGCGTTCCGGCGCCACCGGGAGAGAGGGGGAGAGAGCCCCCTCCTTCTTATTCTTCCTTGACCTTCCCCCTAGATGGGAGAAGGGTTTCCCCTATAGTCCATGGCTTCCATGGCGGCGGAGGGGCGGGAGCCCCTCCGAGATTGGATCTCTCTCTCTGTTTCCTTCTGTTTCTGCGCTCTCAGATTCTGGCCTTTCACCGTTTCTTAAATTCTCGGAGATCCGTAACTCCGATTGGGCTAAAATTTTAACACGATTTTTATCCGGATATTAGCTTTCTTGCGGCCGAAGAAGGGCACCAACCGCCTTACGGGGTGGCCACAAGGGCCCAGGGCGCGCCCTACCCCCTGGGGCGCGCCCCCCTGCCTTGCCACCGCCTCGGGCATCATCTCGCGTTGATTCCACTTCCCAAAATTCACATATATTTCAAAAAAATCTTCGTAATTTTTTTTTGCGTTTGGACTCCGTTTGATATGGATTTTCTGTGAAACAAAAAACATGTAACAAACAGGAACTGGCACTGGCACTGCGCACTGGATCAATATGTTAGTCCAAGAAAATAGTATAAAAAGTTGCCAAAAGTATGTAAAAGTTGTAGAATATTGGCATGGAACAATCAAAAATTATAGATACGACGGAGACGTATCAGCATCACCAAGCTTAATTCCTGCTCGTCCTCGAGTAGGTAAATGATGAAAAAGATAATTTTTTATGTGGAATGCTGCCTAGCATAATCTTGATCATATAATTAATCATGGCATGAATATTAAGACACGAGTGATTCAAAGCAATAGTCTATCATTTGACATAAAGACAATAATACTTCAAGCATACTAATAAAGCAATCATCTCTTCTCAAAATAACATGGCCAAAGAAAGTTATCCCTACAAAATCATATAGTCTGGCTATGCTCCATCTTCATCACACAAAGTATTTCATCATGCACAACCCCGATGACAAGCCAAGCAATTGTTTCATACTTTTAATATTCTCAAGCCTTTTCAACTTTCACGCATTACATGAGCGTGAGCCATGGATATAGCACTATAGGTGGAATAGAATATGATGGTGGAGGTTGTGTGGAGAAGACAAAAAGGAGAAAGTCTCACATCAACGCGGCTAATCAATAGGCTATGGAGATGCCCATCAGTTGATATCAATGCGAGGAGTAGGGATTGCCATTCAACGGATGCACTAAGAGCTATAAGTGTATGAAAGCTCAAACTGAAAACTAAGTGGGTGTGCATCCAACTTGCTTGCTCATGAAGACCTCGGGCATTTGAGGAAGCCCATCGTCGGAATATACAAGCAAAGTTATTTAATGAAAATTCCCACTAGTATATGAAAGTGATAACTCAAGAGACTCTCTATATGAAGAACATGGTGCTACTCTAAAGCACAAGTGTGGTAAAAGGATAGTAGCATTGCCCCTTCTCTCTTTTTCTCTCATTTTTTTTGGGCCCTCTTTTTTTTGCCTCCTTTTTTTATTTTTTTCGTCTGGAGTCTCATCCCGACTTGTGGGGAAATCATAGTCTCCATCATCCTTTCCTCACTGGGACAATGCTCTAATAATGATGATCATCACACTTTTATTTACTTACAACTCGATACTAGAACAAAATATGACTCTATATGAATGCCTCTGGCAGTGTACCAGGATGTGCAATGATCTAGCATAGCAAAGATATCAAAAAACGGACAAGCCATGAAAATATCATGCTAGCTATCTTACGATCATGCAAAGCAATATAACAATGAACACTCAAGTCATGTATATGATGATGATGGAAGTTGCATGGCAATATATCTCGGAATGGCTATGGAAATGCCATGATAGGTAGGTATGGTGGCTGTTTTGAGGAAGATATAAGGAGGCTTACGTGTGACAGAGTGTATCATATCATGGGGTTTGGATGCACCGGCGAAGTTTGCACCAACTCTCGAGGTGAGAAAGGGCAATGCACGGTACCGAAGAGGCTAGCAATGATGGAAGGGTGGGAGTGCGTATAATCCATGGACTCAACATTAGTCATAAAAAACTCACATACTTATTGCAAAAGTCTATTAGCTATCGAAACAAAGTACTACGCGCATGCTCCTAGGGGGATAGATTGGTAGGAAAAGACCATCGCTCATCCCCGACCGCCACTCATATGGAAGACAATCAAAAATAAATCATGCTCCGACTTTGTCACATAACGGTTCACCATACGTGCATGCTTCGGGAATCACAAACCTTAACACAAGTATTTCTACCAATCCACAATTACTCACTAGCATGACTTTAATATCACCATCTTTTTATCGCAAAACTATTGCAATGAATCAAACATATCATATTCAGTGATCTACAAGTTTCAAGTAGGATTTTATGACTAACCATGTGAATGACCAATTCCTGTCAACTCTCTAAATAGATATAAGCGAAGCATGAGAGTTTAATTCTTCCTACAAAAGATATGCCCACGCTCTAACAAATATAAGTGAAGCAAAAGAGCATTCTACAAATGGCGGTTTTCTAGGTGTAGAGAAACAGGCAATCCAAATGTCAAATGATCTAAGTGAAGCACATAAAGGCTTCTATAAAGCCATACTCAAAAGATGTAAATGAAGTGCAAAGGGCATTCTATAAATCAACCAAGGATTATCTCATACCAGCATGGTGCATTACTAAAAGAAAAATAAACACACGACGCTTCAAGATTTACGCATATCATGTGATGAATAAAAATATAGCTCCAAGTAAAATTACCGATGATCGTTAGAAGAAAGAAGGGATGCCTTCCGGGGCATCCCCAAGCTTAGTTGCTTGGGAGTCCTTTAATATTACCTTGGGGTGCCTCGGGCATCCCAAAGCTTAGCCTCTTGCCACTCCCTATTCCTTCATCCATCGTGATCTCACCCAAAACTTGAAAACTTCAATCACACAAAACTTTACAAAACCCTCGTGAGATCCGTTAGTATAATAAAACAAATCACCACTTTAAGTACTGTTGCAAACCCATTCATATTTTGTTTTTGCATTTTAGCTACTGTATTATAACTTTTCCATGGCTTATACCACCGATACAATTGATAGTTTCAACAAAATGAGCAAAACAATGCATCAAAAACAGAATCTGTCAAAAACAGGAAAATCTGTAGCAATATGAAAATCTACCATACTTATGTAACTCTAAAAAATCTTAAAAAATAGGAAAAAATAAAAAATTTGTATATAAGTACTGTCCATAAAGTTTCAGAAGTATTTGACTTTCCAGTAAAAAATGTAAAATCACGCACTACAGCCAAAGTTTCTGTTTTTGCACCGCACATACCAAACAAGCAATCTAATCATCCTAAAGGCAAATTTTGGCACATTATTTTTATAATACAATGGATTTGTACAAGGGGATAATTATTTTTGTTGAAAAGTTTCTGTAGTTCAATATTTGCAAAGTTTCCATGGGCATGAACAAAGTTCAAGGAGCTCCCCCACTTCAACGGTGCTCGTCCTTCTTACTTTCACTTTTCTTTTTGAAAAGTTTGTGGTTCCCCACTTTATTTTTTTATTTTTAAACTATATAAAAGCACTCAACAGAATAAAATGACTCTCTAAAACTTCGGGGTTGTCTCCCTAGCAGCGCTTTCTTTAAAGCCATTAAGCTAGGCATATAGTGCTCAAGTAATGGATCCACCCGGATCCCAAGGTATATCAAAGCCAATTTTAATTAACAATGATTTGTATTTTAGTAGTGAGCACAAAGCAACATATATCATGCAACAACGAAGTCTAACTCTCTTCCTATGCATCGGCATTTCATAAAAGAACAATTCATGCACACAAAGTAAAGGCCAATGCATAGTATAAACAATTTCTTGCAATTTTATTGTATTGGAAACATAGAGAGGTGGAGATGTAGTTCCTCTCTCATAATAATTGCAAGTAGGAGTAGCAAGCACATGCATATTATATTTATCAAAATCATCATGTGCAATAGTAGAACGCAACCCATCAATATAGTCCTTAATAAGCGCAAACTTCTCCGATATAGTGTAGTTGGGAGAATTAAAAAAAAAGGACTATCATGCGTAGGTGCAATAGCAACAATTTCATTCTTAACATAAGGAACTATAGCAAGTTCATCTCCATAAGCATAATTCATATTGGAACATGGCCACAAGCATAGGAAACATCAAGTTCATCAAAAAGGGATATTTCAAACGAATCCAAGGGATCATAGCAATCATCATAGCATTCATCCTTCGGTAAGCATGAAGGGAAATTAAATAATGTATGGGATAAAGAGTTACTCTCATTAGAAGGTGGTCACGGGTGATCAATCCGCTCTTCCTCCTTTTGTTCTTTGCTCTTCTCCTCTTCTTTTTCATCCAATGAGCTCACAGTGTCATCAATTTCGTCTTCCATAGTTTCCTGCAAAATATTAGTCTCTTCTTGGACAACGGAGACTCTCTCAATAAACGCATCAATATCGGAATTATATTCATAATTCTCATAGCAATATTTAAGTATAGAAAAAAATTCAGGCCTATAAACATCATCATCAAAAGCTTCATACTTTTCAAACAAAGATTCAATTTCATAAGCACCCTTAAAAGCAACAAATTCTTCTATTCGTTCCACATCATAGTAATCATATATACTCATTAAATTTACAAGAAAAGGGAAGGTGTGGAGCCTTCATCCTAGAGCAACAAGTATAATCATATCTCAAGCATAGTTCCCGAGCATACCAATGCAACATATGAATTTGATCCCATAATCATTTCCCTTTTTGTGTGAAGCGATAATCCCTAAAGTATTCACGTTGATCAAACGTGTCTCCCATTATCAAGTTGAACGGGGTTTTCTCAGGATTATCAAAGTAGAGCATAATATTTTCCACATAACGAGCATCGAGGGTTTTAGGAGGTTCCCCATCTCCATGAGTAGCAAGTACACCTAATTTTTTTGGTATTTCGTGTTCCATATCCATAACTAAAGATAGAGAACAACTTAGAACAGCAAATAAAATCTACTTAGTGATAAAGCAAACAAGCACACACGAGAATATTCACCCCACGCTATTGCTCCCCGGCAACGGTGCCAGAAAAAGGTCTTGATAACCCACAAGTATAGGGGATCAGTTGTAGCCTTTCTCGATAAATAAGAGTGTCAAACCCAACGAGGAGCTAAAGGTAGAACAAATGTTCCGTCAAGTTCTATTGACCACCGATACAACTCTACGCACGCTTAACGTTCACTTTACCTAGAACAAGTATGAAACTAGAACTACTTTGTAGGTGTGATAGGATAGGTTTGCAAGATAATAAAGAGCACGTAAATAAAAACTAGGGGCTGTTTAGATAAAGAAACAACTAAAATAGTTTTAGTAGAGAGCTTTTTGTCACAAGAAAGTTATTTGTCCATAGGCAATCGATAACAAGACCGGTAATCATTATTGCAATTTTATATGAGGGAGAGGCATAAGCTAACATACTTTATCTTCTTGGATCATATGCACTTATGATTGGAACTCTAGCAAACATCCGTAACTACTAAAGATCATTAAGGTAAAACCCAACCATAGCATTAAAGTATCAAGTCCTCTTTATTCCCATACGCCATAACCCACTTATCCGTGTTTGTGTTTCTATCACTCACGCAACGCAGACAATAAGCAAACCATGAACATATTGCAAACCCTACAGCGGGGATCCCTCACGCTTGTGCGACACGGAGAGCACCATAGGATAGCACCAATAATAAAATATGCAACTCAAACCAATCACGATAATCAATAAACCCATAGGACAAAACGGATCTACTCAAATATCATAGGATAGCCATACATCATTGGGAAATAATATATAGCATTGAGAACCACGTTCAACTAGAGATTACAGCGGGGAGAAGAGGTGTTACACCGCTGCATAGAGGGGGAGAGAGTTGGTGATGATGGCGGCGAAGTTGTTGGTGTAGATCGCCGTCACGATGATGGCCCTGACGGCGTTCCGACGCCACTGGGAGAGAGGGGGAGAGAGCCGCTCTCCTTCTAATTCTTCCTTGACCTTCCCCGTAGATGGGAGAAAGGGTTTCCCCTCTGGTCCATGGCTTCCATGGCGATGGAGGGGCGGGAGCCCTCCGAGATTGGATCTCTCTCTCTGTTTAATTCTGTTTCTGCGCTCTCAGATTCTGGCCTTTCACCGTTTCTTAAATTCCCGTAGATCCATAACTCTGATTGGGCTGAAATTTTAACACGATTTTTATCTGGATACTAGCTTTCTTGCGGACGAAGAAGGGCACCAATCGCCTTACGGGGTGCCCACAAGGGCCCAGGACGCGCCCCCTACCTTGCCGCCACCTCAGGCATCGTCTCGCATTGATTCCGCTTCCCAAAATTCACATATATTCCAAAAAAAAATCTTCGTAAGTTTTTATCGCGTTTGGACTCTGTTTGATATGGATTTTCTGCGAAACAAAAAACATGCAACAAACAGGAACTGGCACTGGGCACTAGATCAATATGTTAGTCCAAGAAAATAGGATAAAAAGTTGCCAAAAGTTTGTAAAAGTTGTAGAATATTGGCATGGAACAATCAAAAATTATAGATACAACGGAGACGTATCACTTGATTATCGATTACAAGGGAGAGGATTCGCTTGACCAATCTATCGATTGATTGTAACCCTCTCCTATTCTGTGCCAGGGACTCGCCTTTATGTACAGGCCTCTCGCTTACAAGAGTCCGGGTTGGGTCATGACTCGTAACCAAACCTAACTCTAAGTCGCCTTGCCTTTCATGACAAGTCACGTACGGCGGCTTACTCCTTCGGGCCGCCCGTTGCCTTCTGGCTTCGGGGCCCTGAGCCGGCCTGTCTTGTGAGTCGACCGTCCGGTCCTGCGTCTTGATCATCCTGGCCCATCTGAAGTTCTGCTCCGTGAGTCGCCAGTAGTGTTGGCGAACGTGCAATTTCAAAAAAAAATCCTACGTTCACGCAAGATCTATCTAGGAGATGCATAGCAACGAGAAGGGAGAGTATGTCCACGTACCCTCGTAGACCGAAAGCGGAAGCGTTAGCTTAACGCGGTTGATGTAGTCGAACGTCTTCGCGATCCAACCGATCAAGCACCGAACGTACATCACCTCCGAGTTCAGCACACGTTCAGCTCGATGACGTCCATCGAGCTCTTGATCCAGTTGAGGACAAGGGAGAGTTCCGTCAGCACGACGCCATGGCGATGGTGATGATGAAGTTACCGACGCAGGGCTTCGCCTAAGCACTATGACGATATGACCGAGGTGTGTAACTGTGGAGGGGGGCACCGCACACGGCTAAGACAAATCTTGGTGTGTCTTTGGGGTGCCCCCCTCCCCCGTATATAAAGGAGGGAGGGAGAGAGGCCGGCCCTCCTAGGGGCGTGCCAAGTGTATGGAGTCCTACTAGGACTTCCAAGTCCTAGTAGGAATCCCTTTCCCTTTTTCGGAGTAGGAGAGAAGGAAAGAGGGAAAGAGAGAGGGAGTAGGAAAGGGCAAGGGGGGCGCCGCCCCCTTCCCCTAGTCCAATTCGGACCCATGGGGGGGGGGGCGCCACCTCCCCTTTGGCCTGCCTCCTCTTTTCCCGTATGGCCCAATAAGGCCCATTACTTCTCCCAGTGAATTCCCGTAACTCCCCGGTACTCCGAAAAATACCCGAATCACTCGGAACCTTTCGGATGTCCGAATATAGCCTTCCAATATATGAATCATTACCTCTCGACTATTTCGAGACACCTCGTCATGTCCGTGATCTCATCTGGGACTCCGAACAAACTTCGGTCATCAAATCACATAACTCATAATACAAATCGTCATCGAACGTTAAGCGTGCGGACCTTACGGGTTCGAGAACTATGTACACATGACCGAGACACATCTCTGGTCAATAACCAATAGCGGAACCTGGATGCTCATATTGGCTCCTACATATTCTACGAAGATCTTTATCGGTCAAACCGCATAGCAACATACGTTATTCCCTTTGTCATCGGTGTGTTACTTGCCCGAGATTCGATCGTCGGTATCATCATACCTAGTTCAATCTCATTACCGGCAAGTCTCTTTACTCATTCCGTAATGCATCATCCCGCAACTAACTCATTAGTCACATTGCTTGCAAGGCTTTCATATGATGTGCATTACCGAGAGGGCCCAGAGATACCTCTCCGATACTCGGAGTGACAAATCCTAATCTCGATCTATGCCAACCCAACAAACACCTTCGGAGACACCTGTAGAGCATCTTTATAATCACCCAGTTACGTTGTGACGTTTGATAGCACACAAAGTGTTCCTCCGGTATTCGGGAGTTGCATAATCTCATAGTCAGAGGAATATGTATAAGTCATGAAGAAAGCAATAGCAATAAAACTTAACGATCATTATGCTAAGCTAACGGATGGGTCTTGTCCATCACATCATTCTCCTAATGATGTGATCCCGTTCATCAAATGACAACACATGTCTATGGTTAGGAAACTAACCATCTTTGATTAACGAGCTAGTCAAGTAGAGGCATACTAGGGACATTTTGTTTTGTCTATGTATTCACACATGTATCAAGTTTCCGATTAATACAATTCTGGCATGAATAATAAACATTTATCATGATATAAGGAAATATAAATAACAACTTTATTATTGCCTCTAGGGCATATTTCCTTCAAGTAGATTAACCCGGCCTTCATAGGGCGGGTTACACCGTGGGGTTATATCCCCAACATGAACTTCTTTCTGTGATGTGCTACTCTCTAGTTCGAGAGAAGGTACAATTAACTCATCAAGTTCTACTTTGCTCCCACTCACATCTTTCGAGAGAAACTCCTTCTCTAGAAAGGACCCATTTTTAGCAACAAAATCTTGCCCTCAGATCTGTGATAGAACGTATACCCAATGGTCTCTTTAGGGTATCCTATGAAGACGCATTTCTTCGCTTTTAGGTTTGAGCTTATCAACCTGGAGTCTCTTGACATAAACGTCGCATCCCCAAACTTTAAGAAATGACAACTTAGGTTTCTTGCCAAACCATAATTCATACGGTGTCGTCTCAACGGATTTAGACGGTGCCCTATTTAAAGTGAATGCGGCTGTCTCTAATGCATAACCCCAAAACGATAGTGGCAAATTGGTAAGAGACATCATAGAATGCATCATATCCAATAAAGTACGATTACGATGTTCGGACACACCATTACGATGTGGTGTTCCTGGTGGCGCGGGTCGTGAAACAATTCCACATTGTCTTAAATGATTTCCAAACTCGTAACTCAAATATTCACCTCCACGATCAGATCGTAGAAACTTTATTTTCTTGTTACGATGATTCTCCACTTAATTCTGAAATTCCTTGAACTTTTCAAATGTTTCAGACTTGTGTGTCATTAAGTAAATATACCCATATCTACTCAAATCATCTGTGAAGGTAAGAAAATAATGATATCCACTGCGCTTCAACACTCATCAGACCACATACATCGGTATGTATTATTTCCAATAAGTCACTTGCCCGCTCCATTGTTCCGGAAAATGGGGTTTTAGTCATCTTGCCCGTGAGGCATGGTTCACATGTATCAAATGATTCATAATCAAGTGATTCCAAAAAGTCCATCAGCATAGAGTTTCTTCATGCGCTTTACACCAATATGACCTAAGCGGCAGTGCCACAAATATGTGGTACTATCATCATTAACTTTGCATCTTTTGGCATCAATATTATGAACATGTGTATCACTACGATCGAGATTCAACAAGAATAAACCATTCACAAGGGGTGCATGACCATAAAAGATATTACTCATATAAATAGAATAACCATTATTCCCTGACTTAAATGAATAACCGTCTTGCAATAAACAATATACAGATATAATGTTTTATACTCAACTCAGGCACCAAATAATCATTATTTAGGTTTAATACTATTCCCGAAGGTATTACGAGCGTGCTGGTGGTGATCATATCAACCTTGGAGACACATCCAACACTCATTGTCACCTCGCCCTCAGCTAGTCTCCGTTACTCCGCAGCTCCTACTTCGAGTTACTTATATTAGCAATAATTGAATCGGTATCAAATACCCAGACGCTACTACGAGCACTAGTGAGGTACACATCAATAACATGTATATCAAATATACCTACGTTGACGTTGCCATCCTTCTTATCTGCCAAGTACTTGGGGCAGTTCCGCTTCAGTGACCATTCCCCTTGTAGTAGAAGCAGTCATTCTCAGGTTTGGGTCCAACCTTAGGTTTCTTCACGGTAGCGGCAACTTGCTTGTCGTTCTTCCTGAAGTTCCCTTTCTTTCCCTTGCCTTTCTTCTTGAAACTGGTGGTCTTATTAATCATCGACACTTGATGCTCTTTCTTGATTTCTACCTCCGCGGCCTTAAGCATTGCGAATAGCTCGGGGATCATTTTCTCCATCCCTTGCATATTATAGTCATCACGAAGCCTTTGTAGCTTGGTGGCAGTCACTGAAGAACTCTGTCAATCACTACTTCATCCGGAAGATTAACTCCCAATTGATTCAAGCAGTTGTAGTACCCAGACATTCTGAGTACATGCTCACTAACAGAGCTGTTCTCCTCCATCTTGCAGCTAAAGAACTAGTGTCATACCTCTGAACCTGAGCATGAGCCTAAAATACCAATTTCAGCTCCTGGAACATCTCATATGCTCCGTGGTGCTCAAAATATCTTTGGAGCCCCGGTTCTAAGCCATAAAGCATGCCGCACCAACTATCCTGTAGTCATCGTTCCTGGTCTGCCAGACATTCATAACATCTAGGGACGACGCTAGAGGGGTTGGCACACCGAGCGGTGCATCAAGGACATAAGCCTTCTGCGCATTAGTGAGGACAATCCTCACACTATGGACCTAGTCCGCATAATTTCTTACAATATCTTTCAACTTAGTCTTTCTCTAGGCAGGGAGCTACAAGCAAGCTATTGATCTACAACATAATTTGCAAAGACTTTAGATTGTGTTCATGATAATGGGTTTAGTTAATCAAATTACTAGTGAACTCCCACGTAAATCAACATCCCTCAAGTTGTCTAAGTGTTTACATGATCCATATCAACCAATCCATGCATGTCCGATCATCACGTGAGATGGGGTGGTCATCAACGGTGAACATCTCCATGTATCTACTATATGACTCGTGTTCGACCTTTCGGTCTCCTGTGTTCCGAGGCCATGTCTGTACATGCCAGGCTCATCAAGTTTAACCCAAGTATTCTGCATGTGTAAAACTGGCTTAGACCCGTTGTATGTGATGCCAGTTCTTATCTACACAAAACCACAATGGTGATATACAAGTTGCCTTTTAACCTTCTACAAGGACCGCCCTCATCAAATCAGATTCAACTAAAGTGGGAGAGACAGACACCCGCAAAGCCACTTTATGCAATACAAGTTGCATGTCAAACAGTGGAACCGGTCTCATTGCGTGGACATGTAAGGTTGGTCTGAGCCACTTCATCCCAGAATACCACTGAATCCAAATAAGATAAGGGAAGTAAGCAATTTGAACATCAACGCCCACAACTTCTTTGTGTTCTACTCATGCATATACATCTACGCATAGACCTAGCTCATGATGCCACTGATGGGGAACGTTGCATGCAAATCAAAATAATTCCAACGAAACACCCAAGATCTATTTATGGGTAAGAATAGTAGGAGAGGGGAGTGTGTCTACATACCCTTGTAGACCGAAAGCATTAGCATCATAGTACGGTTGATGCAGTCGTACTCTTCACGATTCAATCGCGATCCAATTCGATCTAGTACCGCACGTGCGGCATCTCCGAGTTTAGCACACGTATGGCTCAGAGACGTCCTCTCCTTCTTGATACAACAAGTGAGGGAGAGGAGGTAGATGAGATCTGAACCAACATGACAGCGTAGTGGTGGTGGTGGCAGCGGAATTCTGACAGGGCTTCGCCAAGCGCGTACCGGTGAAACATGGGAGGAGTTGGGAGAGGTAACGGGCAAGGTTCGAAGGGGGCTGCCCCCAACACCTCCCCACCTTTATATAGGCATGGAGGGGGCTGGTGGCTCTTCCTCCAAGGCCCTAGGGTCATTGGTCAAAGGGGGAGGAAGGAAATCACTCCTTTCCTTCCCCATCGATCGCTATCCCCTTTTTAGGGATTCTGATCTTATCCCTTCGGGATACGATACTATTCCTTTTATGGGAAGATCTTGGTGCAGCTAGACCACGGGTGTGGGGACCTTCCCCACTACCCACATTCATGTGGGCCCCCATGCAAGTGGGCCCCACTCCGGAACCTTCTATAACCTTCCCGGTACAATACCGAAAAAACTCAAACTTTTTCCGGAACCCCGATAACAGCTTTCCATATATGAATCTTTACCTCCGGACTATTCCAGAGCTCCTCGTGATGTCCCGGATCCCATCCGGGACTCCGAACAACCTTCGTACTTTCCACTATTAATATCTCAATACTACCCTAGCAATACCGAACGTTAAGCGTGCGACCCTACGGGTTCGGGAACATGCAGACATGACCGAGACTCCTCTCCGATCAATAATCAATAGCGGGACCTAGATGCCCTTATTGATTCCTACATATTCAACGATGATCTTTATCGGTTGAACCACGATGTCAACGATTCAGTCAATCCCGTATGCAATTCCCTTTGTCCGGCGATATGTTACATGCCCGAGCTTCGATTGTCTGTATCTCCATACCTAGTTCAATCTCGTTACCGACAAGTCTCTTTACTCGTTCCGTAATACAAGATCCCGTGACTAAACTCATTAGTCACATGAAGCTTCTTATGATGTTGTATTACCGAGAGGTCCCAGAGATATCTCTTCGTCACACGGAGCGACAAATCCCAGTCTCGGTCCATGCAACCCAACAGACACCTTCGGAGATACCTGTAGAGCACCTTTATGATCACCTAATTATGAAGTGACATTTGATAGCACATAAGGCATTCCTCCGGTATCCGGGAGTGGCATGATCTCAGGGTCTAAGGAACTGATACTTGACATGAAGAAAGCTATAGCAAATAACTAAACGATTTGTTGCTAAGCTTACGGTTGGGTCTGTCCATCACATCATTCTCCTAATGATGTGATCCCGTTATCAAATGACAACTGTAACACCCCATGCCATTAGCCACAGTAATCACTTTTGATAATGACCAGTCAGCATGTTTAACAGTGCATAATCATCATTAGCATCATATTGCATTTCAACTCCTAACGCAAATTCAAATTTAAGTGAAAGTGGAAAATAAAAGTTATCCAACATAGAAACTAAAATGTTCGATAAATAACAAATATTGCAGAGGCTAATCTAAAATTGTAACCGACAATTTATAAATTTGATAGGTGGCTCTAACTTTACCAAAACAGTAAGGATTAATGCATTTTGTTTATTATAAAAATGGTGTGAACTCAAATTGACTCCAAACTAATTTTTGGTAGTAGTAGAGGATGCCTAGTAATTTTTGGAACCATTCCTATGTTTTACAAAATTCAATTTGAGGCCTAACAATTTACTAAACAGAGAAATGTGAATAAATAAAAGGAAAAGATAAAAGAAAACAGAACAGAAAACAAATAAAAAATAAAAAAAGAGAATCACCCCCGGCCCAACTGGGCCACGGCCCAGCCGGCCGGCCCACCCCGCGCCTATATGGCCTCCCCCTGGGGGACCCCGAACCCTAACCCCCACCGACAAAATTCCCCCCCCCCCCCCATCTGGATCGGGCCGAGCACCTCCTCGCCCCCGACGCGCTCGACGACCGCGCCCTGCGCCGACGCGCCACCGCCGCCGTCGCCTCTCCGCCACCATGCCGCCATCCTCCTCGTCCTCCCCCTCAAGCTCGCGCCGCTGCCTAGTCCCTACAGCTCGCGGTGAGCTCCGCGCCGCCCGCCCCCTCTTTCTCTCGGTCACCGCCGCCCCGCTCGCGCTCGCCACGGTCGCTGTGCGCCGGGCCGCGCCCCGGCCGCGTCCGCGCCGCCCCGCACCCGCGCGCGCCCGCGCGCCTGCTCGCATGCCTCGCCCGCCTCGCGCGCGCACCCCACACCCCCTCCGGCCTCGCCCCGCTCGCCCTGCCGCTGCACGCACACGCGCCCGTGCACGCACTGTCGCGCCCTCGCCACGCCCCCGTCGCGCCCGTCGCACGCGCCCGCGCCCCGCCACCCGCACGCCCGCGTCCGTGGCCTCGTGCCACTGACGGGTGGGGCCCCGCCGCCCCTGTGCCACTGGCCGGTGGGCCGAACCCCCCTGTGACGCTGACAACACGGGCCCACGCCCTAAAAACGAAATTAGAAAAATAAATAAATGAAAATAAAAATAGAATTATTAAAATAAATAAATAATTAGTTAATTAATTAAGTAAATTAACCCTTTTTAGATTAATCTAATTTAATTAATTAGTTTAATTATATGTTAATTAATTAGTTAACCCTAATTAACTAACCAGTCAATGACAGGTGGGTCCCACGTGTCAGATTGACTGCTGACGTCAGCATGATGTCATGCTGACATCATCAACTACTGTTTCGGATAATGTTAATTTAAATAATTAAATAAATTCTAGAAATTAATAAAAACTTTAGAAAATCATATTAAATAATCCGTAACTCCGATGGGAAAACTTTGTACATGAAAGTTGCTCAGAACGACGAGACAAATTCGGATGCGCGGTCCGTTCGTCCGTCACGCGTCCCTATCTATCCGAACAAGGAACCGTCCCCCTCCGGATCGTCTGTCCGATAATTCCAAAGACCCGGGAAATATCGTCGGATATTCTCCCGCTCCGTCTGATACGTGTCATACTACGTTAGACTACCCCTAGCACCGTGTATTGTATTTGTCATGCTCTTGTTTGCTCCGTATTTATTGTTTCCTCCCCCTCTTCTCTCTCGTTAGACCCCGACGTCGTCCCCGAGACCGACGCAGCTCCGGAGACCAACGACGCCACTAACGACCTTGCCCTTGCCGCCGAGCAACCAGGCAAGCCCCCCCTTTGATCATCCCGATATCGCCCATTCTAATTTCTCATGCTTGCATTAGAATTGCTGCTGCTACTGCTTTACCTATTCTGATGCATAGCCTGTTTATTGTAACCTGCTGTTGATAATTACCTGCATAACCTAAACTGCTTAGTATAGGCTGGGTAGAGACCTATCAGTGACCCCACTAGTCCCGACCACCCCGCTGGATTATTCGAATACCCGATCAACGGGATTGAAGACCAGGCCCCGACACCGCACATCACCCCCCTTAGTTGTAACGACACTGCAGCGTTATTATCGAGTGCCGAGGGTGAAACCTCTTGTAGCACTTCTGATGTTAACTCTGTAGAATAGCTATTCGGTCGTGGTCATCAAGGGTGATTCCTCCTTCACCGCTTCCGATAACGACGCCGTCGTACAACACCTCAAGTGTGAATCCAGCGAGGGTGGTTCCTCCGAGTTCACCTTGATGGATACATCGAGTGGGAATTCAACAAGGGTGATACCTGGGATTCCTCTGATGTTATGGACACACGGATACTTGGACTTTACACTGTTACTTGGATAGGCGGGTCGACCCTGAGGGGTACCCGCGTGTGATGTGAAGATGGGTTGCCTGTGTGGTGCCCGAGTGATGAATACGAGGCGCGGCCGGGCATTCTTGGCCCTTGCCGCAAGTCCTCGAGACGGGGCGATGGGGTCACATCTTTCGTGAGTCTCTGCTCGTTACCGCAAGCCCAAGGTACTAGCGATTTGGATATTTGATCCGAGCAGGCCTCTGGTCTGATAGCACTAACCATCACGTGGGCATAGTATGGGCGTTCTACATCGTAGCATCAGCCGAAAGCTTTGTCAGACGTCCAGTTCAGCATTGTGGCCGGGTCGGATCATGCCGTTGGCGCTGGTATCCACCCTGCTCACAACGAACCGGAGTGCACAGGGCGACGGCCCAAGACCCCTGAGCGCTTAGGATGTAGACCGGCGGGGACCTCTCTGCTGAGCTCTAGGTAGGGCTGCGGTGTGTCGTTTGGCCGAGGCCGGGCATGACCCAGGAAAGTGTGTCCGGCCGGAGTTAGTCGAGCGTGTTGGGTAAGTTGGTGCACCCCTACAGGGAAGAAAACTTCTATCGATAGCCGGTCCTACGGTAAAGGACACTCGGAGTTGTATCCTGATTGATACAATTTAGAACTGGATACTTGGATACTATGGCTTTGGGATTGCTTCTCGCAGGGAGTCGAGAAGGGATTTCCGGACGAGGTTGATGACTGTATGGCTCTGGGATTGCTTTCTCGCAGGGAGTCGAGAAATGATCTCTGGGTGAGGTTGAGACTTAATGATACTGCTACTTTATATTGATCTGTTCTGCTCTCTTCTATTGCTGCAAGACCGACGAAGATGCTAGTCTTCGATAGGACTAGGTCTTCTCTCTATTCTGGCATTTCTGCTGCCCAGTCCACATATACAGCCTCTCTTTGAAAATGTTGCATATGTAGTGTAGATCCTTGCTTGCTGAGTACTTCTGAGTACTCACGGTTGCTTTGTTTTCCTTTTCTCCCCTTATCAGTTTGTTGCGACCAGAGGACGGAGCCCCCTGAGACAGACGCCCCGTCGATCGACTACTACTACTACCCAGAGGATGGATACTACTACGAGTTGACTGACGACCAGGAGTAGGATCGGAGGGTCCCAGGCAGGAGGCCTACGCCTTTCGATCGTAGTGTTTTATTTTGCCCTGCCTTTCTAAAGGCCTTTCAGTTTCTGTTTCATATCTGTACTCAGATATCTGATGCTTCCGCTGACGCTTGTACGCAAGCTTATGTATTCGAGCCCTCGAGGCCCCTGGCTTGTAATATAAAGCTTGTATGATTTTATTTATGTTTTAGAGTTGTATTGTGATATCTTCCCGTGAGTCCTTAGGCTTGATCGTGTGCATTTGCGTGTATGACTAGTGCACAGTTGAGCCGGGGGCGTCACAAGTTGGTATCAGAGCCGACTAACCGTAGGAACCCCCCTTTCCAACTCCTTGGCCGAAGTTGAGTCTAGTAACCGAAAACTATTTTACTAACTTGGCTGTGTGGCTTACGGGCCCACGTCGCCAATTGGGTGGTATTAGAATCTTTTATTCCTCATCTATACTCTGGGACTCTGATCTCTCATCTATTCGGGTTAAAATTTTACTAACTCCAACATTAGGTTCTTGTGATCACATCCACCCGGTGTTCTGAAAATTTCCCCCCTTCCTTCAAGATTGCGGGCCAGGTTCTGCTTGCAGGATCCTTTTGTCGAGGGCAACCTGTGTTGACACTTGCAGATTCCTCGCTCCAACAGTTTTCTCCGACGTTGACGTAGCCTTTGCTATGTCTCGTTGTGTACTTCCCTACCGCATGCCTGCGCGCCGCCTAGATGTCTAGCCCTCCCCTTTCAGCTGTCGTATTGCCGGATTGTAATCAAGGCTATGTGCGGATTCGAATGTCTGGTGCGAATATGATGAAGTATCTATTGCACCTCCTTCTGTTGTGCGTGTTACTTCATGAATCATTCCATACACCTGTAGTTCTTCTTGCTAAACCGCCCCTGTTGTTTTGGCAGGATGGCTGACGATCCTCCACCTCCACCTTATACTGCCGCAATGATGCAGCATTTTATGACCGGACTAATGGCTCAATTCCCAAATCAGAATGCTCAACAGCAGAATGCTCCAATAACTCTGCTAGAATTTGTGTGCATCAACCCGTCCGTTTTCCGCAACTCCACCAATCCTATGGATGCTGATGATTGGCTTCGTGACATCTTGTTTGAGATGGAGTCAGCTAATGTTGCCCCTGACAGTCACGTCACCTTTGCGACATTCCACTTAAAGGGTCCAGCTGCTCAATGGTGGGAAAGCCACAAGGGTATGTTACCTGCTGAGACTGAAACCACTTGGCAGGAATTTCAGTCAGCTTTTCGTGCACGGTACATTCCTCAAGGTCTGATGGACCAGAAGAAGCAGGAGTTCCGCAAACTCTCACAGGGCACAATGACTGTGGATGAATATCAGAGGAAATTCCTTGAATTATCCCGCTATGCTGCAGATGACGTCGACACTGACACTCGCAAGCAGGAGAAATTCCGTGAAGGACTGCGTACGGATATAAACCTCGCACTTGCTGTCCTTTATTTTGCAGACTTCGCAACGCTTGTCAGCAAATCTTTCCAAGTTGAAACAGCTCTGACTGAGTACCAGGAGTCACTCAAGTGCACTCATGAAGCTGGCTCATCCTCGGGTCAGCCTGTTCAGAAGCGTCGAGTCTGGATTCCCCATAATGTTTACCACCGGCCTGCTCCAACACCAAGGCCGTCTTATGTTGCACCTCGCCTGCCTCCACCTCCAAGACAGCTTACGGTTCATGATGGACCGCCTGATGCTATGGCTTATCCTCAAGTTGCGCCACGTCCTCCTAATGGTCATAAGAAGACTTGTCGAAACCGCCGACTCAGAAACCGTAATGTCATACCATCTACTGTTGTACTTGGCCATGCCAATCACGTCATTGCTGAAAAGGCTCAGAAGGAACCTACTATCATGCTGGGAACACTCTCTGTGAATTCAGTGCCAGCTTCTGTTCTTTTTGATTCAGGTGCATCACATTCCTTCGTGTCCCAGCAATTTGCACAATTGCATGGGTTAGCTATGAGCTCATTACCCACTCCTTTAGAAATCATCACTCCCCGTTCCAGGTGGCAAACCAAAATGGTAAGTCACAACAATCAGATCAGAATTGAAGGGTTGATGTTCTCTGCTTCCCTTATTGCTCTTGGACCTTCCGACATAGACATCATTCTCGGTATGGATTGGTTGACCGCCCATAATGCTTTGATTGACTGTGCCGCTAAGAAAGTCCAACTTACCCATTCTTCTGGCCAGACAGTCAGATACTCAGCCCGAATAGCTCAAGATGCTGAGAGCCAGATATATATTCTGAATGCATTGAATGCTTCACCTCTTGAAGGCATCGAGAACGTTCCAGTTGTTCATGATTTTCAAATGTATTTCCAGAAGAACTTCCAGGGATACCCCCTGCTAGAGCTGTTGAGTTCGTCATCGACTTGAAGCCTGGCACTACCCCTATTGCGAAGCGTCCTTATAAAATGCCTCCGCATCATCTTCTCAAGCTTAAGGAAGAAAGCGACACGTCACTTAAGAAAGGTTTCATCCGCCCCAGTTCCTCTGCTTGGGGAGCACCTTCACTCTTCGTTAAGAAGAAGGATGGAACTAACCGATTGGTTCAGGATTATCGGCCCATTAACCAAGCTACAATCCAGAATAAATATCCGCTTCCCCGGATCAATGATTTGTATGATCAACTTGCTGGATCATCAGTATTCTCTAAGCTTGATTTGAGATTAGGATACCATCAGATCCGTGTTCGCGAAGAGGATATTCCGAAGACTGCATTTGTTACTCGCTATGGCTCTTATGAGTACACTGTAATGTCATTTGGCTTAACAAATGCTCTAGCCACAATCTCCCGTCTGATGAATTACATCTTCATGGATTACCTCGACAAGTTCGTCGTGGTTTATCTAGATGATATTCTGGTATATTCGAAGAATAAGGAAGAACATGCTAAACACCTTCGTCTTGTACTGGAAAGGCTCCGAGAACACCAGTTGTAAGCCAAATACTCCAAATGTGAATTCTGGCTTTCTGAAGTAACGTATCTTGGTCATGTGATTTCCAAGGATGGAATTGCTGTTAACCCAGAATGAGTTCAGGCTATTCTTGACTGGACTCCTCCGAGGAACGTCAAGCAAGTGAGAAGTTTTCTCGGCCTTGCAAGCTATTGCCGTCGATTTGTCGAGAACTTTTCCAAGATTGCTAAGCCCCTGACTGATCTGCTTCACAAGGGCGTTAAATTTGAATGGACAGAAAAATGTCAGGAAAGTTTCCAGACACTCAAAGACAAGCTGACATCTGCCCCAGTACTATCTCCTCCAGATACCCGCAAAGACTTCGTGATTTATTGTGACGCATCCCGTGAAGGATTAGGCTGTACCCTAATGCAAGAGCGTAAAGTGATTGCCTATGGCTCTCGTCAGTTGCGCCCTCATGAAGAAAATTATCCGGTACATGATCTAGAATTAGTTGCTGTCATCTATGCATTGCAGTTGTGGCGACATTACCTTCTCGGTAATCGTTACGAGATCTACACGGATCATAAAAGTCTGAAGTACTTGTTCACTCCGCCATCTCTAAACCTCCGTCAGCAAAGATGGATGGAGGCCATTGCGGACTATGATTTGGGTATTTCCTATACCCCTAGCAAGGCTAACGTGATGGCTGATGCCTTAAGCCGCAAGTCCTATTGCGACAACCTCATGGTTAGGTGAGCTCAACCTCGTCTTTTTGAAGAACTATGTAAGCTGAATCTACGTATTGTTCCACAGGGTTCTCTTAATAACCTTGTGATACAACCAGATCTTGAGAAAGCTGTTAAGAATGCGCAAGCTAAAGATGCTGAAATTGATCTGATGAAGAAAAATCTTCACCTTGAAAAGTACAGGGATTTCTCGCTGTCTGAAGATGGAACCTTGTATTTCAGAAACCGCATTGTGGTACCTCGCTTCGAACTTATGACTGACAAGGTCATGAAGGAGGCACATGATACCCCGCTGTCTATTCATCCGGGTAGCACCAAGATGTATCATGATCTCCGTCAAAGGTACTGGTGGTCTAGAATGAAGCAGGACATTGCTCGTTATGTTGCTGAATGTGACGTGTGTCATCGCGTTAAAGCAGAACATCAGAAACCAGCTGGAATTCTACAACCACTTCCTATTCCTCTATGGAAATGGGATAAGGTTCAGATGGATTTCATTACAGGACTTCCCAGGTCACAAAAGGGTCACGATGCTATTATTGTCGTCGTCGACCAGCTTTCTAAAGTTGCACACATTCTGCCCGTTAAGGAAACTATCACTGCTAGCCAGTTAGCAGAGTTGTACATCTCCAGAATTGTATCACTCCACGGTATTCCGAAGGAGATCAGTTCGGACCGTGGCGGTCTTTTCACTTCCAAATTCTGGGAAAGTTTCCAAACAGCTATGGGAACTCATATTACCTGGAGTTCAGCTTATCACCCCCAATCCCAAGGCCAAGTCGAGCGAGTCAATCAAGTGCTTGAAGACATGCTTCGGGCTTGTGTTATTTCTTTCGGCAAGAAGTGGGAAGAATCTCTCCCATATGTCGAGTTCTCTTATAACAACAGCTATCAAGCCAGCTTGAAAATGGCCCCCTTCGAAGTACTATATGGACGTAAGTGTCGAACCCCTCTGAATTGGTCAGAAACTGGGGAACGACCGCTCGTGGGTCCGGATATTATTCAACACGCCGAAGAACAAGTTCGTATTGTCCGGGAAAATCTCAAGGCGGCTCAGGACCGCCAGAAGAGCAACTATGATCACAAACAATGGGGTTTGACTTATCAACCTGGTGATCAGGCTTATCTGCGAGTCACCCCGATGAAAGGCACTCACCGTTTTGGAATCAAGGGCAAGCTAGCTCCACGCTATATTGGTCCTTTCCGCATAATTGCTAGGCGTGGTCAGGTGGCGTACAAATTGGAGTTGCCGCCGCAATTCTCTCATATCCACGACGTCTTCCATGTGTCGCAACTTCGTAAATGTTTCAAGGAATCTCCGCACCGTGCAGTGGATCACGAGATGCTCGAATTGCAAGATGATCTATCTTATAAGGAGCATCCGATCCGCATTCTCGATGAAGCTGAACGTCGGACCCGTCAGAAGGTTACCAAGTTCCTCAAAGTGCAGTGGTCAAATCATACTGAAGATGAAGCCACTTGGGAACGCGAGGATAATCTTCATGCGGAATACCCCGAACTTTTTCCTTCTACCTCTTAATTCTCGGGACGAGAATTCTTGTTAGTGGAGGAGAATTGTAACACCCCATGTCATTAGCCACAGTAATCACTTTTGATAATGACGAGTCAGCATGTTTAACAGTGCATAATCATCATTAGCATCATATTGCATTTCAACTCCTAACGCAAATTCAAATTTAAGTGAAAGTGGAAAATAAAAGTTATCCAACATAGAAACTAAAATGTTCGATAAATAACAAATATTACAGAGGCTAATCTAAAATTGTAACCTACAATTTATAAATTTGATAGGTGGCTCTAACTTTACCAAAACAGTAAGGATTAATGCATTTTGTTTATTATAAAAATGGTGTGAACTCAAATTGACTCCAAAGTAATTTTTTGTAGTAGTAGAGGATGCCTAGTAATTTTTGGAACCATTCCTACGTTTTACAAAATTCAATTTGAGGCCTAACAATTTACTAAACAAAGAAATGTGAATAAATAAAAGGAAAAGATAAAAGAAAACAGAATAGAAAACAAAAAATAAAATAAAAAAAAGAGAATCACCCCCGGCCCAACTGGGCCACGGCCCAGCCGGCCGTCCCACCCCGCGCCTATATGGCCTCCCCCTAGGGGACCCTGAACCCTAACCCCCACCGACACATTCCCCCCCCATCTGGATCGGGCCGAGCCCCTCCTCGCCCCCGACGCGCTCGACGACCGCGCCCCGCGCCCGACGCGCCACCGCCGTCGTCGCCTCTCCGCCACCACGCCGCCGTCCTCCTCGTCCTCCCCCTCGAGCTCGCGCCGCTGCCTAGTCCCTACAGCTCGCGGTGAGCTCCACGCCGCCCGCCCCCTCTTTCTCTCGGTCACCGCCGCCCCGCTCGCACTCGCCATGGTCGCCGTGTGTCGGGCCGTGTCCGCGCCGCCCCGCACCCGCACACGCCCGCGCGCCCACACCTCCTCCGGCCTCGCCCCGCTCGCTCCTGTCGCTGCACGCACACGCGCCCGCGCACGCGCTCCCGCGCTGCTGCCGCGCCATCGCCACGCCCCCGTCACGCCCGTCGCACGCGCCCGCGCCCCGCCACCCGCACGCCCGCGTCCGTGGCCTCGTGCCACTGACGGGTGGGGCCCCGCCGCCCCTGTGCCCCTGGCCGGTGGGCCGAACCCCCATGTGACGCTGACAGCACGGGCCCACGCCCTAAAAACGAAATTAGAAAAATAAATAAATAAAAATAAAAATAGAATTATTAAAATAAATAAATAATTAGTTAATTAATTAAGTTAATTAACCCTGTTTATATTAATCTAATTTAATTAATTAGTTTAATTATATGTTAATTAATTAGTTAACCCTAATTAACTAACCAGTTAATGACAGGTGGGTCCCACGTGTCAGATTAGCTGCTGACGTCAGCATGATGTCATGCTGACATCATCAACTACTGTTTCGGATAATGTTAATTTAAATAATTAAATAAATTCCAGAAATTAATAAAAACTTTAGAAAATCATATTAAATAATCTGTAACTCCGATGGGAAAACTTTGTACATGAAAGTTGCTCAGAATGACGAGACGAATTCGGATACGCGGTCCGTTTGTCCGTCACGCGTCCCTATCTATCCGAACAAGGAACCGTCCCCCTCCGGATCGTCTGTCCGATAATTCCAAAGACCCGGGAAATATCATCGGATATTCTCCCGCTCCGTCCGATACGTGTAATACTGCGTTAGACTACCCGTAGCACCGTGTATCGTATTTGTCATGCTCTTGTTTGCTCTGTATTTATTGTTTCCTCCCCCTCTTCTCTCTTGTTAGACCCCGACGTCGTCCCCGAGACCGACGCAGCTCCGGAGACCGACGACGCCACTAACGACCTTGCCCTTGCCGCCGAGCAACCAGGCAAGCCCCCCCTTTGATCATCCCGATATCGCCTATTCTAATTTCTCATGCTTGCATTAGAATTGCTGCTGCTACTGCTTTACCTATTCTGATGCATAGCCTGTTTATTGTAACCTACTGTTGATAATTACCTGCATAACCTAAACTGCTTAGTATAGGCTGGGTAGAGACCTATCAGTGACCCCACTAGTCCCGACCACCCCGCGGGATTATCCGAAGACCCGATCAACGGGATTGAAGACCAGGCCCCGACACCGCACATCACCCCCCCTTAGTTGTAACGACACTGCAGCGTTACTATCGAGTGCCGAGGGTGAAACCCCTTGTAGCACTTCTGATGTTAACTCTGTAGAGTAGCTATTCGGTCGTGGTCATCGAGGGTGATTCCTCCTTCACCGCTTCCGATAACGACACCGTCGTACAACACCTCAAGTGTGAACCCAGCGAGGGTGATTCCTCCGAGTTCACCTTGACAGATATATCGAGTGGGAATTCAACGAGGGTGATACCTCGGATTCCTCTGATGTTATGGACACACGGATACTTGGACTTTACACTGTTACTTGGATAGGCGGGTCGACCCTGAGGGGTACCCGCGTGTGATGTGAAGATGGGTTGCCTGTGTGGTGCCCGAGTGATGAATACGAGGTGCGGCCGGGCATTCTTGGCCCTTGCCGCAAGTCCTCGAGACGGGGCGATGGGGTCACATCTTTCGTGAGTCTCTGCTCGTTACCGCAAGCCCATGGTACTAGCGATTTGGATATTTGATCCGAGCAGGCCTCTGGTCTGATAGCACTAACCATCACGTGGGCATAGTATGGGCGTTCTGCATCGTAGCATCAGCCGAAAGCTTTGTCAGACGTCCAGTTCAGCATTGTGGCCGGGTCGGATCGTGCCGTTGGCGCTGGTATCCACCCTGCTCACAACGAACCGGAGTGCACAGGGCGACGGCCCAAGACCCCTGAGCGCTTAGGATGTAGACCGGCGGGGACCTCTGTGCTGAGCTCTAGGTAGGGCTGCGGTGTGTCGTTTGGCCGAGGCCGGGCATGACCCAGGAAAGTGTGTCCGGCCGGAGTTAATCGAGCGTGTTGGGTAAGTTGGTGCACCCCTGCAGGGAAGAAAACTTCTATCGATAGCCGGTCCTATGGTAAAGGACACTTGGAGTTGTATCCTGATTGATACAATTTAGAACTGGATACTTGGATACTATGGCTCTGGGATTGCTTCTCGCAGGGAGTCGAGAAGGGATTTCCGGACGAGGTTGACGACTGTATGGCTCTGGGATTGCTTTCTCGCAGGGAGTCGAGAAAGGATCTCTGGGTGAGGTTGAGACTTAATGATACTGCTACTTTATATTGATCTGTTCTGCACTCTTCTATTGCTGCAAGACCGACGAAGATGCTAGTCTTCGATAGGACTAGGTCTTCTCTCTATTCTGGCATTTCTGCAGCCCAGTCCACATATACAGCCTCTCTTTGAAAATGTTGCATATGTAGTGTAGATCCTTGCTTGCTGAGTACTTCTGAGTACTCACGGTTGCTTTGTTTTCCTTTTCTCCCCTTATCAGTTTGTTGCGACCAGAGGACGGAGCCCCCTGAGACAGATGCCCCGTCGATCGACTACTACTACTACCCAGAGGATGGATACTACTACGAGTTGACTGACGACCAGGAGTAGGATCGGAGGGTCCCAGGCAGGAGGCCTACACCTTTCAATCGTAGTGTTTTATTTTGCCCCGCCTTTCTAAAGGCCTTTCTGTTTCTGTTTCATATCTGTACTCAGATATCTGATGCTTCCGATGACGCTTGTACGCAAGCTTATGTATTCGAGCCCTCGAGGCCCCTGGCTTGTAATATAAAGCTTGTATGATTTTATTTATGTTTTAGAGTTGTGTTGTGATATCTTCCCGTGAGTCCTTAGGCTTGATCGTGTGCATTTGCGTGTATGATTAGTGCACGGTTGAGCCAGGGGCGTCACAACAACTCATGTTTATGGTTAGGAAACTTTAACCATCTTTGATCAACGAGCTAGTCTGGTAGAGGCTTACTAGGGACACGGTGTAGTTTATGTATTCACACATGTATTTAAGTTTTCAGCCAATACAATTCTAGCATGAATAATAAACATTTATCATGAACGTGAAATATGATAATAACCATTTTATTATTGCCTCTAGGGTATATTTCCAATAGACATAAGATGGTCGGCCGACACCTATAGCGACAACAGATGGACGGCTACTTGTCTTCATCATCCGAAAGGATGATGGTGCTGTCGTTGTCGTTGTGGTCTTCGTCATCAGAGGAGGATAGGATGACGACATCCGGTCCCTCGCCTTCTGCCACAATGGCGGCCACTCCATGCAGAGTAGCCACCCTCCTCTGCTCTCGAGTTGCGGCTTCTTCTTCAGCTGCCCGGCGCCTAACAGCCTATGCCTACGCCGTGGACAAAGACACAGCTAGCACCACCTGGTCGACCTGCTGTTGCACCGCGCACAGGGCCTCCTTGGCCTGGGAAGTGAGCAGGGCAGCATCGGGCGCAGGAGGCGGTGCGTCTTCCTCAGCTGCATCTTCCACGCCGTAGATGTCGAGGTGCTCCTACATCGCCTCGAAGGCCACCTCCTCCTCGGCGTCCTCCTCCTCGAGCTCCCAACATTTAGGAGACAGCTCGGACATTGTGGGCTCGAGCTCGGAGTAGTTGGAGTAGGTGTTGGAGCCCAACGAGGATGCGTCGGAGTTGGAGCCCGTAGCCGCTCCAGTGTTGGAGCCGCCATTGGTGTCGGGCACCGGCACCTTGGGAAAGAGACCTCCCATGGAGATCCTTAGGGTCTGTAACTGCCTCACCATGGTGGCTGGACTAGCTTTGGATTGTGCGGCGCGTGGAAGCAATGGAGTGAAGCGTCGGTGGAACGATGCCGCACGCTGGTATTTAATCAGAGGAGTGCGGGGAGTGGACCGTCGGTGCGGGGAGTTCAACGGAGCATTACCTCCATCTTTTCACACTAAATCAAGGCGTGTCGATCAGTAAAGTTGCGTCCTGAGGGTGCACTAATTGCCCTGATGCGACAAAGCTGCGTGGCAGCACGCATGAAGGGCAGGCTGCTTCGGGTGCCTTCACGCATGCATGGCAGGTTGAGACTTGATCTCTACGATGGCTCATCGGCCTAGCACGCGGCCTACGGCCCCTATCGTGTGTCCCTGTTCCCTCGCTGCCAGGTGGGCCACTCATGTCCGCAGCCACGGAGCACCCGCTTGATCCAGCCAATCAGGCCTCATCTCGCGGATCGAACATGGCAAACCCTAGCGCCTGATCTAAGTTGTTCCCGAACAGGGATCCAACGGCCCTGGTAGTGCGGGGTTTTGAGAGGGGTTTGAGTGCTAGTGTTGGGCATAACTAATTTCTAAAAAAATCAAAAAAATATGAAACTTGCGCACATCATCGTTTTATGTTACTAAGCTACTAGGAAAAATAAGAAACCACGACTACGGATTTTTTCATGAAATTTCCTTCATGCAACTTAGCTATAATGAACAAGGGTGCATTGTTTTCAAGGGGAATGAGCTAGGGTTTAGGGTTAACTGTGCCATAGTTTGTCCAAACGGTCCCATATTAGGCATGGACCCTATATTTGCACACTAGATGACACAGAAGGACATGGAAAACTCGATTCTTAATTCGAATGTTGATTTTTGCACATACCTTTCTTAACTACTATTTTATTACTCTGCTATATTTATTTCTTATTTCTTTCATACATTTGCTAGACTCCTTTAAAATTCTTTACAACACAAGATAATATAAGGCATGGACCCTATATTTGCATAGTAGATGACAAGGGAGGACATGGAAAACTCGTTTCTTAATTCGAATGTTGATTTTTGCACACACCTTTTTAACTACTATTTTATTACATTAAAATTCTTTTTAACACAAGATAATATAAGGCATGGACCCTATATTTCACACTAGATGACAAGGGAGGACATGGAAAACTTGACTCTTAATTCGAATGTTGATTTTTGCACACACCTTTTTAACTAATATTTTATTACTTTAAAATTCTTTTTAACACAAGATAATATAAGGCATGGACCCTATATTTGCACACTAGATGACAAGGGAGGACATGGAAAACTCGATTCCTAATCCGAATGTTGATTTTTGCACACACTTTTTTAAACTACTATTTTATTACTCTTCTATATTTCTTTTTTATTTCTTTCATACATTTGCTAGACTCCTTTAAAATTCTTTTTAAAGCTCCTTTTTTACAAGATAATATAAACACAAGATAATATAAACCACAAATAAACTCCAACAGTTCACATACTACATTACAAAAATATACAATCTTCCAACAGTTCACAACCACATGGACTTTAACAAAAGTAAACATTAGATGATCAAGATCACGGAGGGCTAGTAAACAGGAGTCAAAGCCTTCAGGAGGGTTGCATGATGCACCCTGATCTTGGCATCCTCTCCACTCTTCGATGCATCCCATGCATGGGACACAAGGTGCTCAAAGATCCCATCCTTGGGCTTTAGCTTAGTGGTATAGTAGGGGCGTCGAAACTTCTTTCTCTTGTAGTAGGCAATCGTTCCCTAGTCCTTGATCTTATGGACTTCCTTCGATACGAAGGATTCGACGTTCCCGTCATCCACATCATCTCCAGAGTTATACTGCACACAAAAATGAGTTGCATTCATATAGTAAAACAAATATACACGAAAGTCACATTGATCATATAGTAAAACAAACAAAATTTCAAGTAGGCTTTACCTCGTAAACATCGTCGTCAACAAAGTCAGGATCATATTGGTCCTTCAACCCAATCATGGCCAGCTTCCTCTTGTTGCCCACAGATATTCTCCATCGTATCTACTTTTCCTAACGCTTTTGCTCCTATTTTGGACTCTAATTTGCATGATTTGAATAAAACCAACCCAGACTGACGATGTTTTCAGTAGAACTACCATGGTGTTGTTTTTGTGCAGAACTAAAAGTTCTCAGAATTGGACGAAACTTTTTGGAGAATTATTTTGGAATAAATAATAATTTTTGGAACCAAGACCCACTAGAGGGGGGCCTTGGCTGCCCACAAGACACCAGGGCGTGCCACCCCCCTCTGGCGTGCCCTGGTGGGTGGTGTAGCCCTCAAGGCCCCTCTGACCCTAATTCCGACGCTATAAAATCCTATTTTTCCAGAAAAAATAGGAGAGGAAGTTTCATCGCGTTTCACGATATGAAGCCGCCGCCACCTCCAGTTCTTCATCGGGAGGCGAGATCTGGAGCCCGTTCGAGGCTCCGGAGAGGGGAATCTTTGGTCTTCGTCATCACCAACCCTCCTTCATCACCAATTCCATGATGCTCCCCACTGGGAGTGAGTAATTCCTTCGTAGGCTCGCTGGCCGGTAAGGGTTGGATGAGATTCATCATGTAATCGAGTTAGTTTTGTTAGGGCTTGATCCCTAGTATCCACTATGTCTGAGATTGATGTTGCTATGACTTTGCTATGCTTAATGCTTGTCACTAGGGCCCGAGTGCCATGATTTCAGATCTGAACCGTTTATGTTTTCACCATTATATCTATGTTCTAGATCCAATCTTGCAAGTCATATGCACCTGCTACGTGTTATGATCCGTAAACCCCAGGGTGACAGTAATTGGGATACTTTCTGGTGATGACCATAGTTTGAGGAGTTGATATATTCACTATGTGTTAATGCTTTGTTCTGGTTCTCTATTAAAAGGAGGCCTTAATATCCCTTAGTTTCCTTATGGACCCCGCTGAGGACAAAAGATGGCATGCAAGTTCTTTTACATATGCACATATGACTATTTATGGAATACATGCCTACATTATATTTATGAACTGCAGCTAGTTCTGTGTCGCCCTAGGTTATGACTGTTATATGATGAATATCATCCAACGTAATCACCGATCAATGCCTACGAGTTTTCCACATATTGTTCTTGCTAAGTCACTATTGCTATTGCTACTGTTCCAACTGCTACAAAACTATTATTGTTGTTATCGTTACCACTGTTACTGTTACTACTGCTATCAAACCATCATATTATTGTGCTACTGATCACTTTGCTATAGATATTTAATCTCCAAGTGTGGTTGAATTGACAACTCAACTGCTAATACTTGCAAATATTGTTTGGCTCCCCTTGTGTCGAATCAATAAATTTGGGTTGTATACTCTACCCTCGAAAACTGTTGCGATCCCCTATACTTGTGGGTTATCAAGACCTTTTTCTGGCACCGTTGCCGGGGAGCATAGCTATATTTGTTGAGTCACTTGGGATTTATATCTATTTATCACTGTGAAGAATCTGAAAGATACAAGAAACAAGATTGTTACCTCTAAGACGAGGGGAGGTAAGGAACTGCCATCTAGCTCTCCACTTGATTCACCTTCTGTTTTGAATAGACTTGCAACAACACCACATGCTATTAATCCTGATATGTCGCAAGTTATTGATGATGCTACTTCTGCTATGAATGATGCTTATGATGATGCTAGTACCTTGCTTGATGATAATGTGCCACTAGGTGAATTTCTTGATGAACAAATTGCTAGAGCTAATTATATTGAGCATGCTGAAACTGATGAAATTACTGAAACTGAGGATTTCTTTGAAACTGTAAATTATGAAACACATATTAGACCTAGCTCTCCTAGAATTGAAATGCCTGAGATACCTGAGGGTTATGTTATGGATGGAGATGTCGGGGATATCGTGCAACATATGCCAGGGGGTGGCTTATCGTGGATGGGGACAAAAGAACGTCGCAGGGCTCTAGAAGCGGGAGTGAGCGAGACCGCATATGCCAGCGAATCTTACCCAGGTTCGGGGCTCTCCTAGGAGATAACACCCCTAGTCCTTCTCTGCAGGGTCTCCGCAT
Source organism: Thinopyrum elongatum (assembly GCA_011799875.1). NCBI lineage: Eukaryota > Viridiplantae > Streptophyta > Magnoliopsida > Poales > Poaceae > Thinopyrum > Thinopyrum elongatum. The sequence continues at coordinate 22,622,265 of CM022300.1, read as the reverse complement.
GATCACTACCTCAACAAGTAGCTACAAACTTGCTCCTTGAGCTGTTTTGCTAGAGGAGGAAGGAGGGCAAGGCTAGCTCTACTCCACTCTCTATGTGTGTGTGTGAGTGCTGAACTAGGAAGGCTCTCTCCTCTCCACCAAGGTCCCAACCCCTTGCATGGGGTGACTTGGGGGTTTATATAGGCCTACCCCCCAGGGGTATAGTGGTAATCCGGCTGGGCGTAGGACCCGGCCGTCAGTGTCTCTGGCCGCCGGCTTCTCCGCCGACTGCAGGGGCCCGCCGCCTGGTGGGTCCCCCCAGCTGTCTCGTACTCGGCCAACAAGCCGGGCCCGCAGCTTGCAGGTCCTGTCGGCTGCGTAGCACTGTAGCCGTGCCACTGAAGATGTATGCTTGGTCGGGGAGAGCGTGGCTACAGTCCTGCCGCCTGGCGGGCGTTTCACTGTAGCCACTCCCCGTCCCTTCTGGTTAATGGCGCACAAACTTCAAGGAAGGGGGAGGGCCGCCTGCTAGGAGCCGGCCTCCCCCTGAGCTGACTGGTTAGGGCTCGCCGCCTTCTGGCCTCTCACGGACAGGTAGGGCCCGCCGCCTGCGGGCCGTACCAACAGCCCGTCGTGGGAGCATGGCTTCCTCTGCCACGGGTGATGTCATGAGTAGCATGGCAACATTGCCGCGTTGGGCGTGGGATGTCTGCTTGGTACGCTACACTGTGGCCACGTTCTGCCCTGGATTCAGGGGTGGCAGGCTTGTACTGTAGCCATGCCCCGTCTTGTCGTGTTTATGTGGGTGCTAACTTTGAGGGCGCAAGGGGCCGCCTGCTAGGACCCGGCTTCCCAGGAAGCCGCCTCTAGGAGTCGCCGTCTTCTGGATTCCGCCGCCTCCTGGCAACGAGCCGCTTGGACCAGCCGGCCCCAAGAAGGCGGTCCTTTGTCTTTGATGTTTGAGGGGCGCAGCCTGCCCCGATGTCTTGAAATACCTAGGGGAGCTTATGAGGCTACCCGTGGTCATTTACTCCGACAGTTGTCCCCGAAGCTGGTGGGGTGCTGCGGCTGAAGGGGCGAGAAGCCCCAGCAGCTTCCTACTCCGGGTTGTCTAGTATTCTGCTTCGTCTGTCTTCTGAAGTGCCGACTGGTAGGTGTCGGCCGTGACCAGGCAGGCCGCCTGGCGATTTCGAAACGCTGTGGTGGGGGCCAGGTGGCATGCTAGCCAGACGTCAGGCTCGCCGCCCGTGCCTTCCAGCCACGCGACGTTAGCAAGCCAAGCCGGCCCGCCAGCTCACACGCGGGACGGGACGTCGCCGCAGGCCGGGGCCCGCCACTATAGTGCCTTGGTATGCGCGCTGGTCCGCTGCGTCCGAGGTAGATGGTTGGGCTTCTGCGGTAATTAATACATGCCTTTACTGGCGCCGCAATCGTGGGATCGTGGGGGAGTTGGCGTAGTTAATCTCACGATCTCCCATGCTCTCGCCCCCTCGGCTCCGCCGCCTGGGGCTATAAGTAGGGGGAAGAGGGGGGTGGCAGACGCACGCGCGCCCTCCTCTCCCCTCGCCATTCTTCTTCCTCTCCGCTGCCGCAGCGCCTCTTCCTCTTGCATAGGCGCTGCCGCAGCCCACCGTCGTCGAGCTTCTTCTCGCAGCGGCTTCTTCGCTCCGCCGCGGCTTCGCCCGCTTGTCACCGCGCCGCGCCTACAACGAGCTCCTTCGCCCATGGCGCGCTCACGGGCCGGCGACTGGGACGGTTCCAACATCCATGAGGATCACCTCTCTTTCCTTCGTCAAACATGGCGGCTGCCCCGGGAGACGAACATGCGGGTACGTGTCCCCCCCAAGGCAGAAATCTCGCCGGTGCTGGAGGGCGATGAACGTGTCGTCTTCCGATCCCATTTTATTCGCGGCTTCGGCCTTCCGGCGAGTGGCTTCCTCCGCTCCGTCCTTGATTTCTATCGAGTCCAGCCGCACCACCTCACGCCAAACACGGTGGTGCTGCTGGCCGCCTTCGTCACCATGTGCGAAGGGTACCTCGACACTCTCCCCACCCTTGAGCTCTGGGGGGGGTGCTTTTATCTCAAACTCGGCACTGCCACCAAGGGCCAGGCGGCTCAATGCGGAGCCTGCGTGGCGGTGCGGTGTCCGGGCACCAGGAACCGCTTCCCGCCAATCTCCCTGCTGCAGTCGGCCAAGCTGTGGCAGAAATCCTATTTCTACGTCAAGAATATCCACCCGACGAGCGACTACATCAACTTGCCGGCTTACGTAGCCGGCCCGCCAGCCGAGCCGCGCGCCAACTGGCAGTACAAGCTGAGCTCCCTATCGGCCGCCTCCTCCGCCGCCCTCGCCCGACTTCAGGTGATGACGGAGTCGGAGGGCCTGAAGGGCTCGGACCTGCTGGCCGTCTTCGTGATGCGCCGGGTGCTTCCCCTCCAAGCCCGGCCTCACATCGTCAGCTGCATGAGCGGGCACCGGGACCCGTGCCGGATGTGCACATGGGAGCTACCAGACGTGGAGGTGGCCCGGCTGGTCAACTACTTCTCCAACTGCAAGCTATCGGAGACGGATTGGCGGTTCGGCAAGCGGCCGTACGACCGCGCACATCCACCGCCTGCGGTGATTCTTGCAATTCCTTTTCTCTTTTGCTGGTCTGAGCTCTTGTTTTGCCATCTAACCAGTCGGCCATGGTGCAGGTCCTCCCGACCGAGTCGGCCGCCGGCGCTCTAGATCCAGGTCAGCAGTATATGCCGGACCGAACGAGGAGCGACATGGACGACCCCGACTTGGGGGCGGCCGCCATGGAGGAGGATGATGCCACAGGTGGCAGCGGTGGAGCAGGCGGCTCCGGAGGAGGAGGCAGCCTCGAGGCTTGGCCGGATGACGATGAGGAGGAGAACGAGCCGCGCCGCACGCATGGCTTCGACAAGGCGGGCGCGAGTTCTTCAGCCGCGCCGACTGCACTAGGCGGCGCACCAAAGCGCCGAGCCGGCTCGTTGCTGTTCAGCAGTCGGCCGAAGAAGTCCAAGAACACGGCCGCCACAACCAAGCGGCAGGAGGCCGCCGCGAAGGCGGCCCAGTTCTAGAAGACCCCGAAGCAGCCCCCGATGGTGTCCGCGTAAGTGCTTGGTTTCTCTTGTGTTTTCTTTTCTTCTTTCTTGCAAACTCTTTCTGAGTTTCCTCTTGTCTTGCTTGAACAGGGCCCCGCTCTCTCTTGAGCAGTCCACCGCTGCTTCAGTGATCGGGGCGGTGGAAGGCTCCGCCAACACCCGCCACATGGACCCGCTCGCCGACCTCCAGGAGGCGACGGAGAGGAACGCGCGGGAGGCGCGCGAGGAGCGGGAGGAGGTGGAGCGGCAGAAGGCGGAGGCGGCCAAGGCAGCGCAGGCGGACGCGGATGCGGCGGCCAAGGCCCAAGCCGACGCTGTGACCAAGGTCCAGGTGGACGCCGCAGCCCAGGCCCAGGCGGATGCCGCAGCCAAGGCCCAGGCGGACGAGGCCGCCAAGGTGCAAGCGGAAGAGGCCGCACGCGGCCGGACTCCGCAACTTGTCAACCCGATGTGCGCAGTGCCACCAGCGCCAGAGAACCCGACGCCGACTGGAGGAGCCGGTAATGATCAGCCGGTCGTGGAGAGGAGAGGAGGCGACGCCATCGTCCCAAGGGCGGAGGTGCCCCCGCAAGCGCCGACTGCCGAGGCCCGAGGCAGTCCGTCTGACGTGCCACCGGCGCCGCCGGTCAGTGGCGAGCTGGTGGTGGGGGCGACCCCTGTGGTCCGTCCTCCGGGGCGCCGGCGTGCGGCGAAGGCGGCCTCGGCGCCACGAGCGCAGGAGATCAGGGCCGCGAGCTCGTCGGCCCCAGATGCAGAGGCCACCAGTGCCGCCCCACCAGAATGGACGCCTGGGGGTGGGACGGGCATGCTGAACAAGGCCGCGCAGGATGTTCAGGCCCAGCTCCAGGCCCAAGGCACCGCCCTCCAGCAGTATACGAAGGCATTCTTGGCGACGCGAGCGGCCGTCCGGGTACACTTCTTTGCTTTTTTTTTATTTTTGCAATCTTCCGTGGGGGCGCGCCAGCGCACCCACTGGGTGTAGCCCCCGAGTTCCGGGGCGGCTGCTAAGCAGGCGGCTCAGAACTTTAAGGTAAGTTCCGAGTGCTAACTTGTTTTCTCTTCTTTTGTCTTCGTTGCAGGACTACCACAACATCCGCGCAGCCGCCTTCAACTCCTAGGTCCAGGAGCTGGCTAAGCGGACCGCCGACCTGACCGAGAGCCGGAGTAAGCATTCCGTCTTCTTCCTCGCGGGGGCGCGCCAGTGCACCCGCTGGGTGTAGCCCCCGAGATTCGGGCCGACTGCTGAGCAGTCGGGCCGGATCTTCTGGCAACCACTTTTCTTTTTGGTCAACTTTGTTGATTGTCTTCTCTTTCTCAATTTCGCAGGAGCCAATGTCACACTTGCAGCAGCGCCTGGGCGAAGTCCAGACCGAGCTGCGCGCCAAGGAGGAGGAGCGCAGCAAGGCGGCCCAGGAGCGCGATCGTCTGGCCAAGAGGTTGGCGGACCAGGCGGACCAGCACAAGGCGTATCTCCAGAAACTCAAGGAGGCGGAAGGCGCCCTCCAGGCCGAGTTTGAGACCGAGCGCTCAAAGTGGGTCGAGAAGGAGGCGATCCTCGCCGCTGGCTACGGCGAGATTGAGGATATGATCGATGGTAAATTTCTTTCTTTGGAATAGCTGCCGACTGCATCGAGAGTCGGCTTCCGACTTCTGATCTTTATTTTTTCTTTGCATAGACTTCTTTCCTGGACACGCCGTCACCGTCAGCTAGGCCATCGAGGCGCGGCGTGACCAGCGTAGGAGGGAAGGAGTGGAGATCCCGCTCGACGCGCCTCGAAACATGAACGAGCAGCTCCTGGCCGTCAGGACGTGCCTGCAGCCGATTCACCGTCTGCTCCACCGCCTTCAGTGCACCGGGTCCCAGCTGGTTTCCACCCTCTGGCCAGGCGTCTAAGCTCCACGCACCCCCAGTCGGACCGCCGACTGGTTAGAGGTGGCGATCGGCCGCTTCGGGGCTTGGAAGGGCTCCTCCGCTCGAGCAGGCGCCCGAAGGGCCTTGGAGTTCGTCAAGGCGTGGTATCCTGGGCTGAACCTAGCCTAGGTGGCCATGTTCCGGCAGGAGGCCAGGGAAGAGTTTGTGGCAGTGGGGCCTGCGCTCACTCGACGTGTGGCGGCGATCGCCGAGTACACCGAGACCGGTGTCTTCCTCCCCGAGCTGGACGAGGAGGGTGCTGAGGTGCCGCCGGACTGGTTCGGGCTGAACCCGGATGAGGGCAAGGACTCGGCAGAAGAAATTGCCTCCAGTGACAAAGGCGAGGACGAGGAAGATGAGGATGGTGAAGACGACGCACCGGAGGGCGGAGCGGACGGCCAGCCTCCGCTCGATCAGGCCTCGAGCAACGAGCCGTGTGCGAGTGCACCGACTGCTGCTGATGGCGACCAAGCCGAGACTCGCCAGACGGCCACTCCACCAGCCGGCGCCTCCGACTCCACCAACCTGCCGGACCCGCCTGCTGCTCCTCTGGCCTAGGCTGCCAACTTTATCTTATCTCTTCCTGCTTTTGTGGTCTCTAGAACGAACTTGTTAAATTTGCGTAGTTCCACCCACTGGGGTTGTATTCAAACTTTGTTGAATGCTGGCCGAGGGCCTCTTGCTATGTAATTTAATTTTCGCACAAGTTGTGCTTTGCCGAGCTCCGAGTTGTCTTGCTTTCTGTTCTTTTGGCTTTTTCCTTTGCCGCCTTCCCTTGGCTGCCACCTTGCCGGCCAGACAGCCGCTCTTCGGTCTGTTGGCTGGGTCAGGTACTTGGCCATTTTGGGAAGGCAAGTACTTTGGCCGCTTAGAACGTAGCAAGTTAAGTGAGAAGCCGGCCGGCCGGCTGCTCAGCAACTGGACGGCTAGGCGAGGGACCGGCTTGGCCTATGTGAGTGCCTTCGTCCTTAGTCATTTTTCATGTGGGCACCATTTCCTGCCTTTGACTCTTGCCAGCCAGACAGTCGCTTTGCGAGTTGCGGCTTATGGCAAGAGAGGGCTTAGCTGCCGGCACACTACTTGTCCGACTGCAGGTAGCGCTGACATAGTACAAGGCAGCAAGCCCCCGGGCTGACTGGTCGGACCCGGTGCTGGGCAGAGGAATGAAATAACTCATTCACAGGCATGAAACTTATCATATAGATAAGAAAGGTAGCCCTCGAGTGCTCCTCGAGGGACCTGGTGTATTTGCGCTTAATACAAAAGGTAGCGTGGTACATACTGCATTAACTGTAAAATCTTCGAAGGAGATTTGCGTTCCATGGGTGCTCTGTTTCCTTGCCGGAATCATCCCTCTTGCGCGCCCTGGGTTTCTGCGCGTCGATCAGGTAATAGGAGTCGTTGCCCAAGGATTTGCTGATGATGAAGGGGCCTTCCCAAGGGGCCGAGAGCTTGTGCTGGCCGGCTGTTCGCTGGATCAGCCGGAGCACAAGGTCTCCCTCTTGGAAGGATCGTGGCTTGACCTTCCGACTGTGGTAGCGGCGCAGGCTCTGCTGGTAGATGGCGGACCGGCTAAGTGCTAACAGCCGACCCTCTTCCAGTAGATCGACGCCGTCTTCACGTGCTTCCTTCACCTCCGCCTCCGTGTACATGGTGACGCGAGGTGAGTCGAACTCGATGTCAGTTGGGATGACGGCCTCGGCCCCGTACACGAGGAAGAAGGGACTGAAGCCGGTTGATTTGTTCGGGGTGGTGCGGAGGCTCCAGAGGACGGCCGGCAGCTCGTCAATCCAGCAGCCGGCCGAGCGCTCCAGTGGCTCGACCAGTCGAGGCTTGATGCCGGATAAGATGAGGCCGTTTGCTCGCTCGACTTGGCCGTTTGACTGCGGATGGGCAACAGACGCTAAGTCCAGTAGGATGTCCTGCGTCGCGCAGAAACGGGCCAAGGCGCCTTTGGCGAAGTTAGTGCCATTGTCGGTGATGATGCTATGTGGTACACCGTACCGGACGGTGATATCTGCGATGAAGGTCACAGCGGTCAGACCATTCAGTTTCTTGATTGGCTTTGCTTCAATCCACTTGGTGAATTTGTCGATGGCGACGAGCAGATGGGTCATGCCGCCGCGTGCTGTCTTGAATGGGCCCACCATGTCCCGCCCCCAAACGGCAAAAGGCCAGGTAAGGGGGACGGTCTTGAGTGCAGAAGCCGGCAGATGTTGCTTGGAGCTTAATTTTTGGCACCCCTTGCATTTCTTGACCAGATCCTTGGCGTCCTCCAAAGCAGTCGGCCAGAAGAAACCATGGCGGAAAGCTTTGGCGACAAGGGATCTGGAGGCCGCGTGGTGGCTGCACTCGCCTTGGTGTATGTCTCTGAGGATTTCCTTGCCTTTCTCTGGTTTGACGCAGCGTTGGAAGACGTCGGTCACGCTGCGCCTGACAAGCTCTCTGTTTACTATCGTGTAAGCTCCTGCCCGGCGTTGCACCTGCCGGGCCGAGATCTCATCAGCTGGCAGCTCTCCGCTCACCAGAAAGTTGAGGATGGGCTGCGCCCATGATGGTGCTTCGACTACATCAACTATCATTACGGCCACTAAAACTAGGGCAGTTCGGTTGGGAGGTGGCGGGGTGGAGTCGGCCGCATCTTGCTGCGTTGTTGAAGTCCCCGGGCTGACTGCTGCAGCCACCGGGCCAGGTTGTGGAGTCCCCGGGCCGGGTGCGACTGCTGCAGTCCCCGAGCCGGTTGGTGAAGTCCCCGGGACGGCTGCTGCAGCCCCCATGCTGGGTTGCGAAGTCCCCGGGCCGGGTGCTGCAGCCCCCGGGCCAGGTTGCGAAGTCCTCGGGCCGGGTGCGACTACTGTAGTCCCCGTGCTGCCTGCCAAAGTCCCCAGGCCGGCTGCTGCAGCCCTCGAGCCGGATCCGACTGCTTCAGGGGCAGCCGGCACGAAGATGAATTCTGATTCCGGGGAAGGCTTGATAGACGGCTTGCGGAGGCACTGAAGGGACACGCCGGCTGGTATGGCTTGCTGGGTGGAGCCGATCCGCGCCAGGGCATCTGCTTGCTCGTTGTCGGCCCGTGGCACATGAAGGAACTCGCACCCGTCAAAATATCCGCTGATCTGCTGGACGAGGGAGCGGTATCTCGCCATGTTTGCATCCTTGACGTCCCAGTCGCCAGACGACTGTTGGACCACTAGGTCCGAGTCGCCGTAGCACAGAATCCGGCGGATGCCAATCTCCTTGGCCAGCCGGAGTCCGTATACTAGTGCCTCGTACTCGGCCACGTTGTTGGAGGCGGCAAAATGGATTTGCAATGTGTATCTGAGCTTGTCGCCTTTGGGAGAGGTGAGGACGATGCCGGCTCCCAAACCGGTGTGCATCTTCAAGCCATCAAAGTGCATCCACCAATGAGTGGAGTTCGGAGCTGGCGGCAGGTACTGGGTCTCGGCCCAGTCGACGAGGAAGTCGGCCAGTGCTTGGGACTTGATGGCGGTGAGAGGCTGGTAGAAGATGGCGTAGGGGGCCAGCTCGATGGCCCACTTAGCCACCCGGCCCGACGCGTCTCTGCTGCCTATGATCTCCGCAAGCGGGGCGGTGCAGACAACCGTGATGGGGTGCTCTTGAAAGTATGGCTTGAGCTTCTTGGCGGCAAGGTGCATGCCGTAGCACATCTTTTGGTAGTGGGGGTAGTTCTGCTTGGAGGCTAACAGCACCTCACTCAAGTAGTACATGGGCCTCTGGACCAGCTGTGCCTTGCCATCCTCTTGGCGCTCTACCACCATGACTGTGGTGACCACCCGGCTGGTGGCGGCGATGTAAAGAAGCATGGGCTCCTTGGCAGCCGGAGCGGCCAGAACGGGCGGCGTGGTCAACATCTTCTTGAGCTAGAGGAAAGCCTCGTCCGCCTTGTCGTTCCACTCGAAATGAGTGGTTTTCTTCATCAACTGGTACAGGGGAAGAGCCTTCTCGCCCAGCCGACAGATGAAGCGGCTGATGGATGCCAAGCAGCCGGTGAACTTCTGAATGTCTCACAGTCGGGTGGGCCTCTCCATCCTCTCGATGGCCTTGATCTTGACAGGGTTGCACTCTATGTCGTGCTCTGAGACAAGGAAACCGAGGAGCTGGCCGGCTGGTACTCCAAAGACGCACTTCTCTGGGTTGAGCTTGATTTGAAAACGGCGCAGATTATCAAAAGTTTCCTTGAGATCTTCCAGGAGGGTACCGCGCTTCTCTGTCTTCACCACAATATCATCTACATAGACGTGGGCATTTCTGCCGAGTTGCTTGAGGAGGCACTTCTGCATGCAACGCTGGAACGTGGCACCGGCGTTTCTCAAGCCGAATGTCATGGTCAGGTAGCAGAAGGCTCCGAATGGTGTGATGAAGGCGGTCTTCAGGCGGTCGGCCGGGCTCAACTTGATCTGGTGGTACCCTGAGTAGGCATCCAAAAAACTCAACAGCTCGCATCCGGCTGTGGAGTCTATCACTTGCTCAATCCGAGGCAAGGCAAACGGATCTTTGGGGCAAGCTTTGTTGAGGCTGGTGTAGTCAATACACATGCGCCATTTGTTGTTCTTCTTCAGTACAAGGACTGGGTTGGCAAGGCACTCTGGAAAGAACACTTCCATAATGAAGCCGGCTGCTAGAAGCCGGGCTATCTCTTCACCAACAATTCTTCTCTTCTCCTCCGACAGGCGGCGGAGGGGTTGCTTGACTGGTTTTGCATCTGCTCTGACATGTAGCTTATGCTCGGCGAAATCCGTCGGAACACCCGGCATGTCCTTTGGAGACCATGCAAAGATGTCCCGATTCTCATGGAGGAAATCGACGAGCTCGCTTTTCTATTTGCTGTCAAGGTGAGCTCCTATGACGGCGAACTTCTCCGGGTGCTCCGGGTCTAAGGGTATCTTCTTGGTTTCTTTGGCCGGCTGGAAAGAGCCCTGAGCTTTTGACTCCTTGGGATCTGGCAACAGGTCCGGCTCCTTGCTGGCCATGGCCACAACCCAGCCAAGGAGTCGCTTCTCGGCAGCAATCACAAGGGACTCGGCCAGCCGACTGCTGGCTGCGGCACACTCGGCAGACTTCTGGTAGTCGCCGGCTACAGTGATAATGCCCTTGGTACCCGGCATCTTCATCTTGAGGTAGGCGTAGTGGGGAACCGCCATGAACTTGGCCAGGGCAGGCTGGCCAAGCAATGCGTGGTAGGGGCTCTCAAGGTCAACCACCTCGAACCAGATTGGCTCTCGGCGGAAGTGATTCTTGTCTCCGAAGAGGACGTCTATCTTGATCTTGCCGATTGGTGAGCAGGAAAGGCCAGGCATGATGCCATGGAAGACAGTCCGGCTGGGCTGGAGCTATTTCTCTTTGATGCATAACTTCTCCATGGTGTCGCGGTAGAGGATGTTGATGTTGCTGACGCCGTCTATCAGAATCCGGGAGAAACGAGCAGCTCGCCTCTCTATTGCAAAGGTGGCATCCAACACCAGGGCGTAGGAACCCGGAGAAGGCATCACCTCCGGGTGGTCAGCTCGGCTCCAACTGATCGGCCTCTCGGACCAGTGCATGAACCCTGGGGCTTCAGAGGTGACAGCATTCACCTCTCGGTGCTGCTGACGCTGGCTGTGCCTGTCGTCAGCCACACTGGTGAAGACGACGTAAGATCCGTGCTCTTCGGGAAACTCATCTTGGATCGCGCCGACTGGCCAAACCGCCGGCTGCTGGGGAGGCGGAGGCGACGGGCCAGCAGGCAGGGGAGGCAATCCTTCGTCCCTGGCGATGCGGGCGAGCTAGTGGCACTTCCGGGTGGTGTGGTTGGATGGCTTCGCGCCGCTGTGGAACTTGCAGGGAGCGTCAAGGGTTTGCTAAACGAGAAGGCGGGCAACCAGGCAGGCTTGCCGCCCTTCTAGCGCTTGGGGCCGGGTTGCTCTTCTGGCTGCTGGTCTTCGACTGTCGCCACCTGCCGGCTGGTGGTAGCCGGCTGCTGGGCCTTGCGCTTGTTGTCGTTTGACTGTTGGCGCCGACTGGAATCACCAGCCGGCGTCTGAGGGGCCGGAGGGAGCATCTTTCCTGACGCGTCCACTCGGAGCTCCGACTTCATGGAGGAGTCGGCAGTGGCGTACTTGTCCGCTATGATTAGCAGCTCGTCGAGGGTGGCCGGCTTGTCACAGAGGAGTTGATGCTTGAGTAGGGTGCCCTCTCGGCACCCGATAGTGAAGTACTCTATGGCTTGCATCTCATGCACCCCTTCGCAGGAGTTGCACAGTTCGGCCCACCGCGTTAAGTACTCGCGGGTGGACTCGATCGGGCCTTGGATGCACAGGGAGAGCTGGCGAGGCTTGGGCGGCCGCTTGTAGGTGCTGGTGAAGTTGCGGATGAAAACTTCGGTGAAGTCTAGCCAGCTGTTGACGCTATAGGGCTTGAGGCTGTTCAGCCATGTCCGGGCCATGCCCTGGAGCATGAGCGGGACATACTTCACGGCGACACGCTTGTTGCCGTTTGCTATGTTGACGGCAGTGGAGTAGTCGACCAGCCAATCTTCCGGCTTCACAGAGCCGTTGTACTTGGGGGTGTCCTGAGGGAGCGAGGACCCTTTGGGGAAGGGCTCGTCGCGAATGCGGGAGCCGAAACAAGGCGGGCCGATCGCATCTTCTTCTTCTAACGCCAGGGATCGAGCCAAGCGGTCGATCCGGTTGCGGGCGTCATTCTCTTTGACTCCTTCACGGGGGCCCAGCCGGCCTCCGAGAGTCGGATGCTCAACAGGCGGCGGGGAGGCACGCCTCTCACTGCACGGGGAGGCGGACGACCGTCCCGCCTTTCCACTGCTTGTGGGCGGCCGTCTTGGTCGCGCTCGATGGAGATGCGGGTGCGGCTGCGGCTAACCACCGGCTCTTGGTCTCCTCGATCGCGGGCGTCGCCTGTCGGCGTCCAGGAGGTCGCACCGTGCTCTCGGCGAGGGGGAAGGTTCCCTGCCTATAAGCCAGGTTCCACCACGCGGTGTCCAGCTTCTTACTGCGCGGCGGCCGCGTCGATGAGCTGCTGGACGCGCTCCGTCATGCAGCGACGCTCGTCGCCCTCCAGGCGGTCCAGCTCGTTCGCCGCCGCCTGGGCGGTGCGTAAGTTCTCCATTGGCGTGGCGTAGACTGGGCGGTCGGCCCCCAACATGCTGGCGATGGCTGCGCCGCGCTGCTGGACCATGCCCGCGCGGCTGGGTTCGGCAGCAGCCGGCGTGCCGCAGACAGCACGGTCGATCTCGCGGTGGTAGGCCTCGATGAGGAGTCTCATGGCCGCAAACTTGTTGGCGCTGTCGAGGAGTGTGATACGGCACGCTTCCAGCGTTTCGCCGTTCGCACCAGGCGTTTCGCCGTTCGCACCAGGCGTTACGGGTGCGGACAGGTCCCGCATTGCCGCCTGCAACGGGTCTCGGCCGGCCTGGGCGGAGGCTCCGTCGTGGCTGATGACCAGCACCGCAGTGACGGTGCTGGTGCTGGAGCTGCTGTCTGCAGCAGGGAGCGGGTCATCGAAGATCACCACGTCACCGGGGAAGGCATCAGAAAGCGCGACGTCGGCGTCGATGACCATGTCGACGGACGGGTCGGTGGAGCCAACGGACCCCAGGTCGGAGACCGGCTCGTTGGCGATGTGAAGCCTACCGAGGGAGTCGACGAGGCAGCTCTCGGGGCTGGCCGCGCCCAAGACGAGTGCAGGCTCGTCGAAGAGGCGGATCCCGCCGATGAGATCAGCGAGGCTGCTTGCAGCGCAAGCAACTTCCATGCCGCGCAGCGTGTCAGCACAAACGCCGTCAGGCGTGCCTGGCTGGCTGCGCTCACCAGGAAGGAAGATGGTTCCCGTCCAGAACGTGTTTCCGAACGACGGTGCACCTAGCCCCACGGTGGGCGCCAAATGTCGGGGATATCGTGTGACATATGCCAGGGGGTGGCTTATCGTGGATGGGGACAAAAGTACGTCGCCGGGCTCTAGAAGCGGGAGTGAGCGAGACCGCATATGCCTGCGAATCTTACCCAGGTTCGGGGCTCTCCTAGGAGATAAAACCCCTAGTCCTGCTCTGCGGGGTCTCCGCATGATCACTACCTCAACAAGTAGCTACAAACTTGCTCCTTGAGCTGTTTTGCTAGAGGAGGAAGGAGGGCAAGGCTAGCTCTACTCCACTCTCTCTATGTGTGTGTGTGAGTGCTGAACTAGGAAGGCTCTCTCCTCTCCACCAAGGTCCCAACCCCTTGCATGGGGTGACCTGGGGGTTTATATAGGCCTACCCCCCCAGGGGTACAATGGTAATCCGACCGGGCGTAGGACCCGCCGTCAGTGTCTCTGGCCGCCGGCTTCTCCGCCGACTGCAGGGGCCCGCCACCTGGTGGGTCCCCCCAGCTGTCTCGTACTCGGCCTACAAGCCGGGCCCGCCGCTTGCGGGTCCTGTCGGCTGTGTAGCACTGTAGCCGTGCCACTGAAGATGCATGCTTGGTCGGGGAGAGCGTGGCTACAGTCCCGCCGCCTGGCGGGCGTTTCACTGTAGCCACTCCCCGTCCCTTCTGGTTAATGGCGCACAAACTTCAAGGAAGGTGGAGGGCAGCCTGCTAGGAGCTGGCCTCCCCCTGAGCCGACTGGTCAGGGCTCGCCACCTTCTAGCCTCTCACGGACAGGTAGGGCCCGCTGGCTGCGGGCCGTACCGACAGCCCGTCGTGGGAGCATGGCTTCCTCTGCCACGAGTGATGTCATGAGCAGCATGGCAACAGTGCCGCGTCGGGCGTGGGATGTCCGCTTGGTACGCTGCACTGTGGCCACGTTCTGCCCTGGATTCGGGGGTGGCAGGCTTGTACTGTAGCCACGCCCCGTCTCATCGTGTTTATGTGGGTGCTAACTTTGAGGGCGCGAGGGGCCTCCTGCTAGGACCCGGCTTCCCAGGAAGCTGCCTGCTAGGAGTCGGCCCACTTCATGGCCGTCTTCTAGATTCCGCCGCCTCCTGGCAACCAGCCGCTTGGACCAGCCGGCCCCAAGAAGGCGGTCCTTTGTCTTTGATGTTCGAGGGGCGCAGCCTGCCCCGATGTCTTGAAATACCCAGGGGAGCTGATGAGGCTACCCGTGGTCATTTACTCCGACAGGAGAGGTAGCTAGAGAATTTCTTGCTTGCAAGGATAGAGATGATCTTAAGAAATTATTATGCAAGTTGCAGGAAAAATCCTTGAATGCTAGAATGCAATATGATCCTATGTTTGCTACTTCACCTATCTTTATTGCTGATAAGGATTATGAATTCTTTGTCGACCAAGAGTTAATTACTTTGGTTGAATCTGATCCTTTCCATGGCTATGAAACTGAAACTGTAGTGGCACATCTTACTAAATTAAATGATATAGCCACCCTATTTGCTCATGGGGAAAAATTCGCTACTACTATATATTCTCAAGTTATTTCCATTCTCACTAAAGGGTGATGCTAAGATATGGTACAATACTCTTGCTCCTGGTTGTGTGCGTAGTCCCTAGGATATGATTTATTACTTCTCTGAAAAATATTTTCCTGCTCATAAGAAACAAGCTGCCTTACAGGAAATATTTAACTTTGTGCAAATTGAAGAAGAGAGTCTCCCACAAGCTTGGGGGAGGCTTCTCCAATTGCTTAATGCTTTGCCTGATCATCCTCTTAAGAAAAATGAAATACTTGATATCTTCTATAATGGACTAACCGATGCTTCTAGGGATTTCCTAGATAGTTGTGCTGGTTGTGTTTTCAGGGAACGAACTGTCGAACAAGCTGAATAATTATTGAATAATATATTGAAGAATTATGATGATTGGACACTTCCTGAACCACCACCTAAACCCACTCCGAAGAAGAGGGGTGTCTTATTTCTCAGTCCTGAAGATATGCAAGAGGCAAAGAAATGTATGAAGGAAAAAGGAATTAAAGCTGAGGATGTTAAGAATTTACCACCTATTGAAGAAATACGTGGCCTTGACACACCACCACCACGGGTGGTAGAGGTAAACTCTTTATTGAAATTTGATGAAGGTGATATCCCTTACAATAAACATCCTAGTCAATGCTTATATGAATTTGACAACTACATTAGGAAACAAGATCACTTCAATGCAAATGTTATGAAACAGTTGAAACAAAATTCTGATATGATTGCTCGCTTGAGTGACTTGTTATTTACAATCACTAATGATGTTAGAGGTGTAGGAAAACATGCCTCTAAGGTTCAAACCCGGTTAGAACAAGTTGCTAAATCTCAGAGTGAATTGCTAAATGAAATGAATAACAATATGAATGATTATGCTGTTAAAGTAGCAACTAGAGGAGGCAAAATGACTCAGGAACCACTTTATCCAAAGGGACACCCTAAAAGAATTGAACAAGACTCTCAAAGAATAAATACTGGTGCACCTAGTCCTTCTAAGAAGAAAAAGAAAAACGATAGGATTTTGCATACCTCTAGTGTACCTGAGATAGAAAAACCTTTTGAAGATAACAATAATGTTTCTATTTCTGATGCTAAAACTCAATCTGGTAATGAACATTCACCTAGTGATAATGAAAATGATAATGATGATGTTCATGAAGATGCTCAACCAGACAATGATAAAGAACCAGATAATGATGTTGAAATAGAACCTGCTGCTGATCTTGATAACCCACAACCTAAAAAAACGATATGATAAAAAAGACTTTGTGGCTAGAAAACATGGTAAAGAAAGAGAGCCATGGGTTCAGAAACCCATTCCCTTTCCACCTAAACCTTCTAAGAAAAAGGATGATGAAGAATTTGAACACTTTGTTGAAATGCTTAGGCCAGTCTTTTTGCGTACTCGTTTGACTGATATTTTAAAGATGGCCCCTTATGCTAAATATATGAAAGACATTATCACTAATAAAAGGAAAATACCTGAAGCTGAAATCTCCACCATGCTTGCTAATTATTCTTTTAAGGGTGGAGTTCCTAAAAAACTTGGAGATCCGGGAATACCAACTATACCTTGCTCCATCAAAAGAAATTATGTCAAAACTGCTTTGTGTGATTTAGGAGCTGGTGTTAGTGTTATGCCTTTTTCTTTATACAAAAGACTTGATTTGAATAAACTCACACCTACTGAAATATCTTTGCAAATGACTGACAAATCAACTGCAATACCTATCGATATTTGTGAGGATGAGCCCGTTGTTGTTGCAAATGTTACTATCTTAACAGACTTTGTCATACTTGAGATGCCCGAGGACGACAACATGTCGATTATCCTTGGTAGACCCTATTTGAATACTGCAGGGGCTGTTATTGATTGCAATAAAAGCAATGTCACTTTTCATATCAATGGTAATAAGCATATGGTGCACTTTCCAAAGAAACAATTTCAAGTGAATGGTATTAATGTTATTGAAAAGTCTCCGACAATTACTATTGGAAGTTTTCAACTCCCTTTACCTACTGCCAAAAAGAAATATGAAATACTTATTGTTGGGGATATGCATATCCCCGTTGAGGTAACTTAGTGTTTTACGAAAGTTCTTTGGGTTCATGCTAATCAAAAGTGGTTGTTGATAAGACTTGATCAACCTTATTAATGGATTATTTTTGAGAGGCATGTGGTCGATGAATTTAGTAGGCACAACCTTCTGTCCCTACTTTTAGTTTTCTGTTTTTCTTAGTTAAATAAAATAAAATGCCATTTTTAGCCTGTTTTCTGAATTTTCCATGCAATAAAAGAGTGCCCAAAAATAAAAGTGCTCAGAATGCCCTGAAATTTTAACACGAGTTTTCTCTGAATATTTAAGAATTTCTGGCACAAATAACACTGCAGGGGGTGCACCTGGTGCCCACAAGACACCAGGGCGTGCCAGCTACCCCAGGCACTCCCTGGTGGGTAGTGGGCCCCACGTGGCCTCCCTCACTTATCCCGTTAGCCCATGTCATCTCCTACCTCCAGAAAAAATCACCATTACTCTCTCTCTCGTGTTCTTGCTCTCAAACCCGCGGATTTTGATCTCTTTGCTCGAAGCTCCATTTTCGAAACATTTTTGGGGGATTGTGGTATGTGACTCCTCCATTGCTCCAATTAGTTTTTGCTCTAGTGGTTTGTATTTTGAATAATTAGCCACACTTGGTGCTGCTGTAAATGGGCTTGCATGTTGAATTCCTAGAGTTCCAAGTAGTTTGAATGCTTGATATAGCCTCTAGGCATCCATATGAGTAGTCGCTGTCAATCTTGTGAAGTTTTGTTAACCAAAATTTTTGTGGCCAAAATTTTCAGAATTTTATTCATAGGAAAAATATGAGTATCTTTCGGAAGTTTTCCTCCAAAAAGAATGCCAAGGGAGTCATTGGGGAATCATCGGACAATGACCTCGACACTCCGAGAACAGCGGAGGTGTGGCCATGCAAATGGCCGCATAATGCCTTCATGGACGAGGTCGGGTTCCATCAAGAGTTCGCCCAATTCGTTGCAAATGCCGGGCTGAACGACTTCCTCGCAGATGAGTGTGACCAACACCACCTCCTCACGAATTCCTTTGTCCAAATTTTTATTTTATGAATAGGAACAATCCTCCAGAGGTGCGGTTTAATCTATACTCTGAAACCCGTCATATACCGCTCACTGAATTTTGCGAGATATGTTTGATTCCCTCTGACGGGAATTAAGAGAGTCTAGACCGACAGAGTTTGAGGACTTCCTCCTCACTTTGACAGTGGATGAGGAAAGAGGCGTGTCGAAAGCCACCGCCACTAGTTTGCAGTTTCCTTCAGTGCATTACTTTGCTTTATTCAACGCGAAGTGTTTAACTGTGAGGGAGAAAGCTGGTGCATTGAGTGCTCTCGACCTCGCCATTTTACGTCGTGCACTACACGATGATCACACCTTTAACTTAGGAGCTATTATTGCACGCTGTTTGCACCTTAACAGAACTAAGGGCAAGATACATGGTGGTATTTATGCCACTCGCTTAGCGAGTCACTTTAATGTTCAGATATGCCAGCATGACTATCGGTTGCCCTAAGTTTATCTAGATCATCATGTGATGGAAGATCACTAGTTTATTGACATTGTTGATTCCTTTAACAACATTTGTTACAACTTGGTTTTCAGTAAGAAAACCTGTGACATTATCCCGTTGCCTACACCTGCTTTGTTTGATTCTATCACCAGGAACGGATACATGATCATGCCAGCGGACATTATCGCCTACCGGAACGCCCAGGCAGCGGCAGAGCAGGAGCCCCAGGAGTGGGACGCTCAGGTGCCGCCGCCCCAACATTTCCACATGGGACCAGATGGCTACTATGGATGGTGATTATTAAGCTAGGCCAAAAGCCTAAGCTTGGGGGAGTAAGTATTTCCACTGACATTATATTCCGTCTCACACATTTCATTCCAGTTGTCTGTGTCCACACTTTTTCATTGTATTATCCATGTTAGATTTATTTTCTCGCTTTCTTCTTGTGTGTTTGAAAAACTTTGAGAAAATCCAAAAATATTTCTTGCTTCTTTTCGGTTTTTCTTTCTAACTTAATTAGTTGTAGTATTAAAAGAAAACCCAAAAAGATTTCTTGATTCTTCTTTTGCTTGTTGGGAGCTTTCCTGTGTAAATAGTTTTTCTTGTTTTTGTTTTTCCTTCTTTAATTTGCCTTCATCAAGAAAAACTAAAAACTCCAAAAAATATCTTAGTGTGTTTCTCTGAATTTTTTTTCTTTTTATTGAGTCGTACCAAGGGGAAGACAACAATGAAAATGTTGAGTGGCTCTCATATGCATTGTTGTTGATCTAACAAATAGCCCAAATTACCTTGTCTTCTCCTTTTGAATAAAATGTTAGCAGATTCCAGCTTAGTCCACGACACTCTTGCACTATTATTACTTTCATATCATTTGGTCGTGCAAGTGAAAGGCAATAATGACCATATTTGATGAAGTGACTGTGGCAAAGAAAAGCTGGTATGAACTCAACTTGTTTTTGTTTTTGTACATATGTTTAACTCAGTATCCATGATTCAGCATGTTATGATCAAACATGTTTGCAATGACAATTAGAGATTATAGTTGCTCATGCCATGCTTAAGTAGCTAGGAGTGGAAAATGATTTATCTTAGGTGTCAACATGCATTAAAATGATTGTGATGTAGTATGATGATATGGAATCCTCCTCTGAATGTTTCAAGTGGCTTGACTTGGCGCATGTTCACGCATGTAGTTGAATCAAAACCAACATATCCTCTATAATATTTATGTTCATGGTGTCTGTATCCTACTCATGCTAGTATTCAATGTTAAATATTCATAATGCATATTCATGACCGTTTTCACTCTCTAGCCGTCCGCTTCTCAACCTATTTGCTAGCCTTCGCCTCTACTAAGCGGGAATACTTCTTGTGCATCAAAATCCTTAAACCAAAGTTATTCCAGATGAGTCCACTATATCTACCTATATGTGGTATTACCCTGTCGTTCCAAGTAAATTTGCATGTGCCACCTCTAAAATTTCAAATGAGCATATGTTTTCTGTGCCTAGACCGCTCATGGAGCGACAGGGAGTGGTCAGTATCTTCCATGCTAAGTGGTTTATTCTCATGATGAGTGTTTATTCACTCGCCCTTGCACAAGAGGGGCTGGTAATAGGGATGCCCAGTCCCGAAATCAAAAATTGCAAATAATTAAACAAAACTCCCCCGGGACTGTTGTTGGTATGGACGGCACCCGTGGATTTGGCTAGCCATGGCTTGTGTTTGTTGGTGGAGGGGGAGTAAACTTTTACTTTTACTGCTTGGGAACCACCGCTAATTTGTTTAGTATGGAAGATATTGAAAACTCTTGGTCGTAACGTTGATAGGAAGGGTGCACCTCCCAAGATTATATTCATCTCTGATTTAAGCTTTGAGCTCTGGCACCTCTGCAAATCCCTGCTTCCCTCTGCGAAGGGACTATCTATTTACTTTTACATTGAGTCATCACCTTCTCAAACAAGCACGAGACCTGAGAGCACTATTGTCGTCCTCATGCATTGTGTATAGTTAATGTTGAATACATCATGACTAGATCCTTTCTACCATGAATTACAATGTTTAGTCGCTGCTTGAACTTTGGAGGTGCTCTGCATTTATGTTTTGCGGTCTCAGAAAGGGCTAGCGAGATACCACTGTTATCATATTATATTCTTTTGACAAAGTGTTGGCACTTGAGATATCTTATTATTGCTCGCTAGTTGATTATGCCATTAATATGAGTTAATATAATTTCCAAGAGTTATTGTTGATATGGTTAGTCATGATCTTTGCTGAAAACCTGGGTGCTATTTAAGCATATATATGTAAACAAGAACAAAAGAGTTCGTAAAAGTTTTTCTTTATCACTTTCTGTTTGTCAACTGAATTGCTTGAGGACAAGCAATGGGTTAAGCTTGGGGGAGTTGATACGTCTCCGTTGTATCTACTTTTCCTAATGCTTTTGCTCTTGTTTTGGACTCTAATTTGCATGATTTGAATGAAACTAACCCGGATTGACACTGTTTTCAGCAGAACTACCTTGGTATTGTTTTTGTGCAGAAATAAAAGTTCTCAAAATTGGACGAAACTTTTTGGAGAATTATTTTGGAATAAATAATAATTTTTGGAACCAAGACCCACAGGAGGGGGGGCTGGCTGCCCACAAGACACCAAGGCGTGCCACCCCCTCTAGCGCGCCCTGGTGGGTGGTGGGGCCCTCGAGGCCCCTCTGACCCTAATTCCGACACTATAAAATCCTATTTTTTCAAAAAAAAAATAGGAGAGGAAGTTTCATCGCGTTTCACGATACGAGCCGCCGCCACCTCCTATTCTTCATCGGGAGATCTGGAGCCCGTTCGGGGCTTCGGAGAGGGGAATCTTCGGTCTTCGTCATCACCAACCCTCCTTCGTCACCAATTCCATGATGCTCCCCACCAGGAGTGAGTAATTCCTTTGTAGGCTCGTTGGCCGGTGAGGGGTTGGATGAGATTCATCATGTAATCGAGTTAGTTTTGTTAGGGCTTGATCCTTAGTATCCACTATGTTCTGAGATTGATGTTGTTATGACTTTGCTATGCTTAGTGCTTGTCACTAGGGCCCGAGTGCATGATTTGAGATCCGAACTGTTTATGTTTTCTGTAACACCCTGGATTTTGCCCATTTTCTTTTTCTTCTGATTTTGGTTTGGATTTGCCTTTCTGTGGCTTAGTAGTCTTGCAACCTGGAGGGATCACCCTTGATTCCTCTTCCCAAGTGGCTTGCCAACTTCAAAACCATCCCAAGACCTTGTCATTTCCATCTTGGACCAACCCCAATATTCTTTTTCTTGGGAAAATTCCTTTTTCTATTAAAGGAATAACCCTATTGTCCTGGGTTGTGAAGCAACCCACATTTCCATCATTCCAAAAATTCCCAAATAATTATCATAAATTGTTTGGGTCAGATCTTCCACAAATATGTCAAAACCCTTCCTTGCCATGTTCAAAAATATTTCACAAATATTCCTTCTCTGATTCTGCCCTAGCTGTCAAGTTGAGAAGCAAGTACTATTTATATTTGCTTGCTTGGTCTCAAACTTTTTGGGCATTCTTTCCTATCCATATCATTGCCACATGCCAACATTCAACTTCATTTGGCTATTACATCTCCCTTGGCTAATTTCCAAAGTTTCTGGTCAACTGGAAGCTTTGTGAAGCAAGTGCTAGCTAGGAGTATCCAAATGAGTTGAAATTTTGCAAGCATCTTCAGATGCTCAAATCATGACCCTCCACCAAGTTTCAACCCTATCCAAAAATCTATGTGAGCACAGCCTCAAATCTTGGTTTCTGGTCAGATTTTCACATTGTGAAGCAACTATATTTTATATTGCTCCATAATTGCTGAAAATTTACCAGAGCATTCTCCTACTTATATAACATATCTCAACAAAATTTGGGCTCATTTAATCTTCCCAATAATTCTCTAGAATTTTTCTAAGATTCTGGTCAGAGAGGTTCATTGTGAAGGAAGTACCATTTTGGCTTGCCCAAATGGCATGAAATTTTTATGGCACTCTCATATGACCAAATCCTCATCCTACACCAAAATTCAACTCATCTCAACAAACCATTTGATCACAGCTCCAAATTCTAGTTTCTGGACCAGATTGGTCAGTTGTAAAGCAACTATATCAAATCTTGGTCCATTTCTCTCCAAACTCCACAGGATTATAGTCCTTCCTACCCTAAACCTCCCAGACATCTAACTTGGCTCTTATCACTTCTCTGTTGATCACAGAGACGTGGTCAAGTTTGCTATAAACTTGTTGACCTTGGTTCAGTCACTTCAGACCTCTCCCGAGCCATCCAGCTGCATAAGTTATCTCCAGGAAGGAGGGAGAAGATGCTAGACATCGTTTGGCGTCGAGTGGGGCGTGGAAACGCCATGGCCACATGGTGACCGCCGCCCTGGCACGCCATGGACGCGAGCTGCGCGTTTGCCAGCTTAGGCCCCTCCTCTGCTTGTCGGTTTCGCGTGCCTCATCATGTCCAACAGTTTCCCCTCGCCGTCGTCTTCTCCCTGGACCCCTCTCTCCCTCTCACGTCCACTCCTACGCGGTGCGGCAGCCGTACCGTGTCATGCCCGTCTCTGTCGCCGTCGCGATCGCTTGCCCGCGTCGTCCCGAGCCTTCCCAAGCTCGCCTGAGCCCTCCCCACCCCTCCACGAAGCCTCCCGACGCCGAAAACGGACAACCACGTCCCCCCCGAAGCTCCAGTCTATGGCTAAGATCGCCGACGTGGCCGTGCTCTTCCGGCGAGCTCGCCGTGGCTATAAAAGGCCCCCGGGCCCCTCTAGTTCGCACCACCAGCCTCACCACACTCCACTGGTCCTCCCCAACCTCTCGCCCGAGCCTCGGAGGTCTTCCTCGCCGCCCATGGCCGCCTCGGTCCCCGCCAGCCGCCGCCTAAATTGGCGCGATGCCGCACCTCCCCTTCCGTCTCTTCACCACCAGAAGACCTCCCCCACACCGGTGCACCTCCCCAGCTCCTCTTCTCGGCCGCCGGAGGCCCGCAACCCTGTTCCCGACTCCGACTGAAGCCACCGTCCGCCGGGCTCGAGCTCGTCGTTCCTCCCGTCGCCGTTGGAGTCCATAGGTGGGATGGATGGGTGCGCTGCGCCCCGGGGAGCACTCCGGTAGTTCGAGCTCCACCGGAGCCGACCGGACGAGCGCCGGCGCCGCGCGGCCTCGCCTCTGCTCTACCTCATCGCGAGAGGAAGGAGACGACCCAGCTAGGCGGGTCCCATCTTCTCTCGGGCCCCACATGTCAGCTGAACAAAGGAGTCAACCCTAGGCCCGCGTATTTTAAGTCGAAGCGTACTCTCAAAAGTACGTTTTCCCTTTTGGAAAGCGCATTTCCACTTAACTACGGCTAAGAATGCGTTTTCCTTTACAGAAAACATAATCTACCCAGTGCGCTTTCGGTTTAAGCCGCCAGGGGCCTGTCTGCGAATAAAATCTTTATAGATTGGTCCCTGTACCTCAAACGGCTATAACTTTTTAACCAAGACTCCGATCGAGGTGAATCCAAAGCCCACTTCTTCGTCTCGTCGAGCTCTATCTATTGATATCATTTTCACCATGTGGTCCCACTATGGAAATGACCATTTTGCCCTTGCCCATAAACAGCTCCCTCCGGGAGAGAACTGTTTCCGGCAAATAGTTCTGCGGACTCTCCGCACTCCTTCCCGATGGTTCCTTCATCCCCAGGCAAGCCACAGCTCTCATCTGCATAATCGCATTGCAATGTCATAGTTTAACTATTTACTTTAATAGCAAGTATGCTTATTTGTAAAAAAATGGATTGGATTACACAATGCTCGAGTAAATTCTTGGATAGGTGACTACCATTTTGAGATTACCGTCTATGATTATTTTGGATTTCATCCGGCAGTTCGTGGAGATGAGTTAGTAGCAGTGGCTTCAGCATACTGGTTACCGGATTTCTAGCCGGATATTGTTTTGACATGGACTACTATGATATCGGAGTGTCAGCCATGACAGAGATTGTTCGGAGATAGGATACTTCATGGTTGATCCCGAGTCACCTGTCCGAACTTATCCGTGTAGCCACATTTGCCGGTGTGGGACGGCCTTGACTTGGTTTGATCGCATGCTCTTTCACCGGTACCGCCCGACAGGGAAGGTTATGCGTGCGCGCTACCCTGGCCCGATAGGCGGCGATAACCTTGTGAGCCTAGTTGAGTTATATGGTACCAGGTCCCCATTTGTGATAGTTTGTTAGCCACGACGGTGACAGGTGTCACGCGGTGACACAGGGGCCACCCAGGGCAGGACTCCGGGGGAGGATGATTGCCCGTGGTACGATGGGAGAGTCACAGGTCAGGCGGGTTTCATTGGAGCAATGCTGGTCCACCCGAATGGGATCACGAGGTCACGTGCTCCATGGTGTGGGCAAAGTGCGCAACCTGTGTAGAGTGTAAAATCTATTCAAATAGCTACGTCCATGGTATTGGACAGTCCGTCCAGACCTCACTAGGTGGTCAACCATAGTAGTGATAATGATGGAAGAACTCATCGTAAGATCGGAAGTACTCGGTGGATCGTGAGTATTTTGAGGGTTGTGATGCAACCCGGAAGAGAGTAAGTTTGTCAGACTAGTGGTGCAGATGGTATCAGGAATATGATATGTTAGCCATGGGATGGCTATGAGATGAGTGGTCGGATGACCACATGATTTGGATTGGATCTGGAGCAGATTCAGATTGGATCCTGAGATTATTCGGAGTATGGATTAAACTACTTAATGTGCTTTACCTTACTGCATCTACTTCAGTAGCTATCATGCTGTGATGTTGTCTTGCCTTAATGTTGATGTTTGTTGCGAGCTTGCGAGTACATTCCAAGTACTCACCTGGCGTGTCATGCCAGTTTGCAGGTAATGCCATGATTGCTTGCTTGTCGAGGATCCCGAGTTTGCGAGCTAGGATACGCGTTCTAGCCAGAGTCCCTGCGGAGTGCAGTCCATCACCGCCGTCGCTGTTTCGCTGCCGAGAGAGTTACTCCGCTGTTAGCATAGAACTGCCCCGGGCAGGCGTAGTGTCGCCGTGCCGATGTAATCCTTATACCCTTTGTAACCATATCCATTGTAATAAAGAGCTGATTTGTTCTATGCCAACAGTGCAGTATTCCAGAGGACTTATCCCTGGGCTGGAATACGGGGCGTTCCGGTCTTCTCTGAGCCGGGGTGCCACATTTTCACCATTATATCTATGTTCTAGATCCGATCTTGCAAGTCATATGCACATGCTACGTGTTATGATCCGTAAACGCCAGGGTGACAGTAATTGGGATACTTTCCGGTGATAACCGTAGTTTGAGGAGTTCATGTATTCACTATGTGCTAATGCTTTGTTCCGGTTCTCTATTAAAAGGAGGCCTTAATATCCCTTAGTTTCCTTATGGACCCCGCTGCCACGGGAGGGTAGGAAAAAAGATGCCATGCAAGTTCTTTTCCATAAGCACGTATGACTATTTACGGAATACATGCCTACATTATATTTATGAACTGGTGCTAGTTCTGTGTCGCCCTAGGTTATGGCTGTTATATGATGAATATCATCCAACATAATCACCGTTCCAATGCCTACGAGTTTTCCACATATTGTTCTTGCTAAGTCACTATTAATGCTATTGCTACTGTTCCAACTGCTATAAAACTGTTACTGCTGTTATCGTTACCATTGTTACTGTTACTACTGCTATCAAACCATCATATTACTGTGCTACTGATCACTTTGCTACAGATATTTAATCTCCAGGTGTGGTTGAATTGACAACTCAACTGCTAATACATGCAAATATTCTTTGGCTCCCCTTGTGTCGACTCAATAAATTTGGGTTGAATACTCTACCCTCGAAAACTGTTACGATCCCCTATACTTGTGGGTTATCACCCACAAGATCCTCCTCCTACAATATAAAAGTACATCCATTACTATTAATTACAGGAAACCAACAGAAAATTCAAATACAAACAAAAGTCACATTGATCATATTATCCATAATATTAACCTATTTGCATTTTGCATAGGCATGTGCACAGATTTCACAACAAAGCTAATAAAACTATATATAAGGTGGATAACTTTCTAATTAGAGGAAACTTACAGAAAATAAAATTTTAAATCTACCTAAACATTTTGATTTTGGATAATGAAGCAAAGCTCCAAACTATGTTGAAAAAGTGCAGTTAAAATAAATTGATAGGTACATATAAATTAATGCATTCCTTTTTAATTATAGCCAAATCTACAGAAGATCAATGTTGAATTTATGATCAGCTAAAGCATGATAAAGAAATATATGCACAAAATGAGTGTAAATGAAGATGACAGTGACAAATCTAGCCACGTGAATTAATGAAATCAATTGTAACAATCCAATTCCAAATATTTCTAACTGCTTGATTATATAGTTGCTGAGGTGATATCAATTGGCACAGCGAGCACGAACCTAATACAAAAAAACCTCAAACCAACTAATCTGACCAACTATAGTAACGTAGGGATCATAATCTAACTAACAAACCCTATATTCTTAATCTTAGCACTAACTACGAATGGGAAATGAGAAGAAGTACCTCCTCGACCACTTGCTCGTTGCTGGCCTGCGTACCTGCACGTACCGCGCCGCTCGACGCCTTCACCTCTAGCTCCGACATGGCCGAGTCAGAGCCAGCCACCTCCTTCTCCACCAGATCCCCCGCAGCAGCTGCAGCTCCAGCGACTGCGGTTGCAGCATCTCCCGCACCACCGTGGACGTAGGCAACTTCCAGCACGGCATTCGGCGCGGTCCCCGAGACCTTCTCTTCTAGCACATCTCTGGCCGAAGCAGCTGCAGCACCATGAGCGTCCTCCATCGGAGCCGGAAACAAGCGGCCGGGCGGAGGGAAGTGCGATGGGGGTGAGCGAGTCGGTGCGATTGGAAGTGCGGTGGGGGTGAGGGTTTTGCTGCGGCGAGGGAGGTGATTTGGGGGGAAATGGTGGGGGCGATGCGTTCGGTGGTGGTTCCCCTCCTCTTGTACGATGGGACGTTTTTGGACGTTTTCCATCGACACGTGCATGCCCACGACCGCGGTACGGTGCACGGGAAAGCGAAACACCCACGTACAAATACCAGTATACGGTCGAGCCCACGTCCAAGGCTCTACGCACGAGTAAATTGACCAGCCTACGTCCCACTTGTCATAGGTTGTAATGGCCAGGCCCACATGTCTCTCTGGCCCCACATGTCAGTAACTGAGGAGGTAACGGTCAACTTCGTTGACCAGATGGCAAGGCTCCGTTTGGGCTTTTGTGAGAGTGGGGCGAGTGGGGGTGGGCAAAAGTGAGGAAATTTAGACTCCTTGGGCAAAACTGAGCACAACTAAGCAACCAGGGGCACAGAAATAGAAAACCCAATTTTTTACTATTGTGTCGCTAGACCATCTTTCTCATACATTCTTCTTAAGTAAACTGCATTGCTAACTATGTTACTATTATGTTCTTCAAAAGAAGCTCCCAATGTTGTTGTGCCTCCGCTGATGGATGTCGAAGGTGAGATGATAATTGTTTGCGTATGGCCATAGACCAGTTTCAAATATACATACTCGACTGAACGTCAGACAAATGGATGCCTCAAAATCGAAGGATGGAGGCAAATAGTGAATGAGCGCATGCCATAAACTGGAGACCGGTGGATCTCTTTGCTCCATCATGGAGATGGAGGGATTTTTTTTGTTTTATTCTATTTTACCTAAGAGAGAGGAGTAGGCCCTAGTACTTGTCATTTGCTCGGAAGTTATTTACCTAGGATGATAACAATTAGCTAGTAGTGGTTAACTTATGATGATGATGTTGATGATGATGATGAGACATTGTTATATCCTTATGATGATGATGAGTTGTTATATCACTACGTTGATGATGAGTTTTTATATCATTTTGATGATGACGAGTTGTTATATCACTACGATGGTAATGCATTGTTATATCATTATGATGACGATGATGAGTTGTTATATCATTGCTAGTGTATAAAAATCTGTATAAGGTTGTATAAATATAGCATAAATATTCAGAAATGAAATACACAGATTTAGTAGTGGCGCACCTTGGCTTTTATATCAGCCGAACCATCTAAGAAATTTCATATGCAAGGAAGGAAAATCCCATCTCTACTCTCACGACTAAAAATTAAACAAAACAAGTCCAATGTTCCCCACTGCTGGCCCCCGTGGGAGTCCGGGCCGTGTCTCAGTCCCAGTGTGGCTGATCATCCGAAAAGACTGGCTAAGCATCATTGGCTTGGTCAGCCTTTACCTGACCAACTACCTAATACTACGCAGGCTCATCAAACAGCGCTTTTGATCTTTCTTCAGGATTTGGCCCGAACTATTCGGCAGATTCCCACGTGTTACGCACCCGTTTGCCACTTTGTTCTCAACTATTCCGATTCCAGCAAACGGAGGCCGTTAGGTCAAAGCCGTAGCGCGTGCCCTGTAGTTTTGAAGCAGGGCGAGACAACTTTAGCTAGGCGCCTCTTTTCCTTCTGCCCAGCTCCCCGAAAACAACGTTCGACTTGCATGTGTTAAGCATATAGCTAGCGTTCCTTCTGAGCCAGGATCAAACTTGGATTTTGACTATGATTAGGCGGGGACAGGATTCGAACCTGCAGTGTTCAGGTCATGAGCCTGATGAGTCGACCAATTCCTCTACCCCGCTTCTTCCCCTGATCTTTCTTTCCCTCTTCCCATAAACATTGATTATCTCTCCTAACCACTCTTAAATATGTGAAATACACGGAATCGATCCAAAACTACAAGCAAGGGAATCAACTCTTATTGCCGTAAAGGAAAAATAACCCCTTTCCTTTATATATATATACAAGGAACAAGTAGCCTTCGCCACCTATTCCTGAATTAAGGGAACGCGAGAAAGATTTATCTATGTCAATTCAAAACAAAACAAACGAATGACTGAATCCTATAAACGAAATTCTTTTGAGAAGAGCTTGCGCCTATGCTTCTATAAAAATCACCTATGTGGAACGGATGCTTCTACTTGGTCATCATAGACCAGCAAATCCATTTGAGAGTTGTCTTTCTTTGATGGTAGTGTCCTTTCTTCACGCTCACCATCTCTACAGAGCTTAACAAGATAATCCACGCCAGCAACCAAAGCCAACAAGCCTTCGCTCAGAAGCTCTTTCTTCATCTAATCTTTTAGTAACATTAGCTGTCATCAATAGGGTGGAACGCATTAACCAATAGAAACCTTGCTTCAAGGTAGATTCTTACATGTTTGGAGTTTCGTCTGGATCCAGGTACCTCAACTATTGGCCTTACATGGCCTGACATGGGTATTCCCTCTTTCTAGTCCCACTCTTCTCCAACAGAGCTCCCTCACTGAGTGAGCATTCGGCATTCCTAGTATGCTCCACTCATTCTACGCCAAGCACCCAATCACGGGATCAGAATCACAATCTAGATCATACCTTTCACAAAAGAAAAGGACAGGCAGCCGCTGCTAAACCAAGATCTCCATCTCTTGACTCCGTCAATCAATCTTACCTTACAGGGCAAAAAGGTATATTTACCATACGAGATGTGTGCACCTACTAAAGGGAATAGAAAGATCCTGGGCACAAATACTCCACTTTTCACGAAAGACATAGATTCACCAATGATTGGTTGGACTAAATACTAAATTTATTTGCTCAGAAGAAGGAAAGTTGGCTGTGAGAATGATTTCTCGTACGTAGTCTTTCCTAGGACCATTCCAACAGGATGCTCAGAGGTGGGTGGAGAAAAAGCTCAAAAGGCATACTTCATGTGCTTTCAGAGGATCTAAATCAGTCTTCATCCTTTCGCTTTTCAAAGCCCTCGCAATAAATATGTAAATTCGTTTCATAGAAATTCCAAGATTTTCGATCTCCTCGAAAGAAAATGAGTTCGATCAGCAACACCGGTCTCCGCAGCACCAGGATAAAGACCTTCTTTTTACCCATAACCTTTCTCTGCAGCATTGGAACCAAGATCGGGCTTGGCATAGTTACGAGGTTCCCGTTCTATTTAACTAACACTAACTGAAGCTAACCGGAAGCTTTCTTCTCATGCGACTCTTGGATAGAAAAGAGGCTGATGGACTGGACCATGGCTGAAACTGCCAGGCACGGACTAAAAGCTTTTATCAGGGATTCCCGAGTCAAACGACTACCATACATAGCATAGAGCTGGAAGCTGCACTAGTGTACAGAGAAGACTGGATGTGAACACGGGCGGACGTTGGCTATGTATGGGGCACTCACTAATCACTATTAGCAGGAAACAACTAGCAGAAAGAAAGATGAACGCACTTGCACTCCTTGCTCTTCAGCACGTACTCACACGAGGGACTCTCAAATCTCTATTTCAGACCATAATCTTTCGATCCCTTTACCGAAGTGATTGATAGCAGGGCTAAAAAATCATAGGGCTTCTTCTATTTTTAGTGTGAACTCACTTCTATTCTATATCAAGATAGGGGCTTCAGTACTTGGCTGACCACCCGGTGGAAGACCTGGTTCTACCACACAAGAGTAGCTTTCATAGTCCAGGATTATTTTCCTCATATGTAATTTCACTTCAATGTGGAAATGTCTGATCTTATTCCAAAAAAGAAGGTCTTCATGAAGGTCTGCCTTGTTTCAGGAATATAGGTACCAAAGTTCAATAGCAGTAGGTACCAAGGAGAAGACGAGTCAGGGCCGATTGACAAGACTAGCCAGGCTAACCTTCCAGCCATACTCCATCCAATATCGAACGAAAGTGCTAAAGGTTTCATGTGATGCTGACCTCAATGAACCAGACCTCGAGAATTCGTTCATCCCTTCGCTTCGAGGATTGGTCGAGTACTTGGCCACATGCATGAGTAGGACTGTTGCCAGGATGTCCCAATTAAAAGGTAGGTCCCATATTTGAAATACAAAAATAAGATCAGATAGCGCTCAAGAGGTTTTTCTCCATACGAGAAATCCTTCACTCACAGGGAATTCAAATAGATGTGTTGAAGATCATCAAAGAAAGGAAAAAGACTGAATTCGATCCATCTCCTCCCTTTTCTTTAAACCAAGAGCTACTCCTCCCTTTTCTTTTTTTATGTAATTTCTATAGGATTTTGTTTGTGTTCATGTTTTCAATTTAGAACCCCACGGAAGTGAATAGAAAAAAAATACTCCTGTGATACGCCTTCCTTTACCTATTTCTAGATTGATTGATGTTTAATGGAGGGAAACTTGCCATTCCTTCTTTCCTTTGAAATTGTACATTTTTTTGATTCTGAACTAATTGTATCCTTTTTGTTCCCATCGAGCTTTCTTGCCTAGTGACTAAGGATTTTCACACTTGTTGTGTCTATAAAAGATTTTCTCATAAAACACTAACAGAAGTGTTACAGGGATTCACTTTCGATAAGAATCCAAAAGCAAGTTCCCTATACTACCTTCTTTCCCTCCTCTGTTTCTGTCTTTAAGAGTCAATGCATTCGGCAGGAATCGAACCTACTTTTTGACCCATTTTGCCTTTCTAGGTTGGTGGGCGCTTTCACCATTCAACCATGGATGCTTTAGCGAGTGAACTAGGTTTTTATTTGAGAGCGAACTAGGTTTTTAGTGGTATTCCTTCTCGAGCTTCTATTTCTTCCGTTAAGGGAGATTCGGGAAAAGATGGAATAGGAAGACGTGTTTCCAGAATGAACAAGATACGGGTAGAGAAGGGGAAGTTAGCAAAGTTAGACAAGATTGGAATGGGCATAGGAACATGTATTGATGTACCAGATCGGCTAATGCTCCTAGGTTGATGCGATGTATTCCACCAGTTTACTGGAGACTTTATTATTGGTATATTGATCGGTCCAGCACGGATTGAAATAGGAGCTGGTTCGACAGGAAGCTTTTGAAAACGCAATGCACCCAGGTAAATAAGGAACAAGATGAATACAGAAGTTAAACGAGCATCCCACACCCGAAAGGTACCCCACATAGGCCTTCCCGAAACCCCCCCAGTCACTAACATAAACAAAGTAGAAAAAGCACCAATTTATGTACCAGTTCCGGAAGAGCGAAGAAAAAGGGGATGTTTTGTTAATGGGAACAAGGAACTGTTTATAGCTATCGCGATATAAATAATTATACTCATCCGAGCCGCAGGCACATGTACATACGAAATACGAGAATTTCCACCTTATTGAAGATCTGGTGGTGCTACCCGAAGACTTAAATGAATAGCCATCGCTGTTAAGAACAACCGATGCCTTATGTGTATTGGATCCGCTCTTCTGTTAGCATGAACACATGAATGAGATTCTATTCCTCTTCCTTATTCTTCCTAAATAGAACCCCCCAACCTAGGTGCAGAAGTAAAATAAATACTTGTTTGTACATCGCTGAACTTACATACCCGGGCCCGGCTCAACATTCTTTTAAAACAATCGAATAACGGCTTTTCCATGACTTGGCCATTCAATCTTGTGAACTAATCGAGACCGAAATTGGATAAAGAGATACAAAAGGAGAGGAATACCCAATCGATGAAAGAACATGAAACCCTTCTGTTTCTATAGAGGCACGGGAAACGGTTGGGGGCAATAAAGTAGGTGAAGTGGTTGGATTTTGCGAGCTGTTCCAACCACTGCTGGATGTTCTTCCAAGAGCCGAACGAGAATGAATACCACACAGAAGAGTCAAGACCGGGCTCCCTAATAGAATGTTTAACCGATCCATTCCGGATCGATCGAATTGGTACGGAAGTTGTAACATGGGAAAAGCATAGAAAACATGACTTATTTGAATAACCCGGTGACCTACCAATTGTAGAAGTAGGATTTTTGGCAAATAATAAGCACTTAAATAATACAATTCGAGTGTACCAGATTCTTTATCATTTTGAGGAAAAGATTCGGGAGGAAAGGGAAACAACAGAGGGATCCGAATCGAACCTAAATGGGAATGACATGAAAAATCTTTTTCAAAACCTATCATTAAGGGCGTGACGACGATATACGAGAGGAATAAAAAAACTCATGATTGGTGTGGAGGGGAAGATCTGCTTATGAAATTGTTCAAGAAAGAGTTGTCTCATTTCCTTACTTCTGCGTTCTTTCGAATTCATTCACTTCGACGGCTGGTGCTACGCTAGCTTTGCATGATTAGCTCCGACAGAACAGGTACTGCTTTTCCTTAGTTGGATCCGCTCTGTCTCTCTCGTGCAGTTGTTGCTTCCGGCTATTTATTCAGTCGTCAATCAGCATTGATCCGGGTAGTTAGTCAGTCTCTCTCTTTTTTCCCGTCTTTCTCTATCTATGAAATTCCTAATTCAGGGAGTTCGCTTTCCAATGTCTAAATGTTCATGCAAAGCAACAAACGAAATGCAAGAACTATCACGCAGAAGTCACATAGTATGCTGATCGTTCTAAAATGATAAAAAGTATGGGATTTCATAAGAGATTCATACATAGAGATCTAAACTCATGGAAGGGCCCGGCCAGAAATCAAGATCTCTTACATCCAAAGGACCATGCCAATCGAAGATGAACCATTCATCGAGCCGAGTATGTACAAGACAAGACACGGCTAGATAAGTTAAATAGAAGATATTGCTTTTACATGAGCAACTCTTTTATTCATGTGGGTACATCCCACTTTTCCTTTGATGAAATGCGAACACAAACTTCAGGCATCCAAGAAAGAAGTAAAGATCAAAATCGAAGCATTGTCATTGGGTTGAAGATCAATTCATATCGACAAGACTTTCCATTCATCTTTTTGTTGATATTTGGATTCCGTTTTCAAATAAAGTCATCTTGTAGTTAGAAATCACCTTTAGAATCATCAGCCTCTGTCCCTACACTAACTTGCTTATCCGGGATCGATCCTCACTACGGTCCTTTATTTCGAAATGAGGATAGGTCTCTCGCGGAATGAGGTGTAGATTGAGAAGAAAGATGAGCGTATGGTCCATACTCACTCGGGTTCAAACTTATTTTGCAAGGAGAAATGGGTACATGCCTGTAGATCTTCTTCTCACAGCGAGCACTTGATTATGGAGCCTGATTCTATATATTATTTATGGATTATTATAGAATCTATCTTTTTCTGCAAATCATAGTGCGAATCCTATTACCGATACCTAAACATTTTCTTTGTCGAAACAGAAAGGAGGGAAATTGCATAATCGACAACACGAGTTTCCCGTTCAACATTCTGCTTCGCTCCATTGTTAGATAGGCAATTCAATAGTTTCTGACGAAAGGAGTTCCCCTTCTCTTGGCCAATTGACGTTCTGCTTCAATAAGTCATGACCTTCACTCTCGTCAAGTGAGGAGGGCATATTGTTTGACCAATGAAATCCTCACTAGTTCCTTCTTCTCATTCACTATTCCCGTAGCCTGATACGAGTTATTTAGTTCGTGTCTCCTTGTTCTTGGGAAGAACCGAAGGTTCATTCGCGGCACTCGTAGACATAGTTGTATTTCAGACCCTCTTCTTTCCCTAAAAAGCTAATAAATCAAAACAAGAGAAAAGCAGAAGCGAAAGCTCGATTCGAAGAGTCGAAGAGTGGAGGTCACTCGGTAACTAGAGTCAATCAGTCCCATTCATTCTTGCCCAAAACAAGTGGGCTATCCATTCCGGTGCCACCTTTGTTCAATCGAGTCCATGTTCTCTATATCCCAAAACCCATTCATTCACCGACCCGTGGACCAGAGGTTTAAAGCTTGGAATTGAGCTTTCTAGCTTTCTTTAGTACAATCTTTTTGCGAGAGCAACCCCGGGTTCGTTCCTAAGACTACACTCACAGCTTTCTCTATTCATGTTCTGGCATAGGAGATCTAGTGGTAGGATAGGGGACAGAGCTTTAGGGCTGCAGTAAACCTCATATGCACGTGGCTCATCATAAGACCTTAGCTTGATGTCCTACCCAAAGACTTCAAAGGTAGTCATAGGACAACCTTTCCGATTTCTAACTTCCAAACCTATAACTTGGTTTGCTTGCCTGCTTCCTATCTGACCAATCAATCAAAGAAATGTTCTAGTTCCGCGATACGAGCTTGACTGTCGCTCTGAGACAGTAGATTTCTTGGTTGGGGGTCCCTTTATCAAAGGATCCCTTCCCTACTGATCATACAACAAATGAAGGTGGTTAGAAAGATGGCACATCGATCTTCTGTACACCTTGTTCATGCTGCGAAACGCAAAAAATCTGCCTTCCTTAAAAAAAATCCTGACTCCAAAGTATCAAAGGAGACTTGGGTGGCACCTTCTGAAGAGCCCTTCATTCTGCGACTCAGATAGGCTAGGATTCGTGTCTCAGCCAGAAGGGGTCATAGGACTGACTCAGACAAAGCGTTAGAAGTACGATCTCCGAATCTATAAGCTTTGGCCTGCCTTCTTCCCTTATCTAATCTCTTAGGTAATAAGAAAGTGGTGTTAATTGTCATGCTAAGGAGCTGACCAGTGACATTTCTGTCTCAATTGAAGTCAACCTTACTATACTCTCTTGTAGGAGATCATTGCTCAGAAGGGCGTTCTTTCGCTAGAAAAACAAGAGTTTGAAGATCACTCAACCCACGAAAGGCCAGAACTCTCGATCTAGCCCCACTTTCTATAGCAATTTATCGACATGTTGTTTCGAATGTCCTTGAAAAGGCCTACACACATACCCTGCCACTCGATGTGTAGTGGGTTTGTTTAGTAGAGATGGGTAGAGTGCACAAGTATTGGAAGGAAAGTTTCACCCTTCTTAAAAGAGAAAAAGTATGTATTGAACTATGATTTGAATTCCTTTCTTATTAGTTTCCAAGTGCAAAATGTTCATTGCCTTGATCAGAGCCTTTAAGCCTTTTAGAAGCGAGCATTTCCGCAGCTTCTATTTTTCCTAAAGCTAATGAACCGAATGGAAGAGAAAAACTTTGAATAAATAATAAAGAAGGAACCAACAAGAAAATAAAGAATTGTTCCAACCTCGGCTCGGGGTCTGTCTGGAAATGGAAAATAGTTCTCTCTCTCATCTGGTCTCGCCACAGTGACAAGAAAAACAAGTGAATAATTGGAATAGAATGCAATCGTCAACCCAAATCGGGTAGGATGTATTATAAAAGAAAGCCTTGCCTCACTCGCAAGTGAGGACCTCACCCCTCCTTCCTCATTTATTGAGAATGGAAAAAGACAATGTTCATTGCTTCCTCAAAACAAGAGTTCCATGGGCGGCTGCTCCTGAACGAGCTGCTCATGCTCAAACTGGTCAACATAAAGTGGAAAGTGTAGTAGAGATATTACTCGCAGTACGAGAAGGAAGAGAAGATCTAACCTCTCTACTTGACACATCTGAACCAACTTCATTCCTAGCTAAAACAGGAAAGCTGAAAGTACTAAAGCTTCAAACTCCTTGCTAACAGCCCTACTGATAAAAGGAATAATGCTTCAAGGACTATATGACTAGCTCTTATATGAGTTCCTGGTAAACCACTACTTGCATAAAGTACTCCGCTCGCTCCCCTGCTCGTTCAAAGTATTCCACTCGCTAGGATCTTAGTAAATAAGCTTGCTCCTTACCTTTCCTTCCTAGATTTGAGAGCAATACTACCTGTAATAACACAATGAACTTATCCTACTTAGGGAACAGGCTGGCATAAAGGGCAAAAGAGAAAGAGTTACACCCGGTCTAAAACCAGGTGGTGTTACTTTCCTGCTTCCACCTGAACCTGCTTGCAGGCCTTATAGAAAAGTCTTGTATAAGATAACTAGCCTGATAACAGGAATTCTCTAACTTACTTGTAGATAACGAACTTGCTGAAGTAGGAGATGATCTTAAGATAGTTTTCCGTTAATGGGGAGAGAGAAAAAGGGTCCTTGCTTTCATAATCGGTAATCAGAGTCCAGGCTTCCTACACCCATATTTTACGACAACCTATGAACCGACTAACTCAACAACTGGCCTTAGAGAAACTATCCTAACTTATCCAATAAGTCCTAATAAATGGCCATGATGAAATACTCTTCCTTTCCATGCGGCACTCGCTTGAAGGAAAGCTAATTCGAAAGCTGACTAATGCTGATAGGAAGAACTTTCAAAGTTCTCGTTAGTCCTTTCATTGAAGCTAGTGACATCATCTGACTCTATCAATTCATTTCTATCTTCTTTTTCTTTCATTTATCTCTTTCCTATCTATACAGTGTATTACCCCAAAAGATAGTGAGTTAAGCAAGCATGTGGGAAGTAAGCGAGCAGGGTGAGGTGGTGGCTTGTAGAAAATCCTCAATATCTATATCGGAGTCAGCATCCGTTTTTGTTTGAGTTTCGCTGTTAGCTTACGTCCTATTAGCTAGTTCGACGTGTTTTCATTAGTCCTTCAAGCAAGTGAGCCAGTCACGGTAGGTCTTTTTAGCCTTTAAGTAGTAGTCCTATTCGAAAGATAGTTATCATAGTGAAGTGAGTTATTATAGTTTTTCTAGTTTCTTGAAGGCCAGGCAGTCAGCCAAGGAAGGAACTTATGGTGTGGAAGTCTTCTAGTCTGTCTTCCCCTTCAAGCTCTCAAGTACACTAGAGGAGAGGTATCGAAAGTCAAAGTATAAATCAAAGTGATAGTAAGAAGTATAAGTAGTAGGCTATCAATTAGGTTTTTCTACTTAATTAAGCTGCTTATGCAAAGTTTTAGAATTTGTTCACATAGGCAGTGTGATTGGGGGCATATTTGTTGCTTCCCAAGGTAGTTAGTTCACCACACAGGCATGTTAGTACTAAACTGCAGAAAACTATTAAGTCATCCAATTCATGCCGCATTGCAAGATTACTCTACCACTCTATAAATGGTATATAGATAAGTGTCTTCACTTCATCAAATGAAAATCAAAGAAATTGAGTACTAACACGTATTGCTATGGATGCTGCAAACAGGCTTTCGGCAGCAATTCCAGAAAAAAGGAATAGGTGTTTTAGCCAAGTCATCAAATCAGGGGGGATATGCCAAGAAGAAATCCATGGAAATCAGCATTCCAAGAACAATAAGTTGGCACTTTCTTTCATATATAAACTATTTCTTGAGGGAAAAGATATGAAAAACTAGAGTGGAATTGATTGAATGCACTATCGTTATGCTTTGGCCAACCCTCTTTTCCAAGTTCCTCTTGTTTATCCAATCTGTATTCCAATCAAAAATCCAAGGTAAGATCAAGCCAAAGGGGAATCTAGGTACCGTTGACCCAGGAAATCAAGTATCAAAGGACCCGGGCAATAGGTTTATGACTGAACTGAAACTAGAGCAGGGAATAGCAGGATGCCTATGTTTCCAATACAGAAATCCTTAACAGAACAGAGCACAGACAATAGGGCCAACTATTGATCTTACTTTCCCTCAATAAATAGTTTGGATTGGATAAACAATCCTACTTTCATTCCAATCATAAAACAAGGGAAAAGATCAAGGGAGAAAACCCTTCCAAGAAAACTAGTAACCAAACCCTGACGAACTTGTATTTGTTGAGCGAAAAGAAGAGTTCAACAGGAAGAACGTATGAAGAGATTGAGATGTTTGGATCTTGGCTAAATTTATAAGCAAAGAATGCACGTGAAGTATTGAAGGTACATTCGACTATATCTCATTCTATAGAAACCATTTCTCAATCTATAGAAACCATTTGCTTTAGGTAGACGTGATGGTACTTCCACTATTTTGGCATCTTATGGAACCCAATTCGAGATATATAAACTAGATCCTTGTTATTAGAATGATGATCTCTTGGCTATGACTGAGTCATATATTAATGGAAATGGTTTTATCCTCCGGAAGTCCAAGTTGAGTCCAAGTAGTGGCAAACTAGAATCCTTCTTTTCTTTTCCCTTCGTGGTTAGTTTCAGTTCAAATGACGAATTGAGATAGAAACCAATGGATTCCAATGGCTGGGGGATCCTATGTCTATAGATAGATTCAAGTACCATTCTATACCCCTTCCCTAGCGCCCTATAGACCTGTTTTGCTAAGTGGATCCTACTTAGCTGGTCGGCCTAGGGGGATGCAATTCAACAGACAAGTTCTACAAGTTCTCATGGCCGAGATCCTCGTATTGGTAACGGGGCTGGTGCTGACTCGTTCAGAGAACAGACCCCCGATGTTCTTGGGAAGAAAGAGAGAAGGACGGCCCTGTAAGGGAGATCCTGTGTTGGAAGATATTGGTGGGTGTCATCTCGTTCAATTCTGGGTCAAATGACAAGAGGGTCGTTCAAGCAGATTAGAAGTAGATGTTGTTGAGAAAAGGTCAAAGTGCCACTATGGAGGTCAGAACAAGTGTCTACCTACCAAGTGAATTGTGATTGAAATGACGATGGCAACAGGTTGAGCTCTATCCACTGAAATTGAATCCATCGATGCGGTAAAGGACAGAGCAGAAAAAAATCCTCCATTTCCCTGCCTTGCGACCGAACAAAGAAGAAATGCTAGAGTGAGGAGACCTGTTGGTTGACCAACTGAAGGAAACGACGCCTCTCCTGCTTTGCTTACTTTTGGCCAGCATTCGTCTTCGGCTTACAGTAGCGTTTGCAGCTCTATTGGAAATCGAATTTCTATGTCCGTCCATAAAAAGCATCAACTTCTAGTGCCGCCATCCACCACAAGAGTAGGTAACCTGCTCGCTCTTTTCTCTATTGGGGGGTCTAGGTATATTTTCCAACTCTCCTTCCTGCACACTGGCATACAAAGCAGCCTCATAAACTGCATTTTGTAACTGAACCTCCACAGTTTTAAAACCTAAGGGTGGATCAAAAGGCACCGGTATTCTCTAATCTAACTTGAATTCAGATCAATAATCAAGGGGCACAAGAAGAAGGCAAGAGCACGGTTCCGGCTAAAACCAACTCTGCGAGGAAAGCAGAACTCAGCGGTGACTGATCCGCTCGAACCACACTACTTAGGCTCACTTATGAGAGCTCCCCTAACTCTGATCTCTGATCTAGTAGATGCGAGAAATCAATCCAACTCCATCTGATCTTATGATCTTTGCAGAGGACAAAGGTACTAGGGATATTTCCTCCATTTATATTCGTAAGAAAGAACTCCCACTATTCATTTGTATCAGCCTTTAGCGGGTCTTGGTGAATCAAAAAAAGGCGTAGATAATGCGCACTGCTT
This sequence comes from Thinopyrum elongatum, assembly GCA_011799875.1. Classification (NCBI taxonomy): domain Eukaryota; kingdom Viridiplantae; phylum Streptophyta; class Magnoliopsida; order Poales; family Poaceae; genus Thinopyrum; species Thinopyrum elongatum. The sequence continues at coordinate 22,582,087 of CM022300.1, read as the reverse complement.
TTGAGTTCGATTTGAACTAACTAGTTTCCATGGTTTTTCCAGGAACCTACCATTTGTTTGGAGTATAGCCAAGTGGTAAGGAATTGGTTTTTGGTATCGGCATGCAAAGGTTCGAATCCTTTTACTGTAGATTATGAAGACCCGATCGGATTTGTCAAGAACGAGCTAACAACTACAGGGGAAGCGACTCAGTATCAACATACCACCTGCCCGTCTTCTCAATGACAATCATCCATTTGGATGAGGCCATTCTAAGGGTTGTTTGGGATTTGTATCTGCTCTCTTCCCATGGAGTTCTTGTCCCCATGACCAGTATCAGCAGAGGCAAGACCTGTAAGCATCAAGCCAGCCAAGAAGTAGAAGTTGGTAAAGATGGCACAAACAAAAGAAGAAAGGAACTTGGTTGGTGATCTTACATACGGGAGGCCTTCTATAGAGTGAGGCAAATAGCGATTTTGCTATAGATACTAGGATCAGAAAATGGTAGTGGATGTGGACGCCGAACAGGTGGCACGAAATGCTCGTTCAACGGACGGAGTAATACCACCGCCACCTCCTGCAAACGAGCAAGTTCTAAGCTTTATCAATCTTCTCCAGCTCACGAAACTCTGTTCTAATGCCCGCCTTTAGAAAGGACCTGTTTCTTCCTATTATTAATATCCGCTAGGGGTACGAAGGAGAAGGAGACCGGATGCGTTAAGCTAGTTGGTAAGAGTTATTGTCATTATTGATAGTGGCCCTAGAGAAAGAGCTTACGCTGATTGTTCTAACTTCATTCATATTTGATTCTGCAACTAAGACCTTTTCCCACATCTGTGCCAGGAGGGCAAGCGGTCAAAGCAGAAAGGGTTCTCGCTTCTCCGTCTGGAAGGACACCAAATGGACCAAATCCTATCGATCTTTCCTTACGACTCGACTTAAAAAAAGGCCGTAGAGGGCTAAAGGCAGTATCTTTAGTCTACCCAACTCCCTTGCTACCTATTTCCTTTTATACGGTCATTCCGTGGGGCCACAAGCACCATCAATTGCATTATCCCCGGTACCACACATCGCTCCAATCAGAATAAGCGGGAATGCTGGTTGGAAAGATAGAGAAATAGAATAATGAGAATCATATGGTCTGCTTGGGAAGATAAGTGAAGAAAGCTCTAAGGTTTCCCTTCCTGCATTCAGAGCTTATCAATTCGTCCCACGCTATATAGTGAAGCAAAGCTATCTATAAATCGAGCATATCTTTTATTCGGAAGGTAGTGGGCTTTCACCCATACTCGCCCTTCCACGTCACACTCACTAAATTAGGCCGAGTGTATGCGCACATGAAAACGAACAAAAAACGAGTGAGCACTTTCTTTCTATAGACAACGGTCAAGTCTGCGATCCAAACAGTGATGAAAAGAATTCTCAAATCATTCGCGGATGGACGTGAAAGAAGGAAGAACCAAATGGCACTGCTTCCTCAAAGCGAGCTTAGGGTACCCAATCAAGGGACTAATGAAACACCAGTACATGTCATACAGAAGCTCCACTCATCCCTCCGCCAGCCCAACATAAGTTTCTATTGGACTGAGCTATTCTTCAATCCATTGCCCTAATCCTTTTGAACTTGGGTCCAGAAAATAGTGCTATTGTACAACCTGGGAAGTCAAAGCACATTCTAAGTGGGCCGCATGGGTCGGCCCTTTCACCTCATTCTTTTTCGTTTCCACGCTCTGAAACTGGGTTCTTTCACTTCAATCTCTCTCATAATCAAGCTGAGATATGATGTGTTTCATCCTAAAATTATGAGAAATCCCTTGTTGGCTGGGACGAACCCTTAGTATAAGATAAGTCAACACAACAGGTTGTGTCAGTTTCTCAAAAGACATGGGCTCACCTTTTGGGGTGACTAGCTGCATTCATTGGTTTGCTTTCTTCCATCAACTTCACAACCATCCTTCGTTGATGATAGGCAAGCTCAACCACAGTTTCCGTAGTTTGGTTCAATTCATTCGGCATTTCCATTTCCAATTGGTAAGTTCTATTTTCTCCGACCCAATGAACAAGATCACAAGCGGGAGTCCCCTCTAGGAAGAGATGCTTTCCAAAGGCTGTACGCTACTATTGAATGCCAGATAGGGATTGAAACAGAGTAAATAACTAGAGTATCCCGTCGTAGTGGTAGCTACATTTACGCGACCGGGTCCGAGCCACGGGACAAGACCAAATTGGATTGGATTTGTCACATCCGCGGATGGAAGACCGTAGATTTCTCACTTTCTCTACTGGGAGAGCACACGTATGTAGTCCTCCTGTATCTACTTATTTATTCGGAGAGCGCCATTAATAGGATTTAGAAGTCGTACAAGCTATGGCGGAGCCGTTTACCAATGCACCCAGTTCTCCTCATATTTGATTCTTTTTTTGGTATCATTGGTTCCACGTACGTCTTTTGGGCGAGCTTTCTTCACTGTCATCAAAACCAACGGTCAAACTGAAGCTTTTCGAGCAGTTGTTTATTTCTCACTTTAGCTGCTGTCATTTTCCTCTTCTGAATTAAGCGAGTGAAAAACAAGGGGATCAGAAGAACAAACAATAAGAATGAGGGATTGAAGTCCGTTTCCTTCGTATCGTATTTCAACGGATCGGGTAGTTCTAGTCTTTTTTGATTACTCCTTCCTTTTTCCCATCATTTGACATAACATAATTAAGAAACTGTTTGATGGTCAATGGAACGAGTAGAGAAGAAAAATGCCCTTATTCCAAAGGAAGTGAGTGCCAAAGCGAAAATAGAGTAAAGAACAAAAGAACGAAATGCAAGGGTTGCATCCGCTGTTTCATGTCCGGACAGTTCCTCTGCTAGGTTATTGAGTTGGCTCCCCCGTTATTCTTCATCAGACAACGCACACTTAATGGAAAAATGAGGTATCTTTTTGGAAAACTTCTCTACTTATGACTTTGTTAGCGCTTTGAGGGCTTCACTATGTTCTCTGAAATCTTGTATAAATAAGAAAGAAGTCTTTCTCAGGAGATGACTCTGCTGATACCGAGTTTCAATGCAAAATGGCTCCCGCTTCTTCTGAAAGAAAACTGGGGGAAAATCAATATGGAGCCGTCAGAGGCTTATCTGGCCGATATGACTTCCTGAAATTCTTTCCTGATAAAAACCTAAAATGGAGGGGTTGGGGCTTTGGCTCCAGGCGCAAACTCTATCTTGTGGTAGACTGCCCTCCTAGGGAGTGCTTGGGCAACTAACTTGTGGGGCATGACATCCCAAATTCATCATTTACATTAGGAATTTCCTGAAAAAAAAAGTCTTATGTGTATTGGATCCGCTCTTCTATTAGCATGAACACAAGAATGAGATTCTTCTTATTCTTCCTAAATAGAACCCCCCCACCCTCACCTTTCTTAGGACTATCAAGCCTTCTCAAATTAGGTCTATAGTAGAAGCTTTGAATGTAGACCCGGATACAAATCTTTCACTCACTGAAAAGTGAAAACCTGTGACTATATCGTCCTGAAGACGGATGCGGCGGGAAGAAGTGGCATTTAGAAGCGTTACTGACTTTACATTTAGGTTTCGGCATAACAAAGGTTGCACTGTCTTTTCGCACTTAGGCGCACAGCGTGCCGTTGGTAATGATTGTACTACGGTGCTGCAAATTCGCAAGCTGATCCTAAGTAATCATTGTTGTTCATTGGATTCCTCCGGAATTACTTCGTTAGGATTGAAGAATTGCTGCAATTCTTCCTGAATAGACTCGATTCTCCCGTCGAGAGTTTCTTTGAAAGTCTTACCTAAACTCTTCCGACTGAATATGAGAAAGCCTATAAAACAACGAGCTACTATCATTTCTTCATTATAGATTGAGATCTTCTTCGGACTTGATGCACAAATAGATGGAATAGCAGCAAATAGCATATTTCTATCCTTCATATCCGTAGAAAGAAATCTCATCTCCAGGTAACTCCATCTTTTTCAGCTCTGCTCACTCACTTTTGACAGGAAAGGAGACTGATCTTGACGTCGGCGTTTGTTTTTCCAACGAAACGAATAAGTTTTGGATTGAGATTTCACATAAGCATTGCACAACGATCCGCATTAGGCGGGGAGCAGCAATGATACTGCCGGCCAGGAATAAGTACCTATCCCTCTTATACTTAAGAAAATAGAATAGAAGTGGTTCCTTTTCTTTCTATACGAAATTCAACGATTTCGTTTGTGTTCATGTTGGCATAGGAGAAATACTAACTTCCGCCATCTGCATTAGTTACATTAGCGTAGGTAGGCAGTTCTCATGCCAAAGGGGAAGATCTCGCTCAACCAAGTGCACAACCTGAGTAAGTACACTTATCGAGGAGTGATAGGGCAGCAGAGTTTGAGGCAAAAAAAAGATTTGGGTGGCTATGGGTGATATGGGGAATCTAACAATTAATTTACAATGATTTCACCGTGATGTGCATTGGTAGCTTCAAGACGAAGGCATTTTCCATATGTAAGCCACAATTTCAATATCCTATTCTTCTGAACCAGGAAAAGCGTTCTGGTAAGGAGGATGAAAGAAGAGTATGAAAAAGGAAGTCAAAAGTAGTAGTCTTTAACAAGGCTTTCCTTCATCAGCGTAAATATCTAAAGTAGAGGCTTTGGTATAAACATAAATCCCATAATAGAGGGATCGATCATCACATTCTGCTTTGTTAAGAAAGAAGATAACCTAGATAGATAAAGGCGGAATGGACTACGTGCAATCCCATCCATGGAAATATTTTATTTACTGTAGAAATATGTATGATGTGCTGTTAGGAAATCCGCTATCGCTTGCCCTCTAATGGCCTTCTGCGGCGCATACACAATGTCGAACTCAGTAAGGATGATGGCCCCATCTTGCCAATCTTCCTGTAAGCATTGGTCTTGTCATGAGATGTTTAAGTGGTTGAACTTTGGAGATGAGGGTGACCCGATGTGCTATCATGTAGTGCCGTAGCTTCTTGACAGCGAACACTAGTGCAAGGCAATGTTTTTCAATAGGAGAGTACGCATGTTCAGCTCCTATGAGCACACGACTGAGGTAATAGAGGGCATTCTCTTTCCTGTTTTCATTTTCTTGTGCCAATAGAGCCCCAAGAGATTCATCCAAGGCCATGGTGTAGAGTATAAGCTCATTCCCTAGTATCGGCGCAGCCAGGACTGGCGAATTGAGGAGATAGCTTTTGATGCCATCTAGGGCTTGTTGGCAGGTTTCACCCCAAAAGAATGGAATGTCTTTTTTTTGTTTTTCTTGTAAAAGGTTGGATTCTTCCTGCAAAATTGGCTATGAATCGCCTGATGTATGCCAGGCGCCCTTGAAGTGAACGCAGGTCCTTAAGGTTTTGAGGAGGAGGCATTTCGAGTATGGCCTTGATTTTACTCGGGTCGATTTTTATTCCCCGGTGTCGAATGACAAACCCTAGGAATTTTCCTGACGAGACCATGAAGGCACACTTCAACGGGTTTAACTTGAGTGCATGTTGCCTTAGGCGGTCGAATACTATTATGAGATGTTGAAGATGTTCTTCATAGGATACCGCCTTTACAACGAGATCATCTACATAGCACTCGACAATCTTATGTATTATCTCATCGAAGATCTTAGTCATGGCGCGTTGATATGTAGCACCGGCGTTTTTGAGACCTTTGGGCATAACCTTGTAACAATATATGCCTATTGGAGTGCGAAAGGCTGTGCTTTATCAAGGCAAGCTTCTCTTTCTTTCGCCAATGAAGTTCATATAAGTGTATAGAAAGCCTTCTTTTCACAACCATGCACAAACCAAAGTGCTGCTGAAATGTGAAATCCATGCACCAACAAGTTCCAGTTCATAAGCAATGAAAAAGCAGAGTATATGGGAGGATAGTGGCTAAATTGTTCACTTGAGGAGAGTGGGAAGTGAGTAGTCCGATAGGAGAAGAGCGGAAGTGCGATCTTTCGATCCAATCTACGTCGACTAAAATCCATGTCTCATGGCACGAGGGCCATTGCGAGTTGATGTTGTTGTTTACCGTCACAGTCTGTCCTCAAGAGAGGCATCCATTCCTGGCCAGACAAAGTTCCTATTAGTTCTCTTATAGGAAGCTAGTATACCCGAATGGCCTCCGGTAGTTGTCCCATCCAGTTCTTGCGCTATCCTGGCTCTTGCATTTCCAGCGGTCCCCACATAAAGCCTCCCTTTTTTCCTTAATACCCCTTCCTCCTCTTCCCAACCATCTTGTCCTCCTCTCGCTTCACTAATGCTCTTCTTAACTTCTTTAGCTAATTTTTCTCCTTCGTAGCTTTGTTTCACTTCTCCTATCCAATCTGGCAACAACTTGCTCACAAGGGTGCAACCACTGAATTTGTAACGACACAATGATTTGAAAAACAATCAAAAGATATGTAAAGAACACAGACAGTAATGGTAGAAGATCATTTCCAGGTAGATAGGAGAGCTATTAAAATCCACAAACATGAATCAGAGTTTCGACTGGGTTCTCCAGATTTAACCAAAAGAAGACTTTTCTACAAATAAGAGAATTTCTCATTTTTTGGTTTATACCGAGCCAAAACATAGAATTTCCATTGAAGAAGGAAGTAAGGATGCTAGCCGGAGAATCAAGAAATAAATACTTCCCATTCCGATTCTTTTTTAGTTCCCAAGATAGAATTTCTTTGTTTTTGGCAAGAGCGGTGAGTGACAACGTGCAAGACTAGATAGGTTTGGCTTTGATCTGATCAATAGGAATAGGAGGAAGCGTTGGAGAGGTACCAAATGACTGAAGAGGGGAACCCATCTGACCACATGTAGAGCCAGCCCATAAGTAAATTCAAGAGAATTTCTTCATCTTCCAAAGTATGTGAGTGAGGTAAAAATTCCATGGATCAATCTCATCACTCACATCCAACAACTAGTGAAAGATGTAATGATGAAGCTATAGGAGAAGAAAAAGCATTGGTTTTGATTGGTAATCTTGAGTTGTCATCTTTTGAAAGAGAGTAACTTGCTGGATGGAGAGCAGCTAGGAGAATAAAGTTCATCTTTACCCCATCTTTCATTCCAACTCTATTTTCTTGTGTACGATCCTTCTTTCTGGTTTGGAATCCAAGAAGCTCAATGGGCTAGTTTCAAGTTCGATCAGACAACGAAATCTGGTATAGCCACCAGCCTAGATAGAACAGGCGGGGGAAGAAAAACTAGGAGCGAGCCACATTCAAGAGGGTTGTCAAAGGCCCTCTCAATAGAGCTATTTTGTCATTGAATCGATGGAGGGAAGACTCCTTCGGTAGGTGCCCCTGACTCTTCCAGTTTCTGGGTGGGATCTTATGGCTTAATCTCTGATTGCGCATTATTCATCTTTGTTTGGTAACCTCAGACCCTGAACTAGGAGTTGGAAGCGCCTTTGCCAGACTTTCCAATTGAACACGATGCGGGCGATGCAACTCGGCAAGGAGAAGGCTGAACCCTGGTGCTACACTACAGCAGAAGCTTTGGCAGTTTATCAAGGCTTGATGTTCTAGTTGTCATGCTAAAGCCGTTGATAGCTACTTCGCTTGACGAGCTAAGTAGAAAGACGTTGTGGATGAATCCACAACTGATGGTGCTTTAGGTTGATCTGATCCCTAGAAGGAAGAGTTTTAGGCTTAAGGCATAATTGCTCTATTGCGGCTACCCTGGCTATGTCATCCGATGCTGTTCACAAAGCGGCTCTTACTATAGACCCGGCTATCTCCGAGTTGAAATCGAACCCAGCCCCGGGTTTCCGTCCATCAATCCAGAGCTCAAGACAACTGCGATACTTAAATCGCTCAAATAGCCACCTTAGACGGACACAGCCATTAGAAGAAGAAACTGAAACTTGATGGAGTACCCTAAACCAGAGATCCTCGACAAAGAAAGTCTCGATTCGAGGAACGAAATATCAATAGAGGAACAAAAACCGCAGGGTATGAAATTTGGGTAGGGTTGGCAGGGAAAGTCCAACTTAAACTTTCTTTGATTACCTTTTTTCTCCAACTGGCTCAGAGATTGCATTTGCCCTTAACCGGTAACCTCCTTTGAATCCTTCGTTTAGACCCTCTCTATTGGTATTGGCATTGGCTCGAGAGCAAGGACCTTATTTGATCGCTTAGAACTTGATGGAGGGAAACTCACTCGCTCGAGATATGCTTAAGCTAGCTCAGGATGAGTACTAATTTTATCTGCCTTAAAGAGGGGATTCAAAGAGTAGCCTTTTACTAGGTCTTAAGTGACTCGTTTCATATTGCTTACTATGGTCTGGACAGTGAGGAAGGTGAGTTGGAAGATATACCTAATGTCAAATGAGACTTTCTTCTCACCAAATTGAAGCGTGAGCTTAGCATCTTTCACATCGATGACAGCCCCTGCAGTAGCTAGAAAAGGTCTCCCCCCAAAAAAAAGGAAAGCTCTTATCCTACATCTCCAAGACAACAAAATCAACTGGAAATGTGAAGTTACCAACTATCGCAGGGATATCACCCAAAATGTCTGCCGGATCCTAATCAACAAGGTGGAGAGTGATGCTAGTCGGCTGTACATCACCCAATGGTAGTGGCTCGTAGACAGTGAAGGGAATCACAGTAGACCCAAGACCACATAAAGCATGGAAAGTTTGACTTCCTATCAAGCATGGAATATTGAAACCGGCAGGCTCATCTAAGTTGAGAGGTAGCTTATTTGAACGAGTGCACTACATTCCTTAGTAAGAGTAACCAGTTCTGGCTCGTTAATGTTTCGCTTCTTTGTGAGCTGGTCCTTAAAGAACTTTGTATACATCAGCACCTGTAAGACACCACAAGGATGGGGGTGGTAATCTGCATATCTGCATCATATCCAGAAACTTTGCAATCTGCTTATCTTCAGTTGACTTCACAAACCGTTCTAGAAATGGTAGCTTCGGGTTGACAGGTGAAGCAGATTGATGATGGATCATTAGGAGCAATAGCTGCTGGTGTAGAAGAACTAGGCTATGCAGCAGAAGTAGTGGACTGTTGAGGTCCCTGCGGAGAAGGTATTGGGCCGGCTAGGGTAGAAGGCAGGTGGTACATACAACACTGGCATTGGGGAAGAGGATCGGTTGTAGTCTTACCACTCCGACTAGTAAAGGATCCACGTGGGTGAACTTCAGGTTGAGGTGGAAGTCTCCCTTGTAGATGGTTGTGAGGCTACCATACGAGTGGTCAATGTTTGCATAGAAGAATCCTTACACCCAATATTGTCACTCCTTTTAGAATACATGTCTACACCTACATCAGCAAGATGTATTTTTATTAAGTCGGCTTCCATTCCTTATTCGGAAGGTGTTGGATACTTGATATACGCTATGCTATGTACTCGACCCACCATTGCGCATGCTGTTTTAGGAAGCATATTTTGATCCTTATTCAGGGAAAGCTCATATCCATCAAAAACCAATCGAAGTCGAGCTTTATCCCGAGCATCCGTTGTTTGCCCCAATTGAAGATCCGACACGACACCCTCTCTTCCATCTCTGGCTTCCTAACCAGATTCGTTTACCCCTGCTTGAAAAAGTGTTTCCATTCGTAGTTCAGGGTTTCCTAGTCCCGGGTTTATTCATAACCGGCTCCCTATCCAGGTCTTCCTCCTCAATAGCTATCTTTGTTTGACGGTGTTCGTTGCCAATGCAATAGTAATATATGCTTGGTTTCTTCCTGTTCGCATATCCATATCGAAAACTCTTCTTTCGTAGGCACATTTACTTCAATTCAACTACTTCATTGATGAATCAATTTGAAGAAATTCAAAAATACCTTGCTCGCCTTCGCAACTGCCTTCTTTTCTGTGCCTTCCTAGTTTGCCAACCCTATGTTTGATTGCGAGTTCCGGCTGGGTGAGTACCTGGACGGACAAGGGGTTCCTTTTCTATTTCCATTTTAGAGCTTCTCTCTAGTTCGAATATATAGAACTTCCTTCTTAGAAATGGAATACCTTCACCTTAGAAGGGTGTTCTTCCTACTAGTGAAACCAGATCTACCTTTTTCAGCTAAGTCGATTCCAATGATCGGACGGACAATACTTGCTTAAACCTAGCACCCTGTTGCCTTGCTTTTCCTCCAGCCGTACCTGCCTCGCTGCTCGTGATACCTAGGAAGGGCATCCCTCACTTCCTAGATCGTCTCGCACTTCTTTTGTCACTAGCACACACGCTCTCGTGGGTCTATCACTAAGAAATCCCTTTTCGCCGGGCGGTGCGGTAAGTAAGACTAGTCAATGGACAACTGCTGACTGAATAGGGAGAAGATGCATTTTCCTAGGCTCTTTCTACTTTGCTCATTGGGTATAGCCGTCAGTGATCCACAGATACGGCACTTTTGGATTCCTAAAGGGATAGGATAGTTATTTCTGGGCTTTAAAGGTCTCCCCTTTAACCTAGTACTCTTAGGAAGGTCGGGTTAACCTTCTACTAGAACTGTTCTATCTACAAAATTGGACAGTAGGGTCAACTTTCCATAATACATAGCCCAACTTGATCTGTCTTAGAGTAGCCGCCTATGGAACCGCCCCCGAGTCAACAATGCACCCGATCGCGAGCCTTATATGAGTTTCATAGTCAGCCTGCTCTTTCAAGAACGTGCCTTCTAAACTCATTGTTCCGCTTGCAGATTGGAGTTTCCTACTGACTATCCGGGTTCTGGATACCGCCGGCCGGGAATAAGTACCTATCCCTTACGGGAATCGAACCCGTGTCTTCGACATGAAAAGACGATGTCCTAACCTCTGGACGAAAGGGACCAAAAAGCTATTTTTCATATACTTAAGAGAAGAGAAGTGGTTCCTTTTCTTTCTATATGAAATACTTGATGCACTTATTGAATGGAAACTTGAATTGAGAGAAAAGGTGTGCTACGCTTCTTCATTCTCGTAACTCAATCAATATCAAGAACATAAAGAGTTTGTATAGAGATGGATTTCTCTTCAGTTCCAAAACTTTTTTTTAATGGCTCGTGTTGCGCTAGTGACACGAGGGTAAAACGCTCGAGTTGGCTTGCTGACTCGAGAAGGGAAAGGCTCCATTTGCTTTAGTGAATGGAGGAAAAAACAACCATAGTAACTATCTATGAAATTGATTGATGGATATGAGAGTGGTGCAAGACCGGGACAGAGGAACCATAGGAATGTTATGTCAGGTTCCTTGCTCACTTCTCAAGCGCAATATCATTCCTCCAACTCGGACTTTCATGCTATAATTAAGAACCCCCCCTAAACAATGACAGCGTATTGAGCGGGCCCTACGTCTATCAGGGAGCTCAAATCCTCACTAGAGTGAGGCACGTCTCGATCAATACATATTGAATCTAAAGAGAGAATGTTATTGTTACGCTGTCCCCACTCTGGAGTATGATTGACCATATCATCCAGCGAGTGGTCTTAAGCGCTCAGTGCATCCATACTGAACTCGAATGTGCGCGCTTCGGAAGAGAAAGTAATGCGAACTACTAACTGTTATGCCGGCTTGGCCCGATCAAGACTTCTATCCCTCAGAAACTGTCTCGCGTCTTATCCGTGTGCGCGGTTGAGGAAATTGGACTTCGTATTCTTCCTGGGTCTGGCTCGTGGGCCGACGTCGTCTTGTGTTGTAATCGGGGCACGAGTATTCGAAGTAGAAGCGCTAACATTCCCCCTTCCTTGAGAAAGCGCTTGACCAAAAGCCGGTGCATAAGGAAAACGAGTCTTCAGGTCGATGAGGTCCTCCCAAGTATTGTCCAGTGCCATCGACTTGAACCAGCGAATCAAGCCTTGTTCCAGGACTTGATCTCCCTTTATTACTTATACCAACGACTCACCAAAACTTGCATAGGACAGAGGGATTGTCAGTCTCAGATGGTAAACAAGAGGATACCTGAGACAGTGGGCGGGGGAACAACACGTCGAAGCTTAGAGACGTGAAAAATACAGGGCGCACTTGAGAAGTTGAAGGTAGCTCCCGGTGTTAATATGGAACAGCACCAACACGTGCTAGAATCTTGTAAGGCCCAAAGTATCGGAAGGAAGGGTTGTGGCATTCTTCCCCTAAAAGGTGCACATCCATCGATTCTCTCATCTAGTGTAGTGCTCTGTTCAGAGACCAAGGAAGCTATTAGTTTGAGTTCCTGATTTCCCTGTTGCCGACTAGATTGCTTACCGACTTTCATGATGGAAGAAGATACCGACTTGAGGGAAGGAAGTACAGAGCAGCAACCTAGGGATAAGCAGGAATTCAGGTTAGCTTTTCTGTTTTCCGAATCTTACCCACCTGAGAGTCCTAGTCTCGAAAGGGCGCCTTGGCCATCCAGCCTTATCGCAGAATTGATCCAAAAGTTGTGAGCCGATAGAAGTGGAAAGATAGCAGGTTTCAGAAAGGAAATATTCCAATGGTTAGATTACCTCCATCTCGGTCAACGATGGGGATTTGTGAAGGTATCAAACTTAAGCTATCTATAGAATGACAATTTTTTATGTAGCTTCACGTCTACCTATACCAAAGGGTTTCTATAGTATGCCGAACTAGTGACAGTACCAAATGGTCAATGCCTACCTCAAACGTTTGCATCTATAGAGTTACGAATTGCCTACGGTGAGTGTTCCTTCTGCCCCAATGGTCTACCAAAATGGAAATGCCTTCCATAAGATGATGAAATCGTTTTTCTACCTTCTGCCTCTGAGGTTTCCCTTCTCTTCCAGCATTCTTGAAACCTGACAATCAAACTATTGCATATGGAGGACAAGTAAAAAGTAGATTCATTCCATCGTCAAAACTAGAAAGGTAAACAATTGCATCGAAGGTCAAGTATTGGGAAAGGTACAAGGTGTTTTGGCCACCCCTCAATTCAAGAGAAGAGTATCGATTGGATCAAGAAGAAAATTCCTATTCTTATCTTTTTATCCAACTTGAATGATTAAAGGGAAAGTACTGGCATCCTATTACCCTAAAGGGTAAGTTGTGTTGAAGTCAATCAAATGCTGAACTGCAGTTGCCCTTTCATTCACCTAGAATTTTGGCTTGCTCTTAGGGTGGACCACATTAGAGGTATTGGAACTATGTTTCGCGTATCCTTTTTTCTTAGGAAATACTATGATCCAGTAGCTATAAATAGAAAGCAGAACCTCCTTATCTATACCTACTAATAAAAGAAATAGGTATTCTTAGTCCGTCATGCTATTTTATAGAAAACCCCTTAATGTTTATGACATTAAACCCGCAGTACATATCAAATCTATATCTATACCTACTATTAAAGGGGTGATTGTTTCTTACCACCGAACTTTTGTCCGTTTCGTCCATCACGGTAATTTCGTACGTCAGGTTGGTTCGTTCGTGCACCTCGCTCACCCGTACGGACGCACGCGCCTTGACGCGTCTCACTGTGCCCCCTTTGCCTAAGTGGGCCTTGAAGCAATCAATTGGGCCAGCTATCTTTTTTTTCTAATCCTTAAATAAAAAAATGTCTCGCTGATTTTCTCCTTTGCTCCTTCACATAATCCCACATCGCTCTTTTACAATTAATCTCATCGGTTCATATACATGCACTCTGATGATTTCAACAAGAGGCAACTGATGAAATCAACAAGCAGAGAAGCAGAGGGAGAGGCCTAGGCACCCTTCTCACTAGGGAAGGGAATGAAGGAACAAACCCAACAAGTAAGCAGAGGAGGCATTACTAGGAAATGAAGGAAAGAAGGAACGAACAAAGAAGATGAGCCATATAGGAAGCGGATGGGGGGTGGCGTCGGTCGGGATCCAGCCGAGAGAGGGGGAATGGGAGAGCGGCGTCGCGGTCCAGATCCAACCGAGAGAGGGAGAAAGGGAGAGCGGCATAGCTAGGTTTGGTGGCGACGGAGGCAGCTCTGAGATCCCCAAATTAACCGGTGCCCAAACGAAACGATGGTTAGTGGTCTTCTTTTTTCTTTCACTAGGAGGCTGGTCCGTTTTAACACTCGGCCGTCGGCGATGTTTTCTTGTTTATTGGAACGACATGTGCGTGCGGGTCTGCTCTCTTCAAAGTGGGCATGTTTCTTCTAAAAAAATGTGCGTGTTTTCTTATAAAAACAGCCTACCTGATGTCTACATGAAATTCTTGTGTTTGGGCCAAGTCCTAAAAATATAAAAAAAAATGAAAACGGAATAACCAAACATCCAACTTTCTCTTAAAAATGAAGATAATAATCTCGCAAAAAAACTTTCTCTTAAAAAATCAATATAATAAAAACCCACTTGCATTCGAATATTTAAAAAATCTATATAAAAATCCCATTTCGATGCAACACTATCCTTTCATCTGATGATAGTGCGAATCTGAATGAGATGTCGTCCGAGGACATGAATGCGGCTTCATGAATTTTTTAAATTGCGGACACCAAAATCCTACCATCATCAACGACAGTGGTGAACATGAAAAGTGACAACACAAATGAGTTACTAGAAAGACATGATGATTTTTCTCTCATCCTACCTCTATAAGCTCCTCCGTGAGACTGCATCGACAAGTTTTGAAATCGATGAAGTCACCACAAGCGCCTCGCTATGGACAAGAACGCTGCATCCAACTAAAAGAACATTTCACGTTCAATAGACACTGAAACGCCAAACCCGAGGGTTAATCCCTATTTCATTTCTTATTTATTCAGTGGCCACACATGCATGCATTTCAATAATGGATATTAAAGCATGATATGAATTTCTTCTATACTTTGGCATGTGCGTCCCTGCCCTGTCATGCTGCGTTGATGCAAGGGCGGAGTTAGCATTTGACAACAGGGTGGTCCACCCTCCAAAAAAAACTGATAAGCAATATGACTTGTCTGAAAATATGTATGTGTTCATATACAGGAAATCGGGGCAAAAAAGCAAACCCTAAGTCTAAATTGAGGCATTTGGGTACCTTAAATCGACCGTTTTGCTTACTTGTAACTTGTTGCCGCCGTGGTGGGGCTTTGTAGGGGGTTGGCCGGGTCGGCGGGAAGCCGGGACACTGGGACCACGGGAACGCAAGGCAGGGGCACGGCTGGGCCGGGAAGGATTGGAGGGAGCCTCCTGGGCGGCTGGGCTCTGGGCTCCGGGCTCCGGCTAGCGACACCGCGACGAGGAGGCCACTGTCCGGCTGGGTGTCGGGGTCGGGTAAGCAGAGGAGTTGTTTTTTTTTAGAAATGGCAGAGGAGTTGTTGTGCGAGGGGGAGAGGGTTCTGCTCATGCTCGATGTGCACACTGGACAGGCCGTGGTTGCGTTCGTCCCTAGATATGTTAGTGGGTCATTTTTTTCTCTCTGATGCCCGGCCTCGGCCAAACGATACGCCGCAACCCGACCGAAAACTTAACAGAGAGGTCAGCACGCCGGACTAACCTATGCCCCCAGGGGTCTTGGGCCATCGCCCCGGACGCTCCTGCATGTTGCGTACACCGCCGGTGAGCAGACCTAGCAACCCCTTAATACAAGCGCGGTTGCGTTCCCAGTCAAACCCAGCGTGTGCCGCTCAGTCGCTGACATCTATTAAGCTTCGGCTGATGTATACGACGCAGACTGCCCATAACTGTTCCCACATGATGGTTAGTGCTATCGGGCCAGAGGCCCAATTGGATCAAATATCCAAATCGTTAGTGTATTGGGGTTGTGCGGTAACGAGCAGAGACTCACGATCGATGTGACCCCATCGCCCCGTCTCGAGGACTTGCGGCAAGGGCTAAGAATGCCCGCCCGCGCCTTGTATTTATCTCTCGGGTACCCTCCAGGTCAACCCGACTCCACATCACTCACCACTTAGGCTCACGCGGGTACCCCTCAGGGTCGACCCGCCTTTCCAAGTAACAGTTGTAAAGTCCAAGTATCCGTGTGTCCATAACATCAGGGGAATCTGAGGTATCACCCTCGTTGGATTCCTACTTGATGTATCCGTCAAGGTGAACTCGGAGGAATCACCATCGATGGGTTCACACTTGAGGTGTTGCACGACAGCGTCGTTATCGGGAGTGGTGAAGGAGGAATCACCCTCGATGACCACGACCAAATAACTACTCTACAGAGTTAACATCAGAAGTACTAAACGAGGTATCACCCTTGGCACTCGATAGTAACGCTGCAGTGTCGTACAACTAAGGGGGTGATGTGCGGTGCTGGGGCCTGGTCGTCAAGTCTTCCGATGATCCAGCGGGGACAACTGGGACAAGTGGGGTCACTGGGGTTCACTAAGTAGCCTATTCTAAGCAGTTTAGAATAAGCAGATAATTATCAAAAGCAGATTACAAAATCAGGTCATGCATCAGAATAGGTAAAGCAGTAACAGCAGCAATTCTAATGCAAGCACAAGAGAGAAGAGAATAGGCGATATAGGCATGCTCAAGGGGGGGTTGCTTGCCTGGAAGCTCTGCGTCAAGAGAAGGGTCGTCAACAGTGTAGTCGAACTCCGGAGTTGCGTCGGTCTCAGGGACTGCGTCGGTATCGGGGTCTACCGAGAGAGAAAAGGGGAAGGAAACAGATAAATACACAGCAAACATATGCAACATAGAGCATGTCATGCTAAGATGCAGTGCAGGGTTGCCTAAAAGCATGTCTAAGTCGTATTAGTTACTTTAGGATTTAAGTTAGAATTATTAACCGGTGTATATGCACTATTCATCTACCGAAAATAGGCTAAAAGTTGCAGGTTCACCTCCGTAGAGGGTCCCGACATGGAAACAGATGGCACGGTTGGATTCGTCTCGTCGTTCTGAGCAACTTTCATGTATAAAGTTTTTCGATCTGAGCTACAGTTTAATTTCTACAGATTTTAAAAGATTTAAACATTTTCAGAAACTATTTAAATTAACAGAAATGGAATTATGATGTCAGCAGAGTGTCAGCATGACATCAATAGGTCAACAGACCCGCTGACTGGTCAAACTGACCAGTGGGTCCCACCTGTCATAGACAGAGGCCTTAACAGAGTTTATTTAAATCTAATATGAGGTTAATTAGCAGTGACTCATTAAGTTAACTAATTAATTTTAATTATAAAAACACGGCACAGGGGTGCCCAGTCAGCAGTTGACTGGGTCAACCCAGTCAACTGGGCCAGTGGGACCCAGCAGTCAGTGGCTATTCTAATTATCAGATTAGTTTTAAAATCCTAATTAGTTTAATTAACGAAGGGGCCCACACATCAGTGTCTCTGTGTGAACAATGAACAGTGTTGACTAAAGTCAACGTGGTCAAATGGTGGACGGGGCCCACTGGTAGCCTCACAGGGCGGGCCCCACGCATTGCCAGGTCAGCGGGGCCGGTGACTCGCCGGTAGCGACGCCTAAATACGGCGGCGACGCACTGTCCTCGTCCGAAAACGGCTAGGGAGCACCATTTGGCGCGCGCAAGGGCGCGTTCGAACGAGTCGTCCAAGCCGCATCCAACCGTGGTGGTGGCGCGGGCTGGCGTGGCCGGAAACGTCGCCGGCGTCGAGCCATGGCGGTGATCTCTTCGGGTGAACACGGCCGCGCGGCTACGGTGAGCTAACAAACTAGCGAAAGGGCTAGGGAGGATCCCTGCGGTGCGGCGAGTCCAGCGGACACAATCACGTGACCAAATGGTCGCCGGAACCTCGCCAACGATGAGCTCTACAGAGGCGAGCTCGGGCATGAGGGGAACGGCGGCAGCAGTGCGTCCTAGCGCGAGAGGAGGCTTAGAGGAGGAGCTGGAGCTCACCGAGCGGCAACGGAAGGCCCTTGACGGCTTAGGAGCGCAGCGGGTCACCAGAGACGAAGGAGATTGACGGCGACCGAGGCGGAAGGGGGCGGCGGCGATCGGCAGTTGCAGGGCCTCCTCGCTCCAGCTGACGCCACCAGGTGAAGGAGCAGTCTGCGGCGGAGCTCGCAGACTGAGTCAGCGGCCACGGGGCCGCCGGTGGCCGCGGTGACAACGGAGGACGGTGGCGGGCGCGCTCGGGTCAGAGAGAGGGGAGTGAGCGAGCGAGGAAGAGGGAAGGGGGAAAGGAGCGGCGAGTGGATGAGGACGGAAGGGAGAGGCCGAGGGGGTCCTTATCCCCTCCCCGCGTCAGTGCCTGTCGCCGTTCGGCCGGTGCTTGCCGGCGCAGTCACAGAGACGACGACACGGCGAGGGAGAGAGAGGGAGAGGCCGTGCGCTGTGCGCTGGGCCGCACTATGGACTTAGGCCCAGTCCACATTAGCATTTTTCTTTTTCCCGTTTTATATTTCTATTTTCTTTTTCAGAGATGGGTTTTTGAATTAAATGAGCTGTCAAATGCATTTGGGAAAATGTGAAACTTGTCCACATAAATACAATGGAATATTTTGCACTGCCTCATAAAGTTTGGGCAAGTTTTGTTTCCATTTGGTATTTTTCAAAAATGAATAGGACATTTAAAGTGTTGTTTTGGCACTAATTTAAATGCTGAGGCCCTTTTCAAGTTGATGGTGATGTTGTTTTCCTTAACAACAAATTGTTTTGAAGTATTTGATGAATGATGAACATTTTTCCAGCAACTTTTGTGCAACTTGAAATTTCACTTTGAATTTGAATTGGATTCAGAGAAGGAATTTGAAATGAGATATTAATCCAATATGATTAAGCTTTGTAAATCAAGATGACTTGGCACTGATCATAAGGGATCACTGTAGTGTGATGCTGGGGATGTTACACACTCGATCCTCAACAACGTTCTTATTTTCCTGTAAATTATCTGCTTGTTTACTCCTAACAAGTGGGTCCCGCACTTATTATTATGAGATAGAGAGAGCTGACATGTAGGTCTCGGGGTATTTTTGTCATATAATATGGTCAACGGGTTTGTCCTAATATAACAGTGTCTCATGGCATTTCTGAGCAAACATCTAATGGACCGATGGCATTTTTGAGCAAGCATCTCACAAAACGATGATACTTTTGAGCAGTTGTAACTTCTTATGGCAAAATCGAATAGTGGGACGCAACTAATGGCATAAATGATAAAAAAAACTAATATTTAATCCCGAGAGAGTGCTTGGGGTAAATACAGTAGAGTAGAAGAACGGATAAAATGCATGGACAAACAAATGTTTTCATATTTGGTTTATTATGCATTTTGCCAACCAAAAGGTAAGGCATTCGGATCATTCTGCTGGAAGTATGAAGCAATCGGATTGTCCTTTCTTTATTAGTTATTTCCCATAGACTAAAAATGGTGTATCAGCATTAGGAAGAATGATAACTACTAATTAGGAAGAATGAGAGATGGCGTGAGTTTCTTAAATTCGCCATCCAATCCAAGCATCATATGTGAGCATTACAATTCAAAGGAACAAAGAATTAACATGCTAATTATTTTTAGATGAATGAAGGAGTTTGTATCTGACCGAATAAATTTGAACTAGCTACTAGTAATTCTAAAATGGAGTGTGGTGCAGGAATAGAGGGCGTGGGCTTCCCGGGGTCCCGAGCCATGTTTACTAGGAGTATGTTTATTGTTTAGGGGTATGTAATTTTTTTCCCATTGCAACGGACAGACTTTTTTACTAGTATATACTATAAAGTAAGTTTTACGCATGGATCGATATGCTGCTGCTGTGCTGGCCGTGCGTGTCCAAAACAAATTAATTAAGCCACACCCACACGCTCGCTCAGCTACCCACTAATTTAATTTAGTAAGGAAAAAGTCTGAAAAAACATTGACTTCTTAGTCGAAGTCTGAAATGGACTCTGAACTCCAAATCCTTAAAATCAGCACCCTATCCTATCTAATCCCGGCTTATCCCGACCCTTCTTGGTTGAAAAGTCGCTTGTCTCCACCGGGATTGCACAAGTGGCAGAGAGTGGGGAAATCACAACCAGCTAGGCTTTCCCTAGTAAGGAAAAAGTCTGAAAAAACTTTGGCTTCGTAATTGAAGTCTGAAACGAACCCTGAACTCCAAATCCTTGAAATCTGTAAATTTGGGAGAAAGGGATTGTGTGCATCGATATTCTCATTGATCGTGCACTAGGCACATATATAGGTACAAGGGGTGCGACCGGTGTCTTGTCTCCCAATATACAAATAGATACAGGGGGGAGAGAGACACTACAGGTGCGGCATACAAAACCCGGACCTACATATGTATATACATGTTCAACACCCCCCCGCAGTCGAAGCGTCGCCGGTGACGCAAAGACTGGACCGAAAGCCCTCGAAAGTCGAGGTAGGTAGTCCCTTCATCATGACATCGGTGAACTGCTGATCGGTGGGCACATGCAAAAGTCGAACACTACCAAGTGCGACGTGCTCCCGAACGAAGTGGATGTCGAACTCAATATGCTTCATCCGGCGATGATGAACAGGGTTGGCAGAGAGGTAGACCGCGGAGACGTTGTCACAGTAGACAATCGTGGCCTTGGGAACCTCACATAGCAACTCCTGAAGTAGCTGTCATAGCCAGGAGCACTCAGCGATGGCGTTAGTCACAGCCCTGTACTCGGCCTCGACGCTCGATCGTGAAACCGTGGGTTGTCGTTTAGACGACCACAAAATCAGAGAGGGCCTGAGGTAGACGCAGTAGCCGAAAGTGGAGCGCCGAGTGTCGGAGCACCCAGCCCAGTCGGCGTCGGAGTAGGCGACGAGGCCGGTGTCGGGGGATGCCGTCAGGGTGAGACCCATGGCCGTGGTGCCACGTATGTACCGAAGGATATGTTTCACCAGAGCACAATGGGTGTCACGAGGGGCATGCATGTGAAGGCACACCTGCTGGACAGCATACTGGATATCCGGCTGAGTCAGCATGAGGTACTGAAGAGCATCGACGATGGAGCGGTAGAAGGGAGCGTCGGACGCCGGAGAGCCCTCGACGGCGGACACCTTAGCCTTCATCTCGCCAGGCGTGGAAGCAGGCTTGCAATTAAGCATGCCGGCTCGCTCCATAAGCTCGTAGGCGTACTTCTGCTGATGCAGAAAAAAGCCAGTGGCACGGCAAACGACCTCAATGCCGAGGAAGTAGTGAAGAGCCCCCAAGTCCTTGAGGGCGAACTCGGTGCCAAGGCGAGCGGTGATCTGCTGAAGTAGCGTTGGCGAGGACGCAGTCAGGATGATGTCGTCGACGTACAGGAGAAGGTACGCGGTAGCGGCGCCCTGGTGATAAACAAACAGGGAGGCATCAGACCGTGTGGACCGGAACCCCTGCTGCTGAAGGAAGGCCGTGATCCGCTGGTACCAGGCCTGAGGTGCCTGCTTCAACCCGTAAAGAGAACAGGAGAGCAAGCACACGTGGTCCGGATAGTCGGCGTCGACGAAACCAGTGGGTTGCTGACAGAACACCTGCTCGTCGAGGTGACCATGCAGGAAGGCATTGGACACTTCGAGCTGGTGAACCGGCCAGGCGCGAGAGTCAGCCAGCTAGAGAACGGCGCGAATCGTGCCCGGTTTTACAACTGGGGCGAAGGTGTCGGTGAAGTCCACGCCGGCGCGCTGTCGAAAGCCGCGCACCACCCAACGCGCCTTAGCGCTCGAGGGAACCGTCGGGGCGAGTCTTGTGGCGGAAAACTCACTTGCCAGTGATAACATTGGCACGGGGAGGCCGCGGGACAAGCTGCCACGTACGGTTGCGCTGCAGGGCGTCGAACTCCTCACGCGTCGCAGCAAGCCAGTTCGGATCCCAAAGGGCTGCGCGAGCGGAGGTGGGCAGTGGAGACGGGGCCGAGGTAGACGCGGCACACGCGTACTCGTCGGAGGTGTAGCGCGTGCTAGGACGAAACATCCCAGTCCGAGCCCGAGTGACCACACCGGTGAGGGGTGCAGCCACCACCGCCGGAGCCGAGGGGGAGACCGGCGAGGAGGAGGTCGAGCCAGTCTCCGAGGCGGCGGAGGCCGCGGCGGCGGGGGCGCGGCGGCGGGGGCGCCCGAGGGGGCGGCCTCACCCGAGGCACCGCTGGAGGGGGTGGCAGAGGCCGCGGCGGCGGGGACGCCCGAGGGGGCGGCCTCACCCGAGGCACCGATGGAGGGAGCGGTCGGACCCGAGGGCGCGGGGCGCGCAGGCGGGGCCGGGGCGCTGCTCGGCGAAGGAGGCGGCCCGCCGTAGGTGATGGTAGGGGCGAGCCGCGCCGCGGAAGGCGCCGAAGGCTGCATTGGGAGGGACGGTACCTGCTGAAAAGGGAACACCAGCTCATCAAAGTACACGTGCCGCGATGTATAAACGCGGTGGGACACTGGATCATACCACCGGTAACCTTTGGTGTTGGGAGGGTAACTGAGAAAGATGCAAGGAACCGACCGGGGAGCGAGTTTATGAGGAGTGGTGGATGCGGTGCTAGGATAACAGAGACACCCGAAGATGCGGAGGCCATCATAAGATGGGGCCGCACCAAAGAGGAGCTGGTGAGGAGCATAGTTCCAGCGAGGGCGACACGGGCGTATGTTAATGAGGAGGCTGGCGGTGGCGAGAGCATCCGGCCAGAACCGAGGGGGCACGTTGGAGTGGAAGAGCAACATGCCGACGCAGTCATTAATAGTGCGAATGACGCGCTCGGCGCGGCCATTTTGCTGGGACGTGTAAGGACAAGTGAGGCGAAAGATGGTACCATGAGAGGCGAGGAGGTTACGGACGGCAACGTTGTCAAACTCTTTTCCATTGTCAGTTTGTAGGGCAAGGAAAGGACCACCGAACTGTGTGGTGACGTAGGAATAAAAGGTGGTGAGTGTGGCAAGGGCGTCGGACTTGCGACTGAGAGGAAATGTCCACACGTAATGAGAAAAATCATCCAATATCACCAAATAGTATAGATAGCCCGTGTTGCTTGCAACCGGGGACGTCCAAACATCACTATGCAATAACTGAAACGGAAAAGTGGAAATGTTTGTAGACTCGCTAAAGGGAAGACGAACGTGCTTGCCGAGACGGCATGCCTCACAAGTGTGGTTGTCAACCTTATTACATGAGAATGAAAAACTCTGAAGAATCTGACGCAAAAACTATGGAGTTGGGATGACCGAGACGGGCGTGCCAAAGGTCGGCGCTAGCGGCGAAGGCGGCTGGACGGGTGGCGGTGGTGGCGGAGGGATGCACCGGGTAGAGCTCGTTGGGGCTATCACATCGGTGGAGTACCATCCGTGTACGGGCGTCCTTCACAGAAAAGCCAACATCGTCAAATTCGACAGTAATAGGATTCTCACGAGCAAGGCGACGAACAGATACAAGATTGGTGACTAAGTTAGGAGAGACAAGAACATTAGACATGTTAATAGGAGTAGAAGTAGAAGGAAACGACATATGACCGACATGTGTAATGGGTAAAGAGGAACGGTTACCAACGGTGATGCGAGTGGGAGTATGAACGGGGGTGGAAGACGTGAGGTTACCGGGATGAGATGTCATATGAGCAGTGGCGCCTGAGTCCATGTACCAGTCACCGCCGCCACTATAGTTGCTAGGTGACGGAGCCGAGTGAAGGGCGGCGAGGAGGGCGGGATCCCACGGCGGCGGCACCTGGGACGGGTAGAACCTTCCATAAGGGGACGCGGGAGCGGCGCCATAGCCGCCCGTGGGCCGGCGATGCAGGGAGGGCCGGGTAGGGGGCGGTGTAGGGGGCGGCGCCGGGCGCGGTGAGGTACGCCTGGTGGCTCGCCGGACGGGGCCCAAGGATGCCCAGGGCGGGAGGCCGGGGAACCGGCATCGAGTACGCGTGGACGACACCCGTCCACGGGTTGGTGCCGTAGGTCCATGGCGGGGTGGCCTGCTACTGACGAGGGCCCCCCCCCCCCCCCCGTTCCCCTGCTACGGCTGCTTGCGCCTGCCCCCGCGATGGTTGCCGCGCCGCCCGCCACCCTGCGGCTACTGCTGGGAGCGGCGGGAGGGGCGGGGGGCGCGGGCGGGAGGGGGTAGAACCCCAGGGGCGGGGGGGCGGCGGCTGCTGCCGCAGTGCGGGCGGGACGGGGCGGGTGGCGGCGAGGCGCCGCGAGAGGTGCCGGCAGCGAGGGCGTGGTGCTGCACGCGCTTCTTCACCCCCTTCATCCGACGCTCCTCCAACCGCAAGTACGCCACAAACTTGGGGAAGGAGGGCTCCGGCATCAAGGTGAGGTTGGCGGCGGCATTGCCGAAGTCCTCGTTGAGGCCGGCGGTGAGCGTGCTGAGGAGGAGGTCGTCATCACCTTGGCGCCGATGTCACGGAGTTCATCCGCCAACGTCTTCAAGCGGCGGCAGTAGTCATCGATGGACTGTTCATCCTGATGACAGTCAAAAAATTCCTGCTGCAGAAAAATGCGACGCTGAAGCTTGTTGTCGGTGAAGAGGCCGTTGAGCTTGACCCACACGGCGCGGGCGTCATCACCATCGCTCACGACCATGTGAAACAGGTCCTTGGAGATGGTGGTGAAGAACCACCGGATGAGCGTAGCGTCGATCGCGGTCCACTCGGAGTCGCCCACCATGGCGCGAGAGTTAACGGTGCCGTCAACATGATCCACGAGATTGTTCTCGCGGAATAGGAGCGAGAAATAAGTCTTCCACACGAACTACGTGGAGTCGGTGGCATCGAGGATCACGGGAACGCGTTCATGGATGTTGATGTCGCGGATGTCGGCGGGGTCCGGCCCGGCGAAGGGGTTGGAGTAGGTTGACGTGTTGGAGGACATGGTGGCGGCACGCATGGAGAGGAGGAGGGGCGGCGGCTAGGGTTGGGGGTGGCGGCTAGGGTTGGGAAGGAGGTGCGGCGGCGCGGCAGGAGCGGTGGCGCGGCGGGTAGTGGGTGGCCCGGCTGCGGGAAGGGAGAGCAACGGCGTGGGGAGGTGGTGGCGACGGCGGTGCGGGGTGGCGGCGTCAGCAGATGGCGGCGACGGCGGCCCGGGGCGGCGGCGGCTAGGGTTGCGGAAGCGATTTGGAAAGGATCGATATGGTATCTGATACCATGTAAGTTTGGGAGAGAGGGATTGTGTGCATCGATATTCTCTGGTACAAGGGGTGCGACCGGTGTCTTGTCTCCCAAGATACAAATAGATACAGGGGGGAGAGAGACACTACAGGTGCGGCATACAAAACCCGGACCTACATATATATATATACATGTTCAACAATCAGCACCCTATCTTACCTAATCCCGGCTTATCCCGACCCTTCTTGGTTGAAAAATCATTTGTCTCCGCCAGAATTGCACATGTGGCAGAGAGAGGGGGAATCACAGCCATCTAGGCTTCATCACCGGACCATAAGACGATTGTGGCGGCCGAAAAAGATGACTGTAATCCCCTCCCCCTCCTCCCAGTCTTCTCTTAGTCTCATATCTGCTAGATGATCGGCTCTGATTAGGGTTCTTGGTAGGAAATGTTGTGGTATTTAGTTATACAGATTTGCCATTTCACATCTAGATGTAATATATTATCTCACATCTAAATCTAGTACCACCCGATCTATTGCTGCTTGTTTTTTCTTGCGAAGCTTGATTTCCATAGCTGGTTGATTCCTATGTCGTAACTCGTAACTATTTTGTTTCCTTCGGCCTCTTATGTGTGTGTGCCGTATCCATCGATTGTTTTTGGCCTCTTGTCCCTGTGTCTGTTTGGGCCTGTTTCTTTTTGCGTTCTCTAGTAATGAGAGGCAAAGTGCTTTGTCCTTTTTTTATTGTTGATTCACTCGCTTCATTTCTACTCCCTTCGTCCAAAAATAAGTGTCTCAACCTTAGTACAAAGTTGAGACACTTATTTTGGGATGGAGGGAGTATCTTCTAACTCCTATTTTGACTTCTCGTTGATTTGGTGTTGGCCTGCTCCATCCATAAAAGAAGGGTCTGCCGCTGGCCGCTTGCCTTCACACTTTTTTGTCTATTTTTGCTTTTTGTTTTTTTTTTCTCTTTTTCATTTTCTGTTTTAAATTCATGGAATTTTCTTCAGACTTGCTAAGTCACATCTAAATGAGATATAATTCGCGTCTAAATTTCTCATCACATGATCTAGAGTTGTAATTTTCATGTAAGTTTTATGATCTTCCGTTGCGCGTGACTTCCTTTTGATGTTTGTGTGCACGTGTGGCCTGTTGGTTGCGTTACGTGTGCGTGCGGGCTGGTCTTTTTGTTTGTGCCTGGGCTTGGACTGGGCTGGTCCTTTATGTCTGTGTCTATGTGGAGAGTACCAATTGAAAGAGTCAGGGGCAAGCATTTTTCCCAAGTATTTCCTGTTCGCCACTCTCTATACTCGCTCTCCTTTGATTTTCCCTTGTTTGTTTTTTCTCACTTTTTTCTTTTGGTTTTTAAACTTTAGTTTTTTCTTTTCATTTTTATCATAAAATTTATGATTTTTAAATTTCATAAGTATATTTTAAAATGACTCATTCTGCGGGCTGCAGCTTTTCTCACTCTATGTTGTGGGTGCGGTTCCCTTTTTTTATAGAGTAACATGACTCGTTGCTCTCTCTATTTGTTATAGGTCCACCATCCATTCGTAAATGGGCTTGTAGTTGTCCGAGTTGCAAGTCCACCCTCGGCTCACAACTGGAGCTTGTGTTTTGTTTTCCATCTCGGTTTCAAGACCACCATTGACTCATAAGTGGGCCCATTGTTTATTTCATCCTAGTTGCAAGTCGGTACTTGACTCACAACTAGGCTCGTAGTTTTGTAGTGTCTCGGTTGCAAGTCCACCCACGTGACTCGCAACTCATATCGTAGTTTTGTGTAGTTGTCCCAGTTACAAGTCCCATCTCGACTCGCAACTTGTATCGTAGTTTTGTGTAGTTGTCCCAGTTGCAAGTCCACCCTTGACTCGCAACTCGCCCTATGTTTAGTTTTTCATCCCGGTTGCAAGTCCACCGCTGACTCGCAATTGGGCCTATAGTTTGTTTCATCCCGGTTGCAAGTCAACCCTTGACTCGCAACTAGGCTCATTGTTTTGTAGTTGTCTTAATTACATGTTGTCGGCGTACGACACCTATGGGATCCGAGGGACCCCTTTACGGTTCGGCAGGGAGAGAGGTATGCACAAAGAGCAGAACCGATGATCAACACGGGGGGATTTTTACCCAGGTTCGGGCCGCTGATCAGTGTAAAACCCTACTCCTGCCTTGGTTTATTATCAGTGATTCGTCCTAGTGCTTGGAGCGCGCAATGAACAGTACGTTCAAGCAGCAGCTACGCATGCAGAATGGGCTGAAAGTCGTCCTCCTCTGTAGCAGTTGCCTTGGGCCTCCTTTTATATGATCAAAGGGGTCACCACAGTGGTGAACTGCTCATTTGCGAGGTGTAAAGTAGCTACATGGTTATCATACCTAACCACTGACGGTTTTGGACAAATGCATTTAATGCACCGTGAGGTGTCCGTTTAGGTGTCCCTACTTTCTTGGGGATGGAAAAAGGAACCATCCCTTCAGCACCGCTTAAGCTCGCCTCCACTAGTGCCTTGCCACGCATCCAGAAGTGGGGCCAGAATGCCAGGCCGGTCGCTGTACTGGAGCGGTGGCACAGTGGCGGAACCTTGTTGGGTGCGAATCTTGCCGGGCTTGGCGGGCTATCCCGGCAAGATCTTGCCGGGAGCCGAGCCCTTGGTCTTCAGTCTTCCTTATCTTCTGATCCTTGGTGTGGATGTCTCTTGATAATCTTGGATCGATCTTCAGCTGTTCCCCCGACAAGCCTTGCCGCAGGTATGGCTACAACTGCCCATGCACAAGTATGGGGTACTAAAGGCCCAATATTTAGTACACCGACAAGAGCCCCCGGGCCTAGGCCACACACGGGTGCGAGGCGTTGTTGGGCTAGGCCCAAACAGTGCACGGGCACGCGTGGCGGGGATTAACTGCTTGTAATCATTCCGCTTACTGTGCTTACCCACTACGCGCGTTGAATGCGTGACGTGGGAAGCGTGCGCTGAAGGGCCACGGCCGCAGCGCGCTCGTATAGGCGTGTTCACATTGGGTAGTAAAAGAGGTGGCCTCGCTCCTTCCCCTTAAAAAGGAATCCGCAAAGGCGCTGCCCTTTCACCCCCTCTTCTTTCCAATCTGAAATTCGCCATTGCCCTCTCTCTCCCGAGCCCAGAGCAGAACTTGTCCTCATCCGCCCATCGCCTCCACACCCGCTCCATCCTCGGCATCTGCCTTTTGCAACCACCATGCCGCCCAAGGCTAGCAAGAGCAAGGGCAAGGAGACGAAGGCCGATGTCCCGGAGAGCGAGTTGGTGAAGATGCGGAAGAAGTACGTCGTCTTCGCTCCGACGCTCGACGCGGAAGCCTTGAGGAACCGATACCAGTGCATGTGGGCGAGGGAGACGAAAGCTCACCCCGCGACTCTCGTGGCCTCAGGTTCTTCTTCCAAAAGCGGCCCTGATAGATATCCCTTCTTCGCCGCCTACTTTTACTGCGGGCTCTGCCCTCCATTCTCTGATTTCTTCAACGATATCATGTATACATACGGCTTCCATCTCTTGGACTTCATGCCGAATGCCATAACTTGCATGGCTATCTTCGCCCATCTTTGCGAAAACTTTGCCGGAGAAGTTCCCAACACCGCCCTCTTCCGCCATTACTTCATTCCTCGCGTCCAAAAAGGGGAAGCCCTTGCCAGTTCTATCGCCTGGATCCCAAGGGCATGGAACAAGGATCCAGACGGGGTTTACCGCGAAAAGTGGGAAGAATGGCGGTCTGAGTAGTGCTGGATCAAGGAAGCAGACCTCCATCCCTTCTGTTCGCCCCGACGACAAAAGGCGGTTCGCGGCGAGGACTAGAGCGATCTTGATGCTCAAGATGACAGGCTCACAATCGCCACGACCAGGATTCTCCATTTGAAAGCCGTCGGGCTCACAATAGAGATGATAGGTTTTGATTTTCTTCGCCGGCGCATCGCCCCTCTGCAGAATAAGGGGAGACCGGCCTGGGAGTTCCAGAATGCGGCAGATATCATGAGGCTGCGCCCCGGACTGAACAACAATCTGACGATCATGCAGCTTGGTGCTCTCCGCCACTGGCTATTCCAGCGTGAAGACAAGCATAAATTGCCAGCAAGAATTGTTCCCTTGTGCAACAACTCCACCCTAGGGTCGATCATTGCCGCAATGCCAGTGTTCAACGCCCATGGCCTTGACGCGACCTGGGTCGAGCCATCTGCGGAGGAGGCACAAAAGTTCTTCGACAACTTGTCGGAGAGGGCCGTCTGGGAAGAGACAAACCTCATCCGTGCCACCACTGACGAAGAAGTGGCATACATTGCCACTAGAGTGGAAGAGGCGAATCTTGCCGCGGAGGCCGGCAACGTCGGCTTCATAGAATGGGAAACCAGCGACGCAGAAGTCGTGCTGGAGGAAAAACCTGCCGGGGAGGATGAGGTTGCCGGGGAACAGAGCGACGCAGCCGCTGAGAGCTCATCAGGCGAGGAGGCAGCCGAAGAGCAGCCGCAGGAGGAGCCCCCAGCTCCAAAGAAGGCAAAGCGCGTACTTCGGAAAGCTGCCTCTAACATCCCGGCAAGTCAGGCTTCTTCGAGCAGCGAAGCTCCCGGCAAGGGGGCGGCCGGCAAGGCTGCACCGCGGCAAGGGGTTCGACAGCAACCCGCGCGGCGCACGAGACACACGCCTGCGGCAACCACTGGGGCGGCAGGGGCGTCTCATACAGCAGCACTGGAAGCTGAGGCGGCAGAGCCACACCAACCCCCTGCACCTACCGCAGCCAAGCGACCCAGGACCCCTCCTCCGCCTTCCCATACAGACATTGCAACGGAGGTCGACTTCAACATCTCCGGCTTCAGCCCGGAACGAGAAGAGGAAGAGTAAGTATCCCATCACAATCTTTATTTCCCAAATTCTGAATTTGATTGATCTCATCGCCTTGCTTTGTCTTGTCTCTACAGGGAGGCAGAAACTTTGGCAGAAAGGATGGCGAAGAGGGCGAAAACCTCCACGGACGACGAGCCACCGACAAGCTCTATGAGCGTGCCAGAGACTATCTCCATCAGCCCGGAGCTTAGCCCTCGACGCAGCCCCCAGCACAGCCCCCAGCGTGAGTTCACTACTCGTTTTCCGCTGGCGGGTGCTAAGGTTTCTACCCTTGCCGCTGACATCTTCTGGGCTTGCAGGAGAAGAACGGCAACAAGGAGAGCCGTTGGAAGACGCCCCCGTCGTGCCACCCCCATCAACCGTGCAGCCCGCAAGCGCATCTCCGGCAAGAGCTCCCACCGACGAGCCCACCTTGGAGGAGGAGGAGCTGGCGAACAAGGGCACCGGCAACCTTTCCCCGGCAAGCAATGTTGCCGGGAGGAATGAAGCTACTCCTCATCAGCTCGACACAGGTGACTGCTTGCCTCAGAGCGCTTGTGATTCTTTCTTTATCTTTCTGAACTTTGATCTTGATTTGATTTTGCTTCCCTCCTTCGTCCTTCAGAATTCCCTGTAATGGAACACATGGACGTCGACGTCGTCATCGAGGAGACCGCTAGAGATGCTGCCACTGAAGTTGACAGGATTGCTGCTAGCGAGGCCACCAAAGATGGCACCGTCAAGGTCAGCGAGGCTGCTGCCGAGGAGGCCGCCAAGAAACCTGCCGAGAGGGCCGGCGAGGAGGTCGATGACCATACTGACGGCACTCCTGCCGCAGGAGCGCCAGGTGCTACGCCGGCCACAGAGCCCCCAGCCACCGGTGAGATGCTCGCCGAAGATCAACCATCGACATCTCAGGCCCCCTCATCGAGCAAGTATCTCAAGGTTGGCGACAACTTGTTCGTCAACCTACCGGGGACGGCAAGCGTTGGGGCGCCGACCGAAGGAGAAACCTTTGATGAAGAAGTCATCACCGCTGCCGGGCTCAAGATTGTCGATGAACCAAGCGCCAGCAGCGGCAAATCTGAAGAAGATCAGCTCCTTCAGGCCATGGGCGATAACTTCCGCAAGCTCCAGGCGCTCCACCGCGCTCGAAAGGAGAAGGTAGACGCCAGAGCTGCAGTTGTCAAAGCAGCCAAGGCAGATTTCCAGAAACGCGTTGAGCAAATGCAGATCTGGTACACCGAGGCCTTCCAAGAATTGACTGCCAGCCGGGAACAAGTGAGCCAAAGCTACACGGAGCTCCAATTGAAGCAATCCGATATGGAAAAGGCGCAAGAGGAAGCCGTGCAAAAGGTTGCCGCTGAAGAAGCTCTCTTGATGCAGTGCCGCATTGGGCTTGATGCTCATGAAGAAGACCTTGCCGCGCGCGAGCAGGCACTTGCCGCCAAACTCCACGGCAAAGACGAAGAGATTGAGAAACTTGTCACGCAGCGGACCCAGGAGCTGGAGCAGAAGCACAAAGAGGCGCTCGAAGCTGCAACTGCAGATCACGCCAGGAAGCTCAAGGAAGCCGTCGATGCCGCCAAGGCCACAGAAGCCGCCAAGAACGAGCTGAGCGACAAGGTGAAGAAGCTGGAAGTGGACCTTGAGGAGCACAGCAAGGAGCTCTCGACGCTCAAAGCCGACAGAGAGAAAACTCTCCACAGCCTGACGGAGATGCAAGTTGCTATGTCCGACAAGACCAAGCAGCTCTCTTCAACCAATGATGCCATTGCCGATCTGAGGCTGAAGCTGACCACGTTGGAGAAGTCTCTCAAGCACAGCAGGGCCCACGAGAAGGCCCTGAGCAAAGATCTCCAGGAAGAGAGGAACTTGCTCAAGAGCGTTGCCGCCGCCCAAGTTGACTATGAGAACGGCGTGCAAATCTGGACTGAACGCCTTGTTGACATAGCGGAGAAGCTCACGGCACAGCTGTCAACCATGGGCCGGGAGGGCCTGCAAAACTTCAGGTATTCTTCTGAAGAAAGAATATCCTCGAGCGCCAGGTTGACCATGTTCTTCGAAAGCATCATTGATGCTCTGAAGCTGCTCCAGTCCAACCGAGCGACCCAGTTGGCCAACGAATCCCGCAAACTTTGTCGGGCCGTCCTCCACAAAGTGCTCATCAAGGTGGTGCATAAGAACCCCGGCATCGATCTCACTAACGTGCTCGACCGCTTGCCGAAGGATGCAGATCTCCAGGCCCTTGAGAAGCTTGTCGCGCCCATCCTCGATAAGGTGGATTCTATCAAGAGAGTCGAAGGCCAGCGCAGGGACTAGCTGTCTTGCTTTTTCTTGCCGCCACCATTCCATGTCAAAGACAATTTAGTCTTACGTTAGAACTGTGGCAACTATTGATGTAATATAATTTGCTATGATTGAATATATGCATGCCATTCCCCTTGTTCGATTTCTTTCCGTATGATTACGCCCTACGCTTACTGGAAACTTGTCGGCGCGCAACCTGCCGCGAGCGCTGGGTGTGGAACTTCAGCAGCCTGCTGGAGGTGCAGCGGCCGGCAAGACACCTTGACGCTCTTGGCGCAGCCACTTATACTGTTGAGCGGACTCGAAACAGAACAAGGGCGCAGCCAATTACGACAAGGGTTCCTTCGCATGCAGGTTTTCCATACAAGGGCCGAAATCGTCCAAAGGAAATAGCCCAATAGTAAAAATTGAAAAACTTGCTCAAAGTTTCGAACTTAGCTTTCTGGCGCTGTATTCCTTCCGGCAAGAAACCAATTCTGAACATCGCCCATTGGTATCCATACCTTCCGTCCCTCCCTCGGCAAACTTGCACGCGAGGGAACCTTCTATCCTTTGAGAAAAAGAAAGAAGAGAAAATAAACATATGGAACCTTGGCGGTTCATTAATCTTACCGGGGATCAAGTGCCATACAATATCTCAGATAAACATGCATTATATAAACATGGAAATCAACAAGAAATGCACAACACTTAAGCTTATTCAACTGCGCACAGGGTCTGCGCCTGGCTTTGTACAAAGGATTACATGCCTTGCCGGCAAGACTTGTACAAAAGGAGGTTGCCGGGAGCCCCCGGCAACCGCGCCTTATGGGTAAAACTTGCGAAGATGTTCGATATTCCAGGAGTAGCTCACTGGAACGCCATCCTCGGTCTCCAAGCGGACAGCGCCGGGCCTGGTGACTCGTACTACCCGATAAGGGCCTTCCCACTTCGGCATCAACTTGTTTGAATTCTTGGCGGACTGAATCCGCCGAAGAACAAGGTCGCCTTCCTCAAGGCTTCGGGCATGAACTTTGCGGCTATGGTAGCGGCGCAAAGCTTGTTGGTAGCATGCAGCTCGCACAGCAGCCTGAAGACGATCCTCCTCAAGGAGCACAGCGTCATCTTGTCACAGTTGCTCTTGCTCAAGCTCATCATAAGCGAGCACTCGAGGTGACCCGTATATGAGTTCCGTGGGGAGAACTGCTTCCGCTCCGTAAACCAGAGCGAAGGGTGTCTGGCCAATGGCTCGATTTGGTGTCGTTCTGATTGACCAAAGAACCACCGGCAACTCATCAATCCAGCGTCTTTCGCACTTTCTCAGCTTGTCAAAAGTTCTGGTCCTAAGACCGCGCAGCACTTCAGCATTAGCCCTCTCCGCTTGGCCGTTGCTTCTTGGGTGAGCAACAGAGGCAAAACAAACTTTGCTGCCAAGGTCTTGGACGTATTGCATGAAGGTGCGACTTGTGAACTGTGTGCCATTGTCGGTGATGATCCTATTGGGCACACCGAAACGGCAAACTATCCCTTTAAAGAACTTGACGGCTGATTGTGCTGTCACCTTCCTCACCGCATCCACCTCCGGCCACTTTGTGAACTTGTCGATTGCAACGTACAAGTACTCAAAGCCCCCGGTAGCACGGGGAAAAGGGCCCAGTATGTCGAGCCCCCAGACCGAAAATGGCCAGGAGAGAGGGATTGTCTGAAGAGCTTGAGCTGGCTGATGTGATTTCTTCGAATGAAACTGGCACGCTTCACACTTGGTTACTAGTGCAGTTGCATCCTGGAGAGCAGTGGGCCAAAAGAAACCTTGCCGGAATGCCTTTTCGACAAGCGCTCTTGACCCTATGTGGGAGCCACATACGCCTCCATGTATCTCTGGCAACAGCTCCAGTCCATCTTCTCGAGGAATACACTTCAATTTCACACCGTTCAGCCTTTTTCTGTACAGAACACCATCGACAAACTGGTACATGCTAGACTGACGGGCTACTTTTTCCGCTTCTTCCTGCTCCTCAGGGAGTTCTCCTGTCTGAAGGAAATGGACAATAGGCTGTGCCCAAGCTGGAGCCTGGGGCTCGACAACTAGGACTAAAGGCATCTCTTCTGCCAGGGGCATGTTTGTCTCGACGGCAAGGGCCTGAGCCCCTGCTGGAGCCTGTTGTTCCCCGGCAGGCTTGCCGCTGATTCCGGCAACCTCCTTGCCGGTGGCTCCCGGGAGCTCTGCCGGAAAGTACTGACCAGAATTCAACTTCCTTCTCTTTGCTTGCCCTATTGATGGCACTACAGATGGCTGAGTCAAATGGAGCACAAAAGTTCCTGGTTCCACAGGCAACTTAAGGGCAGCGCGCTTTGACAGGTCATCAGCAATACTGTTTTCAGCACGAGGAATGTGCTTCATATGCAGACCATCAAAGCGCTCTTCCATTTTCCTCACTTCATCCACATAAGCTTGCATCAATGGACTCTGATAATCTTTGTTGACTTGCCTGACAACAAGCTGCAAATCGCCTCTGATGATGAGTTTCTTGATACCAAGGTCCGCCGCGATCCTGAGACCGGCAAGCAGGCCCTCATACACCGCAGTGTTGTTAGTCGAGCTCTCCCGTGGAAAATGCATCTGAATTACATACTTGAGGTGCTCTCCGGTGGGTGCGACAAGCAGCACACCAGCCCCGGCGCCTTGCAGCGTAAAAGCACCATCAAAGTACATAACCCATTCTCGATCTATTTCCTTGCCGGGAAGACTCGTCTCTTAAATCTCCTCGTCTGGCGTTGGGGTCCATTCCGCAATGAACTCTGCCAAGGCTCTGCTTTGAATTGTTGAAGTACTTTCAAACTTGAGGCCAAAGCTCGACAACTCCAACGCCCACTCTATAATCCTGCCGGTTGCCTCTGGATTTTGCAAAATCCGCTGCAACGGGAAGCGAGTGACGACGGTAATCTCATGCGCTTGGAAAATAATGGCGCAGCTTCCTCGAGGCCATGAGAAGGCCAAAGAGCAATTTCTGTATGCCAGAGTATCTTGATCTAGCTCCCTGTAAAAGGGAGCTGACAAAATAAGCTGGGCGCTGCACCATCTTCTTCTTTTGTATTGATTCCTCTGACTGCGCAGATCTTGTCTTGTCGGCACTAGACCTTGCCGGGGAAGATCCCGGCGCGTCAATTGACAGTCCTGCCGCTGCCGTTGCCTCCTCGTCAACTTCTCTCTGCGCCACTAACGCAGCACTAACCACTTGATTTGTTGCCGCTAGATACAGCAGCAACGGCTCTTGTGGCTTAGGTGCGACTAGTGTCGGCGGAGAGGAGAGGTACCTCTTCAAATCTTGCAGCGCTGCCTCCGCTTCCGGAGTCCATCTCATCGGACCTACCTTCTTCAAAATTTTGAAAAAGGGCAGGGCGCGCTCAGCAGATTTGGAGATAAACCTGCTCAAGGCAGCAATGCAGCCGGCGAGGCGACGTACATCCTTGACGCGTCTTGGCACTTGAATCTGCTCAATGGCTTTGATTTTGTCGGGGTTCGCTTCGATCCCACGCTGAGATACAAAGAACCCGAGAAGCTTGCCAGAAGGAACGCCAAACACACATTTCTCGGGATTGAGCTTTAAATTGATCTTGCGCAGATTTGCGAATGTTTCTTCTAAGTCTTGTATGAGCGTCGCCTTATCCTTGGTTTTGACCACTATATCATCCATGTATGCTTCCATATTTCTATGTAGCTGAGGCTCAAAACTGATTTGGACCGCTCTCGCAAATGTAGAACCAGCACTTTTCAACCCGAAAGGCATTCGTACAAAACAATACGTACCACATGGGGTGATAAATGCGGTCTTTTCTTCATCTTCTTTTGCCATGAAGATCTGGTGATACCCGAATAGGCATCAAGGAACGACAGTAGGTCACAACCGGCAGTGGAGTCCACAATCTGGTCGATGCGCGGCAAGGGGAAAGGATCTTTTGGACAGGCTTTATTGATGTCTGTATAATCAATACACAGCCTCCATTTTCCATTCGCCTTGCGCACTACAACCGGATTGGCCAACCAGGTTGGGTGAAGCACCCCTCTGACCAAACCTGTCGCTTCTAACTTCCTGATTTCTTCGGCAATAAATTCTTGCCGCTCCAAGGCTTGCTTTCTCACCCTCTGCTTGACGGGCCGCGCGTGAGGACAGACAGCAAGGTGGTGCTCAATTACTTTCCTGGGAACACCGGGGATGTCAGATGGTTGCCATGCAAACACATCGACATTCGCCCACAGGAAAGCAACGAGCGCGCTTTCCTATTTGTCATCTAGGGTGGAACTTATGGTGAAAGTTCCTCCCGTTCCGTCCTCCCTGACGGTCACCTTCTTGGTCTCTGGTGGAGCAGCCTTGGACTTCTTGTTCTTGCCGGCGGAACTCTCTGGTGCGTCCTCAACGGAAGCGCAGCACTCCGGAGAGGTGCGCTTGCCGGAGTTTGCGCCAGAGATCTTGTCGGGCTTCTTCTCCTTCCCTCCAGGAGTTCCAGCGGCAAGAGCAGATGCCTTGATGGCAGGTGCTGCGGCTGCCTCCCGGTAAAGTTGGTCGGTGCAGATCAATGCATCCTTCTTGTCGGAGTGAACAGTGATGACACCAATCAGTCCAAGCATCTTCAACACATTGTACGCATAGTGTGATGCCGCCATAAACTTGGCGAGCGCTAGGCGGCCAAGGATCCCATTATATGTCATGGGGATCTTGGCGACATCGAACACTACCTTCTCTGTCCTGAAATGGAGCTCGCTACCAAATGTCACCGGTAGCGTAATCTTGCCTTTTGGCTGGGTCCTTCCTGGATTGATCCCTTGAAACATGCCCGTTTCCTCAAGATCTTCATCAGGAATTTGCAGCTTCTTGAGCACGTCCGGCGAGATCAAGTTCAGCTCGGCCCCACCGTCAACTAGCATTTTTGTCACCTTGAGGTTGCGGACTGTTGGTGAGACCAACAAAGGCAAGCACCCGACCGCAGTTGTGCGATCAGGGTGATCCTCAGCGTCAAAAATGATAGGCGTGTGGGACCATTTCAAAGGTTTCCGTGCCTCAGGCGACGGCTTCGTTGCATTAACTTCACGCACCCACTGTTTAAGTCGGCGGTGAGAAGAATGCAACGAGGCGCCCCCGTCGATACACATGGCCTCTGTGGCTTTCTGAAACTCGTGCTCGCTAGATTCGTCGTCTTCATCATCATCATCGCCTCCCTCGTCCTTGTCGCGGCCTCGGGTGGGCCTCTCCTTCTGTTGCTTAGCCTTGCCGCGGCGGCCTCCTCGGCCAGCACGCTTCTTGCCGGATCCCTCAGCACCGTCCTGGGCCTTCTCCTTATCTCGTCTTTCGTACTCAGCTCTCTGCCTCTCGACAAGTTGCTCAACTTGCCGACAGTTTTGGAGATCATGGCCCTTGGTGCGATGGATCTTGCAATACTGGTTGCCGGAGCCTTCCGGCTTGTCGGCAGCCGCCAAGGCCTGACAGGAAGCGCACCCGGCAACTTCCTTGCCGGGGTCGTCAACCTTGGCCTTCTTGGCGGTGCCGGGGTTGCCGGATACCTCGACAGCAAGCACGGCCTTGCCTTTGCGCTTCTTGTTCCGCCGCCGGCCTTTCTTCGACGGGGTGGCAACATCTTCATCTTCAGATTCGCTCTCTGCACCAACATTCTCGCCGGGGAGTTTCCTCCCTTCTTCAGCTCGAGCGCATTTATCTGCCAAAGCATAGAGCTCGGCAATACTCCTGACCTTGTTCATCGCCAGCTCTTCGCGCATCTTGCGGTTACGCACGTTCTGATGAAACGTGCTAACAACAGCGGCAGGATGAACGTCTGGAATATTGTATTGCACTCGGCTAAACCTCTGGATAAACTTGCGCAGGGGCTCGCCCTCCTTTTGGGGGAGGAGATGCAAATCACTTTCTTGGCCAGGAGCTTGGTGGCCTCCAACAAAGGCACCAACAAACTAATGGCACAGATCTGACCAGGAAGAAATGGAATTCTCCGACAGATGCATCAACCACGATCTAACGTTGGGTTTGAGCACCAACGGGAAGTAGTTGGCAAGTATCTTGTCGTCTCGGCCTCCGGTAGCCTGCACCGCAATGGTATAGATGCTCAGGAACTCCGAGGGATGAGTCTTGCCGTCATATTTCTCCGGAACCTCTGGTTTGAATGTTCGGGAGTTGGGCCACTGGACTCGCCGCAGCTCACGGGTAAACGCTGGGCAACCTACCTCATAAGGCAAGTCGCCTACGTCCCCTGGCGCAGGCTTGTCGACAGTAGGCCCTGCACGTTTATCGGATTGATGACGCGCCACCCGTTGGCGCTCGATGGTAGTTCGAGCGTCTTCTTTGCTCCGTTCCCGAAGAACTTGATGCTGATCGCGGCGCATCCGCGGATCGGACGACGCCATGGAATCATCATCACAGCCTTCGGTCCGCCGGGGTGACGACCGCCGTTGTTCTCGTGGAGGGGAGTGCGCAGTAGTAGCACCGCCTCCGGTCTTCTCACCACCGGCTCGCGCCGGAACGATAGACCTCTGTCGCGAGGGCCCCGCTTGCTACGGCCTATCCTTGTTGGCGAAGCCGACAAGGCTCTGGATAGTAGATCGCCACTCCTCCATCTTCTCCGGAGCAGGAGGAAAATCGAGGAGCAGCTGCGCACGTGCCAAAGCTTCCGCTGGCGTAGGCGGCGACGACAGGTGCGAGGTACGTGAGGTGCTCTGACTCCTAACAGTGTTAGAAGGAGCATCGTCACGACCACGCGACCGCGTGCCACCTCCACCGGCAGTTTGGTGTGCATGCTGGGCCTGCGCACCTTGGGATCGGTGCGTAGAAGTCTCTGCATGGGGACGTTCAGAACCACCGACGTCACGGCGCTGCTCGCCGCGTGCGGCCTGGGAAGGCCGCGACGCCTGCGCCGGCGCGGGAGCCCTGGACGGCGTCCCCCGATCTCTGGAGTTCGGTGCGCTGCCTGTAGGCAGCACGGCTCCATCTCTGGATCTAGCGGTGTGCGGGTTGCCGTCGCCACTGTGAATGACGCCGCTCGCCTGGCTCGGATCACCAGAACGCCGTGGAGGCTCTAAACCTCCACCTCCTGCATCCACGCCGTCACCCGTCCGAGTAGGCACGGGCAAGACGGACGTAGACGGAACAGCCACTGCTGCACCCTTCTTCTTTGGCGGCATGGTAACAAAGATGGTGAAGAAACTGACGCGCTGACCACCAGACCAGGTTCGCGCAACCTCGATCCCCCTACCTGGCGCGCCAAAGATGTCGGCGTACGACACCTATGGGATCCGAGGGACCCCTTTACGGTTTGGCAGGGAGAGAGGTATGCACAAAGAGCAGAACCGATGATCAACGCGGGGGGATTTTTACCCAGGTTCGGGCCGCTGATCAGCGTAAAACCCTACTCCTGCCTTGGTTTATTATCAGTGATTCGTCCCAGTTCTTGGAGCGCTTGCAATGAACAGTATGTTCAAGCAGCAGCTACGCATGCAGAATGGGCTGAAAGTCGTCCTCCTCTGTAGCAGTTGCCTTGGGCCTCCTTTTATATGATCAAAGGGGTCACCACAGTGGCGAACTGCTCATTTGCGAGGTGTAAAGTAGCTACATGGTTATCATACCTAACCACTGACGGTTTTGGACAAATGCATTTAATGCACCGTGAGTTGTCCGTTTAGGTGTCCCTACTTTCTTGGGGATGAAAAAAGGAGCCATCCCATCAACACCGCTTAAGCTCGCCTCCACTAGTGCCTTGCCACGCATCCAGAAGTGGGGCCAGAATGCCAGGCCGGTCGCTGTACTGGAGCGGTGGCACAGTGGCGGAACCTTGTCGGGTGCGAATCTTGCCGAGCTTGGCGGGCTATCTTGGCAAGATCTTGCCGGGAGCCGAGCCCTTGGTCTTCAGTCTTCCTTATCTTCCGATCCTTGGTGTGGATGTCTCTTGATAATCTTGGATCGATCTTCAGCTGTTCCCCCGACAAGCCTTGCCGCAGGTATGGCTACAACTGCCCGTGCACAAGTATGGGGTACTAAAGGCCCAATATTTAGTACACCGACACAAGTCTATCCTCAACTCGCAACTGGGATCATAGTTTTTTGTTGTCCCAGTTGCATGTCCACCCTCGACTCGCAACTTGGCCCATAGTCTGTTATTGTCCTAGTTGCATGTCCACCCTCGGCTCACAATTGGGATGTATTTTGTTTTTCATCTCAGTTGCAAGTCCACCCTCAACTCGCAACTCACATCATAGTTTTACATACTTGTTTCAGTTACAAGTCCACCCCTCGACTCACAACTAGGCATGTAGTTTGTTTTATCTCAGTTGCAAGCCCATCCTTGACTCACAACTAGGCCTGTGTTTTGTCTTTCATCTCATTTTGCAAGTCGACCATTGAATCACAATTGCGAATATAGTTTGTTTCGTCCCAGTTGCAAGCTGACCCTTGACTCGCAACTGGACTTGTAGTTTCGTAGTTGTCCTAGTTGCAAGTCCACCTTCGACTCGCAATTGGACTCATAGTTCTCCCAGTTGCAAGCCCACCCTCGACTCGCAACTAGGCATTTGTTTTGTTTTTCATTCCAGTTGCAAGTCCACGCTTGACTCGCACCTGGGACCTTAGTTGTTTCATTCAAGTTGCAAGTCGACCCTTGACTCGCAACTGGGCCATTTTTTGGTTGTTGTCTTAATTGCAAGTCCATCCTCGACTTGTAACTAGGATCATAGTTTGTTGTTGTCCCAATTGCAAGTCCACCCTCGACTCGCAACTGGGCACATATTTTGTTGTTCTCCCAGTTGCAAGTCCACCCTCGACTCGCAACTAGGATGTGTTTTGTTTTTCATCTCAATTGCAAGTCAACCCTGAACTCGCAATTCGTATAGTTTGTTATACTTGTCTCAGCTACAAGTCCACTCTCGACTCCCAATTAGGCTCGTGGTGTTTTTTATCCCAGTTGCAAGCCCACCATTGACTCGCAACTGGGATCGTGGTTAGTTTTATCTCAGTTGCAACTCCATCCTTGACTCGCAACTGGGACCGTGGTTAGTTTTATCTCAGTTGCTACTTCACCCTTGACTCGCAACTGACCTCATGGTTTGTAGTTGTCCCAGATGTATGTCCATCCTCAACTCGCAACTCATATCGTAGTTATCCCAGTTGCAAGCCCATCCTTTGTCACACAACTAGGCTTGTGCTTTTTTCTCGACACACAACTTGCCCCGACCCCTAGTTCCATGTCCAACCCCAATATGTAAACCCAGTTGCATGTCGAAGCCAAACATGCAACTCATGCCCGACATAGTTGCATGTCCACTCTCGCCACGCAACTCGTTCTCAACCTAGTACCCCTATATAGTTTTTTTTTTGCAAATACATGTTCACTTTTGTAACACACACTGTATAATTTTTTCTATATATGGGGAACATTTTTTACCACACATTAAACATTTTTTTTAAATACATGATGAATATTTTTTCAAATACAAGCCCGAGCATTTTTTGTAATACATGCTAAACATTTTTCGATTTCCCACTAATCATTTTTCTAAATGGTATGAAACTTTAAAAAAAATTATACGAACATTTTATTTAGATTGCATAATTTTTTTCTAGAAAAGGACATGTCTTGTTTAAATACGTGAAGTTTCTTTTCAAAAATTATCACGAACATTTACTTGCATGTTACGATTTTGGTCCATTGTATAATAAGTTTTTTGAAACATCACAAAACATTATTTTGAAATGCATGAACATTTTTAAATGGTGCAAACTAATTTTTTATTGAAATTTATTTATTAAAATAAAAATAGAATAAACATATTCGTGTTTTTCAGAAAAGGTTTGGAATTTTCATAAGTGTCCACACTCTAAAAGCTGTTCGGGGATTTTTGAAAATTGTCCATGTTTTCAAAATTTGTTCAAGAAGAAATTGTTCGGAATACCAATTTTTGTTCTTATGTTTAAAAAATCAAAATTATAAAGTTTTATTCACATTTGAAAAATAATTTTCGAAATTTTAAAGTTGTTTGTTTTTTAAATATTCGACATTTAGAAAAACCACTATATGTAAAAAGGTTTATTCAAACATGCCTTCTAATCTGGATGCTGTGTTCTGTTCTTAAACATTCCGTTTCCTAAATGTGAACAGAAGCTTTCGGCTGGACCGGTAAGAGCTCTCGTTCCCCACGATGATGTAAAGAGTTCAATTCCTGTACTGTGTCAATTACATTGTGTTTTTTTTTTGCGCTCTAGTCAGGAAAAAAACAAACTTAGATGTGAGATATTATCTCACATCTAGATGTTATATAGACAAACCCTTAGTTATATTACATGATACGGGGATAGAGACATTTGGATACGGATACGAAATACGGGAAAAGAACATTTTCCAAAAATGGACTCACATGGATAAGGCAAGTATATGTATAGGCGGTGAATAAAATGGTTCAACGACGCATTACAAACTAAATTAATAATAAGTTGGAATATAAATATTAAAAAATGCAGTAGATGGTGACACAAGTAATCCACCGAAGCAAGAGATATATAGCAGTCTAGAAGAAGATGAACTATACACAGGATTGAGAATTTTTATACCACTACTGATTGACGATGAAACATGCACGTTTCTTTACACAGCTACGCACTTGGCTTAACTAGCTACCAGCAATTTAGCTTGTGTGCAGAAGACTGAACGGCTATTGATCGAGCATGCACTAAAGACTGAACAGTCACCTTGGTAAGTCTCCATCGATCTCACTGAAATAGCTACGACAAAACTGTTCGGTTTCTCCCCAGTCTCTGTCATCCTGCGCAATCCCAGCGGGAACAAACGCCTTCTCAGCCAAAAAGGGCCGGGCTAAGCCGGGATTAGATAAGACAGTGTGCTGATTTGTGGGATTTGGATTTTAGGGTTCATTTCAGACTTCGACTATGAAATCTAGTTTTTTTTTCAGACTTTTCGCATTTAGTAATTATGAGAAGTCATCAATCTCGATCGCGGGTGCATGACACGAAAAACAAGAATTCATATTGATTGTCGATCAAAAATGCTGCCGCCAGAGTCACATACGCACGTACGCATATGCATGTACGCATATGCATACGTACATGCAGTGGTAGGTACGGTGAGCTCACTAGCTCAGCTTTTGTAGCCACCGGCAGCGGTGGCGGGAGTGGGAGTGGCGGTTGCTGCGGCGGTGGCGGCGGCAGTGGGAGCGGCGGTGGTGGCGGCGGCAGCCATGGCGAAGATGGTGTCGACCATGGCGGTCTCATAGGTCATGAGCCTGATCTTGGGGTTTTCGGGATTAGTGGTGGCGTAGGCCTTCTTGACGGCGGACTCGAGGGCGGGGACGTATTTGTAGCCCTCGGATGCACCGCCCATGGTCTCTGTTAGGAGTAAACCACGGCTCGGTGTGGTGACTGTCAGTTGGCGCAGCGTCGTTGTGCTCGCCGAGACTCCACGCATGTAGTTGGGCAGCCGGACGTGCAGCAGTCTTTGGGGCGTGGAGAGGCCTGGTCTTGCGGCCGTTGAGGAGGCTGCGCAAGTCCTGAGGAGCCATGCATGTAACAAGCAGTAGTTTGTTAGTGCATGTGCGTGTGCATGCATAGTTGGTTAGCCAGGCAGTGGGTTAGTGGCCCGTGTGGCGTTCTAGTTGGTTAGTGCGTGGGTGGCCCTGATGTGTGTGTGGCCGTGTGCTATTTAAGCAGCTAGTAGTCACCGTGAGGGTTGCCAGGAGCCAGAGAGAGATATAACCTCTCGGAGTGTATGTGTGCTCGCCGTGGGGTGGAGTGATCGAGTTCGTGCTCGAGGAGAAAACAGAAAAGCCGTTCGTGCAGCGGGGGTGTTTGAGCACCCGGAAAAATGTTGTGTCCATCTTCTTCCTCTCCGGTCGTGTCTCCGGCGATCACCGTCGCGTGCCGCAGCCTGCGGCAACAACAGTCTCCTTGATGCCTTGTCGAAGGCGGAGTCGAAGACGGTGGACCTGTCCTTGGCCGGGGCAGCGTCGGCGGCGGTGGCTGCAGTCCTGAAGGCGGCGTCGATCTGGTCGATGGCCTTCAGCTCGCCGGCAGGGATCGGCCCCTTCACTTCCTCGCCAGCGGGCTTGACGGCGTGCACCTCGAGGATGCCTGCGATGATGCGGAGCGACTCGCCGAAGATAGCCACGAAGGAGTCGTACTTGGCCTCCGGGGTAGCGCCCTTGGTGTTCAGTAAGGCCCTCATCATAGCGAAGGTGACCCTGGTGGTGAGAGTGGCGTTGGAGCTGGACACGTCGGTGATCCCCTCGAGAGACCAGGCGCCGAAGGTCTTCGTGAAGGTGTTCACGAATATCTTGCCCTTGTCCACTGGAGGGGCTGCGGCTGCGGCCGCCACGGCCGTCTTGAAGGCGTTGTTGGCCTTCTCAGCTAGCTTCTGCTCCTCGGTCGTGGCCTTGGGCTGTGCCCCGGCCGGGGCGTAGCCGGCTTCGGCGGCGTAAGAGACGGCTAAACCTGCCACGAGGGCGACGGCCACCATGAGCGCCACCGTGCATTGCTGCGCTGCCATTGCTGCTGCTGCTGCTCTTGTCTTGCGTTGGTCGATCGGTTTGCACGTCGGAGGAGAGATTGTGGTGTGGTGTGGTGTGTGAGAATGAAGGAGCTTATTTAGCTCTATATATACATCCGTACGGTGAGAGGCCAGGAGAGATTACCGCGCCCAAATTAGCAATCTCCTCCTGTCCTCTTCTTTTTTAGCCAAACTAATTAGGTTTAGTTGGATTCATGCCACCGCAGCTTCCACGACTTGGAAAAATACTGATATGACCACGACTGCCGATGCTGTTGTTGCTGTTCACACATTGTCACATTTTAATGAACTATAGATCAATAATATTTGCATGCCAAAAATATTTTAA
Organism: Thinopyrum elongatum; assembly: GCA_011799875.1. Classification (NCBI taxonomy): domain Eukaryota; kingdom Viridiplantae; phylum Streptophyta; class Magnoliopsida; order Poales; family Poaceae; genus Thinopyrum; species Thinopyrum elongatum. The sequence continues at coordinate 22,537,257 of CM022300.1, read as the reverse complement.
TTAAGAGACTTTTGTTGCGGCCGGCGGGTAAACATGAAGAGTCAAGAAAGAAAAATAATACCAAGATAAAGTAAGTGAAAAAGAATTGCATCTAGCCATACATGACATCATTGACATGAAGAGTCGAAAGAAAAAAAAATACTCCTACGATAAAGTAAGTGAAAAAGAATTGCATATAGTCATACATGCATGCACTGCTGATGGTTTTGATTGGCGTGCAACCAAGATATTAACACATTACAAAAAAAAATTATATTTGAGCTGAGCACATTACGATTTTGGTGCCCACGTAGGAGTCCTAGATGCATGTAACCCAAAGAAAACAAGAAGCCGGCCGTACTTCAAAAAAAAAAAAAGAAGCCGTGTGGAATACGCAGAGTTCATCCACTAGATTATTCCAGGTCCAATCACTTTTTGCTAGGGCCACCAGCAGCTGATTTTATGTTAAGTTGGCGCATCAGTTTTGTTTAGGAAATAAAAACTGCCGACATGTAAAAGGCAAATTCTTAGAGTCCTAGAGTTATCTTTAGGCAAAGCATTGGACTTGTTTTGTTTAATTTATAGCCGTGAAAGTACAGATAGGATTTGCCTTCCTCGCTTATCAAATTTCTTAGATGGTTCGGCTGATATAAAAGCCAAGTTGCGCCACTACTAAATCTGTGTATTTTATTTCTAAATATTATAATGTACTTACACAACCTTATACAGATTTTTATGCACCAGCAATGATATAACAACTCATCATCGTCATCATAATGATATAACAACTCGTCATCATCAAAATGATATAACAACTCATCATCAGCGTAGTGATATAACAACTCATCATCATCATAAGGATATAACAATGTCTCATCATCATCATCATTATCATCATCATACACTACTAGCTAATTGTTATCATCCTAGGTAAATAACTTTCGAGCACATGACAAGTACTAGGACCTACTCCTCTCTCTTAGGTAAAATAGAATAAAACAAAAAAAAATCCTTCCATCTCCATGATGGAGCACAGAGATCCACCGGTCTCCAGTTTATGGCATGCGCTCATTCACTATTTGCCTCCATCCTTCGATTTTGAGGCATCCATTTGTCTGACGTTCAGTCGAGTATGTATATTTGAAGCCGGTCTATGGCCGTACGCAAACAATTGTCATCTCACCTTCGACATCCATCAGCGGAGGCACAACAACATTGGGAGCTTCTTTTGAAGAACATAATAGTAACATAGTTAGCAATGTAGGGCCGGGCATGACCCTATTTTCTAGATTTCTAACTCTACTAGATAATATTCTTTCTTCTGATTCAAACTCTATTTCCTGTCTCCATATTTGATTTTTGACTTTTAGACAGGAGACACAAGCTTGCCTTAGGCATAGGCTGCATGTGGACCTATTATCTTGGCTTTGATAATATATACAGAAAGCATATTTGATATTATAATCACATTTTCCTTTAATTCAATCATGTTCGCAATCTACTTGGTTCATCATTTATATTTTTAACCCTGATAACTCATCTATTAAGTCTATCTCATCTTCACTTGAATCATATTCTTGAGTCTCATTTTCTACTTCATCTGTTTTTATGATTGAATATATTGACTCATCATCTTTTATTTCATCATCACATACTAATATATTCTCATTAATACTATCTATCATTAGAACTCTTTCTTGCTCTTCATATTTGCTAGAGTATCTTTTCTGGTCTTTATTAGGGCAAGTTCTACTTAGGTGATCTACAGAGTTACATATAAAACACCTACATGTTTTATCATAAGTTCTTTTAGGATTATATCTTCTTACATTTATTTTATGTAGAAATGGTGCACTATTATCTGACCTTCTGAAGAAAAATCTTTTCTTGGTTCTAAAATTTCTATTATCTCTTTTTTGAGATTTATATATATTTTTATTCTTATACCTTTCTTCTTCATATGTAAAGGTATTTGGACAATGTTATTGCAGAAATTATAATATGTTTTCTTCATAGATCTTTGAGCTTGTATATTTGTACATATCTTTCTTAGCTGTTTAAAAATAAATGTTATGGCTTGGGATATATTTACAATATTTTCTCCTAATTCTTTTTTATATTCTTCAAATATTATAGATCCTAGAGGGTCAGGCAAGTTATTAAAATATCTTTCTACTACCCCTATATTAAAGCCTTGCTTAGTGGTGGTAGCATTATATAAGTAATGCTGAGAGAATTCCTTTATGCCTTTCCAGCTTGTCAGCGTTAATTTTTCTATTTCTCTCAATCTTTCATTTTGTAATGCGGTATGTCCTAATTCTGGATCTTCTGTTATGATCATATTTGAAATAAAATTTGCAAAATTATTCGGATTACTTCCTGCTCTTTTTAATTTTTGTTATTGATTAGGGCACACTTCTACCCATTGCTCCCATAGGACTTTTACGAATTCTCCTATAAATGTTTCAAGATATGTTAACATATCTTCAACCTTAGTGCCAATATTATGCTGGTTTTGTATATATTTTTGAACTATTAAACTTTTCCATATGCTAATTATATTCGGCCAATCTATCGGATCATGGGCTGCTAAATTTAATATAGCACCATCATTCTTATAATTTTGAAATTGTACTGGCCTTTCAAATTCTCTTCTCTTAGTACCCATATATCTATATTGTCCGGGAATATATGTGGGTTGGTAATCATTTTTTTCTGTAAGCCATTGTCCAACTGATCTGGTAGGTCTCTCTCTTTCTTCATCTCTTCTTACTGAAGATTCGCCATATCCCCTTCTTCTTTTACCACTATTTTCTACTTCCATGGCTTTCATTGCATTGTCTAAATTATGCAATCCCACATCATCTAGTGAGTTATAAAAATCATTATTTTGTTTTGAATCATCATAATTTTTATCTTCTAACTCTTTTTCTTTTTCTTCATAACTCTCTAGTAATAGCTTATTATTTATATCCCATTGCTCTTCTTCATCCACAACTTCATCTTTGTGGCTCTGAGCAATATTCTTATTTATCACGCGAGAACAACTAATTGCTGGCTTTTTCTCACGTTTTAATCTTTTTAATCATTTTCTTATTTTTAGTGGTAACTTTATTATTACTATTAATATTATCTTTCTTTACTTCTACTGCTATTGTGTTATTTATCACGCGAGAACAACTAATTGCTGGCTTTTTCTCACTTTTTAATCTTTTTAATCTAGCAATCTCTCTAATGAAAAATAATTATCTTTCTCTTATTTTAGGCCAAGCTGTTGTCCATAAATGACTATATTCCCATTCTATATGCTTTAGTTTCTTTTCCCAATGAATTATTTCATCATCTATATTAGTTTTTTCCATGTATTCGGTTACACATTTATTCTTATTATTATTGCTACTTTCTACTTCTGACATAAAAGATTATGTGTCTTCTATAGATGCAGATTTATAATTCATGAATGCGATACTACTACTTTCTTCTAATGCTTGGTTATATTCACTCATATAACTATGAGAGGATAAAAGTTTTTACCTCTTATACTAACCTTTTTATTTTAAGAATATCTTGTCTTGTTTCAGTGCGTGAAACCAAGTCTTTGCCTTTACTTAAGTAACGGCCTATTATCAACACTTCTTCTTTAATATAGTCGTTATTCTTGCAAATAATATTCTGTCTTGCTTTAACTTCTTCAAGCTTATGCAGAATGATACCTATTTTATTATTTAACCCGGAGCACTTGTCTGCGAGTTTTTGATATTCTTTGAATATGCTTTCAAGTTTTTGTTCAAGTATATCTTGCCTTTTTTTCCCAAGATATATAAAAATTATATATCAAATCGACCATAATATTTAGTTGACTATGAGATGTATACCAAATATGCTCCTTAGAGGGATTTATTCTACACCTTATATTAATATTCTCTTTAGTATGTATTACCTTACCTGTGCTAACTTCTAAATTTAAATACCTTAATCTTTCAATGATTATATTCTGGCCTGATACCAACTATACGCGCAAATTTTTTAAAAATTTATATATTTGATCGCTAAACGCGGTCTTTATCAGCGTATGCATCTATTAAATGTTGATTCCAATTTAATATTCACCACGGTGTAGCAAACACGGTTCACTACTATTCACAACTATTTGCTTTACTATTTGGTACTATTCAAATAATATGCGCCTGTCTGGCAGATTATTCGTTTACTATTCGTGATTATTTTAAATTTATCACTTATATGCAAGATCTTAGCTGGTTGCTGAAACCAAATATGCGGCCTGTTTGTGCTACGGAGGTTGTGAAGTCCTACTCGGTACTCATCATATTTATCATTACGTTGCATCAGATGTAGCTAGTTATGTTCACTTGACGATTTTAATTGCAAATTTATTAGCCTAAGTTCTTATCGTCTTCCCAGGCAGTTCCACCCGAAGGGAACACTTATCTACGGCCACAAGGTTCTCATTCAACGCCAACTCTGTGCTACACAGAGAACTACACACGCAGAGGTTTCTCCTATAGGATCCCTAGCATAAGAACTCTTCCCATAAATTCATAAGTAAAAACACCAAGTGAAACCAAAAAACTACATCATTTCAACAACATAATTTACATATGATTTTCCCTTTCGGGAAACCCCGAAGGGATTACACACAAACTAGCAAATTCCTTGATATTCTTGGCGATCACAGCGCCTTCTTGGCTATTCTACTAAGTGGTGGTGGCTAATCTCCTACTAAGCAAGGGGAGGGGCCTCCCCAAAGTCCGTTTAGCACATAAGGAAGAGTCCACCTCGAACTCTGTCGGGGGGATAGACCCCGGGTAGCCTCACCCGCACTTAACAACATTTCAAGGCATCGGGGCAAGCCAGGCCCCTCAGGCCGGCAGGTCTCACGACGGGCCCCCAGAGCCGGCTGGTGCCATACAGCCGGCCTCCAGAAGACGGCGCGCTCTCCGAGGGCGGCGTGGGTACGGGCCGGCTTCTAGCTGGCGGCCCGCCCCTTCCCTCGGAGTCTGAGCCCGACCAGGCGACAAGCTGGGGCATGGCCACAGTGCGCCATGCCTCCCCCAAATCACGACCGTATGGCTACAGCAGGCACCGCCCGGCGGCCGCCGACCCGCCCGGCACGGCGCTGTAGCCATGGCGCGCCCGACACAGCCTCCGTCGGCGCGGACGGCGCCACAGTGAAGAGCCGTCAGCGGGGCCCGCAGGCGGTGGGCCCCATCTGTCAGCCGGTTCCTCGGCAGCCGGCAGGGCCCGGCAGAGGCGGGCCCCAGCAGCCGGCGGAGAACCCGGCCCCCATAGACGCTGACACCCGGGGCCTACCACCCGGCCATATTACCATTGTACCCCTGGGGGGTTAACCTATAAAAAACCCCAGGCCACACCCATGCAAGGGGTTCCCCTCATGTTCCACCTCAGCTCTATACACACCACAGCCAGGAAGAGGAGAGAGCTAGCCTCGCCCTTCTTCCTCCTCTGGCCGAACAGCTCTAGGAGCACCATTGTACTCTTTGCTTCATAGTGATCATTCGGAGACCCGCAGAGCAGGAGTAGGGGTTTCATCTCTTAGCAGAGCCCTGAACCTGGGTAGATCTCGTGTCCGTCCGAGCTTGTGCTCACTCCCGCTTCCAGGACCCGACGACGATCTCATGGCCCCAACCATGATAAGCCACCCCCTGGCATCTGTCGAGATATTACCACGACAGTTGGCGCCCACCGTGGGGCCAGCAGCGATGTCGACCGGAGACACGTTCTGGACGGGAACCTTGTTCCTCTTCGGCGAGTGCGCCGCGGCTGGCGAGATCAGCCGGCCCGATGCGCCCGCCCGCGCCGGCCTTGGCGCATCGCCTGACGCGGGAGCCGCCTTCCCCGCGGGTCACCTCAACGGCCTCTTCAGCGAGCTCAGCCTCTTCGACGAGCCGGCCGCCGACGCACGAGCGGCCGACTCCCTCACCGAGCTCTTCAGCAAGCTCGCTCTCGTCGACATGGCCTCCACCGATGACTTCCCCAGCTACATGGAGATCGTCGACGATCCCCTCCCACCTGCCGCCAGCGACGCTCTTATCGGCATGCTCGACGCCAGCACCCTCGTGGAGGTGATGGTCATCGACGACGGCCTGGGCACTGGCGGATCCGGCCAGGATCCACTGGACGCGACCATACATGCCCTGGCGACGCCTCCTCCCCCTGGCGCCAGCCAGGAGGAGCTGGAGGAGTTCCGCGTCAAGCTTTTCGATAGCGCCTCCAAGATGGCAGCGCTGAAGCGCCGCGCTGAAGCCACTCAGCGAGAGATCGACCGCGTGGTCGGTGGGACGCCGGCTGCGGCCGAGCCTAGGCGGGCCGGCGCCATCTGGCAACGCGGCGCTGCGATTGCCAGCATGCTAGGGGTCGAACGCCCGGTCTACGAGACCCCAGCGCAGAACATGCGTGCCGCCCAGGCGGCCGCAGGCGAGCTCAAGCACTTGCGGGGCGACGAGCTACGCGAGCAACTGGAGCACCTCCAGCAACTCATCGACGCTGCGAATGCGCAGCAGGACACGGGCAACCGCGTGGTGGGAGCGGGCCGGCGGGTCGACACCCATGTGCGCCGTCGCGAGAATGGCGCGACCTCTCGGTCCCCTAGCGGCAGAGGCCGTGGGCGGTCTCGAGAACCAGAGCCGGCTGCTAGCAACAGCCGGCGTACGCCCCGCACGATAGCGGACATCCACCAAGTGCTCCAGAACCCAGAGCCTCGGCGCCGGCCGGATGAGCGCTTACCTCCTCGGAGGGAGAGGGCGGCCAATCCCGCGCCGCCGCTTGATCACCCGACGCTCAGCGGCCGACTTGGCCCCCGCGAAGCAGTCGGCGAAAACGACGCACGCCGCCGAATCTACCAACCGCTTGATCCGGGTGCAGAATACTCCTGCGAGGGGGTCCACGCGAGGTACAGGCCATCGAATACTTCACCACCGGGTGCAGAGAGGGCACTCTGCTCAAGCACAAGCTCTTGTGCGACGAGCCGGCTACCTTGGACGAGCTTCTGGTCGTGGCCGACAAGTACACCACCGCCGACTCTTCCATGGGGTCGGAGATCCGGGTTGACGCGGCCGGCAGGGTGGTCTAGCCGGGATCCCAAACTCCGGCTGGTGACACCAGCCGGCGCCAACAGCCGAACGACAACAAGCGCAAGGCCCCGCAGCCGGCTTCCAACAGCCGGCAGGTGGCCGCTGTCAAGGATCAGCAGCCGGCCGGGCAGCCCGGCCCCAAGCGTCAGCGGGGCGGCAAGGGCGCCTGGCAGCCTGCCTTCTCCTTTGAGCAAGCCCTCGATGCCCCGTGCAAGTTTCACAGCGGTGCGAAGCCGTCCAACCACACCACCCGGAAGTGCAACTGGCTCTCCCGGATTGCCAAGGGCGAGGCCCTGCCGCCTCCTCCGCCAGTCGGCCAGGTAGCCCCGGTTGTTCGGCAACCGGCCCGAGCTGCCGGCATGCTTCAAGATGAGTTCCCCGAAGAGAACGCCACCTACGTCGTCTTCACGAGCGAAGCCGACGACAAGCACAGCAGACGGCAGCAGCACCGCGAGGTGAATGCCGTCAGCTCGGAGGTCCCCACCTTCATGCACTGGTACGAGAGGCCCATCACCTGGAGCCAAGCTGGCCACCCGGCCGTGATGCCTTCGCCGGGTGCATACGCCTTGGTGCTGGACTCAACCTTCTCAACGGAGAGGCGGACTTGCCGCTTCAGCCGAGTTCTGGTAGATGGCGGCAGCAGCATCAACATCCTGTACCGCGAGACCATGTAGCGTTTGGATATCAAGGTCAAGCAGCTTCAGCCCAGCCGGACTGTCTTCCACGGCATAGTTCCCGGCCTTTCCTGCTCTCCAATCAGCAAGATCAAGATTGACGTCCTGTTCGGCGACAAGAACCATTTCCGCCGCGAGCCAATCTGGTTCGAGGTGGTCGACCTGGACAGCCCCTACCACGCGCTCTTGGGCCGCCCGGCGCTGGCCAAATTCATGATGGTCCCGCACTACGCCTACTTGAAGGCCAAGATGCCGGGTACCAAGGGCATCATCACTATTGCCGGCGACTACCAGAAGTCGCTGGACTGCGCCGCCGCCAGCAGCCAGCTAGCCAAGTCCCTCGTCATCGCTCAAGAAAAGCGTCTCCTTGACCGGATGGTAGCCATGGCCAGCGAGCAGCCGGCCATGCCGACTGATCCCAAGGATACGGAAGCAAAGGCCTCCTTTCAGCCGGCCAAGGAAACCAAGAAGATTGCCTTGGACCCGGCGCACCCGGAGAGGTTTGCTGTCGTAGGGACCAACCTCGACAGCAAATAGGAAGGCGAGCTCGTCGATTTCCTCCGTGAGAATCGAGACATCTTCGCATGGTCCCCCAAAGACATGCCGGGTGTCCCGACGGATTTCGCCGAGCACAAACTACATGTGAGGCAGGATGCTAAGCCGATCAAGCAACCCCTCCGCCGTCTGTCAGAAGAGAAGAGAAGGATCGTTGGTGAAGAAATCGCCCGGCTTCTGGCAGCCGGCTTCATCATGGAAGTGTTCTACCCGGACTGGCTTGCCAACCCAGTCCTCGTCTTGAAGAAGAATAACAAGTGGTGCATGTGTATCGACTACACGAGCCTCAACAAGGCCTGCCCCAAGGATCCTTTTGCCTTGCCCCGGATAGATCAAGTGATCGACTCCACCGCCGGATGCGAGCTGCTGTCTTTCCTGGACGCCTATTCCGGCTACCACCAGATCAAGCTGAACCCGGCCGATCGGCTGAAGACCGCCTTCATCACACCATTCGGAGCCTTCTGTTATCTGACCATGACGTTCGGCTTGAGAAATGCCGGCGCCACATTTCAGCGTTGCATGCAGAAGTGCCTCCTCAAGCAGCTCGGCAGAAACGCCCACGTCTATGTAGACGACATTGTGGTGAAGACAGAGAAGCGCCGCACCCTCCTAGAGGATCTCAAGGAGACCTTACAAAATCTGCGCCGTTTTCAAATCAAGCTCAACCCGAAGAAGTGCGTCTTCGGAGTACCAGCCGGCCAGCTCCTCGGCTTCCTTGTCTCTGAACGCGGCATCGAGTGCAACCCCGTGAAGATCAAGGCCATCGAGCGGATGGAGAGACCCACCAAGCTGCGTGACGTCCAAAAGTTCACCGGGTGCTTGGCATCCCTCAGCCGCTTCATCAGTCGGCTGGGCGAGAGGGCACTCCCCCTGTACCAGCTCATGAAGAAAACCACTTGCTTCGAGTGGAACGACCAGGCGGACGAAGCTTTTCGTTAGCTCAAGCGCATGATGTCCACGCCGCCTATCCTGGCGGCTCCGGCTGCCAAGGAACCGATGCTCCTCTACATCGCCGCCACCAGCCGGGTCATCAGCACGGTGATTGTGGTCGAGCGCTCAGAGGCCGGCAAGGTGCAGCCGGTCCAGAGGCCAGTGTATTATCTGAGCGAGGTCTTGTCTGCCTCCAAGCAGAACTACCCCCACTACCAGAAGATGTGCTACGGCATGTACTTTGTCGCCAAGAAACTGAAGCAATATTTCCAAGAGCACTCCGTCACGGTTGTCTGCACCGCCCCCCTCGCCGAGATCATGGGCAGCAGAGATACCTCAGGCCGGGTGGCCAAATGGGCCATCGAGCTGGCTCCCCATACCATCCTCTACCAGCCCCGCACCGCCATCAAGTCTCAAGCGCTGGCCGACTTCTTAGTCGACTGGGCCGAGTCCCAGTACCTGCCGCCCGCGCCGGATTCTACGCATTGGCGGATGCACTTTGACGGCTCAAAGATGCGCACTGGCTTGGGAGCCGGCGTCGTCCTCACCTCTCCCAAGGGCGACAAGCTAAAGTACATGCTGCAGATCCACTTTGCGGCCTCCAACAACGTAGCCGAATACGAGGCGCTCATCTTTGGGCTCCGACTGGCCAAGGAGATCGGCATCCGCCGCATCCTCTGCTACGGCGACTCGGACTTGGTGGTCCAGCAGTCGTCCGGCGACTGGGACGCCAAGGACGCCAACATGGCAAGCTACCGCTTCCTCGTCCAGCAGATGAGCGGGCACTTCGATGGGTGCGAGTTCCTCCATGTGCCAAGAGCCGACAACGACGCAGCGGACGCCCTCGCCCGCATTGGTTCCTCCCGGCAAGCCATACCAACCGGCGTCTCCCTCAAGTGTCTGCGCAAGCCATCTATCAAACCGTCGCCAGAGTCCGACTCCATCTTCGTGCCGGCTGACCCCGGAGCAATCGGATACGGCCCGGGGACTTCAGCAGTCGGCCCGGGGACTTCAGCAGGTGGCCCGGGGGCTGCACCACCAGCACCCGGCCCAGGAACTCCAGCAGACGGCCGGGGGACTACAGCAGTCGGCCCGGGGACTTCATCGACACCACCAGGAGCGGCTGGCCCCAGCCCACCGCCTCCCACCCCGGCCACCCTCGTGACAGTTGTCGTCTTCACAGTGGTGGCAGCCCCATCTTGGGCACAGCCCATCCCCGACTATCTGGCAAGCCGCGTGCTACTAGCAGACAAAGTGCTAGCCTGGCAGATCCAGCGCCGGGCGGGCGCCTACACCATCGTCAACAAGGAGCTCGCCAGGCGGAGCGTGACCGGTGTTTATCAGCGCTGCGTAGAGCCAGAGAAGGGCATGGAGATCCTCAGGGACATCCACCAAGGCGAATGTGGCCACCACACCGCCTCCCGGTCCCTCGTAGCCAAAGCCTTCCGCCATGGTTTCTTCTGGCCAACTGCATTGGACGACGCCAAGGAGTTAGTCAAGAAGTGCAAAGGGTGCCAGAAGTTCAGCACCAAGCAACACCAGCCGGCCTCTGTGCTCAAGACCATCCCCATCACCTGGCCATTTGCCGTGTGGTGTTTGGACATGGTGGGTCCTTTCAAGACAGCACGCGGCAGCATGACTCATTTGCTGGTCACCATGGACAAATTCACCAAGTGGATAGAGGCCAGGCCAATCAAGAAGTTGAACGGTCCGACCGCCGTCACGTTCATCGCCGACATCACCGTCCGATACGGCGTCCCCCACAGCATCATCACCGACAACGGCACCAACTTCGCCAAAGGCGCCTTGGCCCGTTTCTGCGCGAACCTGGGTATCCGACTGGACCTAGCGTCCGTTGCCCATCCGCAGTCAAACAGCCAGGTAGAGCGAGCAAACGGCCTCATCCTGTCCGGCATCAAGCCCCGCCTGATCGAGCCACTGGAGCAATCGGTCGGCTGCTGGATCGACGAACTGCCGGCCGTCCTCTGGAGTCTTCGGACCACGCCCAACAGATCAACCGGCTTTACGTCCTTCTTCCTCGTGTACGGTGCCGAGGCTATCATCCCCACGGATATCGAGTTCGACTCGCCTCGCGTCACTATGTACACGGAGGCGGAAGCAAAGGAGGCGCGAGAAGGCGGCGTCGACCTGCTGGAAGAGGCCCGGCTGCTAGCGTGCAGCCGGTCCGCCATCTACCAGCAGAGCCTACGCCGCTACCACAACAAGAAGGTCAAGCCGCGTACATTCCGCAAAGGCGACCTTGTGCTTCGCCTGATCCAGCGATCAGCCGGCCAGCACAAGCTCGCAGCACCTTGGGAAGGCCCCTTCATCGTCAGCAAGGCCCTGGGCAACGACTCGTACTACCTCATCGACGCCCAAAAGCCCAGGGCACGCAAGCGAAGCACAGCCGGCGAAGAGACGGAGCGGCCATGGAACGCGAACCTACTTCGTCCGTTTCACAGTTAAAGCGAGTGTATGTACTACGCCAACTTTTGTATTAAGTAAACACCTCAGGTCCCCCGAGAGGTACTCGGGGGCTACCTTTTTATCCACGAGATAAGCTTATACCATGAATTGAGTTTTTTTGTATATTCTTGCCCCGTCCGGGTTCCGGTCAGCCGACCCGGGGGCTCGCCGTCTTGGCCTAAGTCCGCACCAGCCGGGGCCGACTAGTAGTGTGCCGACGCCAAAGCCCTCTCTTCGCTCCATGTCACAGCTCGCAGCGCGGCTGTTCGACTGGCAAGAGTCAAAGGCCAGAAACGCTGTCCACACGAAAAATGACCAAGGAATACACCGGCTACAGCCAAGCTGGCCTCTCGCCTCCCTCGTCCGGCTGCTCAGCAGTCGGCAGGCTGGCTTTTCGCTCGACTAAGCTACGCTCTAAGCGACTGAAGTAACTTGCCCGTTCTAAAAACAACCAAGTCCCTGACCCAGCCACAGACCGCAGCGCGGCTGTCCGGCTGGCAGGGAGGCGGCCAAGGGAACACGGTGAAGGAAAAAGCCAAAGAGGGCAAAAGCAAACTCAAGCTAGAACCCGGCAACACATGCAAAATGTGGGGATTTAAACTTTGTACATTGCAAAAGGGCCCAAGGCCAGCATTCATCAAGTTTAAAAATACACCCAGTGGGTGGAACCGCGCATAACTGACATTGTTTTCAAGCACGAGACAGAAAAACTCGAAAAAAGATGACAGGCCATCTAGGCGGACGGCCCCTCGGGCTGCACGGACTGGTCGGCAGCAGGCGTAGCTCCGGCTGGTGGGGCTGCCGGCTGCGGAGTCTCGGCCTGGCGGTCGGCGGCGGCTGACGTGGTCTCCGGCTGGTCGCCAGTCGGCGCCGGGTCGGGCCGAGTCCGGCTGGTCGCTACGCCACCTGGTGAGGCGTAGCTGCCGCCCTCGTCCTGGTCGTCCTCATAGCCTTCGTCGCTGGAGGCAATCTCCTCCGCCGAGTCCTCCCCGTCCGACGGGTTCAGGCCGAACCAGGACGGGGGCACTTCGGCGCCGTTGTCTTCCCGCTCCGGGACAAAGACGCTGACATCGGTGTATTCGGCAAGAGCCGACGCTCGAATGGCGATAGCATCACGCTCCGCCGCCAGCTCCGGCAGCGCCTCCTGGCGGAAGGTGGCCAGCTGCGCCAGGCGTAGCTCGGGGTACCAGGCCTTGACAAACTCCAGCGCCTTCGCGGCCCCAGACCGTGTCGAGGAGCTCTTCCAGGCTTCGAGCCGGTCAGCCGCCACCTCCAGCCAGTCGGCGGTCCGACTGGGAGTCCGCGGGATCCGAGAACCCGGCCACAAGCCCTCCAAGATCTGCGACCCGGCCCGCTGAAGCCGGCGGAGTAGGCGGCGCGTAGGCTCGAGGCGCATCCGGACGGCCATGAGTTGTTCGCGCAAGGTCCGAGGCCGGTCCTGCGCGATCTCCTTGCCCCGCTGCCTGCACTCCTCGCGCTGGGCCTCGATAGCCATGCAAACGGCGACAGAATGGCCCGGGAGGAACTCTGTTCAAAAAAGACAAAAGTGTCAGAAGACGGCTTCCAGCAACAGCTGGCAGCCAGCAGTCGGCAACAAAAAGAAAGGGACGCACCGTCGAGCAAATCCTCGATCACGGAGTAGCCGTCCCGAAGGATCTTCTCCTTCTCGAACCAGTCCGAGCGCTGGATCTCGAACTCGGCCGTGAGGTTTTCCTCGTCCGCCTTCAGCTGCCGGACCCGCTCCGCGTGCCGCTCGGCCTGGTCCGCCAGCTCCTTCTCCAACCGGTCGCGCGCCGAGGCCGCCTGGTCGCGCTCCTGCCCCGCAACCCGGAACTGGCCCTCGAGCTCGGCCACGTGCTCCCTCAGCTGGGCGGCAGCCGCTGAAACAAACAAGAAACGTCACCATCTACTCCAACAAAAACAAGAACAAGCCGCCTGAGAAGCTCCGGCCCGACTGCTCAGCAGTCGGCCCGAATCTCGGGGGCTACACCCAGCGGGTGCGCTGGCGCGCCCCCCACTGGAAGCCGGCTTACGTACCTCGGCTCTGAGTCAGCTCAGTGGTCCGGGTGGTGAGCGTCCGGTTCTGCGTGTTGTAGGTGGCCGCCCGCATGTTGTGGTAGTCCTGCAACAAAAACAAGCATTTCAGCAAACAAAAAGAATACCTTTAAGTTCCAACCCGCCTGCTCAGCAGCCGGCTCGGAACTTGGGGGCTACACCCAGTGGGTGCGCTGGCGCGCCCCCACGGAAGGCTACAAGACGAAAAAGCAAAAACAAGATGCGCCTACCCGGACGGACGACCGCAACGCCAGCAGCTCTCCCCTCGCTTTCAGGAGAGTCGCGTTGTGGGCGAGGCACTGGTCCTCCACGTCCCGCACCGCCAAGTTCAGGGCGGCTGGGCCGGCCCCTGCCACCCAGCCCGAAGGAGCAGCGCTCGTAGCCCCGGTGTTGACCCCCCGCGAGCTCGAGGCCGCGGCCTCCACCCGCCTTGGCTCCGAGGTCGCCCGCGTCGCACGCGGGCGGGCCCACGCAGGAACACGCGCCGCCAAGACCCGGCCCGCCGCATGCCCAGCGCCGGCTGGCTGGGCCTGCCACCTCCTCAACCGCCAGCATCCGGCAAGCGTCGAGCCTCCTCCACCTCCGGGATGGCGGCGTTGGTGACCACCAGCCCCGGCACCGACTGGCCGGCTCCGGCTGCCCTCGGCGGCGTCCGGTTCTCCGCCACCTGCACTTTCGGCTGCTCAAGAGTGATGGTCTCCGGGACCTCACCACCAGCCAGACTCACCGTAGCCCTGGCGTCGGCCTCCGCCTGCGCCTTGGCCGCGGCCTCCGCCTCCGCCCTCTCCGCGGCCTGGACCTCCGCCTGCGCCGCTTCCTCCGCCCGGGCGTCGGCCCGCGCCTTTTCCGCGGCCTCCTGCTCCTCGCGTGCCTCCCGCGCGTTCCTTGTCGTCGCCTCTCGAAGAGCGGCAGCCGGATCCACGCGCCTGGCCTCCTCGGAGCCGCCCGCTGCGTCTATCAATGAGGCGGACGGAGCACGCGTGATGACGCAGGCCATCCTGCTCACCAAAAAAGCAAAAGATAAAGAAACCCCCAGGGGAGAAGAAAAACATGAAGTCAGGGATGCAAGCGCGCGTACCCGGACGTATACGGCATGGGCTTGGGCCCCTTCCGGGCGGCGGCCACCTTCAGGGCCTCTTGCCGCCTGGTCGCGTCCGCCTGCTTGGCCTTCTTCGCCGGGTGGCTGCCAAACCTCCCCGCAAGGAGGCGGCGTTTATGTCCGCCGGCTGAAGCAGCCGGCCGCGACGCAGAAGGGCCGGCTCCCGCCCCCGCGCCTCCGCCAGGTCGGCGCCACTCCTCGTCGTCCTCATCATCATCCGGCTGGTCAGGACTATATGGCTCCTTGCCGATGTGCCACTCCTCCTCGCTGAGCTTGCAGTTGGAGAAGTAGTTCACATGGCGGACCACCTCCACCTCCGGAATTTCCTTGGTGGACATCCGGCATGGGTCCCGGCGGCCGCTCATCTCGAAGATAAGATGCGGCCGAAGTTGGAGGGGCGACACCCGGCGCATGATGAAGCCGGCCAGCAGGTCAGCCGGCTTGAGCCCCTCCTGGTCAGTCATCTCTTGAAGTCGGGCGAGGACGCTGACGATGAGGGCCGGCAGGCGCTTGGGCGGCTGCTGTTGCCAGTTGTCCCGCGGCCCAGCAGGCGGCCCGGGCACAAAAGCCGGCAGGTTAATGTAGTCGTTGACCTGATGGAGATTTCGGACGTAGAAATAGGACTTCTGCCAGAGCTTGGTCGACTCGTGCAGAGGGATGGCCGGGAAGCGGGTGCCGCCTCCTGAGCGCCTCACGGCGACGCATGCCCCGCACTGGGCCGGTTCATCCTTCGCCGACGTGCCCAGCTTGAGGTAGAAGAATCTACCCCAGAGCTCAAGCGTGGGCAAGACGCCGAGGTACCCCTCGTAGAGCGTGACGAAGGCCGCCAAGAGCACCACCGTGTTGGGGGTGAGGTGATGCGGTTGCAGGCGGTAGAAGTCGAGGAAGCCCCGAAAGAAGTTGCTAACCGGGAGCCCGAAGCCGCAAAGGAAATGCGTGCGGAAAACAACTAGTTCACCGGGCTCCGGCCGCGGCGAGATCTCCCGCTCGGGGGGGAGACACATGCCCACGTTGTCGGCGTGGGGGAGCCTCCGCGTCGCGCGGAGGAAGTCGATGTGGTCTTCATGCACGTTGGAGCCTAGCCAGCCGCTCCTC
Organism: Thinopyrum elongatum; assembly: GCA_011799875.1. Taxonomy (NCBI): domain Eukaryota; kingdom Viridiplantae; phylum Streptophyta; class Magnoliopsida; order Poales; family Poaceae; genus Thinopyrum; species Thinopyrum elongatum. Next base: position 22,521,292 of record CM022300.1, on the reverse strand, counting down.
GCCATGGCTCGAAGACGGCAAGTAGAAGCCCGGAGACAAGAGCGCAGGCGACGCTGCAGCGGCGCAGGGCAACAGGGGTGTCGCGGTGGCCGTGGCGGAGCAGTGGCTGCGGCGAGGCGGCAGCAGAAGAGCAGCAACCGTGGCAGCGAGAGGAAGAAGGGGTAGGAGGGAATGCGCGTGCGCTCCGCCGCTCCTCCTCCTCCCCCTATTTATAGCCGGCAGGGGCGAAGCCGAGGCGATGTGGGGGCGTGGGATTAATTGCGCCCCACGCCCCGCACGCCCTCATGCATCCCGCGCGGTAACGGTGCATTTATTGCGCCGCAGAAGGGCAACCGCCCCCTCCGGCCGCAGTGGATCCACGCGCGGGCCGAGGCCCAGTAGTGGCGGGCCCCAGCCTGCGGCGATGTCCTGTCGCACGCGTGGGCTGGCAGGCCGGCTTGACCCGCTGACGCCGCATGGCGCGCGCGTGGCGGGCGGCGCCACCCCAGCTCCCGCCTCGTCGATTCGAATCCGCCAGGCGGCCGCTGCCGTGGCCGGCTACTGGCGTCCGGCTCCTCCCAGCAGGCCGGGGCGGAAGGCGGAAGATCTCTCGAAGGGGAAACTGCTGAGGCACTTCGCCGGTCAGCCGTAGAGCCTCACCAGCTTCGGGGACTACTGTCGGGGGGATAGACCCCGGGTAGCCTCACCTGCACTTAACAACATTTCAAGGCATCGGGGCAAGCCAGGCCCCTCAGGCCGGCAGGTCTCACGACGGGCCCCCAGAGCCGGCTGGTGCCATACAGCCGGCCTCCAGAAGACGGCGCGCTCTCCGAGGGCGGCGTGGGTACAGGCCGGCTTCTTGTTGGCGGCCCGCCCCTTCCCTCAGAGTCTGAGCCCGACCAGGCGACAAGCTGGGGCATGGCCACAGTGCGCCATGCCTCCCCCAAATCACGACCGTATGGCTACAGCAGGCACCGCCCGGCGGCCGCCGACCTGCCCCGCGCGGCGCTGTAGCCATGGCGCGCCCGACACGGCCTCTGTCGGCGCGGACGGCGCCACAGTGAAGAGCCGTCAGCGGGGCCCGCAGGCGGCGAGCCCCATCTGTCGGCCGGTTCCTCGACAGCCGGCAGGGCCCGGCAGAGGCGGGCCCCAGCAGCCGACGGAGAACCCGGCCCCCATAGACGCTGGCGGCCGGGGCCTACCACCCGGCCATATTACCATTGTACCCCTGGAGGGTTAACCTATAAAACCCCCCAGGCCACACCCATGCAAGGGGTTCCCCTCATGTTCCACCTCAGCTCTATACACACCACAGCCAGGGAGAGGAGAGAGCTAGCCTCGCCCTTCTTCCTCCTCTGGCCGAACAGCTCTAGGAGCACCATTGTACTCTTTGCTTCATAGTGATCATGCGGAGACCCCGCAGAGCAGGAGTAGGGGTTTCATCTCTTAGGAGAGCCCTGAACCTGGGTAGATCTCGTGTCCGTCCGAGCTTGTGTCCACTCCCGCTTCCAGGACCCGACGACAATCTCATGGCCCCAATCATGGTAAGCCACCCCCTGGCATCTGTCGAGATATTACCACGACAAACTCCACCAGGGAAATGCCAAAGATCCTGTCGTCTGGCCCGTGGAGAAAACCTGGGACTTCGACGTCTTGCCTTGCTCCCGCAAGGAAACTCCTTGGTGCACCAACCTAAACCCTTCTAGGCCTTGCCACTTGGCCCAGCCAATGTGCTCGCCCACTTACGACCCTCCAGAATGCTCTAGAAGTTTCCAGGACCTTCCTGGGCACTTCGGGGATATTCCCGGGACCAACTGAAACAATTCTGGATCCACCCGAAACTCTTTTGGTGCCCATTTTCATAATCTTTGATCTCTTCAGTTGTCATAAATATTACTAGTAGTTAACCATGTGACCCTGCAGGCGCAAAATAAGTGGACATGACCAGGAAACCTTTTCGATCAATAGTAAATAGCGGAGTCTAGACATCCTTGTTAACTCCCACATATTTAGGGAGATCTTTATCGAGCGAACCTTCTGTTCTCGTCAACCATTCCATTTGCTTCACAATACTTTTATAAACCCGAGTTGAGAAGGTCTGAGTATATTTACTCCATCCCTACGCGGCCGAGTAAAATGGGCGCCTCTTCTCCCCGCCTCCTCTTCTCCCCCTCACTGCCGGTGGCGCGCCCCCCGCCCTCCCCCGTCCCTCCGATGGCCAGACGTGGTGGCCGCCAGTCCTCGCCGCCGATCCGCAGCGCGGATCCGTGCCACCACGCGTGCGGGTCGTCCTCCGCGGGCTCTTCATCGAGCCATCGTCGCCGGTCGCCCGATCAGCCCGCTGTCGCGCCCCTACGCCGGTTCGAGGACTTCCCCGTCCTCCCTCGGGCCCGGCCACCGACGAGGTCCTACCTCAGGGTCCAACAGCGGCGGTGGGGGACGTGGGTCGCCAAGATTAGGGATCAGGAGACCCACACCCGCCGATGGCTCAATAGCTTCCACACGGCCGAGCTCGCCATGGAGTACGACCGCTGGCAGGTCCGCTACCACGGCGCGGCAGCTCGACTCAATTTCCCCTTCGACACACGTCTGGTCGACCTCGTCCCACCGGAGCCGGGGGTGGTGAGCTCGGCTATGGCGCGGGAGGACCGCGAGGCGAGGGAGCGCCTCGAGGCCTAGGCCGCCGATGAGGCCTACATGCAAGAGCTCCGCCGGCAGCACCCAGAGCTCGTGGAGGCAGAGCGGATGATCTTTGCCGGCGCGAAGGGCGACGAGGTTATCATGCTCTCCTCCGACGACGAGGTCGAAGGCGGTGAGGACAGCGGCGCGGAGGAGTGCCTTCCCCGACGAGTGGAGGAGTGCCTTCCCCGACGACCCCGACGACGGCACCGGCCCGAACCTGGCTCGCGGCACACCGTACCTGACGAGGAAGGATTGGCTCAACCTCCACTTCGACCGAAAGTAGTTTAGTTGCTTAGTTTAGTTTAAATTTATGTTTTATGTTCGGTTGTGCAAAACTATCTATGTTTATATTTGAATGCATGCTACTTTCGGTTCAAATTGCTTTGAATTTGATCAAATTGAAGTTTACTCCCTTAAGTTTAGAGGATTGGCTAGAAATGCCAAAAATTAGTGGAGTATATATACTCCAGTAAGGATTTAACTCTGTTAACTTTTAGGGGATCGGCTAGAGAAGACCTAAGGACCAGCTTCTTTTGGCTGTTGGTTGTCCTGTGGTGAATTAATAAGCTAGCCAAGCCATGCATCCTCGTGGGACTGTTGTTTCTTGTGTGAATCGAAATTCCAAGGCTAGCTTGCATCGTCTATCTATCTATAAAAAAAGACCTCAACCTTTTTGCCCAGTTCCCTGACGCGGCCGTGTGACAGCATGCATAGGACGTGCCAAAGCATCCATCTTCCTATCCCTTGCTTGCATCGATGGCATGTGCTTTGTGCGCTCCATTTGATCTTAGTCTGTCATCGTGGTCTTGCCCTCTTCACTGCTCGCCAATGCACTAGTGCACATGGCGCTGATCTGATCCAGTCGGGAAGCACAAGGACACAGACACCACCTTCGACCGCCTAACTAGCCCTTTGATTTATCTAATCTTCGAACCCTAAGTTTAATCTTGATCTTGTTGTCTGTCTTTCTGGAGGTATGTTCTTGCCAAGGTCTGTCTGTGTTCTCCCTTTTAGTTTTCGCACTTGCCCTACTCAAGTTTTTCATTTCATTAAAACTGGAAAGGGATGAGTATGTCCCCAAGCAGGCCCGCGCAGCAAACCCCTACCACCATGACTTCCCCAAGCAAGCTACATATGTAAACCGGTATCTATATAAACCCAAGGATGAGCACCGTAGATGACAATTTCATACATGCTAGACATATATCATGTTAATGCACTCAAAATAATTTTTAAAATTTAACAACTTCTGAGTTGTGCTCCTATCGCTACCATTAGAAATGTATGTTGTCGACCACATTCCTACAGGCTAGACATTCAACCACTCTGAAAGCTACAGAATAATCAACATAAACTGAAACGTCCTTCACAGCCAGAAGCATCCTTTCGTTGCACTCAAGATTGAGTTGAGGTGCTAAATAAGTAGGTACTAGTTCACAGCTTTACATACATACAGTCCATAGCGTTCTTCGTCTACTGTGAATACAGAGGAGCAAAAAGGATGGCATCTCTGCAAGAAGCATATTTGCACAGCAAATTTGCAAAAACACAGAGAACACTGAGCAGAGGGGTCTTTTTCTTTTATTTTCTTTCTCCACTTGCAAATCAAGTCTTTGCAACTCTATATAACCTACAAACCGCAGCTTAAAAACCGTACCGCTGAAAAGAGTGGAGACAGAGTGTCAGAATTGGATGAGGTTGCAGAGACTCACTCAAGTTTGTGATGGCTCCAACCTGTTAGGCACGTTTCACTCATCTCCCATTGCAAGCTCTAGCGCGTAATCATCTCTATCCTGAAATAGAAAGACGGGTCGATTTCATCTTAGCAAAGTTCGAAAGATGCACATATTTAAGGAGAGAGGGGTGCCAATAACATGAAACCGCTCTTCTCGAATAAGCAAAGTTGGCTATACTTACAACAGGCCCTCGCGCAAAGTATCTTCCAAACTGGAGCCAATATACCTACAAATTGAGATAGACGCGCAATCATCGGAATTCAGAAGAATATTTCATACTAGTTCCTATAGCATATTTGAACTAGAAGATTCTTAAAATTCATAAGGCGTCTAAGAGAATTGCTTGCCTCATCTTCATCTTGCGTTTCAACTTCAAGATCAGAGGATGGGTAACCAACACATAACAAAGCATAGCCCTGAAAAGGAAGCCGTACAAATGCAACATCAATAGGATTTCAGTTTGCAGAGGTAGAATCATAATGATATTCACGAAGCCTGTAACATAACATATGGCCTGTATAGGAAGCACACACAGCGCACCCGATTCATGTGATAAACTGAAAGCAGTTGGCAATTCTAGAGTACCAGACAGAGTTGAAGTTGACCTTGATCCATCCTAACAAGTCACTGCTCACCAACTCATCTCTACATCAGTTGTCTTGGTACAACCTCTCCAAACTACTCAGACCCAGTAAAATGCAAGACTTTCTTAATAAAACAATAGGTTACTGCGACACATAAAGCTTCGTCCAACAGTTGCACTGATCACCATGCAATGCAAATGATGAAATTGAACTGGATCAGTTAAAAAAAAAAGAGAAACTTAACTGGATCATCTGACAGTAACACAGTAGCGCGTACACAAACGACATAGCTAATCAGATCATGGGACAATAATTGCAGTACCAGCCGCACACAAACTTTTTGACAGTAAGGAGCATGAAGATCCCAATAACGCATAACAAAGTGGGTTTACCTGCTCTCTTAAGTCGGCAGATATTCCGAGAGCTTCAGGCTGTCTTATTTGCCCTGATTTTATCCTAACAGCACAGCTGGTACAGCAACCTGGTCAGCACAAATTTCCCAACTCAGTAGCTAGCTTTTCTACTACTCATACTATCATATCATATGAAATTGATGGAGAGGCTATGCTAGTCAGAGGGAGAAGTAAACAGTTTGGCACCAAGTGATTGGAAAATGGATCAGCAACCAGTTGCGTGAGATTTAGACAAAATGGAACAGCATACATTTTTGTTGCTTATTATAGTTGAGTTGGTGCTAATTGCAACGAGACGACGAGACTGAGAAAGGAAGCATACTACCATGGCGGCAGGCGAATGGGAGCGTGATGTCCTGCGCCTCCGCGGTGTGCAGAATGTACTGGTCCTGCAAGCGGCCGTGGCACGCACACCAATCAGCACCACCTCGAGAGGAGGCGAGAGCGAAGCAAACCCAGCAGCATGCATGCATACCTGGGGCACGACGAAGTGGTGGACGACCCCGCGCTCCCGGTCGTGGACGGTGACCTTGTGGGTCGGGACGGTGGCGGCCGGGACGGGGGCCTGCTGCAGCTCCGAGGCGCGCGCCGCCGTGCTCGTGCCACGGGCCGGGCGCGCGGGGAAGCTCGGGCTCCTCCCGCTTCTCCTCCAGAGGCCTCCTCCGTGCGCTGCTCCCACGCGAGCCCTGCATGCCACCCAAGGAGAGGAGAGGAGCGCGTCTGTTAGGAACCGCGGGAGAGTGAGGGGAGGCGCGGAGCGCCGTGCGCGTACGTGGTCGCGGCGGGGCACGCCGCCATCCTGGCCGTGGACTGCCTGCCTGTGGTCGGCCGGCCGGTGAGAAGAGGCGCAGCGCGGCCGGGGAGGAGCGGCGGCGGGAGCGGCAAAATCCCAAGGATTGGTTGGTTGGCTCGGAGCGGATAAGGTGCTTCCGCTGCCGTTAACCAGGAGCGGCCGCGGTGTGCCCTGTCAGCGTGTGCCGGCACGAGTCGCCGCGTGTGCGTGCGTGACGACGCTATGTTCGTATTTTTCCTTTTTTTTTCCTTCTGTTCATAGTTTCAGAAAACTAAGTACATATATTACGACAAAATATTCTAGTTAATATGTGATATTTCAAAAATGTACGTGTGTTTCAAAAATATATACGTGAGGGTTTTCGAAATTGTTATGCAATGTGAAAAAATGTTTGTGTAACTCAAAAAGAGTTTTATACCGTTCAAAAAAATGTATGTTGCATCTAGAAAAGTATTCAAACATCAGGTGCGCTAAACTAAGCTTGTGCACATATTTCCTATTCTGCGCTCCAGTCGAACAGCGTGCGCATGCCAGCCATACCGAGGCGGAGGTGTAGCATGGTAACGAATTTTAGTCCCGTTACTATATATAGGCAGCTTTTTACGGTCATTAGCTACACGTAAGGGCGGGCTGCACGGAACGAGAGATTAGCACCGACCGGCGCGCACGATAAAATGTTTTGCGCGCTCTCGCTTAGTTTAGCGTCACCGTTCAAACATTTCAAAAATATGTTTGCAACACTTTAAAAAAGTCTTATACAATGTAATAAAAATGCCCGCATAGTTTACAACAATCTTTCGTATCATTCAGAAATGTTTCAACATGAATTTTAAAAATGTTTAACACATATTTGAAAAATGTTAATCGTGTATTGAAAAAATGTTAAATGTGTATAAAAACATTCTGCTGTATACAAAAAAATGTACAATGTGTATTAAAAAATTAGACATGTGTTGAAAAAAAGAAAAAAGAAGAAAAGAAAAAGGGGAAACCGAATAAAGCCAAAGAAAACTCAAAGAAACAGGTGCTAAAACAGTGGATACCCGATAAAAAACCAACAGAAAAAAAAAAACTCGCGCTCACGTACAACACTAGGCCGGCCCAATAGCTGTCGCATTGTATGTAATTCCTAAGAAGTATCAGTGCGAGCGAAACATAGTTATCACGACCCGACTCGCTCGTGCAGGCTCTGGCGTGCACTCCTACATAGAAGAACCTCTTCTTCTCTTCTGAAAAGGAGTACTTCTCAGAAAAAAATGTTGCATAGGAGAACTTCTTCTTCGGAGCATGTTTTTCCCCGAAAGGCATGAGGCCATATATTAAATATTACAGGTCCTGCCAATTAAACCTTATAGAAAAAGGAAAATATCAAATCCCTTATTAGGGTTGCCAAAGTCTTCTTCCTTCTACATCCACCAGGGGCAATGCCATGAGCAAAGCTTGTTTCAGCCGTTGGACCTCCATCCTGGTGAAGAAAACTTGTTTAAACCTAGGAGCTTATAGAAGCAGCGGCGAAGAAGTCATCGATGTAGACCAGAAGACGCCGGTCACAATCTGCATAGTAAGTCGCCACCTCAGAGAAAAAATGTCGAAGAGGACCCAAAAATACTCCAAAGACCATGAGTGTCGACCATCACCCCGACGACATGACTAAGGCGCATAAAGCATCCACCCATATCTGGAAAAATCCAGACGACGCACACACTTTCTCCCAGGTCCAACACCAATAACAATGTGCGGAGCAACCTTATTCGGCGCTACCATCACCACCGCCGGAGCCGAGTCCCAAAAATGTTGCATAGAAGAACTCCTCTGGCGCATGTTTTGGCAGCAGGTCAAGGCCAGTGCGCCGCCGGGCGTCGACAAATGTGGGGAGTTTTGATGACACTTTGTAATAGTTATTATCGGGCCCAAGTCTCCGAACACATAGGACGACGCCAGATTTTTGCATGGTGGACAATGGAAGGATGGTGGTCGATCGATATGTGTGATGGGCTAGCCATAATGCATACAACGAACATAGAGACGTGAAACGGTTGAGATGCATGTATTTTGCGTCGATGTACTGCTAAGTCGTCATTCGTGCATCTGAATTCTACCACCATTTTTGGTACTTGATTTAAGGGGGGCTCTTTGATGATTTTCACACATGAGATTTTTATATTGCTAGACTGAATTATAGCCTAATTACCTTGATTCCTAAGTGCAATGATGTCAAACAATTCAAAATTTTAGCCCATTTGACTTCATAATGTGAGCTTTAAATTCACTAAAGTTTAGATGAATTGATTGACTAGGGTGGTTGATCTTGTCATTTCACCATACAACTATTGTTGTGAAAGGAAGACAATCATGCAGGGTCCTAATTCTTCGTGAGACTTTTAATACTATGCATCATTAAAAAAAACAAAAGTGCTCTTATGTTTAAAGTTTATTTTGAAAAACCATGTGACAAAATAAAATGGCATTTTGGATCTCAAATTCTTAGGCATAAAGGTTTCTCTCATATTTGGATTGACTGGAAGATGAAACTTATGAGAGATAGTCATGTGGGAATAAAAGTCAATAAAGATATTGGTCCTTTTCTCCATACTTTTAAAGGGCTCTGGCAAGGAGATTCCTTGTCTCCTTTACATTTTTAATCTTGTTGTTCATGCCTTGGCACTGTTGATGAACAATGCTATAATGATGTAGTTAAAGGATTGATTGATGAATACACTGAAGGGGGTATAAATATGTCGTTGTGCATTGATGATATTGTTTTTCTACTTAGAGATGGTTATGAAAGTGCACACAATTTCAAATTCATTTTGTGTGTGTTTTGAACAAATGGTTGGACTCAAAATTAACTTTCATAAGAGTGAGCTTTATATGTTTGGTGATGCCAAGAATAAAGTTGTACGATAAAAGACAATATGCATTTGCCACATTGGCAATCTACAAATGAGATATGTGGCAATCCCAATATCAAGAAATAGGTTTAGTAAAAGGATTGGAAGCATGTGGTAGAAAAAATTAAGAAAAAGACATGGGGTTTGGTAAGGAAGATTATTAGCTATAGGAGGAAGGACGATATTAATCCAATCATGTTTGAAAAACATCCCTAGATAAATGATGTCATTTTATCCTTTGCATGTGGGTGTGAGGAAAAGGAGTGACTTTCTTTAGAGCTGGGTTACTTTGGCAACAAGATGGTGATAAACGAAAATATGATCTTGTTAGCCGGAAGATAGTCTGTCTTCCTAAGGGCTAGGGAGGGTTGGGTGTTCAAATTTTAGAAACAATGAATAATCCTTTGCTCTCAAAATGGTTATGGAAACCACACAATATTGAAGGGGGTTGTAAAATGATTTTGAGAAGAAGAAAATATATAGGAAACAAATGCATACATGATGTTTAAGTCCAAACTAACGGATTCTCAATCTTGGGATGGTTCGATGAAAAACAAGATAGTTGTTCTGAAGTATGCCCCTCATCATATCAAGTGATCTCTTACTAACAATGTTGTTTTACTATCAAAAACATGTATAAGAAGCTCGTTGTTGTTAATGTACCTTTCTCTTGTAAATCCCTGGGGAAAGTGAAGTTGACATTGAAGATAAAAAAATATGTGGCTTATTATAAAATAAAAATGATATACTTATCAGAGATACCCTGATGCATAGGGGATGGCATGGTACTGGTGCTTGGCAATTTTGTAGTTTGGAAGAAAGCACTAATCACCTATTTTTGGATTGTTCATTTGCTAGACTTATGTGGAATATACTGAAATGTGCTCTTATTTTTCAAGATATTCCTCATAACATGGATAATCTTTTCATTTATTGTCTCCCAAGGTTTGCGACACAAGATACAATTTTGATTTTTGTTGGTGTTGCTGCAATTTTCTTAGCTACATGGAAATCTGAAATAATACATGCTTTGAAAATAAGAAAATTGATGACGGCACATTGTGGACCATCTTGATTGTTTTTTTCTAAATTCTAGGTAAATTATGCAAACAAAGCAGGAAAATGCAAGGCTGTGATCTTTGGGGGGTAAAACTATTCGAACAGGTACCAAGTGACATGTTCAGAGTGAGACATGGATGGAGGTTGGCGACGAGATTGATTAGGGCATCATGAGGATCCATTGGGGGTGCAAGAGCCATGCTTTTGCTTCCCTAGATCATTGCTTATTAGTCTACAGGCTTTTGCTCGCTACAAACCTCGTCTTTTATAATAGCTCTGCAAAACCTCATGGTGATTCCGGATAATTAGCTCTTTGAGTGTTGGCTCCCTTTGTAGGATAGTCACACCCCTGTTTTTTGCTTCTCCATCTTGTAGTCCTTGTTTGAGTTTCTAGTTTCTAGTAGACAATGGCTTTTATATGAAACCGGAGAACATAGGCTCTCTTTCTTGAGAAAAAAACATGCGACTATTGTTTGTCTCACTGCCCCATAGTTGTGACATGCCACACTTTCTTAGCACCATGCCCTACTTGTCATAGGCATATACTTTTGCCAAAACTCGACACACTTTGTGTGGTCAATTTATTTGCCACACCTTTTGTGGCTTGCCAAAAAGTAAGAAGAGTGATGAGTGTTATTTTTACGCTCATCACACTTGAGTTTAAACCATTTTATTTCATAAAAATTGAGATATCCGCTCTGATATTCGTTCTAATGACTAATGAATGCAAAGGATTCCAAAATCCTCTCTTTAGTTTGTTTCCACGGGAAATTGGGCTATACATGGACTAAATCAAGCACATATATGGAAGGGGGAAAAGAGGACATCAGGAGAATCAAGTGGGAGGCACAGCAGAGCCAACAGAGCGCAAGACGACATCCCATACGAGCATACGCGCTCATATGAGGTGCTCACAGCATCGTCTCGTCGAACCCTACAACTGTTATTAAAGGGCCAGCACTAGAAGAGGGTCAGAACAACGCACAAACCTCTATCTTTGTCATCCACAGCATCCAAAAACCTTAGCCGCCATTTTCCATCTCCATCTCCATAGCCATCTCCACCACCATCACCGCAGCATTCACCCAAGTTAGCCACACCTTATAATCGTGTATCACATCCGGCCACTATTGTAAGACATATTATCAATAAAGCATTCCTCTTGATGTGTTCTTCAATGGTTTCTTATTGTGATCTAATCTCTATGCGTGATTAATTCAATAAGGTCATGGGTTGAGGCATAGCCCTACAACCCGATGTATTTGTTGGAGGGATCGATGGAAGTATTTGAACTAATGTCTTGTATGTGTGAAATGAAATTGCTTTGTAGTTGTCTCTTGTCTTGTTCGCGATCTACGTCCCTACAGGTACCCAGGATCATGAAGATTGAGCCATAGAGAGGCTAAGGGCAAGGAGACGTGAAGTGCTATTCTGAACACCAGTGACAGAAAGATTAGCACAGTAGCATGAATCATATCTCTCGAGATATAAGAAGTGTAGTCATTAAAGGTCCAATGCGTTTGTCTAATTCGATCTTAATTATCGAAGCAACCCCGCGCAACGGATCGGGCCTTTGGTTGGACACCTGACTCTTGATGCAGGGCGTGTTCCAGTGCAAACGTATTTGGACACATCCCCCACTTTGATACGTTGCAAGCACAACTTGACGGGTGTCTTTCAGGGCACAAATTAATATCATGATGATTCTGTTCGCAGATATAAGGTTGTAAGGATGAAGTCCTTGTACCCATGCATATTTTTATTATAAGTGTTCACCTGTGCAACTTGATTACGATTATGTGTAAAACAAAAATTTAATACTCTTGCAAAGCTTGTTAGAACCCTTGTCTTCAAGGTGTACTTCCTCTTGTGGGTTCGATAACTCAGGGTCACCTATGAAGAAAAAGGGCAGGAATCCTTTCTGCTCCTTTACCGGATCACTAAAGGGACTCATAAAAGGTTGTGGTAAATTCTGGCAATGAAAAAAAAACATGTTTCTATTTCTACTATGCATGTCAAGATGCGGTCAGAATGGATGAAACGGGGAATGCAAACCTATGTCAAACTTCTCCTATTGGGACCTCTCTCCATGTTCTTTGTTTTCACCTCCCCTCTTCCCCACTGATTCCCTTCTCTTGCTCCATCATCACCTTTTGAGTGCGCAGAGCATGCAACAATACTAAGCGTGGGCCAATTCAGTACAACAACTAAGAATGGGACAACAACAATACTAAGGGTGGGCCAACTCAACACAAGAACTAAGAATGGGACAATTTAACACACATAGTAGGCCAGTTTCTGTAAAGGGACAAAGAAAAATAAAAGGGAAGGATGGGCCATGACCCAGGATGGTCAACCCGATACTCCACCACTGCACCTTGTGTCAGCTGCTTCTATGTTGCTCACCTCCTCAACCCGGAGGTGGCCACAACAACGACGATGCCTCGACGTCGAAGCCCTCCTTGGAGGCCTTGTTGAGGTATCCCCCTACCGATCCTCCCCTGCATCTAGGCAAAAACCTTGGTCATTCTTGGGGGCGACGGTGGCGCTACTACACTTTCCCCTTCCTGGACACTTTCCCTTCCTGAAGACGTTGTCCTTGGACTGCAAAGGTGGCTATCGAGTTGGGATGTGCTGGTGAATGTTGATGGCGGCTTTGTTCTTGAGTGTTAACTGTGTGGCGGTGTCGACCTATCTCCCTGTATCTATTTGGTTCACGTTTTTTTCCTGCAGTGCGCGTTTTCTGCATTGCCATGCCATGGCAACGACAAGTCGCATGTGGTGATCAATGTGGATTGTTCGTTGATGGTGTCCCTCCCGAATAACCTGTTTTCCATGTGTTCATTCGGGTTATTGGGGAACCGCTACGACTACCAATGGTGATACGTTCTTTTAATACAGGACGAGAAGGTTGTGGCCTTTTCGGCGACGAAGACGGATGTCATTGTGACCAGGTTTTCATCATTCAGGAGTGGGCTAGGGCTTACTTTGTTTACTTTGGTGTCTCCCACAAGATCAGTGTTGCTTGTTTGGTGTGACTGCTTCGGTGGACGAAGACCTCGATGGATCAACCTCAAGTTTAGGTTATATCTTGGTAGTTACTTGTGATGTCTTTGGCATGTGTGATGTCTTGATTGCACCATGAATTTGCCGCATGGGGTTGCTTCCCCTTGGTTTCTTTTTATTTCATGTCGCTTGTAAGTGGATGATCATTGTATCTATGGACACTTGATCATTATATCTTTGTAGTTGTTTCTGATGTCTTTGGAAGATGAAACCGCCATCGGGGGGGGGGGGGGGAGGGCGCGACAATCGGCTTCTCGACGATCAATACATAATTTGAGCACACCAGCGAGCACCGAGAGGTTGCGGCAATCGAATAGAGGGAAAGAGGATAGCCAGAGCGACCGGGACATCAAAGCCAGAGGGGGCAACGAAGGAGAACATGTGCTTCCGAATGAAGCCCTGGAACACAGCTCCCGGGCAAGCCGTCAAGCGAAGTTTCCAGGCGAGACAGCCAGACGCAGAGAGCCAAGAAGAGCCGAGATTGGGCAGTGAAGCCCGGGCAATGAAGAATGTGAAAACTGATGTAAAGACTGTACAATGAAGAACGTGAAGAGAGAAAAATCAAGTGCGTGCATCTACAGCCGGGCGCCTCAAACCCTCCTCAAATGCCCAGGCAGGCCGCCCGGTCACTGACCAGTCACGTTTTTTTGACCCAGACAAACACCCCAAACGAGCCTCAAATGTCCGGGCTGACCGGCACCCCTCATATCCAGCCCAAATATGGATATGGCGGATATGGGGGCGCCCGGGCACACCTGCCACGTCGGACTGACAAAGGGGTCCCAGCCGAAAATGCCCTCAAACCCGGCGGTCCGAAGCTCGTCTCCTCCCTCGGATCGGTGGCACCGTGTGGCGCAGCTTCGACGGGCCGCGTAGTGCCTTGCCCGGCTATTTAAGTCGGCCGTCGGCATCGAAACCCTACCATCCATCCACATTTTCCTCCTCCTGTCCGCCACCGCCGCCACTTTCCACTCCACCCGTCCGCCTAGTAGCCATGCCCCCACGCCGCCGGGTGAGGAGCGAGCCATTTCTGACGCCGGAGCGCCGGCTCGAGCTCCTTGAGCAGATCCGGGCTAGGCACGAAGCCGGGATCACCGCGGGGCTACCTCTGAATGCAGTGGATCTGGAGGAGGAGTTGGAGGAGGAATTTGAGGAGGAGGGGGATGAGTCGGAGGAGGAGGAGGAGGATGTGGGGGACGCTGGCGACGGGGATCTGCAGGCGGAGCAGCAGGCCATCCTCGATTCCCTTCGGTCGGAGCCGACTGTGGAGGGAAGACGCCGTCGCCGGCAGGAGATGGAGGTGCAGCAGGCCGCGGAGGAGGCGGAGATGCTCGCCTACATGGATGAGGTCAAGCAGGAGGAGGATGAGTCGGAGCCCTCCTACCCACCCGTCCAGCCGGCGTCCGGCACCATCGTCGTGGACATCTCCGATGACGAAGAGTAGCTAGGGTAGTACGTAGGATTTCTTTTGCATGCTTGTATGGATGCAGGGGATGAAATATGAGAGAGGCGGATGCAAAGTTGCAAAGTCCGGTTGTAGATGCTCTTATAGTTTGGAAAGGTGCACATCTTTTCTGAAAATTAGAAAAACATGCAACGAGTTTCCAGCTCTCACATGTTCCATTTCCAAGTTGATGTGATACGCCGTTCACTATACTTGCTCGATCTTCCATCTTTTGACTATCTACTATACTCGAATTACTTGCGTGCGAACCAACCCTGACCGCCGGCGTTGCTCGCTCGCCAGGGTACGATGTAAACGGGATGTCGACGACTTGTGGACTTGTTTACTGGGTGGCAAGCACAGCAACCAACGGTGGCTGGATCTTTGATTGGTACCAAGAGCCGCCCTCCTGGGGTTGACACTGTGCTGCTTCTGCTGTTCAACATTCTTTTTCTTCCAAGTGGTTCGCTTGGACCCGCGAGTTTGAATGGCCACCGTTGATTGAAGCTATAGGAGTCAGTCAGGCTTTGGGTACCCGAGATTGCACATGCAAATTGTTCTAGTCAACAGCTTACCTGGTATATAAAAATAATAATGCGCTCTTATATCAAATTAAAAAGTTAAACTGCGTGCATAGTTTATATTTATAAAATAAAAACAAAGGTACAGTGCGCATGTTGGGCTTGCACTGGCAGGCAGCGATGCCATCACCACATCTCTGTTGCAGATGCAACCAATAATGCAACGACAGAATAGTAGAGCTTGAGCTTTGGCACATGCCAAAATATCACTACAAACCCAACCCCATCATACTGCGGTAATCAGTCTTTACTTCAACATATAGTGCAAGAAATGCAGAGACAATCTATCGGCCACCCAAATTTTATCGCTCTGTATAAATATATGCATCCTCTGTACACCTAAATGTAAGACGTTTTTTCAGCAACAGAGGTACCATTTCTTTAGGAACGTTTGTTTTTAGCTGTTTAGGAACGTTCTCTGACTGGCCATTTAACGAACAAACTGGCCCGGCAGTCACCAGTTTCAAGAGTATAAATCGAGGATAAAAACCACCTATCTGAATTGGCCCATGCATCCACGTCGGTGCCCGACATTCTTGTACCTTGCCTTGGGTTGTGTGTGGCGTGCGTTTGTATCGGTTGCTGGGATGCAAATATTGGTGATTTATATATAAAACGAGGAAAAACCCTTTTTCGTCAATTGGCCCATGGGTACCGCACGTAGAAATATGCCACTACTGACGGATAGTTAGCATATGGATGGAATCAGTTGGGAGACCCAAAGCCATGACCAAAGTACCAGCCAGCAGATCCCAGAGCTTCCCTGCGATTCAATCGGCGGCCTACTCAGACTCAGACTCACAGAGATCCACTTGGAATAAGAGCAACTCCAATGCGTTGACCTATTTCATCTGCGCATGTTTATTTAGGTCGAAATGGACATAAAAAATGACCTAACGCATCGATCCAAACGGACGCGCATATGCCTTTTGTCCACCGCACGACCCATTCCAGGTCCAAATTTGGACGCGCGACACGAGACGGACGCGCACGACGCCCGCCTACTCCTGCCTTTGGCTCGCCAATCGGTGGCACATGGCCATTCAATCTTCCTCCCATCGACAGCAAGCACTCCGCCACTGTCGCCCAGCTGTCCGCACGCGCGCACCCCCTCCCCCCAAGCACGTCGCCCGTCGTCGTCGCCACCGCTTCGCCCTACCACCGCCGCAGCACCCCTGATGTCGCTGCCACCACCGCCCCCACCCCTGCCGCCTGCAGTACCCAAGCGCGGGGGGCCTCGCTCACCGGACGCCGACATGCCTGCTACCTAGTCCAAGGAAGGTGCGAGGCTCTTCACCGGCCAGCTTCTTCCACCACGCCCGCAAGTTGTTCGATGGTTTGCCCGCAAGGAACCAATGGACTTCGCCGACGAGTTCTTTTTCCACAATTTCATTTTGTGACTCGGATGATTCTTCATCCGACAATGAGGAGCTTGTGGCTGCTGTGTTGGTCATCCATGACCACCTTAGTAGGCAGCGGCCGATGTTCAGGGGCTCGATCCGGGGACACACTCCGGCGTTGAATCGCAATCGAGAGAGTAGCCATTTCCTACTCTGGAAGGACTACTTCGAGACACCCAACCCGCTCTTCAAACACCACCTATTCCATCGCCATTTCCGTACGGCTAGGCATGTGTTCAACCGTATCCGGAAGGGGGTGGTGGGTACGATAAGTACTTTGAGTGCAAGGAGGATGCCCTGGGAAAGATTGGCTTCTCCTCTTATCAAAAATGCACTGCAGCTATTTGGATGCTTGCATACAGAGTTCCCGGTGATCTCATTGATGAGCATGTCCAAATGAGCGATTCGACGTGCCTAGACTCCATGTATAGGTTCTGCAATGTTGTGATAGCAGTGTTTGGCCCGGAGTACTTGAGAGAGCCAAATGCTGCAGATGAATGCCAGTCGGGGCTTTTCGGGGATGCTTGGTAGCATACATTGTATGCACCGGGAGTGGAAGAACTGCCCTTCTGCTTGACAGGGGCAATATAGGGGCCATGTCAAAGCTTGCACTGTCATACTTGAGGCCGTGGCCTCACAAGATCTCTGGATTTGGCACTCTTTCTTCGGCATGGCCAGATCTCACAACGATATCAACGTGCTTCAATGCTCTCCGCTGTTTGCAAGGCTTGTAGAAGGGAACTGCCTGGAGGTCAATGTTGAGATCAATGGCCACCACTACAACAAAGGATACTACCTAGCTGACGGCATCTATCCTCAGCGGACTACTCTTGTGAAGACAATCCCCAACCCTGCGGGAGAGAAGAGGAATAGATTTGTCCAAGAGCAAGAGAGTGCTAGGAAGGATGTGGAGCGTGCCTTTGGTGTTCTACAATCTAGATGGGGCATCGTTTGGTATCCTGCTAGAACTTGGAGCATCAAGAAGTTGTGGGAGAAGATGACTGCTTGCTTGATCATGCACAATATAATCGTAGAGGATGAGCGCCGAGAACATATCTATGACCAAGGGTTTCAGTTTCAGAGTGATAATGTTGTGCCTGAGCATGGAGGAGCGGCAACGTTTGCACAGTTCACCGAATTTCATCATTAAATGCGTGACTGGAAAACTCACATTCACTTGCAAGATGATTTGGTTGAGCATATGTGGGCTCATGTTGGCAACAAATAGATGTACCAGCTATTTTTTTAAAGTGTATTTGAGACAATATAATTTTTATTTGGCTTGTAAACTATGAAATATTTATTTGGTTGTGAAACTATGAGATATTTGTACTTTGTTTAGATTTTTGAGCTAGGGCTAATTTTTCATATGTTTGAAAAAAAACACGGCAGACCTGTCGCGAGGAGGAAAATGCGTCCGTGTTGGACGCACGGCCGACCCAAACGCAAAAGAGGGCGGACGACAAGCGGGCAGCCGACCAAAATGGACAAAAAACGGACAAAACACGCGTCCGTTTGGGTTAGCGCGTTGAAGTTGCTCTAACATACGTAAAAAAAAAGCATGCACACGCATGACAGACAGTATCTCGACGTTTCTAGCTAGGCTCCACGGCAGCGACTCTCCAAGTGGATACAGTGGAGTAAAAAAGCGCGCGCACGCATGTTGTTGTTGTTGCGATGGCCGCCGCCGCTGTTACGATGGCACCTCCCCTTCCCCCGCCGGATACGATGGATGAACCGTTGACACCCATGTCCTCCATCGCCGGCGCGCACGACGTGTTCGATGTTACGTCTCAAAGGTGAAAGAAATTGTTCGCCTTCCCTCAATTTTTTGTCGTCAAGTTGAATGCAATTGAGAAGTGATGTGTTCCTATGCTTAATTATGTGCATGTAGTGCTGATGATGGTACTTTCTTGCAATATACAAATGCTGCAAATGAAGATTTTTCTATCAAGATATCTCATCACAAGAGTTTGAATCACAATATGATGAGGATGGTTTTGATGAGGACGATGAGGGGTTCTTTGATGCTACACCTAGGGGAAGACTCGAAAACTACACAAACGAGGAAGACATATTGTTATGTTTGGCTTGGAAGATGATATCTCTTGATGCGTCCGTCGGAACCGATCAACCAATGAGCACATATTGGGCACGTATGGAGTTCTTTGATGCACGTAACGCAAGTGGATACGATCGATTGGCCGCATCACTCCGACACTGATGGTCCACGATATCCGCGGATTGTCAAAAATGGTCTGATTGCTTGAAAAATGTCGAGCGCATGAATCCAAGTGGTACCAACAATGACATAGGGTAATCATGCTTGCTCTTAATTGTAGTACATACATCATGCTTGCTCTCAATTGTAGTATACAGATCATGCTTCTGTTTCTCATTTATGCTTCCTCTTAACTATAGCTAAACATGGCTCAAGCGTTGTTTCGTTGTCGAGGAAAGAATGGGGAAAAGAAGAAGAAACAAAAGACCGTTTACTTTGCACCATTGTAGGACCAAGCTTGAGAATGAATAGAAATGGAAGAACTGGCAATTATATGAAATTCCAAACAAGCGAAAGAGTTCAGGCGTGCATGATGATGACGAGGATGCATCAAGCGTGGAGGAAGGGAAAATGAGCCCCACTCCTAACTCGGTGTCTAAGCCGAGAAGGCCATATGAAAATAAAAATGCCAAAGAAAAGGGAACAAAGGCCGGAGATAATAATGTGAAAGAAGGCATGGAAGTCATCGTCATTGCAAGAAACGAATGTACCAAGGAGAGGAGGATGTTGAAGATGAAGGAAATAGAGGATAAAGCACATGTGGCTAGGAGGAAGTGAAAATTGCGGATATGTTCTATGTATCTTTATATTATGTTTATAGGTACTTTTGTTGGTGTCGTGATTCACTATGTTTGTGATTTGCAATTGAATTCGATATGAGGATTTGAAGTTGGATTTGATATGTTGTTGTTTGATGTGTATGGTGATCTTGTGAAGTTTAAATTATAACCATACTTTGTTTATGCCGTATGTAAAATACAAGGAATAAATTATGATGCGGCTGCCCTATTTTAGGGCAGCTGTTGGAGGCTTGGAGCAGCAGTGCCCTATTTGGTGCCCCGTCACAGGGCTGTTGTTAGAGACGTAACATTTTCGTGCCAAAAGGGCACTTTTTGGT
This sequence comes from Thinopyrum elongatum, assembly GCA_011799875.1. Classification (NCBI taxonomy): domain Eukaryota; kingdom Viridiplantae; phylum Streptophyta; class Magnoliopsida; order Poales; family Poaceae; genus Thinopyrum; species Thinopyrum elongatum. Next base: position 22,501,485 of record CM022300.1, on the reverse strand, counting down.
GCTTTTTTTTTCAAACCATTTTTGATGCCGTATAATAGAGCATTGCTATTAGAGATGCTCTTAACTGGTGGAATTACTTCGTGCGAACCAACGCTGACCGACGCCGGCCTTTGCTCGCTCGCCACGGTACGATGTAAACGGGGTGTCGACGACTTGTGGACTTGTTTACTGGGTCGGGGTGGCACAGCAGCCAACAGTGGCTGGATCTTTGATTGGTACCAAGAGCCGCCCTCTAGGGGTTGACACTGTGCTGTTTCTGCTGTTCAATATTCTTTTTCTTCCAGTGCTTTACCGCTTTAATTAGGCTCTTTGAAACCATAGGAGACAGGCTCTGGCCCCTGGGTACCCGAAACTGCACATGCAAATTGGTCTAGTCAACAGTTTACCTGGTCCAAAAATAATGCACTCTTAACAAATTTAAAAAGGTAAACTGCTGGTATATAATACTAGTATAGTTTGAAAATCAAAGGTAGAATGCGCATGTTGGGCTTGGCAGCCAACGAATGCCATCACCACATCTCTGTTGCAGATGCAATAATGCAACGACAGAATACTAGAGCTTGGCACATCTTTTTTCCATCATTGTGCGGTAATCTGTCTTTGCTTGTACGACAGATCAATAGTGGGGAAGATATCACATGATACCATGATGTTTTAAAACTTCAATTTTGATGTGTCAAAAAATTCTGAAAAAAATTGTCCAATGTCTACAATCCCTAAAAATTCAGACCGAAAGTCAAATCCACCTGTGAACAGTGTCATGTTTGCATTTGTCTTTCTGTGACACTATTCATGCTGGATTTGTCTTTTTCAATTTTGAATTTCAATCTGAATTCTTTAGGGATAGTAGACATCTGTCTTGTGAACATCATAATTTTTTCAGAATTTTTTGTAACACGTAAATTTGAATTTTGTGACATGGTATCATCAGATATTTTCCCATCAATAGAGTGTGCAAGAAATGCAGAGACCTTAAGGGCATCTCCAAAGGAGACCCGCAAAACACCGGTATATGTTCGGGCCGACACATTTGTTCACTTTTGCAATCCGATTGGGACCTATATTGGTCCGTGAAGGGGTCAGGACGTCCGTTTTTCGACAAAGTGGAGACAAAAGTAGTGCCCAACCAAAAGCCTCCGCGTGGTCCTCCTCTCTTTTCTCTCTCTTCACATGCATGGTCCCCCTCTCGTCTCTCTCCTCCTCCCAAGCAGACACCACAGCATAAATAGCCCTCCACATGCATGTCCCCCACCTACTTTTATGAGCTCGGGTGAAGAGTAAAACCAGAAGAAAAAAAAAAATTCTGATTTTTTTGTGGCAACATTTGACAAACATTTTAAATACTTGCAAAATTTCATCGTGAAATGACATTCGTATAAGTCATGGCAAAAAAGAAAATTGATGCTCCAAAAAATCTGTTTTAGATTGTTGGTTTTGTTTTATTTTTGCCACAACCTCCACGAATGTTGTTTCGTGATGAAAACTTGCCAGCATTGAAAACATTTGTCAAATGTTCAAATGTTGCCGCAAAAAAAAAACAGAATTTTCTGAATTTGTTTTCTGATTCTGCTGTTCACTCAAGCTCGTATGAGCTCGAGCTGAGAAGGGCATTTTCGTTGTACTAGTATTTCTCTAGGAACGTTCTCTGACTGACCATTTAACGAACAAACTGGCCTTTTTCTCAAAAGGAAAAACGAACAAACTGACCCGGCATCTTGAGATTCAGAGTAAATCGAGGATAAAAACCACCTGGATTCCATTTCAGTTGGCCCATCTCAACGCGCACCGCACGTGGAAATGTGCCGCCACTGAAGAAGGACGGTTAGCAATATGGATGGAATCCGTTAGCAGAGAGCGACGACCAAGGAGCAGCCAAGCAAGCACCCGCCAGCGGATCCCAGACCTCCCCGGCGATCCAATCGGCAGCCTACTTGGAATAAGATAAGCACAAAGCGCGCGCGCGCACGCATGACAGGCAGTATATATATCTCGCCGTTTCTAGCTAGGCTCCACGGCAGCGACTCTCCACGCCGCCGAAGAGCTAAGCCGGTCGAGACCCCCCTCTCACCCTCCAGACTAGTCTCTCGGCAGCTCGTCTCCCTCCCGCCCCTCGCGCACCCAAGAGGCCATCCATCGGCCCGATCCTCCTCCTCTCGCACCTTATCTTACTCGTTTAAATACCTTGTCCTTCTCGGGCCTCGGGGAGAGAGAGAGGGGGAGAGGAAGGAACCAACCAGGAAGAAGAGTAGAGGGAGAGAGGGACAAAAACATGGCACTGCTGAAGCTGCCCGGCATTGGCTGCACCAGCAGCAGCAGTATCTTGGCACGAGCAGGATCACGGTGTCTGGCAGCGGCGTCCCACGGGCCCTCTTCCTCACCCGTCCTCCTGCACGTCAATGGCGGCGGCGGCGGAGGCGGCGGGCAGGCGCATCTCCTCTCGCGCAAGGCCACCGGCAACGCCGCAGGCTTATTAAGCGGGAGGAGCAGGAGGCGAGACCCACGCGTCGTCGTCGCGTCGGCGGCGACGGCCAATGTCGCGCCGGCGTCGCCCCGCGGCGTCAGCGTCAGCGACGTCCTCTGGCCCTCCGCCGGTGAGTCCGGCCGTCTGAATTCCTGAGCTCCCGTCTTGTTTCCGCTCGGCTGGTGTGGTGTTCCCGGATCTTTTATGCACTCTTCCGCCAGGTGTTCGATCGATGGTACCTGCCAGGCGATTGCAACAGCTTTGACTTCTTTTCAAAAACATCTTCAAGTACTATTTGCAAAGCCATAGATAGATAGAGTTTCATACTATTACCAATAATTTTTTTCACAAGATATGTAAGGTCTCCCCTCCGGTTTGAGATATTGTCCGGTCGTCATGCTCAAGCTGAAATCATCATGATGCAGGCGCATTCTTGGCAATGGCGGTGCTGGGAAGGATAGACCAAATGATGGCCTTCAAGGGAGTGTCATTGACAGTTGCACCACTTGGGGCCGTCTGCGCCATGCTCTTCACCGCTCCAGGCTCACCACCTGCCAAGGTTCCTACCTTACTAGTCAACACCATTTTTTTTATTTATATATTTGTATCACACACAGCTACTACCAACAACCTAACCTAGGGCAGATTTACAATGACCTAGTACGCTGATTAGCTTCAAACAAAATCTATGTGCACGATGCATCTAACCATTTCTTACTAGTAGTAGTATCCTTCTCCCATAATTAGTTGGTAGAATAGTATATATTCTTAACTACAGAATTTCCATCCATAAAGCTGATAAGCAGTTGGTAGTTGGTACCAAGCATATGTACAACACTTAGAAGTTTGAACTGAGGTGAAGTCTCGACCCACTTTAATTGATGCCTTAAGTCATCAACAAACCATAAATTTTGATGATCCCTGAAATTTTCAGTGCAGTAGAAGGCTATGTTATAGCTTTTCGTGTGCCTTGGCAGTGAAACGAGAGATCTGGATAACCAATACTAACACTCTGGTGGAAATTCTTGCAGAAATATAACATGTTCGTCGCTCAGATCGGTTGTGCGGCCATCGGTGTGCTAGCCCTTTCGTTGTTCGGGCCCGGATGGCTAGCAAGGGGTGCAGCTCTTTCTGCATCCATAGCATTCATGACCATCACAGGCTCTTCGCACCCTCCAGGTAAACCCTCAACAGAAATACTCCCTCCGTAAAGAAATATTTATATGTGGCTGAATTTGTCTTACTGAACTCTTATTTATATGCCGCTTGTCTTTTCAGCTACGAAATGCAGCAAAAAAATATTTTAATCTCACCTCTTTTTATGATAACTGCAGCTGCGAGCTTGCCTCTCCTGTTTATTGATGGTCCGAAGTTTCACCATTTACAACTTTGGTATGCACTTTTCCCTGGGGCTGCCGGCTGCGCCATCCTTTGCTTGATTGTAAGTTAACAACTGTACATCTCATCTATCCTGAAATTACAGCAGAATTCTTAGATTAAGAATCAAACATTGACCCTTTTACTGCACTTGTTGCAGCAAGAAGTGGTGGTTTACCTGAAGAAGAACTGCAAGTTTTGATTCAAGCGGTGGCATTTCCTGATTCTTGATGGTTTGATTATTATCAAACCTGTGCCATACATAAGTTGACGAACCGGCCTTTGGATGAAGTTGATAAATGTAGATTTAGTCTTCTTGGTTCATTTACCAAGGAAAAGTAGTAGGGAAAGAAGCTGATTCTGCTTCATAATTGTTATTGATCATGGTTCACACCATGAAAATGTGAAGTACATATATACCAATCTGAATGGAGTGTGATATTTCGACACAGAAATACCTTTTTTTTTTCCTCAATAGTATTCTTCATGCAATACAACTTGCGGCTCCAAATGACAAAGAAAACATTTCAAATAACCTCTGGTAATCTGAAATGAAAAAACAAGCCATTCATTCTGGACCATTGTAGCAGTTGCATGCACACTGACACTGACAAATTGCAGTTTGCAAACCCGATGCAACTCTGATTAACAATTGAAAAGGTAAAAAGCGTATCGAGTAATCTATACAGGTGCGTCCATAGATGCAATAAAAAATGTTATCTATGGAGACGTATAGAAAGGGGATAATATACTTAACTGTATACAAACGGTCACTTCAGTGTTGCACTAATCATCTTGAACTACTAAGCCCTCTGCTTTACCAACTTGGAAACTTAGCTAATCAGACTATGCATGTCTCAAGAAAAAAGTATCCAGTTATCTCTGTTACTATACATCCCAGCCATCACCTCGGCTGCTAAAGAACCTTTTAGCAGTTAAGTTCCCATAGACTTCTGAAAATTTAGCAAGGCATTTGCTCCTAACATGATAATGTGCTTGTGTGTTTCGACTAATGGCTACTCCTGAAAACTTAGACATATCAATTGCCCAAGCTGGCTTTACATACTCCACCGTGCTCATTGAGCTTGCATCTGCAAACAGGAAATTTAGAAGGACATCCTCACAATTGAAGAAACTGTCTACCATCTTCCTTCCTACCTCAGCCTTCTTGCTCCAATACCTCTCAAACGCCAAGCCATGATCCATGAATGCTGCTCCAGTCAGTATCATGTTATAAGCTCCTTGTTGCCGGGCATACCTCTCATTGCGGTATTCCAGTGGAGTACCTTCAGCAAGGCGTGGGTAGTACCCAACAATCCTATCAGGGTGCTCCCTCCATACCTTGAACCCACGCTCTAAGTCGTCACATGCCATCATGATATCATCATCGAGCTCCATAACAGCTCTTGTCTTAATTTTTTCATCTATGTTGAATCTATTGTTCAGAGTGTTCTTATCTTCAACTCTGACCCTGACAGGAACAGCTGACTTCAATTCATTTTGCACTGGGGGACGGCCTTTATTCCAGATAACCACAATCTCCCTCACTGATGCACATTTGGAGTAATGCTCCACAAACATCTTCAGATTCCAAAGCCGAGCATCATATGTCATAGTTAACAGCGTGAACTGCGAGTAACTACCCTTGATTGGGTATGGCTCTTCAGCACCATTGCCACCAAATATGCAGTGAGTTCCAAGACAAGTTAGAAAGGTTAAAATTAGTGTTACTAGCACAACATAAACTCGTCCCTTCCAAGTTCTGTAGTTGATTCTCCCACCAAGAAGAGAACCCAACTTGTTCAAACTGGAAAACAGCGAGCTTAGCTTATACTTCAGAAAGAACTGCTGCTTTGAATGGAAGAAGTCATCCCGTTTCTCAGTATGTGGAACACACCATCTGAGTGGTATCGTGCATCTAATTGCACCAATAAGCCCACCAAGCAGAAGAACTAGTAACAGAGTGACCCCATAAAACATGTACCCTATTGTCAGACGGTGAACTGAATCGTTTGAGGGCACTCTATCACCATCCATTACCCCAATCCAGAGTTGACTTGATGGAAGCCATTGAACATCAAGGTGATGGGATCGTGCACCGTTCCATGCATTTCGACCCTTGCGGGGCTTGTCAAAGACAAATGGGACCTCAATTTCCTTGTATTCATTTGCTGTCAGGATTTCTACTCTGAACACTTTAATACTATGGCCAGACAGACCACCACTCTGTTTGCCTATACGATAGAGATCGCTGTCATAAATGAATGGCCTGCCTCCATTTCTAAAACTCGATCCGTTATCCATGTCACGGATTGTATTACGCCTGTGTGGATTCCAAGGAGCAAGAGGAGAGCTGCTATACCATATACTGAGCTCTCCGTTCTGTTTCGCGCCATAAGAACTTAAATCTGACCCAAGGAGCCAATAGGAACCCCTGAAATCTATAATGACTGAATTCACAAGTGGCTTCTCCAGAAGGACCTTCTCCAGTGTCCACTTAAGGGGGAAATCTAATGCACGATACAACCGGAGGTCTCCATTCTTGCTACTTTCAGGCATCATATAGACCTGTGGAGCCAATAGGCAAGCAATGAAGCGCATGTGAGAATGATTACAACATGAACTTGTTGGTTACAAATAAAATAAGCAGCTGTGGGTGGGATATTTGCCTTGCTATTGTAGCTGAACACATATGGGTAGGAGAGATGCCACTCCTCATCTAGCACCACGCCCAACTGCTGCCATGTCGCGCCGGCGTCCTTGCTCACGGCAGCGGCAATGTCGCCTTGCGATGTAACGGGGTTCTTCGTCTCGAAAAACATGTAGATGGCATCACCCTGAGGAGAATTTAGCTTCACGTCCATAAGGATAGAAAAAGAATCTATCATGGCCGTTATCAAAATTCACATGAAAGATGCCGGCAGGGTTCGAACCACAATTCACAAGTACCACTACTGATTTCACCTCTCGGTGTCCAAATGTTTCGAACTTCGAACCTGGAGGAAGAGGAAGGGGTTGGCGACGAAGCTGCTGGGGAACCCGTCCTCCGCCATGTCCGCGCACGTCACCGCCGGGTTCGCGACGGGCCACGCCGCGCCCGCGTCCTCCGCGATTCCCCACTGCACGCACGCGAACCACGGAAAGCCAGCCAAAATTAACGCCACGAACGACGACGACGACGCGCCTAGGGGGGGAATTGGGGCCGTTGAGTTACGTGTTCGATGGGCTTGAGGGCGAACGGGGAGTCGCCGAGGAAGACGCCGGCGGACCAGGAGCCCTCGGGGTCGGGGCGGCAGCGGCGGGCGTCGGGCGGGTTGGGGAAGCGGGGGCCGAGGGCGCGGGAGAAGGCCGCGGCGACGAGCGCCAGGAGGGCGGCCGCCGCGGAGAGGTAGGCTGCCGGGTGGAGGCGCCGGCGCTGCGTCGCCGGCCGCGGGGACGACGACGACGACGACATCGGCGGTTGGAGATGGGAGGTGGCCGGATACGTGTCGCGCGGAGAAGCCGCGCTTCGGGGGCTCTTTGCGCGGAACTGGACGTGACGGTTACGGGGAAAAATCCTGGGACGTCGATGGCCGATCCGACGGCTGCCGTGAGCCCGCAGGAACACGCAGTCTCGTCTTCCTTTGCCCGTGGCGACCGTGCAGCAGCGTGACAAAACATCACATCATTGAGAGGGGAGTTCATTATTTTTTTTTTCAGGAAAACTTCCAATCTACTCGCTCCGTGTGTGTCAAAAACGCTCTTATATTATGAAACGGAGGAAGTATTTGCTCTTATATTATGAGACGGATGGATAGTGTCAAAAACGCTTTTATACTACGGGACGGATGGAGTATTCGTCAACTGTCAAGATAGTACAAAGAACACCAGAAGTAAAAAAATTACATTTAGGTCTGTAGACCACCTAGCGACGACCACAAGCACTGGAGCGAGACGAAGGCGTGCCGCCGTTATCGCCCCTCCCTCTTTGGAACCGGGCAAACCTTGTTGTAGTAGACAGTCGAGAAGTCGTCGTGCTAAGGCCCCTTAGGATCAACGCACCAGAACAGCAACCGCCGCGGATGAAGAGAAGCGTAGATCGGAAGTGTCCAACTTGTAGACACACGAACACAGACGAACGAAGATCGAATCCACATGGATCCACCGAAGACAGACACCGACCAAATCTCATGTGACACCAGAGACAAACCTCCACACGCCCTCCAACGATGCTAGAAACACCACCAGAACGGGGGCTTGGCGGGGAGGACCTTATTCCATCTGCAGAGAGACGCCTCCACCTCGCATCTCTGAGTAGGACACAAACCCTAACAAAAAAAAAAAAAAACGGGCCCTCCCACCGGTAAGGGCCGGGATCCATTGCGCCCCCATGGTCCTAAGACCACAGGAGATGGGATAGACCAGTGCGGCGCCGGCGGGAGGCAGAAGAAACCAGTGGCGGAGCTAGCATTTGACATCAGGGTGGTCCGCCCTAATTTTTTTTGCCGTTCTTGACAAAACTCATGGCAGAAAATGCTCTCTCAACATTTGCCGTTGCCACCGGGAGAATCAATACCAATTTTAAAAGCAAGTACACCAAATGATGAACTATATGTCTCCATGTTTGGACAAGCTTAACCGAGCGATCAACAAGATTTCCAAGGTCTTGGAAGTTCTCATCATTTCTCATGTCATCAATATAGTTATCAAGTTGTAGTTCAAGGTGTATCAAGTCGGCACTTGAAAAGTCTTTGGGATAAAACTCAGCAAGTCTTCGTACCTTGTGTGCATCAAAAGAAACAAATGAGTTAAAGAGATTATGTACCAATTTTGAAAGCAATACAAATTTTAGAAGCAAGTTTGCATACCTTTTGTGCATCAAAAGCAGCAAATGAGTTGGCGGGATTCAAATCAGACATACAAGATAGCAGCTCCATATTGATCTCATCAAACCGATTTTCAAGCTCTTGACTAATTTGATCAATGACTCCAAGAAAAACTTCTCTTCTAAAGTGATCATCATTTGTTTGGGGTCGAGCAAACCGTGTTGATCTTCCATAAGGCACATAATTATCTTCCATTATATGAACTTGAATGCCATGCTTGTTACAAAATAGTGTGACCTTTTGCAGAAATGCATCCCACCCATTAGCCCTAAGCTATTGTATTCTACTTTTTGCAGTTCTAACAAGTGAATATCTTGGTCTCTTCTTTGCAAACAATCAGACAAATCACTTGTGTATCCAAGAATGACAAGCATCAAGTGTGCATTGAAAATAAAGTCAAATTACTCGAACACTCCAACAATAGTATGAATTTTGGGCCAATCACTTCTTTGTGAAGCATCTTGTCCAAGAGTTATGAGCACATCATGGATTGTGGGATACATAGCAATAATGTTAAGAACAGTTTTGTAATGGGAGCCCCACCGAGTATCACCAGGCCTAGGTAACCCCATCTCTTGATTCAAACCACTCCCAGTTTGTAACTCACCACATTCAAGTAGTTTCAGGATATTTTGAAGTCTAGCATCTCGAAGCATGTCATGACGCTTACAAGACACTCCAATAACATTCAGTAATAAAGACACTCGATCAAAAAACCACACACAATCATCATTTCCCTTGGAAACAGCAACAAGAACTAGCTGGAGTTGATGTGCAAAACAATGAATATAATAGGCAGAAGGTGACTCTTTCATGATCAATGTTTTCAATCCTTTAATTTCTCCTCTCATATTACTAGCCCCATCATATCCTTGCCCACGAATTTGTGTTATAGTCAAACCATGATCAGTAAGTAAAGTTTCAATTGCTTCCTTAAGTGACAATGAAGTAGTGTCACTTACATGAACAACTCCAAGAAAGTGCTCACACGGCCTCCCTACTTTATCAACAAAACGCAAGCATAAAGCTAGTTGTTCTTTATGTGATACATCACTAGACTCATCAGCTAGAATAGCATAGTGCTCATCACCAAGTTCATCAATAATTTGCTTTCTAGTAAGTTGTGCACAACATTGAATAATCTAATGTTGTATCTGATGAGATGTCAATTGGCAGTTACCTGGTGCATTCTTCAAAACATACTTATTCGCCTCCTCACTATTTGCTGCAAGCCACTTCAATAGCTCAAGGAAGTTTCCTCTATTGCTAGAATGTTCACTTTCATCATGCCCACGAAATGCCAATCCTTGATGAAGAAGAAACTGCAAGCATCTAAGTGAATACTTCAACCTCATCTTGTAAAGACGTAGATCCTCACTGTTCACCTTCACAAAAAGATCATCAATTGCTGCACGGGGATTCACAAATAAGTTATATCTCTCTTGAGCTGCATTATGCACACTTGATACGCAACCAACATGCTTAAGAAGAGCATCCTCTCTATTCCAATTACTCCAACCACCATCAGTAAATGCATTAGTTCCCTTACCACTAGTTTTTTTCTCTTTGAACAAGTAACATACAAAGCAAAATGCAGATTCCTTCTTGATACTATATTCAAGCCAACTGTGATTATGAAGCCACAAAGGATTGAATGAACGTTCTCTACTCCCAATTGTTCTTTTTTTAAAGTCATGTGCATAAGGTTTGAATGGCTTTTTAAGGATATATGCTCTTTGAACTGCGTCTTGATCATTGATAGGATAACTTGCAATGGGTAGCCTGTCCCCGGGATCATGTTTAAGATGACTAAAATCATAAACCAGTGGTGATGGCGGTGACACATCCTCAGTTTGCTCTATGGTCACATTTGACATAGACAATGTTGGTTCTTCAATTTGCTCTTCGATCACAACCGGCATACACACTACTTCGCGGGTCTGCTCTTCAGCCACATCCGGCATATTCTCTGCCTTCTTCTTCTTCCCTATCTATCTTCTCATAGCTTCTCTTTGGAAAAGAGAAACAATGTCTGCTGCCCTCTTCATTCTTCAACAATTCTGCAAGAATACTACTTTCTATCAGTACTGCTTCCTATCAATAAAGCTAATTGAGGCAAAATTATGTATGTGTTCATAGTGCAAGAAAGCAAACCCTAAATCATAAATTTGGGCTAAATCATGAATTTGGGGTATTTGATTTCGGTACCTCACTGCAGCCGGATTTGGAGGGGGCGAGGGCAGGGCCGCCAGGCAGCCGCCCGACGAGCGGCAGCAGGGGCGCAGGCAGCCGGACTCCGGTAGGGCCAAGGCGCTGCCGCGCGCTGGGATAGAGGCTCGCCGCGCGCGCAGGGAGATGCGCCTGGAGCCCTGGATCGAGGGCCGGGCAGGCGGGCTGGAGAAGAGGCGGGAGCCGGGAGCTTCCTCGGCTGCTGGGCGGCGGCAGGGGCGCCGGGCGCGAACGGCGGCGAGGAACGGCGAGGCGAGGCGGCTATCGGGGTCAAGTAGGTGCGAGGGATCAGTGGGCGTCGGGGGACTGGACGAGCAATTTGGATATGGACCTGGTCTGTTTATTGGGCTGTTTTTTATTCTGGCCCATTTAGAATCTATATGTATATGGGCTGTCTCAGAATCCCAGGGTGGGCCGCGGCCCACCCTGGCCACCCTGTACATCCGCCGCTAGAAGAAACCCTAGCATAGGGTGTAGGGTACGAGCGAAGTCCATCAACTTGTGGAGCTCATTATTTGTATCTTGAACACGTCACGTAATTTACGATAAAACATGTTGTGCAATGGGTCATTTCTTAATCTTACCTCTAGTAACTAGGCATGCCTAAATATGTCATGAGAGTATTGTTTCTAACAAATCGTCTCTTAAATAAGAAAAATGTAACATTTTTCTTGTGATTTCTTACTCCGCTTCAATACTTATCCTATGTGTCACTCCTAAGATAGCATCATCATACATGCTGTTTAGAAGAAATCGAGAGAGGATCGAGAGAAAGTAAAAATGAACCAGCAGTCCAAATCTTTATTGATGATGTCTGTTTATAGTGTTACAAGCGACGAGTGGAAACGACGCGACGGTTGCTAATTGCCAACCGGCATACTAATCACAAAAGCAAGGATTAAATATATTAATTAAATCCTAACACTCCCCCTAATCCATGCTTGTTTGTGTAAGTATCATCATCATGAAAAGCTCCTCCAAAAACCCTGTGCGAAAAATCTGAGGAGTATAGTGTTTGATATGTTGCCAAAACTTTTGCAAACCCAGTGGGAAAAATAAGGAGAAAATGTTGCAACATACAATAGTTATCGTCTCATTAAACTCAATATGTGATAACCATAGAGTTTGGAGAACAATAAAAATGTCGTATATACTTCCCTAAAAAAAACCCGGTGGGGAAAACAGAAAGTATGACATATTATCTCATGTTGATATTACCTCATTAAAAACCTTTATGAGAACCTATATAGTAAACTCATGAAGGGAAAAGAGTATAATATGATGCATTGAACAGGAACAATTCAGGAAGATACTCCCCCTGATTCTTGCATATTCCGAAGTCGTCATATACCAATTCCATGAACACATTTCTGGAACATAGAAGTTGGTAGAGACCTGGTGAACAAATTAGTCGCATGATTTGACTTGCAAGATATGCAATATAGTGATATTGCTTATTATGTAACCTGTTTGCATCCGGGCAACACATGAAACATTATCTTTGAGATAATGGTTGGTGGATGTAGCCATGAGGTTTGTTTCGAAGACTCTTCATGAGAGGGCTACCACACCTAGTAGAAACACTAAGCTTGTCTACGATCTGACATAGTGGGGATCTGATTGATGTATCCAATGATATCGGTGTTCACATTTCTATGAAACTGAAAAACCAGGACAAGATGTTTGATGCCTTGGAGATATCGAAAGATATTCTTGAGTACCAACCAATTGTGTTTGGTGGATCTAATGGCATTATGGAACGTTGAGTCCCTATATCACATTTCCATCATCTCTTGGTCTAAATAGATCTTTCTCTATGTCTAGAAAATGAACTACCATGAGAATTATGGATGGATAAGATTTGTCCACAATGAATTTCTCCAATATATTATGGATATAGACAACATAGTATACCATAATGTATGAATGAAGGTGCTCAATTTGTAGTAACGATCAGTATTTTGGTTTACCCAAATCCTTCATTTTAAACATGGGTAATCATCATTGTAGGAGTAATCCTTCTGTATAAGGATCTCACTACATCAGTTGTACCATATGTACCGGCAACAATAAGTCGTATGGTGACTTATTGATTTTACACAATGTATGTTGCATTTTGTATTTCGATTCAGAATTGAGATTCCATCGGGAATCAATCATATATGTCTGAATCTAGTGATCCACATGGATATGTAATCACTACATCTATCAACTGCAGAGATAGATGACTTTGTACTGCCAATGATATAAGTTATCAGAAAGAGATTCCACCTCCGGAGAATAGTTGGGTATCTGCGGGAACCCTTGTGCTACAATACTTGCTCCCTGTTTCACCACCTTCTTGTTCTCAATCCTGTTTCCAGAAGAAAACTGGTGTAGGTATTGCTTATGAATACCTTCCCATTATTGAGCAAGATTATTTCTACCTAGATTATACCCTTTGCTTGAGTTCAGTCCAAGTGTTATTCACACTTTGCTATGGCCATGGTCTTTGGATCTGAATCATTTGAAAGATTTTTGCAATCTAGTTGAGAAATATATGTCAACAATTGTAGACTTCTGGTTATATGTTTCTCCAGAATCTATATATCAATATAGAGTTGATGGAAATATCGTTACCCATGGTGACTGCTCGCGATTTCCCAATGCGGCTGAGTCGGGTATTCCGATATCCCGGTCATTGTGTGCACTATGACCTGGGTTGGTGGAGGTTTTCCATCCACATGGTATACTACCCATTAGGTGTCTGTCAACGTGAAGTTGACCTGCATTTACTGATTCAAAGGCCTTGATATCCTTGCTTGCAAGAAGCTGAATCCTGATGTACTATTGTCGTACTTCTCCCCCTGTTGCTTTGAACGAGGAGTTGAGTGGTTTTAGTTGGTACCTCCACTCTTTCCGACATATTTTTCAGGATTGTAGGATTGTATGACACCTTTATAGTCAGTAAATGAATGTGGCAGGTTATTTGCAATGAGTTGCAAATCTTCTGAACGCATGGTTCAGATCTTTGAGTACATAGAATTGAGGCAGAGATGTGTTGAACATTCCACTAATTTCCTGGCATTCTTTATGGTACTTGAAATCTCCCCCTAATGCCTGGAAATATTTCTCATGAATCAGCATACTGCCTCGAATAACTCCCCATGCAAGGGGCTCGAGGTATTGACGGAAATACAGTTATTCCTCACATAGATCCCAACTATATGTTGAGGGGCCAATGATGTATGCCGGGTGGTGATATCGGTATGCAACCGAATTACCGCAGATAGGAAATACTTGGTAGATATCCACATATCAAAGATAGAGGGGAATAATATTATGCAGTTCTGTCATGAGCGTGTAAAACTGCATGACTCCAACGTAAAGTTGATAAGTTGCAATTCCAAAGTAAAGATAATGCAATGAGCTTAACTCTTTGGATAGGATTCTACCAAACCATTTTGAGTCTAGACATTAGGACAAATTGCTAAACTTCAATCCAAGGGCCATAGAGAAGGCAATAAAGGAGAATTCTGCAATGTTATCCATTCGATTTGCTTGAAATCGATGTGAGGATAATGAGCCAATGGTTTCGTGTGAATAAAGCACACACTTAAGACCATCATGTAGATATGTCTTTTAGAACCATGGAATACCTGAATAGTCTAGCCAATGGATGGGAAGAGCCACTTACCTCAACTTGATGCATTCAAGGAGTCTGAGTGGTTCAGCGTAGACTTTAAGGTGTGCGAGCCTTAAAATTAGCTTCCCTGTGTCACTTGTAGTGCACATAAAATCCAAATGTTGTTAGAATTTAGCATCATAATAATCATAAACTATTGGAATTGCTGATAGTTTCGGTTTCAACCCCATGTCTCGATGACCAAGGCGAGTATGCCAAGTTTGTCATGTACAAGACACTCTGGAAAAATATCTCGTACGCAACATGTGCTACGGGTTGTGTCGTATCACTACTAGGGAAAACCTTATACACAGAGGTATAGCAGTAGCGCTGGTCAGAACAAAGCGCTACTGCTACTTAGTAGTAGCGCGCTACAGCTATGGTTGTAGCAGTAGCGCGTCTGCAGGTAAAAGCGCTACTACTATAATTCCCGCACTGTTGCCGGTAGGCTAGGAATAGTAGTAGCGATCCTGCGAAAAGCACGCTACCGCTAAGTGCCTTGTAGTAGCGTGTTTTTTGTATAAAGCGCTACTGCTAAAAAAAGAAAATAAAATGAAAAAGAATTAGAAAAGTAAATGAAAATGAAAGAAGTAGAAAAAGGAGAAATGAAAAAAGAAAATGTAAAGAAAAACAAAAGAAAAAGAAAAATAAAGGAGAAAGGCATAGCAGTAGCGCTTGTTCTCACAAAGCGCTATAGTTACTCTAGCAGTAGCGCGTTTTGTACGCACGCGCTATAGCTACGTTCCTTAGATAAAAGGAAAAGAAAAAGGAAAATAAATAACTATTTCCTATAGTAGTAGCGCGTTTTGGTAGAAAGCGCTATAGCTAACTTAGCTACAGCGCTTTTTGCCTACCAGCGCTACTGCTATTTTGACTTAACCCCGCGCAGGCTCAAAATTTTGCTAAGTCCTTTCCCCCCTCTCCCCCCTATCCCCTGTGACGCCCCCGGCCCAATCGTGCACTAATCATACACGCAAATGCACACGATCAAGCCTAAGGACTCACGGGAAGATATCACAACACAACTCTAAAACATAAATAAAGTCATACAAGCTTTATATTACAAGCCAAGGGCCTCGAGGGCTCGAATACATAAGCTTGCCTACAAGCGTCAGCGGAAGCATCAGATATCTGAGTACAGATATGAAACAGAAACAGAAAGGCCTTTAGAAAGGCGGGGCAAAATAAAACACTACGATCGAAAGGCGAAGGCCTCCTGCCTGGGACCCTCCGAACCTACTCCTGGCCGTCAATCAACTCGTAGCAGTATCCATCCTCTGGGTAGTAGTAGTAGTAGTCGATCGACGGGGCATCTGTCTCAGGGGCTCCGTCATCTTGTTACGACAAACTGATATGGGGAGAAAAGGAAAACAAAGCAACCGTGAGTACTCAGAAGTACTCAGCAAGCAAGGATCTACACTACATATGCAACATTTTCAAAGGGAGGCTGTATATGTGGACTGGGCTGCAGAAATGCCAGAATAGAGAGGAGGCCTAGTCCTATCGAAGACTAGCATCTTCAGAGGTCTTGCAGCAATAGAAGAGAGTAGCACAGTACAATATAATGTAGTAGTAATAATAAGTCTCATCCTCACCCAGAGATCCTTTCTCGACTCCCTGCGAGAAAGCAATCCCAGAGCCATACAGTCATCAACCTCGTCCTGAGATCACTTCTCGACTCCCTGCGAGAAGCAATCCCAGAGCCATAGTATCCAAGTATCCAGTTCTAAAATTGTATCAATCAGGATACAACTCCGAGTGTCCTTTACCGTAGGACCGGCTATCGATAGAAGTGTTCTTCCCTGCAGGGGTGCACCAACTTACCCAACACGCTCGGTTAACTCTGACCGGACACACTTTCCTGGGTCATGCCTGGCCTCGGCCAAACGATACACCGCAGCCCTACCTAAAGCTCAGCAGAGAGGTCCCCGCCGGTCTACATCCTAAGCACTCAGGGGTCTTGGGCCATCGCCTTGTGCACTCCGGGTCGTTGTGTGCAAGGTGGATACCAGCACCGCCTCGGAGGGTCGGTACGATCTGACCGTGCCACAATGCTGAACTGGACGTCTGACAGAACTGTCGGCTGATGCCACGATGCAGAACGCCCATACTATGCCCACGTGATGGTTAGTGCTATCAGGCCAGAGGCCTGCTCGGATCAAATATCCAAATCGTTATTGGACTAGGGCTTGCGGTAACGAGCAGAAACTCACGAAAGATGTGACCCCGTCGCCCCGTCTCGAGGACTTGCTGCAAGGGTTAAGAATGCCCGGCCGCGCCTCGTATTCATCATTCGGGCACCACACTGGCACCCGTCTTCACAACACTCGCCTCTCAGGCGCACGCGGGTACCCCTCAGGGTCGACCCGCCTTTCCAAGTAACAACAGTACAGTCCAAGTATCCGTGTGTCCATAACATCAGGGGAATCCGAGCTATCACCCTTGTTGGATTCCTACTCGATGTATCCGTCAAGGTGAACTCGGAGGAATCACCCTCACTGGGTTCACACTTGAGGTGTTGTACGACGGCGTCGTTATCGGAAGCGGTGAAGGAGGAATCACCCTCGATGACCACGACCGAATAGCTACTCTACAGAGTTAACATCAGAAGTGCTACAAGAGGTTTCACCCTCGGCACTCGATAGTAACGCTGTAGTGTCGTTACAACTAAGGGGGGGGGGGTGATGTGCGGTGTCGGGGCCTGGTCTTCAATTCCCGTTGATCGGGTCTTCTGACAATCCAGCGCGGCAGTCGGGATAAGTGGGGTCACTGATAGGTCTCTACCCAGCCTAAACTAAGCAGTTTAGGATATGCAGGTAATTATCAACAGCAGGTTACAATAAACAGGCTATGCATCAGAATAGGTAAAGCAGCAGCAGCAGCAATTCTAATGCAAGCATGAGAAAATAGAATGGGCGATATCGGTATGCTCAAGGGGGGGGGCTTGCCTGGTTGCTCGGCGGCAAGGGCAAGGTCGTCAACGGTGGCTACGGTCTCCGGAGCTGCGTCGGTCTCGGGGACGACGTCGATGTCGGGGGCTACCGAGAGAGAAGAGGGGGAGGAAACAGTAAATACTAAGCAAACAAGTGCATGACATGTCAATAAGCAGAGCTAGCGGTGTTCAATCGTAGGGCTAGGTAATACCGGCGAAAGAGAAAAACATCCGAGAAAGTATTCCCGGTGTCCGGCTTTTCGGACAGACGAAAAGAGGGGAACGGTTGCACGTTCGGATAGTTAGGGACGTGTGGCGGACGAACGGACCGCGTATTCAGATTCGTCTCGTCGTTCTGAGCGACTTTCATGTACAAAGTTTTTCGATCTGAGTTACGGATTATTTTATATGATTTTCTAAAGTTTTTATTAATTTCTGGAATTTATTTAATTATTTAAATTAAACTTTATCCGAAACAGTGTTTGCTGGCGTCAGCATGACGTCAGGACCAGTGGGTCCCACCTGTCATACTCAGTTAGGTTTAATTAGGGTTTAGCTAATTAATTACTGTTCAATTAAGCTAACTAATTAATTAGACTAATTAAGCAGGATTAATTAGATTAATTAATTCACTAATTAATTAATTTAATTTAATATTTAATAATTTTAATTTTACATTTTTATTTTCATTTTTTTTAAATCCAGGGGCTAGGCCCCACACGTCATTGGGCCAGGGGGGGTGGGGCCCGGCTGTCGGTGGCCCAGAGGCCACAGCGAGCGGGCACGGGCGTGCGGGCGCCAGGTCGCCTGGACCCGGGCGTGCGGGCGAGCGGGCGCCGGGGCGCGACGGGGCGCAGGCCGGCGCTGGAGCAGCACGGCGAGGGGGAGGGCAGCGCGCGCGGGCGAGCGGCGGCTGCGGCTGCAGCGGGGCGAGGGGCGCGGCCTCGGCAGGCAGGGCGCGGCGTGCGGCTGCGGGGCGGAGCGAGGCGAGGCGGAGGCGAGGCAGAGGCGAGGCGCAGAGGAGGCGACCGAGCGCGGCCTGGGCGCGCGCGGGCGTAGTCGGGGCGCCGCCCGGCGCGGCGTCCGCGGCGAGTGGGCGAGGGGGAGGGGGAGAGGTGGCTCACGAGGAGGGGGCTCGAGGAGGCGGTGGCCGGCGGGGAAGCGAGGTCGGGGAGGAGGAGGCGGTGACGGAGCGGGGCGGCGCCGGCGCGAGGTGGTGCTGGGGAGGGGCGCCGTCGTCGGGGCGGTGGAGGACGAGGCGTCAACGGGCGGCGGGGCCGTGCGGCGACGGCCCGATCCCGATCCAGTTTTGGATCGGGTGAGGGAGAGAGAAGAGGAGTACGTGGGGGGGGAGTGGCTGTCGGTGGGGGGGGGGGTAGGGTTTGGTGGCCTCCTGGGGAGGCCATATAAGAGGGGGGGAGCTGGGCCGGCCTGGTGGCCGTGGCCCAGTTGGGCCGGGGGGGGTTTCTTTTTTCTTTTATTTTTCTGTTTGTTTTTATTTTATTTATTTATTTCTTTTTATTTAATCATATCTCCTGTTTAGTAAATAGTTAGGCCTCAAAATGGTTTTTGTAAAACATAGCAATTGTCCCAATAATTACTAGGCATCCCCTACTACTACCAAAAATTTGTTTGGAGTCAATTGGAACTCACACAATTTTTATAATAATTAAAATGCATTAATCCTAGCTGTTTTTGTAATTTTAGTGCCACCTATTTAATTTATTTATTGTTGGTTTCAATTTTAGAATAGTCTCTATAATATTTGTCATTTATCGAACATTTTAGTTTCTATGTTGCACCACTTTTATATTTCACTTTCATTTAAATTTGGATTTTGACTTAGGAGTTGAAATGCAATATAATGCTAATGATGATCATGCATTGTTAAACATGATGACATGGCATAATCAAAAGGGTGATTACTGTAGTTAACCACCGGGGGTGTTACAAATCTCCTCCACTAACAAGAATTCTCGTCCCGAGAATTAAGAGGTAGAAGCAAAAAGTTCGGGGTATTCCGCACGAAGATTATCCTCGCGTTCCCAAGTGGCTTTATCTTCAGTATGATTTGACCACTGCACTTTGAGGAACTTGGTAACCTTCTGACGGGTCCGACGTTCAGCTTCATCGAGAATGCGGATCGGATGCTCCTTATACGATAGATCATCATGCAATTCGAGCATTTCGTGATCCACAGCTCGGTGCGGAGATTCCTTGAAGCATTTACGAAGTTGCGACACATGGAAGACGTCGTGGATATGAGAGAATTGCGGCGGCAACTCCAATTTATATGGGATCGAAGGCATAAGAGTATCTCTCGAGTTGAACAAATGAAAAACATCGAGAGCAAAATAGGAAGGGACAATAAGAAGTTTCAAACAGATAGATAATCGTTCGATGTCTGAACAAGGTGTGAAAGGGGTCCAGAGCAACGAGAATAAGTATTGTGTCTGGTACCAGAATAGATCACTAGGATGGTGGCCCGTGAATTACATACGAGGCCACGTGCAAAGGACACATTAGAATCAGGGTTGAACAGGAGAGTCAGGTTTTGATCCAGTGGACCTGTGGGTTATGGGCCCACCATGTGGTTCGAAAGTAGGAAGGACGTTGACGTACTGCACGGTCATGGTAGCAAGGTATGTCAGATAGCCTGTCATCTATGTCGGCGACAACATCGGTACCAAGGGCGAGGGACGAAGAGAACTATTTTCCTGCTCGTTGAACGAGGCGGACCAATAGGCAAAGTTCTCATCCATCGGTGGTTACCGAAATGTCATCAACAATAGTAACAGTGTTTTACTGATCGAGTGGTACAACGAGGTGCTTACCTAAGCAGGGAATTGTTACTGCTTAGATCATATAGATCACAAGAAAGGTTAAACAAAACAATGGAAAGGAAAATGTGATCATCAGATTAAACAGAACAATGGAAAGGAAAATGTGTTTAAACACATATTTCAGGGGTATATCCTTCGCAAGGACAAGCAGAGCATGATATCCATGACAAGATAAAAAGTAGAAAACCCTTTAGGTGAGGGGAGAAAAATTTCATGGCATTATCCATACAACGGTATTTGGATAATTGTAAAAGAAATTTTTGGCATTATGCTTCAAATGTTCTCATTGAAGATCGGAGTACCGCAGTCATGCTCCGAGATAACATTGACATGGTCTTCCAGTAAAGGTCAGACTTTGGATACACAAAGGATCCATCAAGAGACAATAGGGTTGCTAGAAGTTTCGAATTCACACATCATAGTTCATTTGCCGGCATTACGGTCATAAACAACACGAGGACCAAGAAGGAATGGTGATGGTGAGAAGTAACACTTGTATCAAGAATTCTCAAGAGGTGGTGAAATTCCCACGACATCCTTGACATAAAAGGTGGTAATTTTCCAAGGTAAAGAAGAACAAATGCTGGATAGCAAGGAACTCAAGGTACAACACAAAACACGAACAAGTTTGTGTTGGGGAGGAGGAAGGGCCATAAAGTGGTCGATGATTATTGCAAATCATCGAGGGCAAGGATAGTATTTCCCCTCAAGAATTCGATTGATATCTTAGAGCAAGTTAGTATATTGATGGTGATCACGACTAATTTGTCGAGACGCTCTTTGAAGATCCATCGAGCAGCAAAGACATCAGGAAAAAGGAATGACGAAGCGAAAGATTATTGGAACCACGGTTACGACACAAACTCAAAGTCAAGTTTGTTGTTCGAGGTGAGATGATAAGATGAGGAAGATCGACGTAAGCTTAGCTCATCGTCCAAAGTTGTGCTCCGGGAATAAGGACCAGGTAGCACTGTTAGTATTAGCACGATAATGATGTAGCTGTTCAGGATAGGAATGACTTGAAGAATTATTAATCTCGTAAGCAACAAAAATTACTTAGAGTTATTGAATCGGAGTGCGGAAGCGATTCACTTATCGGTGTTCTCGAGTGACTAACAACTCAGAACCCGGAAGAATTGGAATTGGTGAGAAGCAATACTAGAAGAAGACTCATAGGAAGCAATACAGTGCTTTGATATTCTCGAGATACCAGAGGGTAAAACTCGAAGGTAGAGCAGAATAGAGGTTGGACAGGTGAAATGATCTGCAGAGGACAATTATTTTAACCTGTCCGAGGAATGGGATCAAAGAAGAACAATCATGGTTGGAACCACGATTGCAAGGGGCCAATTCACAGATACAAGATGAACTTATAACAAGGGAATAATTATTATTACAAGAAGCTTCCACGATAGGATCTACATCATTTCCCTGGGCATGAACACAAAGGTTCAAGGTCGACTCCCACTTCTTCAATGCATAACCTTCCATTCACTCCTCGCTTTCGAAGAAATTGTAGGGTTAAAAATTTATCTGACGAAACACCAGTAGAGTATAACCCGCATAACTTTTGGGTTCACATGTTCTGGGGGAAAAGCATAGGTTCAACCCATTGGGGCATCTTAGGAACGTATACCACGAACTTCAGGAGTAAATAACTCAAGCTCGAGAGCGGAGCAAGGTTGGCAAAGCAGAGAATACAATTTACCAAAGGCAATATGTATCAGGGGAAAACTCACAAGACTTTGGATGTTAAGGACAATATCGGATGATAACTCATCAAAGGATCTGAGGGTCCATAACAGAGCTGACGTGAGCATAGGCACACAACCAGAAGAAGAATCAATGCAAAGGCATTAATTCAAAGCTCAAATGCAAAGGAGTTATGATTTCCAAAGCAAGGGATCAGAAGCAATTGCTCTGATTAAGGATGGTTAATTGAATAGACTTAGGGGTACAAGCGACGGCAAATAGATTGGTCGAGAATCCAGCTCATGTTCGGGATGATGTTTGAGCCGGAAAGAAAATTTCTAAGGATTAAGTGATGATTGCGATTATTCGCACACACATTGAATCCATAGGAACAGAATGACAGTCACAAAGGATTTTAGTAAATATTGCTAGACATGTGGAATTAACCATAGTGCAAGCAGGCAAGGAAAATCAAGAGCAATGGGCTGCACAGGATTTTCGGGAGATCAGATAGCAATTCAATGTGTTCTGGAAAGCACTTGAATAACTGGGGATGAATGGATCCCCGGTAATGTGAGGAATTATTCGTAGGTGTATTCGGGCGGAAAGGAACCGCAAGGCAGTAGGTTCAGAGAATTCTCGAAATGTCGAATAGTATTTCGATATGTCGGATAGAACCCGAGAGTAATTTGAACGATTATATGAACGACAGGGGGAAGTAGTTTTCCATTGGAGTTTATCGGTGGTCAGGAACTGCAAAGCAGTGGGCACAGGGTTTCGAGAAACATCGAGGAGTATCCGTAGAATCTTCTTGCGAAGCAAGCGATCATCGGTAATGTCGGGGCTCTCCGGGAGGAAGTATTTACGAGAACCTAGAGTTTAGAGTTAGTAAAATCATTTAACCCGAATAGAAGAGAGATCAGAGTCCCAGAGTAAAGGTCGAGGAGTAAAAGATACTAATACCACCCATTCGGTGACGTGGGCCCGTAAGCCACACAGCCAAGTTAGTAAAACAGTTTTTAGACCACTAGACTCAACTTCGGCCAAGGAGTTGGAAAGGGGGTTCCTACAGGCAGTCGGCTCTGATACCAACTTGTGACGCCCCCGGCCCAATCATGCACTAATCATACACGCAAATGCACACGATCAAGCCTAAGGACTCACGGGAAGATATCACAACACAACTCTAAAACATAAATAAAGTCATACAAGCTTTATATTACAAGCCAAGGGCCTCGAGGGCTCGAATACATAAGCTTGCGTACAAGCGTCAGCGGAAGCATCAGATATCTGAGTACAGATATGAAACAGAAACAGAAAGGCCTTTAGAAAGGTGGGGCAAAATAAAACACTACGATCGAAAGGCGAAGGCCTCCTGCCTGGGACCCTCCGAACCTACTCCTGGTCGTCAGTCAACTCGTAGGAGTATCCATCCTCTGGGTAGTAGTAGTAGTCAATCGACGGGGCATCTGTCTCAGGGGCTCCGTCATCTTGTTACGACAAACTGATATGGGAAGAAAAGGAAAACAAAGCAACCGTGAGTACTCAGAAGTACTCAGCAAGCAAGGATCTACACTACATATGCAACATTTTCAAAGGGAGGCTGTATATGTGGACTGGGCTACAGAAATGCCAGAATAGAGAGGAGGCCTAGTCCTATCGAAGACTAGCATCTTCAGAGGTCTTGCAGCAATAGAAGAGAGTAGCATAGTACAATATAATGTAGTAGTAATAATAAGTCTCATCCTCACCCAGAGATCCTTTCTCGACTCCCTGCAAGAAAGCAATCCCAGAGCCATACAGTCATCAACCTCGTCCTGAGATCCCTTCTCGACTCCCTGCGAGAAGCAATCCCAGAGCCATAGTATCCAAGTATCCAGTTCTAAAATTGTATCAATCAGGATACAACTCCGAGTGTCCTTTACCGTAGGACCGGCTATCGATAGAAGTGTTCTTCCCTGCAGGGGTGCACCAACATACCCAACACGCTCGGTTAACTCTGGTCGGACACACTTTCCTGGGTCATGCCCGGCCTCGGCCAAACGATACACCGCAGCCCTACCTAAAGCTCAGCAGAGAGGTCCCCGCCGGTCTACATCCTAAGCACTCAGGGGTCTTGGGCCATCGCCCTGTGCACTCCGGGTCATTGTGTGCAGGGTGGATACCAGCACCGCCTCGGAGGGTCGGTACGATCCGACCGTGCCACAATGCTGAACTGGACGTCTGACAGAACTGTCGGCTGATGCCACGATGCAGAACGCCCATACTATGCCCACGTGATGGTTAGTGCTATCAGGCCAGAGGCCTGCTCGGATCAAATATCCAAATCGTTATTGGACTAGGGCTTGCGGTAACGAGCAGAGACTCACGAAAGATGTGACCCCGTCGCCCCGTCTCGAGGACTTGCTGCAAGGGTTAAGAATGCCCGGCCGCGCCTCGTATTCATCATTCGGGCACCACACTGGCACCCGTCTTCACAACACTCGCCTCTCAGGCGCACGCGGGTACCCCTCAGGGTCGACCCGCCTTTCCAAGTAACAACAGTACAGTCCAAGTATCCGTGTGTCCATAACATCAGGGGAATCCGAGCTATCACCCTCGTTGGATTCCTACTCGATGTATCCGTCAAGGTGAACTCGGAGGAATCACCCTCACTGGGTTCACACTTGAGGTGTTGTACGACGGCGTCGTTATCGGAAGCGGTGAAGGAGGAATCACCCTCGATGACCACGACCGAATAGCTACTCTACAGAGTTAACATCAGAAGTGCTACAAGAGGTTTCACCCTCGGCACTTGATAGTAACGATGTAGTGTCGTTACAACTAAGGGGGAGGGGTGATGTGCGGTGTCGGGGCCTGGTCTTCAATTCCCGTTGATCGGGTCTTCTGACAATCCAGCGCGGCAGTCGGGATAAGTGGGGTCACTGATAGGTCTCTACCCAGCCTAAACTAAGCAGTTTAGGATATGCAGGTAATTATCAACAGCAGGTTACAATAAACAGGCTATGCATCAGAATAGGTAAAGCAGCAGCAGCAGCAATTCTAATGCAAGCATGAGAAAATAGAATGGGCGATATCGGTATGCTCAAGGGGGGGGGCTTGCCTGGTTGCTCGGCGGCAAGGGCAAGGTCGTCAACGGTGGCTTCGGTCTCCGGAGCTGCATCGGTCTCGGGGACGACGTCGATGTCGGGGGCTACCGAGAGAGAAGAGGGGGAGGAAACAGTAAATACTAAGCAAACAAGTGCATGAAATGTCAATAAGCAGAGCTAGCGGTGTTCTATCGTAGGGCTAGGTAATACCGACGAAAGAGAAAAACATCCGGGAAAGTATTCCCTGTGTCCGGCTTTTCGGACAGACGAAAAGAGGGGAACGATTGCACGTTCGGATAGTTAGGGACATGTGGCGGATGAACGGACCACGTATTCGGATTCGTCTCGTCGTTCTGAGCGACTTTCATGTACAAAGTTTTTCGATCTGAGTTACGGATTATTTTATATGATTTTCTAAAGTTTTTATTAATTTCTGGAATTTATTTAATTATTTAAATTAAACATTATCCGAAACAGTGTTTGCTGACGTCAGCATGACGTCAGGACCAATGGGTCCCACCTGTCATACTCAGTTAGGTTTAATTAGGGTTTAGCTAATTAATTACTGTTCAATTAAGCTAACTAATTAATTAGACTAATTAAGCAGGATTAATTAGATTAATTAATTCACTAATTAATTAATTTAATTAAATATTTAATAATTTTACATTTTACAATTTTTTTTTCATTTTTTTAAATCGAGGGGCTAGGCTCCACACGTCATTGGGCCAGGGGGGTGGGGCCCGGCTGTCGGTGGCCCAGAGGCCACAGCGAGCGGGCACGGGCGTGCGGGCGCCAGGTCGCCTGGACCCGGGCGTGCGGGCGAGCGGGCGCCGGGGCGCGACGGGGCGCAGGCCGGCGCTGGAGCAGCATGGCGAGGGGGCGGGGCAGCGCGCGCGGGCGAGCGGCGGCGGCGGCTGCAGCGGGGCGAGGGGCGCGGCGTGCGGCTGCCGGGCGGAGCGAGGCGAGGCGGAGGCGAGGCAGAGGCGAGGCGGAGGCGAGGCAGAGGCGAGGCGCAGTGGAGGCGACCGAGCGCGGCCGGGGCGCGGCCGAGCGCGGCCTGGGCGCGCGCGGGCACGGTCGGGGCGCGGCCCGGCGCGGCGTCCGCGGCGAGAGGGCGAGGGGCAGGGGGAGGGGTGGCTCACGAGGAGGGGGCTCGAGGAGGCGGTGGCCGGCGGGGAAGCGAGGTCGGGGAGGAGCAGGCGGTGACGGAGCGGGGCGGCCCGTGCGCGGTTGGTGCTGGGGAGGGCGCGTCGTCGGGGCGTGGAGGACGAGCGGCAATAGCGGCGGGGCCTTGCGGCACGGCCCGATCCTATCCAGTTTTGGATCGGGTGAGGAGAAGAGAGAGAGTACGTGGGGGGGGGGATGTGGCTGTCGGTGGGGGGGGTAGTGTTTGGGGCCTCCTGGGGGAGGCCATATAGAGAGGGGGGGAGCTGGGCCGGCCTGGTGGCCGTGGCCCAGTTGGGCCGGGGGGGGGTTCTCTTTTCTTTTATTTTTCTGTTTGTTTTTCTTTTATTTATTTATTTTTCTTTTTACTTAATCATATCTCCTGTTTAGTAAATAGTTAGGCCTCAAAATGGTTTTTGTAAAACATAGCAATATTCCCAATAATTACTAGGCATCCCCTACTACTACCAAAAATTGGTTTGGAGTCAATTGGAACTCACACAATTTTTATAATAATTAAAATGCATTAATCCTAGCTGTTTTGGTAATGTTAGTGCCACCTATTTAATTTATTTATTGTTGGTTTCAATTTTAGAATAGTCTCTGTAATATTTGTTATTTATCGAACATTTTAGTTTCTATGTTGCACCACTTTTATATTTCACTTTCATTTAAATTTGGATTTTGACTTAGGAGTTGAAATGCAATATAATGCTAATGATGATCATGCACTGTTAAACATGATGACATGGCATAATCAAAATGGTGATTACTGTAGTTAACCACCGGGGGTGTTACATCCCCCAACTCCTCTGCCGTCGCCGTCGATCGCCCTGCCCGATCGAGCACACCCTCGACGCCGGCCGTCGCCCGAGGCCGCCCTCGACCTCACCGCCGCCGCCCGAGGCCGCCCTCGACCTCACCGTCGCCGCCCTCGGCCTCACCGCCGCCGCCCGAGCCCGAGCCCGCCCTCGCCGCCGACCGTAAGGCTCTCCCTTTCCTTTCCTCTCCCCTGCCCTCCTCTCTCTCTCTCTCTGCTAGGGCAATTCATATGTTGCTGCTGTGATGATGTTCATATGAACCCTAGATTTGTTTAGGGCAGTAGGCATTTTTTTAGCATTTAGGAAAAAAGATTATAATTTTTTTTAGGAAATTAGCTAGGGCAAATTTTTATGAAAATGCTTAAACAGTAATTCCATTTAGCTTTAAATTAACAGAGGGTATATAAATAATAGTAGCATTTAGCTGTAAATTAATAGAGGCTATAAACAAAAAACAGTAGCATTTAGCTATAAAAAATTATTTGGACTATTTGAATTATTTGGACTATGGACCTGAATCTGGTCCAAATTTCATTCAAATGAAATTTAAATTATTTGGACTATGGACCTGAATATTTTTGAAGAAATTGGGTGTAGGTACTAAGGTCTTGCTGTGGAAATTTTGGTGAGGTCAGAAGTGTTAGAGAAAATGGAGTTCCTTTGCAATTTCTAATAAGGTCAAGTATTGTTGGAATATTTGCTCTAAAACAATTCGGATGAAAAGAAAATAATGTGTGTGTGTGTGAGAGAGGAATAGCTAGAACATAATTTGGGTTCTGTCCTAGGCAGAGAAGTGTTTAGTGAGGTCATTTTGCAAAGGTTAAAGTAATTGTTGCTATATAAACGAAAAAGAAGATTGATGTTATATGATATATGTCATTGATGTTCATTTGCATATTTCATTATTGTTGATTATATCTTTTCATTGAAGTGGTCATGTTATATCTTTTCATTGAAGTGGTTCGACTGTGCCCAAGTGGACTTTTGTTGTTTGCAGAGAATGAAGCCGAGTGGCCTATGTTTTGCCGGAATGTTGATTCATTTCCGTTCCGGCAAATTTCAGGCGCTCGATTTGTCCACTTTGTAGCAAAGGTCATGCAGAAATTTTCCATGAATTTCGGCATGACTTGTGCTACAAACTAGGACATATCGAGTGCCCGGGATTTGCCGCAACGGCAATGAATCAACATTCCTGCAAAACATAGGCCTTTTTTATGTCATTATTCATTTTATTAGGTTTAGAATTAATTGATTAGATTTAATCGTAGGAAACATGGCTAGCAACTATGAAGGATAGGGTTCTGGTGATTGCAACGTCTACGAGGCGGCAAACGCCTATTTGAACCTTCTCGACGAGCAACGGTTGTTGCAGGGCCCACCTGTCACATCTGAGACTGAGACCGACATCGAGACTAGCGCTGAGACTGAGACCGGCGCCGAGACCGGCACCGAGACTAGCGAAGCCGGTATAGAACCGAAACGGAAGAGGATGCGGCACCCAAACCAGCTCATCACTACTAGACTAGTGGTCACGGAGGTGGACTCCGGCAATTTTGAGCCAAAAGAGCCTGCAGAAGCGCGCGCGTGCTACGGCAATCAAATAGGCTGCATCCTACGGGCAACCGCCACCATCAACGATGAGAAACTAAAGAAGATACCAGATATGGATCACTCCCTCCTAACTAAGCTGCACCAGGTATTCTTGTTCCCGGGCCGGGATGAAATCAAATATACTCGACCGTGGCAAGACCTGGCAATGAAGAAGATAAACAAACGCGCCATGGGCAAGTTTAGCGGCGCATTGTCCGCCTGGAAAGTAAGGGTGAAACATCGGATCATCGCCAAAAAGGAACCCTACTCCGAGATTGTAAAGGATAATCCGACAATTACGGAAAAGCAGTTCGAAATATTCAAGAAGGCTTGTGTTGCCGAAGATGCCAAAGAAAAGTCGGAGTACATGAAGGGGCTCCAAGAGATGAACATGGGGTGCCACCACCTCGGAAGCCATGGTTACGCGGGGAAGAGGCCCATATGGGCCAAGGAGGACACGGAACGCGAAAGTCTGGGGATCCCAGACCCCTTGGCGGAGTTCACCATCCCGCAGGAGCGTGATGTCATCAGGGCCCAGTACCGTTGGGACCCAGTCAACAAGGTTTTCGATACGAACGCGGTCACAAAGGAGTTCATGAGACTGCTGGTAATTATTAATTTACCCCCTAATTTTAGCTTCTGATCAATTCGACTGCACATTTAATCACATTTGTAAAACGATCCACGTTCCTTTTGCAGAAAGAGCAGCACAGGATTGCGGCTGAAAGCGACTCGCCGTCTGAGGCATTGGCGAGGCCCAAGTGGGACACCCCATTCAACCGGCCTTCAACATATTGAAAGGACTCCCGGTGGACACTCGGCCGTCGTATGGACGCGTGCACGGCATCGGAGATGGCGCCACGTGGAAGAAGTTGAAGGAAATATGCCCTAGAGGCAATAATAAAGTTGTTATTTATATTTCCTTATATCATGATAAATGTTTATTATTCATGCTAGAATTGTATTAACCAGAAACTTGATACATGTGTGAATACATAGACAAAACACAGTGTCCCTAGTATGCCTCTACTAGACTAGCTCGTTAATCAAAGATGGTTAAGTTTTCTAACCATAGACATGTGTTGTCATTTGATGAATGGGATCACATCATTAGGAGAATGATGTGATGGACAAGACCCATCCGTTAGCTTAGCATTATGATCGTTAAGTTTTATTGCTATTGCTTTCTTCATGACTTATACATATTCCTTTGACTATGAGATTATGCAACTCCCGAATACCGGAGGAACACCTTGTGTGCTATCAAACGTCACAACGTAACTGGGTGATTATAAAGATGCTCTACAGGTGTCTCCGAAGGTGTTTGTTGGTTTGGCATAGATCGAGATTAGGATTTGTCACTCCAATTATCGGAGAGGTATCTCTGGGCCCTCTCGGTAATGCACATCGTGATAAGCCTTGCAAGCAATGTGACTAATAAGTAAGTTACGGGATGATGCATTACGGAACGAGTAAATAGACTTGCCGGTAATGAGATTGAACTAGGTATAAAGATACCGACGATCGAATCTCGGGCAAGTAACATACCGATGACAAAGGGAATGCCGTATGTTGTCATTGCGGTTTGACCGATAAAGATCTTCATAGAATATGTAGGAACCAATATGAGCATCTAGGTTCCGCTATTGGTTATTGACCGGAGATATGTCTCGGTCATGTCTACATAGTTCTCGAACCCGTAGGGTCCGCACGCTTAACGTTCGATGACGATTTGTATTATGAGTTATGTGTTTTGGTGACCGAAGATTGTTCGGAGTCCCGGATGAGATCACGGACATGACGAGGAGTCTCGAAATGGTTGAGAGGTAAAGATTGATATATTGGACAATAGTATTCGGACACCGGAATGGTTCTGGGTCGTTTCGGGTATTTTTCGGAGTACCGGGAGGTTACCGGAACCCCCTGGGGAAAGTAATGGGCCAACATGGGCCATAGGGGAGAGAGAGGGCAGCCCACAAGGGGTGGCGCCCCCCCCCCCATGGGCAGTCCGAATTGGACTAGGGAAGGAGGCGCGGCCCCCCTTTCCCTCTCCCTCTCCCTCTCCTTCACTCTTTCCACCTCCATGAGAAGGATAAAAAGGGGGGGCGAATCCTACTAGGTTTGGAGTCCTAGTAGGACTCCCCCCCCCATGGCGCGCCCCCTTGGCCGGCCTCCTCCCTCTCCTCCTTTATATACGGGGGCAGGGGGGCACCCCAAAGCACACCAATTGTTCTTAGCCGAGTGCGGCGCCCCCTCCACCGTTTACTCCTCCGGTCATATTGTCGTAGTGCTTAGGCGAAGCTCTGCGCGGATCACTTCACCATCACCGTCACCACGCCGTCATGCTGACGAAACTCTCCCTCGACACTTTGCTGGATCAAGAGTTCGAGGGACGTCATCGAGCTGAACATGTGCAGAACTCGCAGGCACCGTACATTCGGTGCTTGATCGGTTGAATCGAGAAGACGTTCGACTACATCAACCGCGTTAAGCTAATGCTTCCGCTTTCAGTCTACGAGGGTACGTGGACACACTCTCCCCCTCTCATTGCTATGCATCTCCTAGATAGATCTTGCGTGAGCATAGAATTTTTTTGAAATTGCATGCTCCATTTCCCAACAGTGGCATCCGAGCCAGGTCTATGCGTAGATGATATGCACGAGTAGAACACAAAGAGTTGTGGGCGATGATAGTCATACTGCTTACCACCAACGTCTTATTTTGATTCGGCGGTATTGTTTAATGAAGCGGCCCGGACCAACCTTACATGACCACGTTCATGAGACCGGTTCCACCGACAGACATGCAACTTGTTGCATAAAGGTGGCTGGCGGGTGTCTGTTTCTCCAACTTTAGTTGAATCGAATTTGACTACGGCCGGTCCTTGTTGAAGGTTAAAACAGCAAACTTGACGAAACGTCATTGTGGTTTTTATGCGTAGGTAAGAACGGTTTTTGCTAGAAGCCCGTAGCAGCCACGTAAAACTTGCAACAACAAAGTAGAGGACGTCTAACTTGTTTTTGCAGGGCATGTTGTGATGTGATATGGTCAAGACATGATGTGATATACGTTGTTGGATGAGATGATCATGTTTTTTAAAAGTTATCGGCAACTGGCAGGAGCCTTATGGTTGTCGCTTTATTGTATGAAATGCAATCGCCATGTAATTGCTTTACTTTATCACTATGCGTTAGCGATAGTTGTAGAAGCAATAGTTGGTGAGACGACAACGACGCTACGATGAAGATCAAGGTGTCATGCCAGTGACGATGGAGATCATGACGGTGCTTTGGAGATGGAGATCAAAGGCACAAGATGATGATGGCCATATCATGTCACATATTTTGATTGCATGTGATGTTTATCTTTTATGCATCTTATTTTGCTTAGTACGGCGGTAGCATTATAAGATGATCCCTCACTAAAATTTCAAGGTATAAGTGTTCTCCCTGAGTATGCACCGTTGCGACAGTTCGTCGTGCCGAGACACCACGTGATGATCGGGTGTGATAAGCTCTACGTTCACATACAACGGGTGCAAGACAGTTTTGCACATACGGAATACTCGGGTTAAACTTGACAACCCTAGCATGTACAGACATGGCCTCGAAACACTGGAGACCGAAAGGTCGAATGTGAATCATATAGTAGATATGATCAGCATAGAGATGTTCACCATTGAAAACTACTCCATCTCACGTGATGATCGGACATGGTTTAGTTGATATGGATCACGTGATCATTTAGATGACTCGAGGGATGTCTATCTAAGTGGGAGTTCTTAAGTAATATGATTAATTGAACTAAATTTATCATGAACTTAGTCCTGATAGTTTTTGCATATCTATGTTGTAGATCAATGGCCCGTGCTACCGTTCCCTTGAATTTTAATGCGTTCCTAGAGAAAGCTAAGTTGAAAGATGATGGTAGCAACTACACGGACTGGGTCCGTAACTTGAGGATTATCCTCATTGCTGCACAGAAGAATTATGTCCTTGATGCACCGCTAGGTGAAAGGCCTGCTGCAGGAGCAGATGCTGATGTTATGAACGTCTGGCAAGCTCGATCTGATGACTACTCGATAGTTCAGTGTGCCATGCTTTACGGCTTAGAATCGGGACTTCAAAGACGTTTTGAACGTCATGGACCATATGGGATGTTCCAGGAGTTGAGAGATATGAAGTCTCCAACAAGTTCTATAACTGGAAGATGGAGGAGAACAGTTCTGTCAGTGAACACATACTCAGAATGTCTGGATATCATAATCACTTGACTCAACTGGGAGTTAATCTTCCGGATGATAGTGTTATTGATAGAGTTCTTCAATCACTGCCACCAAGCTACAAAGGCTTCGTGATGAACTATAACATGCAAGGGATGGATAAGACAATTCCCGAGCTCTTCGCTATGCTCAAAGCTGTGGAGGTAGAAATCAAGAAGGAGCATCAAGTGTTGATGGTTAACAAGACCACTAGTTTCAAGAAAAAGGGCAAAGGAAAGAAGGGGAACTTCAAGAAGAATGGCAAGCAAGTTGCCACTCCCGGGAAGAAGCCCAAGTCTGGACCTAAGCCTGAAACTGAGTGCTTCTACTGCAAAGGGACTGGACACTGGAAGCGGAACTGCCCCAAGTATTTGGTGGATAAGAAGGATGGCAAAGTGAACAAAGGTATATTTGATATACATGTTATTGATGTGTACCTTACTAATGCTCGTAGTAGCACTTGGGTATTTGATACTGGTTCTGTTGCTCATATTTGCAACTCGAAACAGGGGCTACGGATTAAATGAAGATTGGCTAAGGACGAGGTGACGATGCGCGTCGGGAATGGTTCCAAGGTTGATGTGATCGCCATCGGCACGCTACCTCTACATCTACCTACGGGATTAGTTTTAGACCTAAATAATTGTTATTTGGTGCCAGCGTTGAGCATGAACATTATATCTGGATCTTGTTTGATGCGAGACGGTTATTCATTTAAATCAGAGAATAATGGTTGTTCTATTTATATGAGTAATATCTTTTATGGTCATGCACCCTTGAAGAGTGGTCCATTTTTGTTGAATCTCGATCGTGGTGATACACATATTCATAATATTGATGCCAAAAGATGCAAAGTTGATAATGATAGTGCAACATATTTGTGGCACTGCCGTTTAGGTCATATTGGTGTAAAGCGCATGAAGAAACTCCATGCAGATGGACTTTTGGAATCACTTGATTATGAATCATTTGATGCTTGCGAACCATGCCTCATGGGCAAGATGACTAAGATTCCGTTCTCCGGAACAATGGAGCGAGCTACTGACTTATTGGAAATAATACATACTGATGTATGCGGTCCGGTGAGTGTTGAAGCTCGCTGCGGGTATCGTTATTTTCGGACCTTCACAGATGATTTGAGCAGATATGGGTATATCTACTTGATGAAACATAAGTCTGAAACATTTGAAAAGTTCAAAAGAATTTCAGATTGAAGTAGAAAATCATCGTAACAAGAAAATAAAGTTTCTACGATCTGATCGCGGAGGCAAATATTTGAGTTACGAGTTTGGTCTTCATTTAAAACAATGTGGAATAGTTTCGCAACTCACGCCACCTGGAACACCACAGCGTAATGGTGTGTCCGAACGTCGTAACCGTACTTTATTAGATATGGTGCGATCTATGATGTCTCTTACCGATTTACCACTATCGTTTTGGGGTTATGCATTAGAGACAGCTGCATTCACGTTTAATAGGGCACCATCTAAATCCGTAGAGACGACACCGTATGAACTGTGGTTTGGCAAGAAACCTAAGCTGTCGTTTCTTAAAGTTTGGGGTTGCGATGCTTATGTGAAAAAGCTTCAGCCTGATAAGCTCGAACCCAAATCGGAGAAATGCATCTTCATAGGATACCCAAAAGAAACTGTTGGGTACACCTTCTATCACAGATCCGAAGGCAAGATCTTTGTTGCTAAGAATGGATCCTTTCTAGAGAAGGAGTTTCTCTCGAAAGAAGTGAGTGGGAGGAAAGTAGAACTTGATGAGGTAATTGTACCTTCTCTCTAATTGGAGAATGGCTCATCACAGAAAACAGTTCCCGTGATGCCTACACCAATAAGTGAGGAAGCTAATGATGATGATCATGAAACTTCAGATCAAGTTACTACCAAACCTCGTAGGTCAAACAGAGTACGTTCCGCACCAGAGTGGTATGGTAATCCTGTTCTGGAAGTCATGTTACTAGACCATGACGAACCTACGAACTATGAGGAAGCGATGATGAGCCCAGATTCCGCGAAATGGCTTGAGGCCATGAAATCTGAGATGGGATCCATGTATGAGAACAAAGTGTGGACTTTGGTTGATTTGCCTGATGATCGGCAAGCCATAGAGAATAAATGGATCTTCAAGAAGAAGACCGACGCTGACGGTAATGTTACTGTCTACAAAGCTCGACTTGTTGCGAAAGGTTTTCGACAAGTTCAAGGGGTTGACTACGATGAGACCTTCTCACCCGTAGCGATGCTTAAGTCTGTCCGAATCATGTTAGCAATTGCCGCATTTTATGATTATGAAATCTGGCAAATGGACGTCAAAACTGCATTCCTTAATGGATTTCTCAAAGAAGAGTTGTATATGATGCAACCAGAAGGTTTTGTCGATCCTAAAGGTGCTAACAAAGTGTGCAAGCTCCAGCGATCCATTTATGGACTGGTGCAAGCCTCTCAGAGTTGGAATATACGCTTTGATAGTGTGATCAAAGCATATGGTTTTATACAGACTTTTGGAGAAGCCTGTATTTACAAGAAAGTGAGTGGGAGCTCTGTAGCATTTCTAATATTATATGTGGATGACATATTGTTGATTGGAAATGATATAGAATTTCTGGATAGCATAAAAGGATACTTGAATAAGAATTCTCAATGAAAGACCTCGGTGAAGCTGCTTATATATTGGGCATCAAGATCTATAGGGATAGATCGAGACGCTTAATAGGACTTTCACAAAGCACATACCTTGATAAAGTTTTGAAGAAGTTCAAAATGGATCAGTCAAAGAAAGGGTTCTTGCCTGTGTTGCAAGGTGTGATGTTGAGTAAGACTCAATGCCCGACCACTGTAGAAGATAGAGAGAAAATGAAAGTCATTCCCTATGCCTCATCCATAGGTTCTATCATGTATGCAATGTTGTGTACCAGACCTAGTGTGTGCCTTGCTATAAGTTTAGCAGGGAGGTACCAAAGTAATCCAGGAGTGGATCACTAGACAGCGGTCAAGAACATCCTGAAGTAACTGAAAAGGACTAAGGATATGTTTCTCGTTTATGGAGGTGACAAAGAGCTCGTCGTAAATGGTTACATCGATGCTAGCTTTGACACTGATCCGGATGACTCCAAGTCATAAACTGGATACGTATTTATATTGAATGGTGGCGCTGTCAGTTGGTGCAGTTCCAAGAAAAGCGTCGTGGCGGGATCTACGTGTGAAGCGGAGTACATAGCTACTTCGGAAGCAGCAAATGAAGGAGTCTGGATGAAGGAGTTCATATCCGATCTAGGTGTAATACCTAGTGCATCGGGTCCAATGAAAATCTTTTGTGACAATACTGGAGCGATTGCCTTAGCGAAGGAATCCAGATTTCACAAGAGAACCAAACACATCAAGAGACGCTTCAACTCCATCCGTGATCAAGTTAAGGAGGGAGACATAGAGATTTGCAAAATACATACGGATCTGAATGTTGCAGACCCGTTGACTAAGCCTCTTCCACGAGCAAAACATGATCAGCACCAAGACTCCATGGGTGTTAGAATCATTACAATGTAATCTAGATTATTGACTCTAGTGCAAGTGGGAGACTGAAGGAAATATGCCCTAGAGGCAATAATAAAGTTGTTATTTATATTTCCTTATATCATGATAAATGTTTATTATTCATGCTAGAATTGTATTAACCGAAAACTTGATACATGTGTGAATACATAGACAAAACACAGTGTCCCTAGTATGCCTCTACTAGACTAGCTCGTTAATCAAAGATGGTTAAGTTTTCTAACCATAGACATGTGTTGTCATTTGATGAACGGGATCACATCATTAGGAGAATGATGTGCTGGACAAGACCCATCCATTAGCTTAGCATTATGATCGTTAAGTTTTATTGCTATTGCTTTCTTCATGACTTATACATATTCCTTTGACTATGAGATTATGCAACTCCTGAATACCGGAGGAACACCTTGTGTGCTATCAAACGTCACAACATAACTGGGTGATTATAAAGATGCTCTACATGTGTCTCTGAAGGTGTTTGTTGGGTTGGCATATATCGAGATTATGATTTGTCACTCTAAGTATCGGAGAGGTATCTCTGGGCCCTCTCGGTAATGCACATCGTGATAAGCCTTGCAAGCAATGTGACTAATAAGTTAGTTACGGGATGATGCATTACAGAACGAGTAAAGAGACTTGCCGGTAACGAGATTGAACTAGGTATAAAGATACCGACGATCGAATCTCGGGCAAGTAACATACCGATGACAAAGGGAATGACGTATGTTGTCATTGCGGTTTAACCGATAAAGATCTTCGTAGAATATGTAGGAACCAATATGAGCATCCAGGTTCCGCTATTGGTTATTGACCGGAGATGTGTCTCGGTCATGTGTACATAGTTCTCGAACCCGTAGGGTCCGCACGCTTAACGTTCGATGACGATTTGTATTATGAGTTATGTGTTTTGGTGACCGAAGATTGTTTGGAGTCCCGGATGAGATCACGGACATGACGAGGAGTCTCAAAATGGTCGAGAGGTAAAGATTGATATATTGGATGATAGTATTCGGACACCGAAATGGTTCCGGATCGTTTCGGGTATTTTTCGGAGTACCGGGAGGTTACCGGAACCCCCCGGGGAAAGTAATGGGCCATAGGGGAGAGAGAGGGCAGCCCACAAGGGGTGGCGCCCCCCCCATGGGCAGTCCGAATTGTACTAGGGAAGGGGGCGCGGCCCCCCTTTCCCTCTCCCTCTCCCTCTCCTTCCCTCTTTCCACCTCCTTGAGAAGGAAAAAAAGGGGGGGGGCAAATCCTACTAGGTTTGGAGTCCTAGTAGGACTCCCCCCCATGGCGCGCCCCCTTGGCCGGCCTCCTCCCTCTCCTCCTTTATATACGGGGGCAGGGGGCACCCCAAAGCACACCAATTGTTCTTAGCCGTGTGCGGCGCCCCCCTCCACCGTTTACTCCTCCGGTCATATTGTCGTAGTGCTTAGGCGAAGCTCTGCGCGGATCACTTCACCATCACCGTCACCACACCGTCGTGCTGACGAAACTCTCCCTCGACACTTTGCTGGATCAAGAGTTCGAGGGACGTCATCGAGCTGAACGTGTGCAGAACTCGGAGGCGCCGTACGTTCGGTGCTTGATCGGTTGAATCGAGAAGATGTTCGACTACATCAACCGCGTTTTGCTATGCATCTCCTAGATAGATCTTGCGTGAGCGTAGAATTTTTTTCAAATTGCATGCTCCGTTTCCCAACAGAAGTACTACCGTGAGACCACGGCGGAGAGAAAGGAAAGACGGAGGTTAAATAAAGATAACATCGACAAGAAGGTTGAGATTGCGGTTGATAAGAAATCAACTGAGACAGTCAAAGCAGCGGTAGCTGCCGCAAAAGAGGAGATGGCAGCTTCGTATAGTGTCTTGGTTCCGGCTATCGTCAGTTGGACCAAGCAAAATCCAGATAAAGAGGCAGCGGACTTTCCCCTTTCCAACTTCTTCGGGAGCAGCTCGTTTAGCGCACCTGTTCCACACCCACTAGCAGCCCGTCCTCCATCTCTGGCGTGCTCGGCGGGGCTTCGTCTTTGGCTGAGCTCGACGCCCTCATGGTGTGATGCCCCCGGCTTAATCGTGCACTAATCATACACGCAAATGCACACGATCAAGCCTAAGGACTCACTTGAAGATATCACAACACAACTCTAAAACATAAATACAGTCATACAAGCTTTATATTACAAGTCAGGGCCTCGAGGGCTCGAATACATATCTCGATGGCATACAAGCGTCAGCAGAAGCATCAGATATCTGAGTGCAGATATAAAAGAGAAATAGAAAGGCCTTTAGAAAGGCGAGGCAAAATAAAATGCTACGATCGAAAGGCGTAGGCCTCCTGCCTAGGACCCTCCGAACCTACTCCTGGTCGTCGGTCATCTCGAAGTAGTAGCCATCCTCGGGGTGGTAGAAGTAGTCGTCGGTGGGGCAGCGTTCTCAGGGGCTCCGTCATCTGGTCACGACAAACTGGTATGGGGAGGAAAAGAATGCAAAGCAACCGTGAGTACTCCGAAGTACTCAGCAAGCAAGGATCTACGCTACATATGCAACATTATCAAAGGAAGGCTGTATATGTGGACTGGGCTGCAGAAATGCCAGAATAGAGAGAAGGCCTAGTCCTATCAAAGTCTAGCATCTTCAGCAACTTCAAACATCTTCAACGATCTTGCAGCATTAGAAGAGTACAGTATATCATAATGTAAAGTAGTAGTAGTATCAAGTAAAAGTCTCGCCCAGAGATCCTTCCTCGACTCCATGTGAGAAAGCGATCCCAGAGCCACATATCCAGATACCATTCCAAGTTCTAGTTGTATTGATCAGGATACAACTCCGAGTGTCCTTTACCGTAGGACTGGCTATCGATAGATGTGTTCTTCCCTGCAGGGGTGCACCAACTTACCCACCACGCTCGCTTAACTCCGACTGAACACACTTTCCTGGGTCATGCCCGGCCTCGGCCAAACGACACACCGCAGCCCTACCTACAGCTCAGCAGAGAGGTCCCCGCCGGTCTACCTCCTAAGCACAAGGGGGTCTTGGGCCTTCGCCCCTCGCCCTCCGGGTCGTTGCGTGCAGGGTGAACCAGGCTCCACCACTACCGGATGGTGCCGGCCCAGCCCGGCCACAGTGCTGAACTGGACGTCTGACAGAGCTTTCGGCTGATGCTACGATGCAGAGTGCCCATAACTATTCCCACGTGATGGTTAGTGCTATCAGGCCGTAGCCCTGCTCGGATCAAATATCCAAATCGTTAGAGGACTAGGGGCTTGTGGAAACGAGCAGAGACTCACGATCGATGTGACCCCGTCGCCCCGTCTCGAGGACTTGCTGCAAGGGCTAAGAATGCCCGGCCGCGTCTCGTAAAATAACTCATGGGTAACTATCCATCATTCGCGGGTACCCCTCAGGGTCGACCCGCCTTTCCAAATATCAGTATCAACAGTAATGTAAGGCATCCGTGAGGCTACCATATCAAGGGGAATCCGAGGCATCACCCTCGTTGGACTCCCACCTGATGTAAAATCAAGGTGGACGTAGGAAGAATCACCCTCGAGGTCCACGCTTTAGGTGTTGCACGACTTCGTCATTATCGGGGGTGGTGTAGGAGGAATCACCCTCGCTTACCACGACCGATTAGCTAACCTACAAGGTTATCATCAGAAGTGCTGATGAGGTATCACCCTTGGCACTTGATAGTAACCCAGTAGTGTCGAGCAACGAAGGGGAAGTGAGGTGCGGTGCCGGGGTCTGATCTTCGATCCCGTTGAACGGGTCTTCTGATACTCCAGCGGGGCAGTCGGGATAAGTGGGGTCACTGACGAGTTTCTACCCAGTCTATTCTAAACAGTTTAGGATGAACAGGAAGGTATCAACAGCTGGTTACAATAAACAGGCTATGCAGCAGAGATTGGATAACAGTAACACATTAGCAAAATCTAATGCAAGCATGAGAAAATAGAATAGGCGATATCGGGATGATCAAAGGGGGGGGGGCTTGCCTGGTTGCTCGGCGGCAAAGGCAAGGTCGTCGGTGGTGTAGCCAATCACCGGAGCTGCGTCGGTCTCGGAGGCTACGCCGGTACCGGGATCTAATGAGAGAGGAGAGGGGGAGGAAACAGTAAATAATAAGCAAACAAGTGCTACACAATGTAGGCTTATGACAATGCGCAGTGCCGGGTGTGTCCTAACGTATGATTGCATGTCGCCGAGGAAGGGGGAATCCATCCGGGAATATTTTCCCGGTTCCGGACATTTGTCAGACTGATGACTGGAGGGGAACGGTTCCATGTTCGGATAGTTAGGGACGTGTGGCGGACGAACGGACTGCGTATTCAGATTCGTCTCGTCGTTCTGAGCAACTTTCATGTACAAAGTTTTTCGATCCGAGCTACGGTTTATTTTCTATGATTTTCTAAAGATTTTAATATTTTCTAGAATTATTTTTATTTAATAAAATCAAGATTATCCAGAATAGTGCATGATGATGTCAGCATGACACAGAGGTGACATCAGCAGTCAACAGGAGGCGTTGACTGGTCAAACTGACTTGTGGGCCCCACATGTCATTGACTGATTAAGCATTTATTTTAATTAACATTTTAATTATTTCCAAAATTAGTTAAATTAGCGTGGGGCCCACCTGTCAGTGGCCCACGCTGCCCAGTCAGCAGGGTTGACCTAGTCAACCCTGACTGGTGGACCCGCTGGGCCCATGAGCAGAGTCACAGGGGCGGGGCCCGCCTATGCCACGTCGGCACCGTCGCCGGAACAACGGCGGCGACCAGAAAACGCGGCGGCGACGCATGGGACCTGCCGGAAATCGCCTACAGGGCTCGGGAGCGAGCACGGCTGGGCGCGTTCGAAAGTCCGTTCAGCGCCGCGTCGAATGGAGGCGGTGGCCGGAGCTGGGATGGCCGGAATGCTCGCCGGCGACGAGATTGGTGGAAGCCGAACCACGGCGAGCTACGGGATCTCGCTAGGGGGCACGACAACGCGCGCTTCTGGGCTCATTCGAACAAGAGAGATGTGCTGCGTCGATCTATGGCGCTAGCGCGAGTTGAGGCGGCCGGAGCTGAGCGCAACGACGACCGCGGCGGCGCCGGAGTTCTGGCCTCGGGGAAATGGCCATAGGAGGCACGCGGGGACGCGTGGGCGGTGGCATCAGACTCGCACGAGCTCCAGGAGCTCGATGCTGGCCTCGGCCGCACGTGGCAGTGACGGGGACCACGGCGGCGAGCTCATCGGCGGCAGCACGTTCGGGCATAGCGTAGCAGCTAGCTAGCGAGCGTGCGCGACCAAAAGGAGAGGGAAGGGAGGTGGAGGAGCTCACAGTGCAGGCGCACTGAGGCCCGTTGGCGGGTTAGTAGCAGTAGAACGGTGGGGATCGTCAGAGAGGCGCCGGCGACCGAAGCAAAGGGGGCGGAGAAGATCGACGCCTGTGGAGCTCCCCAGCTCCACGAGAGGGCAGCAGACGACGTGGTCGACCACGGCGGAGACGAGGGACACTTCGATGAGGCGAGGCGAGGCCGGTGGCTGCGAGCATGGCATCGAGCGGCGGCGGTTCCGTTCGGCTGCTCTCGGATCTGATAGGAGAGAGGGGAGGGGAGCGAACGGAGAGTGGGGAAGGAGTGGATAGGGACGGGGACGGAGAGGGCTAGGGTGGTCCTTATCCACCCAGCCAGCCGCGGGCATCGCCGTGTCAGCGCTGGAGGCGGCGAGCGCGCGTGCGACCACAGGCGTGGCGACAGCAAGGAGGAGGGAGACGATGAAGGCCATGATGGGTTGGGCCAGCCACTGTACCACTCAAGCCCAGGTGCACAGTGCTGCTGCGGGCCTTTCCATTTAATGTTTTCTGTTTTATTTTAACAGAGGGTTTTGCAGTATTTTGGAGCAGCCAAAATATTTAACAAAAATGTGGGGCTTGGCCACACATTTACTTTGGAATATTCTGAAGTGCCACAAAAGTTTGGGCAACATTTGAATCTTTCTAGAATTTTCAAAAATGATTTTAGGCATTTTATAGTGCTGTTTTGCACTATTTTAAATGTTCTGGCCCAAAACAAGTTGATGGTGATGTTGTTTTCCTTAGCAACATTTGTTTTAGATTATTGCCAACAAGATGAACATTTTTCCCACCATTTTTGAGAAACTTTATTTTGCACTTGAATTTGAATTGAATTTCAGAGAGAATTTTGAACTTGAGTTGCTTAACTACTGTGATTAACATTGCAAGTGAACATGACATGGCATGATTAACAGAGTGTCACAGGGTTTATTACAACAGGGGTG
The DNA here is from genome assembly GCA_011799875.1 of Thinopyrum elongatum. Taxonomy (NCBI): domain Eukaryota; kingdom Viridiplantae; phylum Streptophyta; class Magnoliopsida; order Poales; family Poaceae; genus Thinopyrum; species Thinopyrum elongatum. The sequence goes on along the minus strand of CM022300.1, from coordinate 22,458,651 downwards.
TTACACACGGTACCTGTCACACCGGCCCTCTTCAATATATGTATAATCTCCCGTTTCCGTTGCCTTTCAGATGTCTCACGTCGCAGACATGTCTTTGCAGGCCGACGTAACCCCGTGCACCATATTGTACACCATCGACGGCCAGAAGGTGGACGTGGGAAAGGCGACGATAGTGAAGCCGAAGGAACAATTGTTCCACAGCCGGCCAATCCCCCTTGACATCTTCAAGGTTTCCGTGGCTAGTGTCGAACCGGGTGTAACACCCCTGTGTAATAGCCACTGTGATCAGCTGCTAATAATGTCAAGTCATATCATTTGCAGTGCCTAAACATAGTGGTTATCCAAAGCAAATCAACTCCAATCTGAAAATCAACTCAAATTCATAAGTGAAATATGAAGCTGATCAAACACTGTTGGAAAAATGTTCATTAATTGGCAAATAATCCAGGAACATTTATAAAACCATCATCAAAATAGTTGGAGTTAGATAAGTGACTCAACCAACTTGAAACAGCACCAAAACAGAGTTATTAAATCTATTTAAAATCATATTAAATTCAAATGAAATCCAAATCTGTCCAAACAAGTTTTCGGTGATGGGTAATATTGCATTGCATTATTTGGACCAAGTCTCATATTTTACAAAAGTGCAGAAGTGCCCTAACTAATTCAGAACAGAAAAGAATAAAAAGAAAAGGGCAGACACAGAAAGTGGAAAATGGAAAAGGCCTACTGTGCACTAAAGCCTGCGTGAACAGTAGTCGGCCTAGCGCCGCAGGCCAGGCCTAGCCACCAGGGTCGTCTCCCTCCTCCCCGTGTCAGCGCGCGCGCGCCTCTGAGCCGGCGATGGCCAGCTGTTGGCCATCCCCCGGCGCCGCTGCCGCCGCGGCACGGATAAGAGCATCCCCGCGGCCCCAGGGCGGAACCCTAGGCCATTCTCCCCCTCTCTCCCTCGCTCGCATCGTTCCCTTCCCCTTCAGATCCTCCTCGACAGAACGCCGCCATCGTCGTCGCTCGCTGTTGCCGCGGCCACCGTCCTCCTCGAGCCGCCGTTTGCTGTCCAGCAGCTGCGCATCGCCGTCCTGAACCTCCTCGTAGACGCGCACGAGCCGGAGCGACCTCGAGCCGCCGCCAACGGTCTTCTTCCTCCTTCGGTCGCCGCCGTCTTCCTCGACTCCGGCAGCGCCTCGGCAGCTCCTAAGCTCCCACAGGATTTACTTAGCCGCACAGTGAGCTCCTCCCTCCCTCCTCTTCTCTCCTCGCGCTGCGTTCTTCGCCGTAGCCACCCTACCGCCATGGCCGCACTCTGGTCGCCGCCGGCGAGCTCATAGCCATCGCTGCAGTGCACCTCACGCCGCGTTAGTGGCATCACCGAGCTTCTGGTGGTCACGCGCATCGTTCGCAAGCATCAGCTTGGCTCGGGCGAGCTCCTATGCTCGAACCCGAGCACGACCGAGCTTCTGTCGCCGCCGATGTGGACGCCGCCATCGATTTAGGTCACCTCCGACGAAAGCGTTAGCACCACTCGACGCGCGCGAGCATTAGCTCATGAACGCAAGTGACCGCGCGTGATTTGGCCCTCTGTAGAGGAATCCCGAGCCACTCCGGCGAGGCGCCGCCGCGTATTCGGTCGCCGGCGTCGCTCCGGCGACGTCGCCGACGTGGCATGGGTGGGTCCCACCCTAGAGCCACTGACCATGGGCCTTTGGGGGCCCCAGGTGACTGGTTGACCCAGTCAACTGCGCTGACTAGGCAACCCAGTCACTGACATGCGGGCCCCACCACAATTAGTTAATTAAAAATGTTTTAAAAATTAAAAGTTAATTAGTTATACTAATTGTCTCGCTGACAGGCTGGGCCCACCTCCTAATTAACCCTGTTAATTAATTTAACTCACTGTTAGTATAACAGAGGCTGACATGTGGGTCCCACTGGACCCACATGTCAGGTTTGACTCTAGTCAGCCGCTGTTGACCACTGATATCACAGTAACATCATGCTGACATCATAATTCATTCTGTTAATAAAAATAATTCCAGAAAATCAAATAAACTTTAAAAATTAATAACTTTCAAACCGTAGCTCAGATCGAAAAAGTTAAAACATGAAAGTTGCTCAGAACGACGAGACGAGTCTGATCGTGCCATCTGTTTCCTTGTCGGAACCTCCTACGTTGGAGAACTCGTAACTCCAAACGCGTATCTGATAGATGAATAGTGACTAATCACCGGTAAATAAATCCCACGATAATCCTAAAATAACTACAATGACCTAGATGCATCTTTAGGCAACCCTGCACTGCATCATAGTCATAGCATACCCTGTATTGCATCATTGATGTGTATTTATTTGTTTCCTCCCCCTCTTCTCTCTCGGTAGACCCCGACGTCGACGTAGCTCCTGAGGCAGACGCCGCTCCGGAGTACGACTACGTCCCCGACGACCCTGCCCTTGCCGTCGAGCAGACAGGCAAGCACCCCCATTTTGAGCATTCCGATATCGCCGACTCTCTTCTCTCTTATGCTTCCATTAGAAGTACTGCTGCCACTGTTGTCCTATATCTGCTGCATAGCCTGTTTACTTGTAACCTGCTGTTGATACTTTCCTGCTATCCTAAACTGTTTAGTATAGGATGGGTAGAGCCTTATCAGAGACCCACTTGTCCCGACTGCCCCACTGGACTCTCAGAAGACCCGAGCAACGGGATCGAAGATCAGACCCTGGCACCGCACGTCACTTCCCCCTTAAATTGCGCGACACTACTGGGTTACTATTGAGTGCCGAGGGTGATACCTCGTCAGCACTTCTGATGATAACCTTGTAGGTTAGTTAATCGGTCGTGGTAAGCGAGGGTGATTCCTCCTACACCACCCCCGATAACGACATCGTCGTGCAACTGTTCAAGTGTGGACCTCGAGGGTGATACCTCCTTCATTCACCTTGACGAGAACATCAGGTGGGACTCCATCGAGGGTGATTCCTCAGGGTTCCCCTTTGGTGTCAGACACACGCAGACCTTGGTTACTATGACGGAACACTGAACCATGATATTAAAGACGGGTCGGCCCTGAGGGGTACCCGTGCGAGCATGAATGCGAAGTGATGTGGAGTCGGGTTGACCTGAGAGGTGCCCGCGAGATAACTACGAGGCATGGCCGGGCATTCTTAGCCCTTGCCGCAAGTCCTCGAGACGGGGCGACGGGGTCACATCGATCATGAGTCTCTACTCGTTTCCGCGTGCTCCTAAACCACTAAACGGTTTGGATATTTGATCCGAGGGGCCTCTGGCCTGATAGCACTAACCATCACGTGGGCATAGTATAGGCGTTCTGCGTCGTATACTTCAGCCGAAGCTTAATAGACGTCAGCAACTGAGCGGCACACGCTGGGTTGGACTAGGAACGCAACCGCACTTGTATAAGGGGTTGCTAGGTCTGCTCACCGGTGGTGTACGCAACGTGCAGGAGCGTCCGGGGCGATGGCCCAAGACCCTTGGGGGCATAGGTTAGTCCGGCGTGCTGACCTCTCTGTTAAGTATTTGGTCGGGTTGCGGCGTGTTGCTTAGCCGAGGCCGGGCATGACCCAGAAAAGTGTGTCCGGCCGGAGTTAAGCGAGCGTGGTGGGTAAGTTGGTGCACCCCTGTAGGGAAGAAACTTCTATCGATAGCATGTCCTACGGTAGCGGACACTCGGAGTTGTATCCCGATCGGTACAACTAGAACATGACTTGAGATGAGAAATGGATAGTACGGCTATGGGATTGCTTTCTCGCAGGGAGTTGAGAAAGGATCTCTGGCCGAGGTTGATGATACACCGCTACTACTTTACATTGTGTAATCTGCACTCTTCTAATGCTGCAAGAATGATGAAGATGATTGAAGATGCTAGTCTACGATAGGACTAGGCTTTTCCCTTCTATTCTGGCATTTCTGCAGCCCAGTCCACATATACAGCCCCCTTTGAAAATGTTGCATATGTAGTGTAGATCCTTGCTTGCTGAGTACTTCGGATGAGTACTCACGTTTGTTTTACTTTCTTTTTCCCCATATCCCTTTTGATGCCACCAGACGTCGGAGCCCCAGAGCCAGACGCCCCTGTCGACGACCACTACTACTACCAGCCCGGAGAGTACTACTACTATGAGGAGCCGACCGACGATCAGGAGTAGGATTCGGAGGGTCCTAGGCAGGAGGCCTACGCCTTTCGATCGTAGTATTTTATTTTACCCCGCCTTACTAGAGGCTTATCTCTGTTCTGTAATATATCTGTACCCAGATATCTAATGCTTCCGCTGACACTTGTATGCCATCGAGCTATGTATTCGAGCCCTCGAGGCCCTGGCTTGTAATATAAAGCTTGTATGACTTTATTTATGTTTTAGAGTTGTGTTGTGATATCTTCAAGTGAGTCCTTAGGCTTGATCATGTGCATTTGCGTGTATGGTTAGTGCACGATTAAGCCGGGGTCGTCACAGGTTGGTATCAGAGCCAACTGCCTCTAGGAGTCCCCCTTTCCAACTCTTTGGCCGAAGTTGAGTCTAGTGGTTGAAAAACTGTTTTACTAACTTGGCTGTGTGGCTTACGGGCCCACGTCGCCAACTGGGTGGTATTAGGATCTTTTATTCCTCATCTTTACTCTGGGACTCTAACCTCTCTTCTATTCGGGTTTAATAAAATTTACTAACACCGACACTTAGGATCTCGTAAATTCTATCCACCCGGAGAGCTGGATTCAGTGCGATTTCCCTGTCATTGATCTGATTAGTCTGATAATCATTTTCCTTTCCATTGTTTTGTTTAACCTTTCAAATTCGAGATCTTCTATATTTCTCGTCATCGAATGACAATCTTGAATCTTCTTATTTCAGATGGACCGTCTGTTTTCACCTCGCTCTACGACGCAGCTTGTGCTTCGCACCTATGCTCGAGACGTCCCTGGGTTTCCAGCTGTTCTGATCGCCCTCTTGATCAGGCTGGGATATCGCTGGTGCCCCGAGTACATGGTCTACGAGGTTTATCGTGAGTTCAACCAGGAGCAGTACTATGCTGATGTTTGCATCTACGATCAGCAGGACGACTCTGACACTGAGCTACACCGTTTTCACGGTATCGACGTGACGATTGAGATGGCAGTCCATGATGCCGCCTACTCTGCTGTTGCATGTCTTCGAGGACAGTTCAACACTGACTTGGATGCCTCTGAGTATCGGTACATTCCGTATGTCCCTGCTGGAGATGCTACTGGATACTACACAGCTGTCTGTGCCCCGTACGAGCCTCGTCGCTACAATCAGCGAGTTCTGATTTACTGTACTCAGGCTCTGGATCGCACTGTTCGGGCTCTTGCTGTCGAGTTGTTTGCCACTCGAGCACGACTCTACGAGGCTATGACGCAGTTGCTACCAGCTGTTCGTGCAGGGATACATCCGGAGCACATTCTTTACCCGAGCAGGACCGAGATGCCATCAGGGATCGATTGGCCTGCTGTGGGAGGTCACACGCCTGCACGTGGACCTCTTCTTACAGTTCGAGACCGGGTTCTGCATCAGAGTGCACATGGAGCGCAGGATCCTTCTGCGACGAACGTCCGTCGTCCACACTTGCAGCTACCCCGTTTCAGTGGTTTTCTCTGATGTTGATGTAGCCTTTGCTATGTCTCATTGTGTACTTCCTTACCGCATGCCTGCGCGCCGCCTAGCATGTCTAGCTTTTAAATTTGCGCCGTTATGCTGCCCGAACGTAACCGACTCTATATGGACCTGTAAGACTTAATGACTACTATTAAGCATCTGTTCTACTACTTAAATTCCATCGTGTTACATCATGCATATCGCTAAACACTCGCATTGGCTTCTGCTGAACTACCCCTGTTGATTTAGCAGGATGGGTGATAACAATCCACATCCGCCGCCACCGCCTGACTATATGGCTGCTATGATGCAACAGTTTGAACTCAACCGTCAGTTCATGATGAGGATTATGCAACAATTCCCCCGTCCCAATGCCGACCATCAGCCAGCTTCAATCACACTACCAGAGTTTGTCCGACTCAACCCATCGATATTCCGCAACACTGTTAATCCGCTGGATGCCGATGACTGGTTGCATGACATCTTTTATGAGATGGAGTCAGCTGATGTTCCCCCTGTCAGCTATGTCACTTTCGCGACATACTTTCTGAAGGGACCCGCAGCACAATGGTGGGCCACTCACCGACAGACCCTACCACCTGGTACCGTCGTCACTTGGGCAGAATTCAAGATTGCTTTCCGTGCTCGCTACATTCCTCAAGTTGTCATAGCACGGAAGAAGGCCGAGTTCCATAGTCTCGTTCAAGGTAACAAGTCTGTGGAAGTTTATCAGCGCGAGTTTCTTAACTTGTCTCGCTATGCTGAAGAAGACATTCCTACTGATGATCGAAGGTAGGAGAAGTTCCGTGAAGGGTTGCACCATGACATTCAGTAAGCCCTACTTGTCCAGGACTATCCTGATTTCGCCACCTTGGTGAATAATGAAGGAAATATGCCCTAGAGGCAATAATAAAGTTATTATTTATTTCCTTATTTCATGATAAATGTTTATTATTCATGCTAAAATTGTATTAACCGGAAACATAATACATGTGTGAATACATAGACAAACAGAGTGTCACTAGTATGCCTCTACTTGACTAGCTCGTTGATCAAAGATGGTTATGTTTCCTAACCATAGACATGAGTTGTCATTTGATTAACGGGATCACATCATTAGGAGAATGATGTGATTGACTTGACCCATTCCGTTAGCTTAGCACTTGATCGTTTAGTATGTTGCTATTGCTTTCTTCATGACTTATACATGTTCCTATGACTATGAGATTATGCAACTCCCGTTTACCGGAGGAACACTTTGTGTGCTGCCAAACGTCACAACGTAACTGGGTGATTATAAAGGTGCTCTACAGGTGTCTCCGAAGGTACTTGTTGAGTTGGCGTATTTCGAGATTAGGATTTGTCACTCCGATTGTCGGAGAGGTATCTCTGGGCCCACTCGGTAATGCACATCACTATAAGCCTTGCAAGCATTGTAACTAATGAGTTAGTTGCGGGATGATGTATTACGGAATGAGTAAAGAGACTTGCCGGTAACGAGATTGAACTAGGTATTGAGATACCGACGATCGAATCTCGGGCAAGTAACATACCGATGACAAAGGGAACAACATATGTTGTTATGCGGTTTGACCGATAAAGATCTTCGTAGAATATGTGGGAGCCAATATGAGCATCCAGGTTCCGCTATTGGTTATTGACCGGAGACGTGTCTCGGTCATGTCTACATAGTTCTCGAACCCGTAGGGTCCGCACGCTTAAAGTTCGGTGACGATCGGTATTATGAGTTTATGTGATTTGATGACCGAAGTTTGTTCGGAGTCCCGGATGAGATCGGGGACATGACGAGGAGTCTCGAAATGGTCGAGAGGTAAAGATCAATATATTGGAAGGCTATATTCGGACATCGGAAAGGTTCCGAGTGATTCGGGTATTTTTCGGAGTACCGGAGAGCTACGGGAATTCGTATTGTGCCTTAATGGGCCATACGGGAAAGGAGAGAAAGGCCTCAAGGGTGGCTGCGCCCCTTCCCCATGGACTGGTCCGAATTGGACTAGGGAAAGGGGCGCCCCCTTCCTTCCTTCTCCTTCTCCCTTCCCCTTTTCCTATTCCATGTGGGAGGTGGAATCCTACTAGGACTAGGGAGTCCTAGTAGGATTCCACACCTTGGGCGCGCCCTGTGAGGGCCGGCCTCCTCCTCCCTCCATCCTTTATATACGTGGCCAGGGGGCACCCCATAGACACAACAATTGATCATTGATCTCTTAGCCGTGTGCGGTGCCCCCCTCCACCATAATCCACCTCGATCATATCGCAGCGGTGCTTAGGCGAAGCCCTGCGTCGGTAGCATCATCATCACCGTCACCACGCCGTCGTGCTGACGAAACTCTCCTGTGAAGCTTTGCTGGATCGGAGCTCACGAGACGTCATCGAGATGAACGTGTGCTGAACTCGGAGGTGCCGTGCGTTCGGTACTTGGATCGGTCGGATCGTGAAGACGTACGACTACATCAACCGTGTTGTGCTAACGCTTCCGCTTTCGGTCTACGAGGGTACGTGGACACACTCTCCCCTCTCATTGCTATGCATCACCATGATCCTGTGTGTGCGTAGGAATTTTTTTTGAAATTACTACGTTCCCCAACAGTGGCATCCGAGCCAGGTTTTATGCGTAGATGTTATATGCACGAGTAGAACACAAGTGAGTTGTGGGCGATACAAGTCATACTGCTTACCAGCATGTCACACTTTGGTTCGGCGGTATTGTTGGATGAAGCGGCCCGAACCGACATTACGCGTACGCTTACGCGAGACTGGTTTTACCGCCGTGCTTTGCACACAGGTGACTAGCGGGTGTCAGTTTCTCCAACTTTAGTTGAACCGAGTGTGGCTACGCCCGGTCCTTGTGAAGGTTAAAACAGCACTAACTTGACGAACTATCGTTGTGGTTTTGATGCGTAGGTAAGAACGGTTCTTGCTCAGCCCGTAGCAGCCACGTAAAACTTGCAACAACAAAGTAGAGGACGTCTAACTTGTTTTTGCAGGGCATGTTGTGATGTGATATGGTCAAGACATGATGCTATATTTTATTGTATGAGATGATCATGTTTTGTAACTGAGTTATCGGCAACTGGCAGGAGCCATATGGTTGTCGCTTTATTGTATGCAATGCAATCGCCCTGTAATTGCTTTACTTTATCACTAAGCGGTAGCGATAGTCGTAGAAGCAATAGTTGGCGAGACGACAACGATGCTACGATGGAGATCAAGGTGTCGCGCCAGTAATGATGGTGATCATAACGGTGCTTCGGAGATGGAGATCACAAGCACAAGATGATGATGGCCATATCATATCACTTATATTGATTGCATGTGATGTTTATCCTTTATGCATCTTATTTTGCTTTGTTTGACGGTAGCATTATAAGATGATCTCTCACTAAATTTCAAGGTAAAAGTGTTCTCCCTGAGTATGCACCGTTGCCAAAGTTCGTCGTGCCGAGACACCACGTGATGATCAGGTGTGATAAGCTCAACGTTCATCTACAACGGGTGCAAGCCAGTTTTTGCACACGCAGAATACTCGGGTTAAACTTGACAAGCCTAGCATATGCAGATATGGCCTCGGAACACTGAGACCGAAAGGTCGAGCGTGAATCATATAGTAGATATGATCAACATAGTGATGTTCACCATTGAAAACTACTCCATTTCACGTGATGATCGGTTATGGTTTAGTTGATTTGGATCACGTGATCACTTAGATGATTAGAGAGATGTCTATCTAAGTGGGAGTTCTTGAGTAATATGATTAATTGAACTTAAATTTATCATGAACTTAGTCCTGGTAGTATTTGCAAATTATGTTGTAGATCAATAGCTCGCGTATAGCTCCACTGTTTTATTTTTGATGTGTTCCTAGAGAAAACTAAGTTGAAAGATGATAGTAGCAATGATGCGGACTGGTTCCGTGATCTGAGGATTATCCTCATTGCTGCACAGAAGAATTATGTCCTTGATGCACCGCTAGGTGACAGACCTATTGCAGGAGCAGATGCAAACGTTATGAACGTTTAGCAAGCTTGATGTGATGACTACTTGATAGTTTAGTGCGCCATAATTTACGGCTTAGAATCGGGACTTAAAAAAAACATTTTGAACGCCACGGAGCATATGAGATGTTCCAAAGAGATGAAATTGGTATTTCAGACTCATGCCCGTGTCGAGAGGTATGAGACCTCTGACAAGTACTTTGCCTACAAGATGGAGGAGAATAGCTCAATCAGTGAGCATGTGCTCAGAATGTCTGAGTACTACAGTTGCTTGAATCAAGTGGGAGTTGATCTTCCGGATAAGATAGTAATTGACAGAATTCTCTAGTCACTATCACCAAGTTACTGGAACTTCGTGATGAACTATAATATGCAAGGGATGACAAAAATGATTCCCGAGCTCTTCGTGATGCTGAAATCAACGAAGGTAGAAATCAAGAAAGAGCATCAAGTGTTGATGGTTAACAAGACCACTAGTTTCAAGAAAAGGGCAAAGGAAAGAAGGGGAACTTCAAGAAGAATAGCAAGCAAGTTGCTACTCCCGGGAAGAAGTCCAAGTCTGGACCTAAGCCTGAAACTGAGTGCTTCTACTGCAAAGGGACTGGTCACTGGAAGCGGAACTGCCCCAAGTATTTGGCGGATAAGAAGGATGGCAAAGTGAACAAAAGTATATTTGATATACATGTTATTGATGCGTATTTTACTAGTGTTCATAGTAGCCCCTGGGTATTTGATACTGGTTCAGTTGCTAACATTAGTAACTCGAAACAGGAGTTGCAAAATGAACAGAGACTAGTTAATGACGAGGTGACGATGTGTGTTGGAAGTGATTCCAAGGTTGATAAGATCACCATCGCACACTCCCTCTACCTTCGGGATTAGTGTTGGACCTAAATAAATGTTATTTGGTATTTGCGTTGAGCATGAATATGATTGGATCATGTTTATTGCGATATGGTTATTCATTTAAGTCAGAAAATAATTGTTGTTCTGTTTAAATGAATAAAACCTTCTATGGTCATACACTCAATATAAATGGTTTATTGAATCTCGATCGTAGTGATACACATATTCATAATGTTGAAGCCAAAAGATGCAGCGTTGATAATGATAGTGCAACTTATTTGTGGCACTGCCGTTTAGGTCATATTGGTGTAAAGCTTATGAAGAAACTCCATTCCGATGGACTTTTGGAATCACTTGATTATGAATCACTTGGTACTTGCGAACCATGCCTCATGGGCAAGATGACTAAAACGCCATTCTCCGGAACTATGGAGCGAGCAACAGATTTGTTGGAAATCATACATACTGATGTATGTGGTCCAATGAATGTTGAGGCTCGCGGCGGGTATCGTTATTTTCTGACCTTCACAGATGATTTGAGCAGATATGGGTATATCTACTTGATGAAACATAAGTCTGAAACATTTGAAAAGTTCAAAAGAATTTCAGATTGAAGTAGAAAATCATCGTAACAAGAAAATAAAGTTTCTACGATCTGATCGCGGAGGCAAATATTTGAGTTACGAGTTTGGTCTTCATTTAAAACAATGTGGAATAGTTTCGCAACTCACGCCACCTGGAACACCACAGCGTAATGGTGTGTCCGAACGTCGTAACCATACTTTATTAGATATGGTGCGATCTATGATGTCTCTTACCGATTTACCACTATCGTTTTGGGGTTATGCATTAGAGACAGTTGCATTCACGTTTAATAGGGCACCATCTAAATCCGTAGAGACGACACCGTATGAACTGTGGTTTGGCAAGAAACCTAAGCTGTCGTTTCTTAAAGTTTGGGGTTGCGATGCTTATGTGAAAAAGCTTCAGCCTGATAAGCTCGAACCCAAATCGGAGAAGTGCGTCTTCATAGGATACCCAAAAGAAACTGTTGGGTACACCTTCTATCACAGATCCGAAGGCAAGATATTTGTTGCTAAGAATGGATCCTTTCTAGAGAAGGAGTTTCTCTCGAAAGAAGTGAGTGGGAGGAAAGTAGAACTTGATGAGGTAGTAGTACCTTCTCTTGAATTGGAAAGTAGTTCATCACAGAAATCAGTTCCAGTGATGCCTACACCAATTAGTGAGGAAGCTAATGATGATGATCATGAAACTTCAGATCAAGTTACTACAGAACCTCGTAGGTCAACCAGAGTACGTTCCGCTCCAGAGTGGTACGGTAATCCTGTTCTGGAAGTCATGTTACTAGACCATGACGAACCTATGAACTATGAGGAAGCGATGATGAGCCCAGATTCCGCGAAATGGCTTGAGGCCATGAAATCTGAGATGGGATCCATGTATGAGAACAAAGTATGGACTTTGGTTGACTTACCTGATGATCGGCAAGTCGTTGAGAATAAATGGATCTTCAAGAGGAAGACAGACGCTGATAGTAGTGTTTCTATCTACAAAGCTCGAATTGTCGCAAAAGGTTTTCGACAAGTTCAAGGTGTTGACTACGATAAGATTTTCTCACTCGTATCGATGCTTAAGTCTGTCAGAATCATGTTAGCAATTGCCGCATTTTATGAAATCTGGCAAATGGATGTCAAAACTACATTTCTTTAATGGATTTATTAAAGAAGAGTTGTATATGATGCAACCAGAAGGTTTTGTCAATCCTAAAGGTGCTAACAAAGTGTGCAAGCTCCAGCGATCCATCTATGGACTGGTGCAAGCATGTCGTAGTTGGAATATACGCTTTGATAAGGTGATCAAAGCATATGGTTTTATACAGACTTATGGTGAAGCCTGTATTTACAAGAAAGTGAGTGGGAGCTCTGTAGCATTTCTGATATTATATGTGGATGACATATTGCTGATTGGAAATGATATAGAATTTCTGGATAGCATAGAAGGATACTTGAATAAGAATTTTTCAATAAAAGACCTCGGTGAAGCTGCTTAAGTATTGAGCATCAAGATCTATAGGGATAGATTGAGACGCTTAATAAGACTTTCACAAAGCACATACCTTGACAAAGTTTTGAAGGAGTTCAAAAGTATCAGTCAAAGAAAGAGTTCTTGCCTGTATTCAAGGTATAAAGTTGAGTAAGACTCAATGCAAGACCACAGCAGAAGATAGAGAGAGAATGAAAGTCATTCCCTATGCCTCGGCCATAGGTTCTATAAAGTATGCTATGCTGTGTAACCGATCTATTGTATACCCTACACTGAGTTTGGCAAGGGAGTACAATAGTGATCTAGGAGTAGATCACTGGACAACGGTCAAAATTATCCTTAGTGGAATAAGGATATGTTTCTCGATTATGGAGGTGCCAAAAGGTTCGTCGTAAAGGGTCACATCGATACAAGTTTTGACACTGATCCAGATGACTCTAAGTCTCAATCTGGATACATATTGAAAGTGGGAGCAATTAGCTAGAGTAGCTCCGTGCGGAGCATTGTTGACATAGAAATTTGCAAAATACATACGGATCTGAATTTGGCAGACCCATTGACTAAACTTCTCTCACAAGCAAAACATGATCACACCTTAGTACTCTTTGGGTGTTAATCACATGGCGATGTCAACTAGATTATTGACTCTAGTAAACCCTTTTGAGTGTTGGTCACATAGCGATGTGAACTATGGGTGTTAATCACATGGTGATGTGAACTATTGGTGTTAAATCACATGGCGATGTGAACTAGATTATTGACTCTAGTGCAAGTGGGAGACTGAAGGAAATATGCTGTAGAGGCAATAATAAAGTTATTATTTATTTCCTTATTTCATGATAAATGTTTATTATTCATGCTAGAATTGTATTAACCGGAAACATAATACATGTGTGAATACATAGACAAACAGAGTGTCACTAGTATGCCTCTACTTGACTAGCTCGTTGATCAAAGATGGTTATGTTTCCTAACCATAGACATGAGTTGTCATTTGATTAACGGGATCACATCATTAGGAGAATGATGTGATTGACTTGACCCATTCCGTTAGCTTAGCACTTGATCGTTTAGTATGTTGCTATTGCTTTCTTCATGACTTATACATGTTCCTATGACTATGAGATTATGCAACTCCCGTTTACCGGAGGAACACTTTGTGTGCTGCCAAATGTCACAACGTAATTGGGTGATTATAAAGGTGCTCTACAGGTGTCTCCGAAGGTACTTGTTGAGTTGGCGTATTTCGAGATTAGGATTTGTCACTCCGATTGTCGGAGAGGTATCTCTGGGCCCACTCGGTAATGCACATCACTATAAGCCTTGCAAGCATTGTAACTAATGAGTTAGTTACGGGATGATGTATTATGGAATGAGTAAAGAGACTTGCCGGTAACGAGATTGAACTAGGTATTGAGATACCGACGATCGAATCTCGGGCAAGTAACATACCGATGACAAAGGGAACAACGTATGTTGTTATGCGGTTTGACCGATAAAGATCTTCGTAGAATATGTGGGAACCGATATGAGCATCCAGGTTCCGCTATTGGTTATTGACTGGAGACGTGTCTCGGTCATGTCTACATAGTTCTCGAACCCGTAGGGTCCGCACGCTTAAAGTTCGGTGACGATCGGTATTATGAGTTTATGTGATTTGATGACCGAAGTTTGTTCGGAGTCCCGGATGAGATCGGGGACATGACGAGGAGTCTCGAAATGGTTGAGAGGTAAAGATCGATATATTGGAAGGCTATATTCGGACATCGGAAAGGTTCCGAGTGATTCGGGTATTTTTCGGAGTACCGGAGAGTTACGGAAATTCGTATTGGGCCTTAATGGGCCATACGGGAAAGGAGAGAAAGGCCTCAAGGGTGGCTGCGCCCCTTCCCCATGGACTGATCCGAATTGGACTAGGGAAAGGGGGCGCCCCCTTCCTTCCTTCTCCTTCTCCCTTCCCCTTTTCCTATTCCATGTGGGAGGTGGAATCCTACTAGGACTAGGGAGTCCTAGTAGGATTCCACACCTTGGGCGCGCCCTGTGAGGGCCGGCCTCCTCCTCCCTCCATCCTTTATATACGTGGCCAGGGGGCACCCCATAGACACAACAATTGATCATTGATCTCTTAGCCGTGTGCGGTGCCCCCCTCCACCATAATCCACCTCGATCATATCGCAGCGGTGCTTAGGCGAAGCCCTGCGTCGGTAGCATCATCATCACCGTCACCACGCCGTCGTGCTGACGAAACTCTCCTGTGAAGCTTTGCTGGATCGGAGCTCACGGGATGTCATCGAGATGAACGTGTGCTGAACTCGGAGGTGCCATGCGTTCGGTACTTGGATCGGTCGGATCGTGAAGACGTACGACTACATCAACCGCGTTGTGCTAACGCTTTTGCTTTCGGTCTACGAGGGTACATGGACACACTCTCCCCTCTCGTTGCTATGCATCACCATGATCCTGTGTGTGCGTAGGATTTTTTTTTGAAATTACTACGTTCCCCAACAAATAAGGCTATCATGGTCGAAACTGGTCTGAAGAAGCACAAGGAAGCGACCAGACGCACCCGTGAGGCGGGCTCATCTTCGGGCTCGTCCTCCCAGAAGCGCCGCATTTGGATACGACAGAGCATGTACCATCCAGCAGCTCCAGTGTACAGGCCTTTGTATGCTGTACCTCGTCTGCCTCCTCCACCACCGAGGCAGCCTCTGCAAGCTCCAGCACCTCGAGCTCCTGCACCTCGTCCTGACAATGGACTATGCTTCAAGTGTGGCCAGCCGGGTCACCGTGCTAGAGATTGTTCTCAGAAGCAGAATCAGTTGGCTCTTCCTCCTGCTGGCCGTGGTAATGGCCGTGGGAATTCTCAGCCTCGCTACAACAATGTCAGACCTTCTTATGGTCGTGGACAGGCCTTCCATGTCAACATGAATGAAGACCCCGAACAACCAGCAACTGTGATGGGTACACTTCTTGTTAATTCAGTACCTGCAACTGTTTTATTTGATTCAGGGGCATCGCATTCATTCATGTCAGAACATTTTGCACTCTTGCATGACGTTAAGTGTGAAACACTACACCATCCGTTAGTTGTAAACACTCCCGCGGGTCGGTGCCAAGCCACCATATTCAGCCCCGAAGTCACCGTTGTGATTGAAGAGAGAAAGTTTCAGGCCTTCCCCATAATTCTGAATAACTCCAACATTGACCTTATACTGGGAATGGATTGGTTGAAGGCTCACTACGCCTCAATCAATTGTGCCACTAAATTGGTACACCTCCTTCATCCATCAGATGAGTTAGTGAACTACCGAGCTCATATCACTCAGAACGCCGAGGCTCAGATTTATGCCTTGAACGCGTTGAATGCTTCTCCGCTTGAGGGGATCGAGAACATCCCAGTTGTCTGTGACTTCCCGGATGTTTTTCCAGAAGAACTTCCAGGAATACCCCCTGCTAGAGCTGTCGAGTTCGTCATTGACTTGAAGCCTGGCACCACTCCTATTGCGAAGCGTCCTTACAAGATGCCACCGCATCACCTTATTGAGCTTAAGGAAGAAATCGATAAATCACTCAGGAAGGGCTTCATCCGTCCTAGTTCCTCTGCCTGGGGAGCACCGTCTCTCTTTGTCAAAAAGAAAGATGGTATGAATAGGTTGGTTCAAGATTACCGTCCTATCAACCAGGCAACCATTCAGAATAAATATCCGCTTCCCCGGATCAATGATTTATATGATCAACTTGCTGGATCATCGGTGTTCTCTAAACTCGACTTGAGGTTGGGTTATCACCAGATCTGTGTCCGTGAAGAGGATATTCCAAAGACTGCATTCGTTACTCGTTATGGCTCCTATGAATACACCGTCATGTCATTTGGCCTAACGAATGCTCCAGCTACGTTCTCCCACTTAATGAATTATATATTCATGGATTACCTCGACAAGTTTGTCGTGGTATATCTGGACGATATTCTGGTATATTCGAAGAATAAGGAAGAACATGCCGAACATCTTCGCCTTGTTCTGGAGAGGCTTCGAGAGCACAAGTTATATGCCAAGTACTCCAAATGTGAATTATGGCTTTCCGAAGTGACCTACCTTGGACATGTGATTTCCAAGGACGGTATTGCCGTTAACCCGGAGCGTGTTCAGGCTATCCTTGACTGGACTCCTCCGAAGAATGCCAAGCAAGTCCGAAGCTTCCTCGGTCTAGCCAGTTATTGCCGTCGATTCGTCGAGAACTTCTCCAAGATCACCAAGCCCCTGACTAATCTGCTCCACAAAGGCGTTAAATTTGAGTGGACAGACAAATGTCAGGAAAGTTTCCAGACCCTCAAGGACAAGCTTACTTCTGCTCCAGTGCTTGCTCCTGCTGATTCTCGCAAGGACTTTGTGAAATATTGCGACGCCTCTCGTCAAGGATTAGGCTGTGTCCTAATGCAAGAACGAAGAGTAATTGCGTATGCTTCACGTCAATTGCGTCCGCATGAAGAAAATTATCCAGTGCATGATCTTGAACTTGCTGCAGTGATCTGTGCATTAAAGTTATGGCGTCATTACCTTCTGGGTAATCGGTGTGAGATCTATACCGATCATCAAAGCTTGAAATATTTGTTCACTCAGCCGGATCTTAATCTCCGTCAGCAACGATGGTTGGAAACAATTACGGACTATGACTGTGGTATTTCATATACCCCGGGCAAGGCTAACGTGATGGCTGATGCCCTGAGCCGCAAGTCATATTGTAACAACCTCATGGTTAGGCGAGCTCAACCTCGTCTTTATGCAGAACTGACTCAGCTGAATCTGCGAATTGTTCCCAGGGTTCTCTTAATAACCTTGTGGTACAGCCAGATCTTCAAAAGGCTGTTAAGGAAGCGCAAGCCAAAGATGCTGAAATTGACTTGATGAAGAAAGAGCTTCACCTTGATAAGTACTGGGATTTCTCAGTTGCTGAAGATGGAACATTATATTTCAGAGACCGCATCGTAGTACCTCGCTTCGAGCTTATGACTGACAAGGTCATAAAGGAAGCTCATGATACACCGCTGTCTATCCATCCGGGTAGTACCAAGATGTATCGCGATCTTCGACAGAGGTACTGGTGGTCTAGAATGAAGCAGGACATTGCTCGATATGTTGCTGAATGTGACGTATGTCGTCGCGTGAAAGCAGAACATCAGAAGCCTGCTGAAATTCTTCAACCACTCCCCATTCCTTTGTGGAAGTGGGATAAAGTGCAGATGGATTTCATTACTGGTCTTCCCAAGTCTCAGAAAGGTCACGATGCTATTCTTGTCGTCGTCGACCAACTCTCCAAGGTTGCTCATTTTCTGCCTGTCAAGGAGACTATCACTGCTAGCCAACTAGCAGAGCTGTATATCTCCAGAATCGTTTCACTCCACGGCATTCCGAAGGAGATCAGTTCGGACTGTGGCGGTCTTTTCACGTCCAAGTTCTGGGAAAGTTTCCAAGAAGCTATGGGGACTCACATTACATGGAGTTCAGCTTATCATCCTCAGTCCCAAGGCCAAGTTGAGCGAGTTAACCAAGTACTAGAAGATATGCTTCGCGCTTGTGTTATATCATTCGGTAAGAAGTGGGAAGAATCTCTCCCATTTGCCGAATTCTCATATAATAACAGTTATCAAGCCAGCTTGAAGATGGCTCCATTTGAAGTGTTATACGGACGTAAGTGTCGAACCCCTCTGAACTGGTCAGAAACTGGGGAACGACCACTCGTTGGACCGAACATTATTCAACATGCTGAAGAACAAGTCAGAATTGTCCGAGAAAATCTCAAAGCAGCTCAGGACCATCAAAAGAGCAATTATGATCGCAAGCGATGGGGTCTGACTTATCAACCGGGTGATCAAGCTTATCTGCGTGTCACTCCTATGAAGGGCACCCGTCGTTTCGGAATTAAGGGCAAGCTAGCTCCTCGCTATATTGGTCCCTTTCGCATTGTGGCCAGACGTGGACAGGTGGCTTATAAATTGGAGTTGTCGCCACAATTCTCTCATATTCATGATGTCTTCCACGTGTCGCAACTTCGCAAATGCTTCAAGGAATCACCGCACCGTGCAGTGGATTACGAGATGCTTGAGTTCCAAGATGACTTATCTTATAAGGAGCATCCGATCCGCATCCTTGATGAAGCTGAACGTCGAACTCGTCAGAAGACGACCAAGTTCCTAAAAGTGCAGTGGTCGAATCACACTGAAGATGAAGCCACTTTCCTTCTACCTCCTAAATTCTCGGGACGAGAATTTCCTTTAGAGGAGGAGAACTTGTAACACCCCTGTGTAATAGCCACTGTGATCAGCTGCTAATAATGTCAAGTCATATCATTTGCAGTGCCTAAACATAGTGGTTATCCAAAGCAAATCAACTCCAATCTGAAAATCAACTCAAATTCATAAGTGAAATATGAAGCTGATCAAACACTGTTGGAAAAATGTTCATTAATTGGCAAATAATCCAGGAACATTTATAAAACCATCATCAAAATAGTTGGAGTTAGATAAGTGACTCAACCAACTTGAAACAGCACCAAAACAGAGTTATTAAATCCATTTAAAATCATATTAAATTCAAATGAAATCCAAATCTGTCCAAACAAGTTTTCGGTGATGGGTAACATTGCATTGCATTATTTGGACCAAGTCTCATATTTTACAAAAGTGCAGAAGTGCCCTAACTAATTCAGAACAGAAAAGAATAAAAAGAAAAGGGCAGACACACAAAGTGGAAAATGGAAAAGGCCTACTGTGCACTAAAGCCTGCGTGAATAGTAGTCGGCCCAGCGCCGCAGGCCAGGCCCAGCCACCAGGGTCGTCTCCCTCCTCCCCGTGTCAGCGCGCGCGCGCCTCTGAGCCGGCGATGGCCAGCTGTTGGCCATCCCCCGGCGCCGCTGCCGCCGCGGCGCGGATAAGAGCATCCCCGCGGCCCCCAGGGCGGAACCCTAGGCCATTCTCCCCCTCTCTCCCTCGCTCGCACCGTTCCCTTCCCCTTCAGATCCCCCTCGACAAAACACCGCCATCGTCGTCGCTCGCCATTGCCGCGGCCACCGTCCTCCTCGAGCCGCCGTTTGCTGTCCAGAAGCTGCGCATCGCCGTCCTGAACCTCCTCGTCGAAGCGCACGAGCCGGAGTGACCTCGAGCCGCCGCCAACGGTCTTCTTCCCCCTTCGGTCACCGCCGTCTTCCTCGACTCCGGCAGCGCCTCGGCAGCTCCTAAGCTCCCACGGGCTTTACTTAGCCGCGCGGTGAGCTCCTCCCTCCCTCCTCTTCTCTCCTCACGCTGCGTTCTTCGCCGTAGCCACCTTACCGCCATGGCCGCACTCTGGTCGCCGCCGGCGAGCTCATAGCCATCGCTACAGTGCACCTCACGCCGCATTAGTGGCATCACCGAGCTTCTGGTGGTCACGCGCATCGCTCGCAAGTATCAGCTTGGCTCAGGCGAGCTCCTATGCTCGAACCCGAGCACGACCGAGCTTCCGTCGCCGCCGATGTGGACGCCGCCGTCGATTTAGGTCACCTTCGACGAAAGTGTTAGCACCACTCGACGCGCGCGAACGTTAGCTCATGAACGCAAGTGACCGCGCGCGATTTGGCCCTCTGTAGAGGAATCCCGAGCCACTCCGGCGAGGCGCCGCCGCGTATTCGGTCGCTGGCGTCGCTCCGGCGACGTCGCCGACGTGGCATGGGTGGGTCCCACCCTGGAGCCACTGACCGTGGGCCTTGGGGGCCCCAGGTGACTGGTTGACCCAGTCAACTGCGCTGACTGGGCAACCCAGTCACTGACATGCGGGCCCCACCGCAATTAGTTAATTAAAAACATTTTAAAAATTAAAAGTTAATTAGTTATACTAATTGTCGCTGACAGGCTGGGCCCACCTCCTAATTAACCCTGTTAATTAATTTAACTCACTGTTAGTATAACAGAGGCTGACATGTGGGTCCCACTGGACCCACATGTCAGGTTTGACTCTGGTCAGCCGCTGTTGACTGCTGACGTCACAGTGACATCATGCTGACATCATAATTCATTCTGTTAATAAAAATAATTCCAGAAAATCAAATAAACTTTAAAAATTAATAACTTTTAAACCGTAGCTCAGATCAAAAAAGTTAAAACATGAAAGTTGCTCAGAACGATGAGACGAGTCTGATCGTGCCGTCTGTTTCCTTGTCGGAACCTCCTACGTAGGAGAACTCGTAACTCCGAACCCGTATCTGATAGATGAATAGTGACTAATCACCGGTAAATAAATCCCACGATAATCCTAAAATAACTACAATGACCTAGATGCATCTTTAGGCAACCCTGCACTGCATCATAGTCATAGCATACCCTATATTGCATCGTTGCTGTGTATTTATTTGTTTCCTCCCCCTCTTCTCTCTCGGTAGACCCCGACGCCGACGTAGCTCCTGAGGCAGACGTCGCTCCGGAGTACGACTACGTCCCCGACGACCCTGCCCTTGCCGTCGAGCAGACAGGCAAGCACCCCCATTTTGAGCATTCCGATATCGCCCACTCTCTTCTCTCTTATGCTTGCATTAGAAGTACTGCTACTACTGTTGTCCTATATCTGCTGCATAGCCTGTTTACTTGTAACCTGCTGTTGATACTTTCCTGCTATCCTAAACTGTTTAGTATAGGATGGGTAGAGCCTTATCAGAGACCCACTTGTCCCGATTGCCCCGCTGGACTCTCAGAAGACCCGAGCAACGGGATCGAAGATCAGACCCTGGCACCGCACGTCACTTCCCCCTTAAATTGCGCGACACTACTGGGTTACTATCGAGTGCCGAGGGTGATACCTTGTCAGCACTTCTGATGATAACCTTGTAGGTTAGTTAATCGGTCGTGGTAAGCGAGGGTGATTCCTCCTACACCACCACCGATAACGACATCGTCATGCAACTGTTCAAGTGTGGACCTCGAGGGTGATACCTCCTTCGTTCACCTTGACGAGAACATCAGGTGGGACTCCATCGAGGGTGATTCCTCAGGGTTCCCCTTTGGTGTCAGACACACATAGACCTTGGTTACTATGACGGAACACTGAACCATGATATTAAAGACGGGTCGGCCCTGAGGGGTACCCGCGCGAGCATGAATGCGAAGTGATGTGGAGTCGGGTTGACCTGAGAGGTGCCCGCGAGATAACTACGAGGCGTGGCCGGGCATTCTTAGCCCTTGCCGCAAGTCCTCGAGACGGGGTGACGGGGTCACATCGACCATGAGTCTCTGCTCGTTTCCGCGCGCTCCTAAACCACTAAACGGTTTGGATATTTGATCCGAGGGGCCTCTGGCCTGATAGCACTAACCATCACGTGGGCATAGTATGGGCGTTCTGCGTCGTATACTTCAGCCGAAGCTTAATAGACATCAGCAATTGAGCGGCACACGCTGGGTTGGACTGGGAACGCAACCGCACTTGTATAAGGGGTTGCTAGGTCTGCTCACCGGTGGTGTACGCAACGTGCAGGAGCGTCCGGGGCGATGGCCCAAGACCCTTGGGGGCATAGGTTAGTCTGGCGTGCTGACCTCTCTGTTAAGTATTTGGTCGGGTTGCGGCGTGTTGCTTAGCCGAGGCCGGGCATGACCCAGAAAAGTGTGTCCGGCGGGAGTTAAGCGAGCGTGATGGGTAAGTTGGTGCACCCCTGCAGCGAAGAAACTTCTATCGATAGCCTGTCCTACGGTAACGGACACTCGGAGTTGTATCCCGATCGGTACAACTAGAACATGACTTGAGATGAGAAATGGATAGTACGGCTCTAGGATTGCTTTCTCGCAGGGAGTCGAGAAAGGATCTCTGGCCGAGGTTGATGATACACCGCTACTACTTTACATTGTGTAATCTGCACTCTTCTAATGCTGCAAGAACGATGAAGATGATTGAAGATGCTAGTCTACGATAGGACTAGGCTTTTCCCTTCTATTCTGGCATTTCTGCAGCCCAATCCACATATACAGCCCCCTTTGAAAATGTTGCATATGTAGTGTAGATCCTTGCTTGCTGAGTACTTTGGATGAGTACTCACATTTGCTTTACTTTCTTTTTCCCCATATCTCTTTTGATGCCACCAGACGTCGGAGCCCCAGAGCCAGACGCCCCTATCGACGACCACTACTACTACCAGCCCGGAGAGTACTACTACTACGAGGAGCCGACCGACGATCAGGAGTAGGATTCGGAGGGTCCTAGGCAGGAGGCCTACGCCTTTCGACCGTAGTATTTTATTTTACCCCGCCTTACTAGAGGCTTATCTCTGTTCTGTAATATATCTGTACCCAGATATCTAATGCTTCCGCTGACACTTGTATGCCATCGAGCTATGTATTCGAGCCCTCGAGGCCCTGGCTTGTAATATAAAGCTTGTATGACTTTATTTATGTTTTAGAGTTGTGTTGTGATATCTTCAAGTGAGTCCTTAGGCTTGATCGTGTGCATTTGTGTGTATGGTTAGTGCACGATTAAGCCGGGGTCGTCACACCGGGCCACGAGAATTTGGCTCCTCCGGTAGCACTAGGGGGAGATGACGATGAGACCCCGCGGCGGCTTGGCGATTGCAAGCGTTGGGTCCTGTTGTGGCCGAAGAGTCTGCTTCGTCTGGAGGCGGCTGGGAGCACACCCACGACCAAGCAGCCTCAGCAAGGTATGAACACCAACACCCCACCTACCCAATTAGCGTCGCCTATGGTGCCGGGTGAGGAAGAGGCTCCATTAGTGGCTGATGACGTCGTCGCCGTCGAAGAAGCAATGCATGATTCCATCGACGAGGATGACGATGACCCTCTACAATATCTCAATACCGGTGCCTCTGACGATGGAGGATTGATGGCTCAGCAGTATGAGTACTCAGGGTTTGAGCGTGATGAGTCGGTGCCTGAATTGCCGGAGGATGAACGTATTATAGGCTCACTTCCAGTAGCAAAGAAGCATAGGAAGAGACCGAGGAAAGGCAACAAAGCTGCTTCTATGATCCAGCCGCCTCAGCAGCCTCGGGTTCAAGACTGTATACCTATCCCTGGTGCGGGAAAATGTCATATCCCCGGTAATCTGATCCTACCTAAGGCAGCGGTGGAGGCCATATACGGCGATCTAAGGAGACTTCATGACGATGTGCTGCGGAGAGAGAAAAGCCTGATCGCCTCAAAAAATCCAGGATACCCACTCTACGTGATTAACGTGCTGCAACAAAGGTTGTACGTCGACACATTCCCCGCGAAGAAGTTCTTCCTTCGATTCGATTACATCTTCGACATGTTTTACTTGAAAAAGCTGGATTTTACGTTTGTCCGCCTTTTTGCCTTGTACATGAACTACATCATCAGGATTGAGCAGATACTTTATATCTGTGTCGCTGACCCATACTTCATGCACGAGGGCTTCTTGGCAGTCTGCCCAAAGCACCGTGAATACGCGAGTAACTACATCGCCGATTTCATGGTCGGCAATAAGGACAAGGAGACGATTCTCGTACCTTATCATCCCATGTAAGTCATCTGCGCGGATATCCTTCTTTTGATTTCAATCATTCATTTGCATGCGTGGAGGCTAATTTGAGGTGTACTTATTTTGTGCAGCGACGGGCGCCGTCCTCATTATCCTTTACCCCCGATTCTTCCACGCTCTTTACTTGGACTCGTCGAAGAATATGAAGAAAAAGGATTACACCCACATCAAGTTTGTTCTCGACAGTGCTATCTTTAGCTACGGCCTATGGAGTGGAGAGATCACGCTCAAGAAGACAAGGAACCGCGCGCCTGCCTTCGGCCATAAGACCGACTTCTGCTGCATCCAGCAACCGAGTGGTACTCTCAGTGATGGATTCTATGTCCTCCACCACATGCTGGAGTACAGACGGGATCAGCAGAACCTTCGCATGTCACCTAGATCCGGCGATGCCCATATTCTGCAGTGGGCAAAGAACCTAGGAGATATCCCGGATCATCGACTTCGAGCTGAGTTCTATCACATCCAGCGTGAACTTGCCCAAATCATCATGAAGGAGGTCGTCGAAAAATCAGGGATGTTCTACGTAGAAGGGCAAATGTCGCGGGAAGACGTCCGAACACGCGTATCGGCTCAGCGTCTCGACCTGAAGCCCTTCACTGCGCTCGGGGACTATCTCCCTGACTTGGATGGATGGCATGACATGTTGGAGTGATTGACAATATATGACAAAGTGTCCGTTTAGTCCATACTTTCTCTGTGACGAAACTTTGAGTTATGCACGACGGAACTTTGTTTGTGATGTAATTAAACCGTCCTCCTCAACTAGCGAAGATCACTCTAGTTAGGGCATTTTGGGTACGATGAACTTTGTTATTTATGCTTATGATATGTTGCTTCTATTTTTGCCAAGTCTGTCTCTTTCTGTTGCTCAACTATATATGTTGCATATTATCGACTCATGTGACGATGCAGGTACATAGATCATCGATGGAGAAGAAGTGCTACGCCAGGAGTATACGACGAGTGGCCGGAGTGTCAGGCCCAGGTGTACCGGTTTCCGAGCGACAGCCAGAGAGGGTTCGATAGCAGAGCCGAAGCGGAAAGTAGTTAGTTTAGGTTCACGCTAGTGCGAGAGAGGGATACGAACCGGTGCCTCAAGAAGTACTACATTATGTATGATGAGACATGTTATGTAACTTGTATAGTTATATCGTGATTATGATGTGACGACATGATTTGTGTTGGATGATATGATGAAACTATTATGTGTATGATATGATGAGCATATTGCCAGTTTATGATATGATTAGAATACTGTATAAAATCTGTACAAAAACATGGCAAATACGTAGCAATAAAAAGATATGTGAAAATATAGTAGTAGCGCTCTTTAGCGCTGAATAGGAAAACGCTACTGCTAAGCCACTTAGCAGTAGCGCTGGTATGGACAGCGCTACTGCTAAGTAGCTATAGCAGTAGCGCGGGTAGAAACGCGCTACTGCTAAACGTTAGCTGTAGCGCCGTATCAGTAGTGCGGTGCCCCGCGCTACTAATAGCCCTTAGACCCGCGCTACTACTAGGCTTTTCCCTAGTAGTGTGTGTGCAGTACAATCCAGATGATACACAGAGAATGTGCTTGCCATATCCGTTGCATATGGTAAAGAGAAGTTATTTCTCTTTGTTGTCATCATAAGTTTCGCTATGGAAACTATTTTGACGGATACCTCCATAGTTTAGTAGGGTACGAGTTAAACCTGGGAAGCAATAAAGCATCCCAGCGTTACTTGAGTACCCACAGGGATAGTAAATATGACTCGAGTTGAGCCAACAAATACCTCATCGCGTCTAGCGATTTTAAAATATCTCCTTTCTCTCAATGAGAGTGGAAACATTGGACTTCCCTGAGTATAGAGTTTGTGGTGCATATGTCCACAAGGCACATATCATTTTTCATCGGATTGACTCCCGTAGAAATCTATATATAGACATGAAGATTCTCAATATGAAAATCACGGTCAAATATATAGAATACATACAAATGTATTTGTACCAAAGTGCTGATACAATATATTGTGATATGCAATATATGATGACAACAATACTTGTGTTGTTGTTACAACATCGTAAATGGACATTAATTATATTGACCACTTAGGAGATTGAAAGACTATTCATAGTCTCCAAACATGTCGGTTGAGGCATATTCAACCATCACATTCTCCGTGCCCATAGGGTCCCGTCACAGCTGGTGATGTCGGATTGAAGGTTGAAGTAAGATTCAAACATTTGCCCTTGAGGTTTATTGTATCCCAGAAATTGCTGATACAGAATAATCAGATGGTGAGATCTGAATCTAATGCCTTATAATATATAAGACACCATTTTTCTGTTAGCGGTGTGATCCTGACTAGAGATGAATCCAGGATTGCACACATTATTCCACGAGACACAAGAGCGATCATGATGTCCATGGCCCAGATAGGGTAGTGGTGGCCATTGAGGGCGAATGCCTCAAACTCTATAGCCATATGTTGATGTTGTAATGAACTTAGCAAAATCAATGGGTATTTCAAGAAGTTATCTTGAAACCATTAGTGTGAATCTCAAATTGCTAAATATGACACCTTGAAGATAATCTCCAAAATGGAGTAGATCTCGCAGCACTAGAGTATAATCTGATGAAATTAGTAGATACTCACTCGTAATGCCTTATGTCATGATTTAGTAAAATGTGTGGGAGAGCACTTTGTAAAGCAATTATAATGTCAAAATAACAAAATATAGGATTTAACAGTAGTCATTGATAATCTGCGAAGGCAGTAGATCTATATGACTACCTTGTGATCCCAATACATCAATTTGAAGAAATCACTTTGAATTTTGCATTCTTATTTGCAAGAAAATCTCAATTGTAAATAGACGTATTAATCTCGACATGTAGCGAACATGGAGATACATACATTCCGGAATACATCGTACTCAACAGAAATACACCACTATTATAATGAATAGTAATGATGTTGCAAACTTGATGTTCAAGTGAAAAACTTGAATTGTATAGACCTCAAATTAAATGAGATGATCATGTATCAAGTTGTAAGATAATTCAGCAGGGTGAATTAATATTTTACGAGAGAAAATTGATCTCAATCTCAATGAGATTGTTTTGCGAGAGAAGAAAATTCTCAATCGCAAATCAGCTGTAGGGGTACTGAATTTATCTTTGCAAGAGATAAAAGAAAAATCTCAATTGCAAATAATAGATATAAATAATCTCAACATATGTGAGCATGGAAATTATTTATATCATAATTTTATTCTGGAGAACAATACTCAACAGAAAAAAATAATAATTTATAAACAACATGGTCAAAAACAGGTAAATACTAGTAAATAGTAGTACTTTTATCCGAACCGATTCTCAAAAATTCCAGAAATGGAATTGTATTGTTGTAAAAATCGGACGTGACCACTGTTTTAGCCTATTTTGCTAATTCCTGCAATACAGGGATCATAGTGCAAAATGGCGAAAGGATAAGGTTTGCCTGTCTTCTCCCGTGCAGTTACTGCAACCGTCCTCGCCCCTCGGGCTCGCCGGCCACAGCCGCTGGGCAGAGCGCGGGAGCGCTGCCGGGCGTGTGTGGGCGGGGCCGGCCACGGGCAAGGCCGGGCGGCGGCCACGGGCACAGCCGGGCGGTCTTGGCGCGTGCAAAAGGGCGGCAGGGCAGCTGGCGTAGCGCAGCGCACGGCTGGGCGCGGCGGCCGGGCGGACGAGCGCCGGGGCGCGGAGGCAGCGGCCGGGAGGCAGCCGGGCGCTGCGCAGCCACGGGAGGAGCGCGAGGACGCGCAGCCACAGGAGGAGCGCAGGGGCACGGCGCGGAGGCCGGGCTGCCGGGCGCGGAGTCGCCGGAGTCGGGAGCCACCGCGGGCGTCGGGCACTGGAGTTGGCCGCCACGCTCGTCGTTCCTGTAGCCTTGGAAGCGAGTCGGGCACTGGAGTTGGCCGCGGGCGTCTCCGTTGGAGAATCCTCACTGATGAGATGCAGGCCGGAAAGCGGCGCGGCCACGGCGAGGCGCGGGTGGGCGCAGCGCGCGAGGGCGAGGCCTCGGCGCGGACGGGCGCAGCGGCGCCGACGACGCGGGCAGGCGCAGCGCGAGGGCGAGGCCTCGACGCGGCCACCTCCACTCACTTTGTGCAGCGGCGTCCTCAGCCGAGCCCGGATGCTCGGAGAAACAGCATCTTCCAGCGCCGCCTTCCACGAGGACCCTCGATCCAGCGAGAGCACCTGGGACGGGCTGTGCGCGACGCCATGCTTCGGGCTTTTCTTCCCTTCTTTCTGTTTCCTGGCGACGTCGCCGGCGTGATTTTTCTGCGCTCTGCTCTCGGTAGAGATATGTGCTGATAACGTGTTTAGAAGAAATCGAGAGAGGATCGAGAGAAAGTAAAAATGAACCAGCAGTCCAAATCTTCATTGATGATAAGTTCCATATTTTTCACTTATC
Source organism: Thinopyrum elongatum (assembly GCA_011799875.1). Taxonomy (NCBI): domain Eukaryota; kingdom Viridiplantae; phylum Streptophyta; class Magnoliopsida; order Poales; family Poaceae; genus Thinopyrum; species Thinopyrum elongatum. The sequence goes on along the minus strand of CM022300.1, from coordinate 22,430,130 downwards.
AGCTCAATAAGGGGATAACATTCCCAGCAAAGCAGCACAAAAATACTTGCTCCTTCGCATATATGGCGTGTGAGTTGCATCAGAAAAACACTTGCTCCCAAGTTGGTACCAATATCAGCAACCCATGCCACTATGCAACAATGTCATGAATCCATACGTGCCTCCATACGAGATCAAAACCGCTTTATTTACAGTTCTAGATTTCTAGGTGATTCCACATATGGTGCATGGTCTTTTACAATATCTTCCTATCCTTTAGGTACTTGTACATGATGAAAAACCCGGCTACTGCTCCGACTGCTATTCCGCCAGTCGTCGCCCAAAATGCCCACTGCTCCAAAACAAATCAACTGTCAAACGAAACGGGCATATGCTACATCGGGTACAAATTCAACGGCTAGTGCCGGCAGGTGTCTGTCACTGAAGGCGGAATAAAATCTGAGGAGTGCGATGCTATACCGTGTTGTTCTCCAGGTATGATTTAAGGTTCATGCCAAATATTCCTACAAGAAGAAACACAGTGATTTAGCCAGGTACAAACAGCATTGTTTAGGAGTGCCATGTAGGAAAATAACCACCTTCTGGCAAATAAGAAAGTACCCAAAACTTGTGAGATGCTCAGATTTTTATACCTGCAATTAATGCTCCTACAGCAACGCAAAATGTTCCGACCTGAAGAAGCAACTCCACTCTGCTCACTTCCAGTCGTCGGGAACTGTGGAAAGGGAAAACGTCATGTCATGGTATATGAGCAAGTTGGCTACTTATATTTAACGGCACCAAAATACGAGATCCTGTAATCCTCAGAATCGTTTGATACATCTGTTGTCAGAGACGTAGGAGCCACCACCTTATACTAGTTTCATCATTTTAGATTGACCTCAACCCAGTTCTTCGAGGCACGACATTCTCGCTTATGCGTAGAACCCAAAACAAACTTAATCAAAATGCACAAACCTTAAGTTCACTGCAATTGAATCTTCCATTTCTCTTGCAGAATCAAGAAGCCTCTCTGCTTGACCATGGCATGATTCACATCTGACAGTAAAAATGCACAACTTAATGAAAATGCAAACCACAAGGAAGCAACATGAAACACAATAATTTGTTGCAGAGCTCACCTTTGGAGATAATTTTCCAATAGCATTTCAATTTCTTCCTCTTCCTCTGTTGAGATCAAAAGTTGCCAATGAATTCAAGTGAACACCAATCAGGTGACTACTGGAGTATAAAATAAAATACCCTGAGCCACATAACCAAATTTTATTTTATTTCCTTCTCAAAACTCCAAGCTGCTCCACATAAACATAACGAAAATATCAGTTGCTTTCATTTCATCTTCATCAGTGGGCCTCTTCCTTTTCATTTGTTTCCTTTCTTCATAAAAATATCACAAATGCATTTGTACTTTGCCACCTAAAACTACCTCCATAATCCAAAAAAATTTACTCTATTGCTTTTCATACGATATTGTCCAAGTAAATAGATGGTAGAGTAACATATTGACGGAGCAGAAGATGCAAAGTCGTAATGATAAATTTCAGCTGTACCTTCGGCAACTTGCTTTTCTAATGGAACAGAACATTCCATATCATCACTCAATTTATCTAGTGTACAATTTCTCCCCATAATGCATATTCGACGAATTTCATGGGGATCTTCTAGGAGATCAATGAGCATTTGTTTAAGATCACCTGCTCGTGAACCCAGCTCGACCTTGACAGATGAATATAGAAGCAAAATTAAATCAATTTACCAAATGAATCTAAGAGATGATTCTCAGGGCAGCTGTAATACCAATGATTGTTTGCTTAGACGAAGCTGCTCCAAAACATCACCTGTCAGCCGATTTGGTAGAACTTCAAGCAATGCAGCCACCTGAGATGAAAGCGCAGATACCCAGAACAATGTTAACTATCTTTTTTAGGTATTACAATAGGATGCATTTGTCAGTAAATGCAGATGCTTGATTGACACAATTGAAACACCAACACAAACTATCTACAGTGCTCTCTGATCAATTTGCGTCATATTAAACCATCAGAACGTGAGGAGTAGTGGCTTTGCTTCAGTCCGTAGGGAATAAAAGGAAAACTTATGCTAAGGTGTTTCACTACTTTCCATTCCACCATACCAAGATCACCAATTCATCATTCAGCACAATGAAACTGCAGAGCCGGCATGGCAAGGCTCTTCCCTACTGTTTGCATTTAAAATAAAACGCAGAGTCAGAAACCTGACCACAGATACGGTATCAAGTTTCCCAAAAAGGCCCCAGTGAGCAACATAGCACTTGTCCTATCTCAGCTTGCTGGCAATTTACAAAAGAATACTTAGTACTATGGTCAGGCAATTAGACGGCTGAAACTGATTGCTAGCAAGTAGCAGTCACCCGGCGGAGTTCAGTTTGCAGAGGTGTTATAGGGAGGAGGATTTGCACCGGAGTTGGACACTTGTAAGAGCAAAAGGCTCTCAGGTGTTAAGGCACTGGCATGAAATTGTGTAAGCTAAACAAGGAAATAAGGAAAGGGAATGAGAGTCCAGAAGTGACCGAAGTTATCTATTGATTAACATATTACAGGTTACCCTTAAAATGAATATGCGCCAAGAAAAACGAACAACATCATATATGATTCTGTACAAGCATATCAACTGATGTGAAAACCATAGACACCTTAAGGAGACATGACTTTTCAGGCACTCACACGAGGTTCAACATGCATCAATCTTCGTTCCAGCCTTTGTATTCTAGAAAGCAGTGCAGCTTCAACAACCTGAACATAATGAAAACACAATGAAAGATTATATCATCTTGCTCCAATGTCTGACAGACCGATACTCCCAAATTCTGTGAAAAATGCAAGCATGGCATGAAATATGGTCAAATTCAAATGGAAAGGCCACAATAGATCATGTCTTATTACCACTTTATTAACTGAATTGAATGTAAGAAGATTAAACGGGTACACTACAACCATAAAGAATTTAGGAAACCATGGATGATATCCGTATAGTTATTCTACAAGATTCGACTTACTGGATAAGGGAACTCAGGATGAACAATCAACTTGTAACGATGCTATGTTACTTTTAAATTAAAAATGCTTATAACTGTTCAACATGATTCATTGGGAAAAATATGATATAGATATGAACAGAAATAAGCAGCTCTTTTACGAATGCAGAGGCTCTCAAATACTGGGTGAGTTCAAATCCGTAAACCTCAAGAGACAGAAAACTTCCCAAGTTTCTATTTTCTAAGGACATTGGTAGTGAAGAAAACATATAGCCAAGGCAACATGTTGTCATATTAACACCATTTAGACTGCAAATGCAGATGAATATAGTATCAATATATTTATTACCTCAAGTTGAAAAGGCATTGCAGGCCCACCATTGATGTTCCTTGGATTTAACCGAGGTCGTAATAGCTCTAAAAAGACCTTTCCTCCTGGGCTACTCATGTTAGAGAAAATAACTGATAAGTTTGTAGCACAAACGATGACAAGTTCACCAATGCCAGTAGGTTTTTTCTGAACAAACATACAAACTGACCTGTTATAATTGAATATAAGGACACGTTCATGCATAGCAATTGCTCGCAAGGAACCAAGGTTGAGTAATATGGCCTGTTCACGTACCTACAATAAATGGTGAAATAGGAGTTTACATGCTACATATAAACCGTCATATAGCCATCTTTTATGCAAAGCAATCAAGTAGTGCCTATTAGCATTTAATCAGTCATACTGAAGGTTCCTGAAACACATAGCTAAGCACAATTTCAGCTGAACTTATGAGTCTGACAGAAATTGTAGTGAGCTTAACTTTATTTTCTTTATTTTCCAATCTGTTAAAGTGCAAGTATTTGTGAAATCCATGAACCCATGATCTGGTTTTGACTTTTGGCGAAAAGGAAACAATTATGCTGTCTTAGGAGTAGGTCTGTCGCCCGGCATCTATTGTTTTTACAACTGAAAAGATGCAGAGGACAAGAATACGACAAACAGAGGGAAACCAATATAGTTAAGTATTGGGAAGTTTCCTGTTACCAGCAGCGAAGGCATTGAATTCATTAGCCATAGTGATGGGTCAACGCTTCTTGTATCTCGTAGACGGAGGCCTAGCAGCACAAGCGTAAAATGAGATCACGTGCAAGCACTTAAAAACAACAAAGAAGAATGTTAAGTATCCGTATCAATAACATTTTGCAATTATAACCAGCCAAAATCAAAGTAATGTGTAGTAGCAGTATATGGAGTTTGGCACGATGACGATGCAATCATATGGAGAGTTCGAGCAAGTATGATTGGTGAACATGATGAAGTTAATGTGTAGTACAGTAGTAGTAGAACAGAGCATTGGAAACACATTGATTTTACATACCACTTGATTTCAGTAGCTGCCGGCGGCTTATTTTTTCGGTAGACACGCTTCCATTAGCTTTCACTTCTACCACCTGAGTAAAGTTCGATGGTGAGGTGGGGGTTAATTTGCATACCAACTCTTTATTTGAACTATAGGAGAACAGAAGTACACACTGCTCCTTCATATTTTTTTGTCACAACACACAATGACACGCTTCTGATGCGTGTTCAAGAAAAGACATTTGTGGTCAGAAATTCAGAATGACCAATTTTGACTGCCCCGATTCTGTTGCAGTCTGAAACACTTTCAGAACAATTTTGCAAGAAGGGGAAATGGAGGTCATGTTTCAGAGCAGAGGTGGGCATTCCTGGTGGATGATGATGATTTTCATGTGGCAATGTGATTGCAAAAATTCAAGACCGTGCAGGCCGGAGTTGGCCGGGGACCTACCTCGTAGACGGGCTCCCTGATGCCAAGCGAGATGTAGTCGGCGGCGAACCGCCCCGACCCCCTCGCTGCGCCTCGAGCCCCGTCGTCCTCTCCCCTCTCCTCGCCCGCCTCCCTCCCTCCCTCATCCTCCTCCTCCTCATCCTCCTCCACCTCCTCCTTGGCCACGGCCCGCCCGTCGCCCCCCTCCGCCGCCCGCGGGAGCGGCAGAGGGAGGCCGCCTCCCCTCCGCGCGCCGGCGGAGAGGCCTAGCTGCGGGAGCGGCAGCCTCCGCAGGCGGCAGACGAGCTGGAGCTGGAGCGGCAGCGGGAGGAGGTGGCGGACGGCCTGCGGCGAGCGCGGCCAGGAGGTGGGCACGGACGCCATGGGCGCGCGCTCCGCGGGGGCATGAAGCGCACGCACCCTGTGTTTTTTTGGGCTGGCTCGGAGGGCGACGGCAATGGCGAGGTGGAGGTGGAGGGAGAGGCGGGAAGGGGGAGGAGGGAAATGCTATCCAGTGGTTGGGCTGGTGGCTGTCCGGCCTTGCGAGGAGGGGGATCCGGGCCGTCCGACGCCCGATCCGACGGCGCTGGTGGGTCAGGGTGATTGCCGCTTTGTCCGTTACCCCCTGGCCGGCGGGGAGTGAGTTGGTGAGCTCACGGCTTGTCGACAGCTGGTGGTCCCATCGCCGTCACGTCGTCGCCGAGCTATCCTTCTTCTTCGTTTGTGTTCGGGACGTTCAACCAGGGCTACAACAAATGGTGGCCTTATCCAGGTGGCTTTTTTTTTATTATTTTAATCAGGTGGCTTTTTTTTTGACTGATTTGATATAGGCGTTTTCTCGAATATGAATATTGGACATTTTGGATTGTTCACTGCCACTTTCCACCTTAGCTAAGACTATCGTTTAATTTAGCCTTTCCTTGATGCACTGATGTCCCGGTTGTTAGATGTGTCAATTTTTTCCTTTTCCATGGCATAGTTGAGTTAGACAAGCATAAAAAAAAACTGGAGCAACACCTTGTGGTTTTTTAATTAAGATGGAAGGTGTGAAAACCCAGGACGGCTAGGAGGCTTCGATGTGCTCCAACCACTGGGCTATTGGCATAGCCAAGCTTGGGTTCCGCAAAACATAGTATAGTACTTCAAAATGCATAAGATGTATCAAGCTATTCTTGTTCAAAATATGCCATGAAGGCAATAATAAAATATTATTCTGATATTTTCATATTCATAATTAAGTTTATATTTATGTGTTATAATTGCATTGGTTCTTTATGAATTACTGAGAGATTATATCGTTATTATATTGTCGGTATTTTCATATAAAGCATTATATTGTCATTATTATTTAGGTTCCTCCCTGGTGGCCTACAAGACACATAAGGTTGTGTAGCACATTCGTGTAAATATCCCAATAGTTACTGTCCCAACAAAGAGCGGAGGAGAATATTGATTGTGGCGTTTCAATCACACACAATGTGTCACAAGTCTTGTGTGAAGTAACTGTTCAAATATTTGCAAGTGCCACTATTGAATGTAGACGACCAGAAGCCGGGTTGATCCAATCACATAACACGAGAGGAGCCCACCTGTATTTCGTCTTCGAGGACTGATTCCAAAACTTCAGACAAGCTCGAGGGGCTACTAACGATACATTATACCGGGGAGGATAGTCATCATCTTGGCATGCAAGCTAAGGATCCCTCGGTCGATTCTGGGTCGGTGTAGGTTAGGAAATCTGCAAAACCTACCGCTCAGCAGATCGAGGATCATCTGACTTATCATCAACACCTTGGTAGCTATTACCACATCTTATCTGTAACACCCCTCACACGAAGCGTTTTCACCATTAATCAAAAGCAAAGCAGGAGATAGGGTGTTACCTCAAACCATGACGGTCCGAACCTAGGTAAAAAACTTGTGTGTGATCCCTTCTGGTACATCCGGCCGCGCTCTTCACCCTACAGAGGACACTAGCGGTTTTTGATACCGTCACCTTAGAGGTACGGTCTTCTATCAGACATGCGGCCTCGTGGTTGGTGTGGAAGACGAAGCGGCGGCTCCGGATCGTGTAGTAGGGTGTCGACTCTAGTTGCCTGGGTGACAGAGTCATCAGCTCATCTGGTACACAGCCTCGAGGCCGGTGTGTGTGTTCTTGAGGTTTGTATGCTGGAGCGGCAGTTCCGGGTCGTTTGATAGGGTGTCATCTCTAGTTGCTTGGGTGGCAGAGTAGTCAGTTCGCTTGGGGCGCAACCTCGGGGCTGGCGTGGGTGTGGGTATGTATTGGTTTTTGGCCAATTTTCCTTTTATAAATTGGTCAATTATCTTCTTTTTGTTCTTATATGAAAAAAGACAGAGCTCCTGCCAGTTGCTAAAAAATTTATTTGTTTCAGACTTTCAGTCAAAATCTAGTATTAATTAAAAAGGTTTTTGCAAGAGTCTTATAGATTAGTTTGCTAAATATTAATGAAACGATTGGGTCTGACAACAAAAATGTTTCCAGGGACGCGCGATTTGATACTAGGTTTCTTTTCCAAAATTACTGATCTCATAAGTCTAGTGAACTCAAACCATAACGTGTTCACAAAGTTGATGCAACCCAAGCGAATCCTGATGCAGGAGACATTAAGTCATCAACAGAACCACTAGCAGCGGCCCAACACGAGACTGCAGGAGATGTCACGAATCAGTCGCATGAAATGTTGAGAGATTCCAGTCAAATTTCTCGCTGTTGGAATTTGGACGTGCTCCAACGTTCATCTGAGATAACCCTAAAACAATTCGCAGCACCGAAAGGGCCTCTCTGAGTTACCAGCGGGCGGTCTACAACAAGGTAACGAGCACGGGTACAGAGTGGCAGCAGTGATACGAGTGCTACACCGACACGAATCATCAGGAGGGAGCAAGGAGTTAAGAGTGCTCATGACGGTGAGCCGACACCAGAGGCATCGGCCTCGTAGAAGAAGTTGTAAGCCTCGGCGACTTCCATGTACCACATCGCTTCACGGTCCGGATGCGCCGAGAGATCCACTATCTTGTGCACCTGCAACGATCAAATCCAGGAGGTAAGAGATGTATCTGACAGCATGCACCGTGATGCAAGATATAACGGCTTCTCTGTGAAATCTTAGGCGTGGCAAGCATTGAGAATACAAACAGTAAGCAACTGCTGAAGTTTGCACTTAAGACAAAAACTGTTATTTCTGGCCCAAAATCATGAGTGCTGTTGAAGTTAAAAGGATGAACACCTCGTCCACTCCCACGAGTGAGACTACTAAACTGTACATGAGTACTACTAGCAGACATTGCTATTATTCTTTCTATTTGCATAATCATTAGTCAGGCAGCCTGAAACTCCAGGTGTTGGCTCAAGTATTCAAATGGTTTCAAAACTGAACTTCGCCTCAAACAATATAGAAAGTGTTGGTACATATGGTAGTAGTAGTGTTAGAGGCCCAGGTCCGGTACTGTACAATGTAACAGGAAACCCTAGTGTTGATGTATATATACATGTGTGGGGGTCCTGAGGGGATAACCCAACCCATTTCCCCTCTCGTTCCAACATGGTATTAGAGCTAGGTTCGTAGCCGCCACGAAGAAACTCCCTCGCCGTCTCCGGAGGTGGCTGTGCGCAAAGCCCATGGCTGCTAGGGAAGGGGACGGCGGGGACGTGTTGGCAGGAGAGGATCCTGGTGCGGTGAGTGCTGCGTGTGGCGATGGCGGAGAGAAGCGGCCGCGAGGTGGTGGGGGAAGTGAGGCCTGGCGCGGATCCGGGCGGAGTGAGAGCAGATCCGTGCGGGGGCGAGCTGGATTCGGGCGGAGTGACGGCGCCGGCGGCGGACTGGGGCGACGGTGGTAGAGGCGGCGGCTGGGCGCGAGCTGCTGAGGAGCTGCGCGCGCGCGCCGGTGGCTGGTGCGCGGATTTGGGCTGGGCGACTGGGTGCGCTCGCGGTGAGCGAGGTGACGGCGGATCTGGTGCTCGGCCAGTGCGCCGGCATGGTCTCGCGTGGGCTTCGTCGAGCTAGCGGCAGCGAGGGCTGGCACGGCTGCGCGTGCTCGGGGCTTGGCGGCGCGAAGAGGCGCTGCTTGGCGGGGTCAGGCGGGGTCAGCTGAGGAGCGGCGGCTGCGTGCCAGGCTGCGCGCAGGCGCGAGGGGTGGGCCAGGCTGCGCGCGAGGCGCGGGCGTGGCTGCCAAGTGGAGGTGCTGGTGTAGCTGCTGCTGCAGGAGAAGGAGAGGAGGCAGAGGAGAAGAGACGGAGAGGAGGCAGCGGAGAAGGAGAAGGGGGGCTGAGCTGCTGCTGCTTCTGTTGTAGTTGCTGGGCTGCTGCGTTTGCTGCTGTTTTTGCTATCTGCTGGGAGCGGCTAGGGCGGCTGCTGCTTCTGCTGCTTGGGGCAGACTGCTGGAGCTGCTGCTGGTGAGGGGGAGAAAGAAGAGAGGACTGCTGCTTGCTGTGCGTGGGTGTGCAGAGGACTGGAGCTGTGCTGGACTGCTGGAGGTGTGCCTGATGGTGGTGCTAAAAAAAAATTGGTGGAGATGCTGAGAAGCAGAGGGGGAGAAGGATGAGATGCTGCGCTGCTGTGTTGAAGTGTTGCTGCTCCGTGATTGCTGCAAGGAGCAGAGGGGGAGAGATCTCCTGGTTCGCTGCAAGGACCAGGGAAAGGAAGGGAGAGAAGATGGTTGTCTTGGTTCGCTGCAAGGACCAAGGACCAAGGATGAGATGCTGCTACTGATGGCAGCCAGGTGGATTTTCTTTTAGGGGGAGGGAGGGAGATGTGGTGATGAAGATGATGAGGCTGCGGCTTGAGTGTGGTTGGTGATGATTGAGGAAGTGTCCGGGGGAGAGGCCGGCGTGCCTGAGGTGAGAGTGGTTGAGGCCTGACCAGGGGAGAGGCCGGCGTGCCTGAGGTGAAGATGGCTGGGGCCGGAGTTGCCCGGAGGTTTGCGGAGAAGACGGAAGAGGTCAGTGGCCAAGGGTTTGTGGGGAAGACGGGCTGAGGACATTGAGGCGAGTGTGGATGGTTCTACGGAACCTACGTGGTGAGGCAGCCGGGGTTGTTGAGGAGGTGCGTGGTGCTCAGTTGTAGGCGATGCGGGCGCATGAATGGAGAGGCAGCTGAGGGCCATCACAAGTTGGAGGTGGTGAGAAGATGATGGAGAGGGCAATGGCTCTCATGTATAGTACTCCCTCCGTCCAAAAAATAAGTGTCTTAACTTTGTCCTAACTCTAGTATAAAGTTGTACTAAAGTTGAGACACTTATTTTGGTTGAGACACTTATTTTGGGACGGAGGGAGTAGTTGGTTAAGTTTTTCTGTTCATTAGAGTGGTTGTAGTTTGAGTTATGTAGTTGTTGCAAGATGGTCATGGTTGTTTACCCATGATCATCTTGAGGGGGAGTGTTGGTACATATGGTAGTAGTAGTGTTAGAGGCCCATGGAGGCCCAGGTCCGGTACTGTACAATGTAACAGGAAACCCTAGCGTTGATGTATATATACATGTGTGGGGGTCCTGAGGGGATAACCCAACCCATTTCCCCTCTCGTTCCAACAGAAAGCGCCAACAGAAAACCTCAAAATTTCAGTATATGGATACAGCTATGAACGTAAGCAGACAAGGATGGACAAAGAGTGTAAGGGAGGGAGATGGAACCTTGACCGCTGGTAGATTTTCCGTAGACTCCGGTGCAATATATGCCCCAATAATCAGCACATACATCCCTACAGCATAAAATAGGGCCATGAGTAAATAAATCATGAACTTAGCCTGAAAAAGAACCAGAGCACGAACAGAGCAAAAGCATTCTAAACAATAAAAAATACTACTGTATGTACCACTTTACCAGGTCTGATAATTAATTCAACTCATGGGGCATCTTGTCTTGTGGTAAAGAGTCTCTAATGCAAGGCGTACACTCAGCAGAGTATTAAGGCTTCGATGGCAGTCAGTGTTCTAAATTCTAGGTTTTCCACAGTTATTTTTGCAAGCAGTTTCGCATCAACAGCAGCAAAACAAAACAACATGTGCAGTTTGATTATGTCGCACAAGCAAAGTTGATCATCAGGAACAACATATCTAAGAAACGGAGGACATATATAGGAGCATAAACGGAAGGGATCGAAGAAGATTCCGAGAACCTGGGCGCCAGGCTGGCCCTTGGCATCCTCGGATCGGAGCATGAACTCGGTGACGCAGGATCCGTCATCCACGAACAGGCTCCCATTGTCGCCGGTGCTGTAGTCCACGCGCACGATCACGCCCTGCCTGCCGCTGCAAGTCGTCAGGGCACCGAGCAAAGGAAGGAAGGAATGGTAGGGTCAGGGAAGAAGATGGGATGGGTCGGGGTCGGGGACCTGGATCCAGGCGCGCTGGAAGCGGATGCCGAAGAGCATCTGCGCGGGGGAGGAGCCCTCGGAGGAGGGGGCCGTGGTGGAGCCCGCCAGCTGCGAGGCGAACAGCTTCAGCGCCGCCAGCGAGTAGTCCATGGCGGTCCGGCCGCCGCCGCCGCGGGGGCGTCCCTCCATTTCTCACCGGCTCGCGGTTGCGATTCTTGCTGGTCGCAGTTGCGCATATGTTTTTTTTAGGCAAAGTTGCGCATATGGTGGTAGGGCTCGACATCCATACACGATGCAGGCTTCCAAACTGGGCTCAGACGGTGAAAGGCCCAAAAATATTTAACGCCATCACGGCGGTTTATATTTCAGAGGGCAATGCCTCAGGTCAGAAAATCAATTTATCAGATTCTAATAAAAAAAATCAATTTATCAAAATCCTCAGCTTTTTTTTCAGCAAAGGTTGCTCCCATGAGTTAAAACTTGGAGTTAAGACAGCACTGGATGTGATGAATGAGTCCCCCTCGGAAAAATATTTGGGAATACCGTCTGACGTGGGCAGTAATAAGAATGGGAAGCACCAGGGATCAGACTACTTATATATGCATTTTATCAGACCAGTCAATAGTCATAGGACTAAAACGTCCCTAATGGTTCGATCCTAGCGTGTGGGTCTCGTGGTAGTTAATACTCAGCTGTGATTTGTTTCCTGATGCTAACTGTTTTCATGAATAACGGGTGCATGGGTCCCATGGATTTAGTCCGTGATTTCTTTCTTGTTAGTAACTGCTTCCGAGAATAATGCTTCCTAAAAATGTTGTGACTAGTTTGAAAATTAAAATTACAAAATATAGTATGATAATGATTTTTTAAATGCATTTTATGCTACAAAAAATGCCATTACGGCGGTTAATATTTCAGAGGGCAATGCCTCAGGTCAGAAAATCAATTTATCAAAATCCTCGGTGTTTTTCCGTTGATTAACTTTACATCTCACAGTCCAGATATCTCTCGAAACTGCTTTACATGAAACGTCTGAATTCTCTTTATCGTTTGGCCATTTTTTCTCCGTTGATTAACTTTACATCTCACAATCCCGATATCTCTCGGAAGTGGCCTTGTTACACGCTAAAAAAACCTATAGGGAGGGTAATCTGGGGGATTTGCAGATCGTGATGTCGTCCTAGTCTCCTGGACAACTGTTTGTGATATGTTGCCAGCCGCGAATGTTTGAAAAGCGTGGGTGATGGATAATTGGATAGCCCTATCGCAAAGCTTTTTTAGGCCGCATCGTGTATGATATACCGTACTAATGCAAATATTTTGTTTAAGCAAATTGTGTGGGATGTTTAGCACATCTCATGCGGCTTGTTCCGGATAGTTCTCCCGATCACACACGTGCACTTTAGTGTTTTCGTGTGTGATCCGAGGAGCAATCGCACACGATTAATCCAGGTCTTGAGCGGTGGACCCCCTATCACACACCTTCACACAAGACGACGGTTCAAAACTATGTCAATGAAAGAAGTTTTAAACTGTTTGCATTCTGAACCGGTGATCTCACTTATTAACGAACAACACACATCAAGACACGCTTAATTAACCAACGGTACTATAGCAAGATTCGGTACATTACAAGGCCGAGAGAGGTAGTGAAAACTAAAAAGGGACCAACCAACAAGTTTTTTATTCTCATTACACGGATGAAAATGAGGTCAATACACCAGTGATGTTTGAACTCGTCATGGATGTTCAATTTAGTGCCTGAACTTGAAAAATACATCGAATCGGTTCTAAAACTTGGTACGAATATGCAAATACGATGCTAATCTCATTCGCACGCAGACGTAAAATGCGCCGACATAGCACCGTATATGGCTGAAGTGGCACTGCCATGGTATAGGACCCACTGGTAGCGACGAAACAATAGTACTACTATATACGCATGCGCATGCATGGTCTCCTCTCCTCGATCTTCAAGCGGTGGAGCTGTTCCTCTTGAACGAGTCCATCGCCGCCAGCGACTCCCTTACTACAACCCCGTCGCGCAGCGCGATCTTGTGGTAGAACGCCGCCAAGGCCGCGCCGGTGAAAGGCCCGACCCAGAAGATCCACTGCATGCAGATCAACGGAACTCTTTATTAATCTCATTCCAAGAAAAGCAATTCATGGCGACAAGAATGTAGCGCAGTGCATATATGGGTCCCACGTACGTGTTGCTTCCAGGTTTTGTGCTGGTTGTACAGGACGGCGGCGCCCAGGCTCCTCGCCGGGTTGATGCCCGTGCCGGTGATCGGGATGGTCGCCAGGTGCACCACGAACACCGCCATGCCGATCGGGAGCGCCGCCACCAGCTGCAATTAATTGACGACAAACCATCATATATATATATATATATAGGCACTGCCGGCCGTGATCACCACGAGCTAGCTAGCTGAGAGTGAGAAGGCGTCTGGTACGGGGACGAAGGCGTCGCGGGCGGTGCGCTTGGGGTCGGTGGCGGAGAAGACGGCGTAGGCGAGGACGAAGGTGCCCAAGGTCTCGGCGCCAAGGGCCGCCCCGAGCGAGTACCCCCCGGCCACCGCGTTGGCGCCGCCGCCCAGGTCATCGAAGGGGTGCTTCATGATCCCTTTGACGACCCCGACGCCGACGACGGCGCCGAGGCACTGCGCCGCCACGTACAGCACCGAGCGCACCAGCGTCACCTTCCCGGCCATGAAGAGCGCGAACGTCACCGCCGGGTTTATGTGCCCACCTGCATTGCACATGGAAGGCGACAATTAGTCCTAATGCACCCATTTCTATCCATTTCTGTGACAAGTAATTATGGACCGAGAAAATATGTTGTGATAGAGATGTGTATATACCTACCTGAGACGCCGCTGGTGGAGTAGACGAGGACGGAGACGGTGGCACCGAAGGACCAGGCGACGCCGAGGTAGCCGACGCCGGTGCACCGCTCGTCGGCGGCAGAGGACTGGTTCTTGTACCCGATGACGGTGGCGATGCTCACGTAGAGGAGGACGAGGGAGGCCATGAACTCGCCGATGAGGGCGCGATACAGGGACCACGTGCTAAGCTCGCTCGTGTCCAGCGCCCGGACCGCCGGCGGGTCCCAGTACGGCACCCTCTGGACGATGATGTCCGTTATCTCTTCGTCGGCGGTGACCACCTTCTCCACCTCCTTGGCCGATATGGTCGTCGTCGGCATGGTCGGTCGGCTTGGTTGGAACCTGTGTGTGTATATATGGCAATGGCAGTCCGGCAATAGGAGTATCCACGCCAAGAATGCAAGCTTAAATAGGGATGATCGTGGTCAAGTGCTTACAAAGCTGCATGCGTGAGGGAGACTGTGCTTGGATTAGATACTTGGAGTTGGAGGAGGTTTTCTCCTTGGAATCTACTACATGTTCAAGAGCTTCTACTGCACAGGTGATTAACGTAACGGCTGAGGTGGAATATAACAACACTAACCCTACTACACCTACGAAACTGTTACTAAGCTTTTACGTTAATCACATAACATTTCTTACGTAGGTGTAGCAAAATTGCTCTTTCAGTTACCAATTATGTCGACCGGATCTTCACCCATTGTCCAATGTCCAATGGTGCATTGCCCCCATTCATTTCACTTTGCTTATTCTTAACGGATCCCTAAATACCTGGTCCCCCAATTTTGGATCTCACAACTTCTCCCTGATCCTAGACACTACTCCTAGATATTGCGCCGCTACGTACCTGTTTCTCTCCCGGATCAGGCCACCCCGTACCCCCCGGTGTGCTAGGCGGTGGCGGTCGATGTTGTTCTCATGAAGGCATGTTGTTTCTTTTGTTGTCCATCGGTGTTGCTAGATGGGCATCGTTGGGGAAATCATCGTCTTGTTCAACAACCTCTTCTTCTGAGACTTTGTGAGCAAGATCATCGGCTTGGCCTCATGATATTGACTGACTGCTTGCCTATATCAGGGTGATGCCCCTGTCGATATGCTTGGTATGTTTGCCAATCTCTGTCGTACGTGGTGGCCTACTATTGCACGGGTTAAATGAGGTTTGGTCTTCTACATGTCTTGTAGGTACTTTAGTGGTTGAATTTCTCTATGTTTAGCCCACAAAAAAAAGAATTTCTCTATGTTTTCCATTGCAAGTGAAGCTATGGGGGCACAACGAAAAGGAGTTCGGCTAAAGCTTTGGAGAGAATATTGAGGTGTATGGCATTGGTTGTAATCTCCCATTTTTTTAGGGCTATTTTGCCTGTGGATTCAATTACCCATTATCTTGTTGTATCTTATGTTCACTTGATCATATATGCTCCTAAAAGAAACATATTGATTTTTTTAATGCGAAGCAAAGTTTGGTTGCTTCTTTAGTTCTTCTATGAGCTTGAATCCATTGTTGAGGAAATCGTTAATTGGCAACTGCTCGGTTGGCTGGCGAGTAGGGGATTAATAGGCTAATCGGCCATTTAATCGATTAATCGGTTGATTTATCAGTTATCGGCTACTCGGTGAAGTTAACTGGTTAATCGGACGAATTCTTGACCAGGGCTTGAATCACAGGCTTGAACAATTACTGAGAAGAATGAGCCATGCATGCTGATGGATGCTTACTCAATTATTTATCTCAGAAACTAGTGTAGTGAGAATCTGAGATGCATTTCTGTGACGCTTTGTGCAAAATCAAGAGTCTGTTCATAGTACGGGGGGTTCCTTCTTTTGGGGAAAAAAGAGAGAGGGAGATTCCAAAGAGTAATGCTTGTTTGGGCATGCAAGTATTGTCCGAAAACCGAGCTTTGAGTGATGAACTCGATTCTGGTTGTTTGCGTTAGAAATGAGCGAGCCTAAAGCAAGTCTAAGCCTATATGGACTGCCGACCTCCGCAACAAAAGGAAAGCAGAGCATTCTCTGAGGTGAGTCACCAGCAGCAATCTACGACAATGTAGCAGTCATGAGGAACGGAGCAGTGGCAGCAATGTCAAGAGTGCTACACTGAAACGGATCGTCAGGAGAGACCAAGGAGTGCTCATGGCGGTGAGCCGGCACCAGAGGCGTCAGCCTTGTAGAAGAAGTTGTACGCCTCGGCCACTTCCATGTACCACATCGCTTCACGGTCCGGCTGCGCAGAGAGATCCACTATCTTGTGCACCTGCAACGATCAAGTCCAGGGATGCTCAAGTAAGAGGCCGACAACATGCACCGTGATGCAGGATATTCCTATGAAATCTCAGGTGTGGTCAGCATTGAGAATACAGACGGTAACCACCTACTTCAGTCAGACAAAAACTGTCATTTTGATCTGCATTTTGTAAGCCATGGTAAAGTGGCAATTAACTCGAGACTGAACACATAATCTAATGATAATCTAGGGAGTCAAACAAAAAGGAATCCAAAAAACTGCTTCCCACTTTTTTCTTGTGCTGAGATGTAGCAGATGCTGGATTTAAAGAAGGGACACATTACATGTCAAGATTACCCATCCATACATTAGATAGCTCTTGTAATAATCTGATACCATGATGATTACAACACAACGACAGCATGCATTGACATTATTAAACTTTCTGTTATTCTCAATACGTTCAAATGATAAGTTGCAAAACTGACATAGTCACATAACCAAAAACTTCAACAAATCTAGGACCGTCACACTTTGTCAATAAAATACGCACTGCAGTTTGAAGGACGCCAGGCCCAAAATCATGAGTGCTTTTAATCGAAGTTAAAGGATGAACCACTCCCACGAGTGAGACTACTAGATTGTACATGAATACTAGCATCCATTACTATTTCCTTTTTGTATAACCATTAGTCAGGCAGCCTCTGAAACTCCAGGTGTCGGTTCAAGCAAACAAATGGTTCCAAAACTGAAGTTTGCATCAAATAATAAAGAAAGCACCAACAGAGAACCTCGAATTCTTCTTAGTATGTGGATGGAAATAAGCAAGCAAGGATGCACAAAGAGAGTAAGAGAGGGAGACAGAACCTTGACCATCGGCAGACTTTCCGTAGACTGGGGTGCAATATATGCCCCAATAATCAGCACATACATCCCTACGACATAAAATAGAGCCATCAATCAACTAGAGTAAAGAAACCATGAACTGGCTTGCAAAAGAAACGACGGTTGGATGCGCAATATACAAACAGAGTAAAAGCACTGTAAAAACAATAGATTTTTTTTTTTACTAAGTACTACTCCCTCCGATCCATAATAAGGGTCGCGGTTGTAGTTCAAATTTTGAACTAAAACCATTATGGATCGGAGGGAGTGGCACTTTTACCAGGTCTGATAATAATGAATTACTTCATGAGGCCATCTTATGGTAAAGAGCCTCTACTGCAAAGAGTACACCTGCAGGGTATTTTGATGGTGGCTGGGATTGTTCAACTCTTGCATCGATCATCCTGAGGGGGTTCTAAAGTAAATTCTAGGTTGCCTTCGCATGCAGTTTCGTACATGATACGGCTTTATTTTTTCAGGGGAAATACAGGCATACAGCTGATGTTACTAAGCAACAGCAGCAAAACTACTTACTACATGAGCAATGTTGCGGCACAAGCAAAGCTGGTCAACAGACACATCATCAATCATATCTGAGAAACGGAGAAGGCAAGAAAAAGTGAGGGAGATTGGGAGAACCTGGGCGCCAGGGCTGGCCCTTGGCATCCTCGGGCCGGAGCATGAGCTCGGTGACACAGGAACCGTCATCCACGAACAACCTCCCGTCGCCGACTCTGTAGTCCGCGCGCACCACCACGCCCTGCCTGCCGCAGCGAGCCGTCAGGGCACGGCAAAGGCTCCGAGCAAAAGAAGGAAGGGAAGGGACGGGACCTGGATCCAGGCGCGCTGGAAGCGGATGCCGAAGAGCATCTGCGCGGTGGAGGAGCCCTCGGAGGAGGGGGCCGTGGTGGAGCCCGCCAGCTGCGAGACGAACAGCTTCAGCGCCGCCAGCGAGTAGTCCATGGCGGTCCGGGGCGCGCCGCCGCCGCCGCCGCGGGGGCGTCCCTCCATTTGTTTTTTTAGGGGTCGCGATTCTTGTCTTGCTGGTGGCAGTTGTGGGCGCGTATGGTTGGAAGGGCTGGACATAATCGATACGGGCTATTAAACTGGGCTCAGACGGTGAAAGGCCCCAATATTTTTTTTTTGAGGATAAAAGGCCCCAATTTTTATGCTACGCGCTTTCACGAGCTTAGAAAAAACTACATATTCTAACCTTTTTTTTATTTTTTTGTGAGATCATACTGTAACTTTTAGGAGATGAATAACTCGAAAACTGCCAGAGGAAAGTGATGATTTAAACTTGAAAATTAATCCCGACTCAAAAACCTAAATTGTTGGTAAAGGTAATATATCAATACCAACATGATACTAATTACACCTGATCGGCCTAAACCTTGCTTTTTTTTTCTAAAAAGAAGAAAAGGCAGTGATGCTTCCCTAAAAAACTTAATAACACTGAACCTTGGTTTCTTAAAAAAAACCTGAACCTTGGTGCCATTACAGGCTACAATGGAGAAAAACAAAATTCAGTCTACTTCAGGGCAAAAAAAAAATTTGCCAGTACAAAGTGTAAATAATAACTTTTTTGGGGGGGGTGGGGACTTTTTATATAGTGCCAGTTTTGTTTTTTATTCACCCAAAATACCATGAAAGTCATTTCTTCGCCGAAAGTCTCAGGAATTTTTGACTTTTTTGCAGCTTCTATTTTGTTTTTCAATCCAGGTGCATTGGCACTGGAGACCCAAAGATCCACGCCGCACTGCACACACCCTAACCTGTTTAATTATTCATTCTCTAGAGCTGCTGGGATGACAGTCTTGCTTTCTGACAGGAATCTGCTTCGGCGTTCATGGGAAGTTCATTCTCTAGCTTACTATATGAATGTACAGGATGATGGTCGCTGCGCTTTGTGCCTTTACCATAGCGATGGCAGGCGATTTGATTCCAGTCAAAACGGGTGCAGTTTTTTCGCCAAAAAGTAAGAGAAAACTGGCATTCAAACGTAGCGATTCGGATGACAGAAATAGTTTTTACCCAGAAAACGAAAACTTCAGACCAAACTTGCGACTTATCAAACTTGGCAATCGCACATCTCCCCCAAAAAAATTGTATCACCTCCCATGCCCAAAACTCGTATATCCCCACCCATGCCCCTAGTTGATCTCCATTCGCCGATTTTCTTTACAGGTTGCAGTAGTCTAAAACGACAGTAGGTTATGACCAACTCCCGGTCCCAAAATCACAGCGGCCACATGCCGCATTCTCTCTCAGGTCAGCAGCGTTGATTACAAACCGCAGCAAGCTTGTCAGTGGAGTGGGGTTTCCGGTTAGCGGAGCGCCTTCTGGCAGTAGCTCAGCACCTCCCGAGCATTGCCGATGGAGCCTTCGTTGCCCTGGGAGGACTTCTCCTCGATCCATCTCTCCATGAAGAAGGAGATTGCCACGAGCTGTTACAGATATTTTGTAGCATAGGAAAAACAATGTGATTGCTGCTGCCGAGATGTATCCCATCATGTTAGTTTGTAAATGTAGCTTAAGATCTAGATTTCCATGAAGGACAAATTGTATATATTGTTTTAAAGGATACACATCTCGACATCCATCCCTTCAGGAGAGCATCCTCAGGTGTTAACTTCTCTTCATCAACCACCTGACTCTCGAGGTCATCTTTGATGAGGCCGAACTTGCCTGAGAACAGAGACACAAACCGGTCGAGGGACGAGGAGTTCAACTCAGTTCCTTGCACTTGTGCCAGAATACATGATAAGATACTCCAAAGTGCATATCGAGCTTGGTCATCATCAGGGACCTCTGGAAGAACTTCAAGTAGGCCCTCCAGGAACGGTAAATCTGAAACAATTGAAAGGCTGGATCACTGTAATGGCACTAAATGGAAACATTGATTTCAAGTCATGCAGTGCACTACTTAGCAAATACGATAGTTGCTTAGAAAATAAGATAAGTGCTAAGAAAAAATGTGCCTACCACGGGATATCTTAGGCACCAAATGCTTTCCATCTGTCAAAATATTTGATATTACGATCACCACCGAAGCACAATAGCTTGCAACCTGAAGAAGAGTTTGTGAATAAGAATACAATTACCATGCTTGACTTGCATTCCTACATCTCAATCTACAGATCTTTCAAGTGAAACATCCTAGGTCACCATTGAGGTTGTAGGGTGGGGAATCACAAGAATTAATGCAAGGTGAAGTTTGCCAAATGTACAAATGGAAGAGGCAAGAAATGTTTCTTCAAATTTCAGGATTTTTTTTCATGATTAAATCGGAACTGCTTGCTTGTTAAGAGTTATGAGTTGGCCAAGCTAACAATTCGGTACCAAGGAGGCAACAGCATAATGCATTTCTTCCAAAATGTATGAACCAGAATTCAACCGGGCTGATGAACAAATATATGAAATGGTAGCGGTGGCAAACATGCTCACCTCAACTTTATCTGGCGACTTGATCATGTTAGCTAGCACTTTAATCAGCCGGTCATTCGATGTCATTGCCTTTGAAACACAGTGTATGGCTGATAATTCTTCCATGAAGTGAAGGACCAAATCAAGAGAACCCGATCTGAAACGTGTTAAGAAAAAGGTAAGGTAAATCCATTACTGTCCCAGGTTGTTAATTCAAAATTCAAAAACTAAGAAGGGTTATCGCAGTGACAGAGAAATGCAGCTACAGTCCTATTAAATTAAAACTAGGAAGTGGGAATGTAAGAAATTTAAAATGCTCAGACCATATTATTGGAAAACAACAAATGGCCGCATCTCAGAAGACAGGTTAAGGACATAAACTTTGCCTAGAAGACATGAAATATAAAAAATATTCTATGAAGCTTTAAGGATCTCTTTGAAACAATGACTTTAAACGGGACTATGGAGGATTCAAATCCTTGAGGGCTCCTTACACAACTGTTTTGGGAGCTTCAGCATTCAGCCCATAATCGAACTGAATGCCATAAATCTCCAGAGAAATACCACATATCCAAACAGGCCCTTAGGTGTTTTTCCTATGATTTATTCTTAAACTACAGAAAATTTACCAAATACTCCCTCCAATCTAAAATGTAAAGTGTATTAGTTTTTCAAAAGGTCAAACGCTTTTCTATTTGACCAAACCTAGATAAGTTTGACTTTTCTCAAAATTAATACACCTTGCATTTTGGAATGGAGGGAGTACATAGGAGAAGCTTCCATGATACCTTGAACAATAACAGTTGAAAATCTGTAACAGATAACTTTTATAAAATGAAAATCTTGCCGAATTTCAAGTTAGCTCAACATACCTGTCTAGCTTCTCATCCGGTGATCTTTCAAGCTCAGTTGTTAGTAACCCAATAACACGGTCAACTAAACCCAGTTTAAGCAAGGGCTGGATAAGCATAGCAATCACATCTCGATTATCAATGACAGTTGATAGGAAGTCAATGATCTGCGACCAGTAATTCACATAAGAAATAACCGAACAGTTGAACACATGCGAATATAAAGGATGGAAAATTTTCAGCTGAACCATAGTATAATAAGATGAAAGTAGTTGTGATAGTTCGGCTGGGCTGACAATTTCAACCGAATCATACAACACATAACAATAGGCAACATTAGTTTTACAGTATAGTTGTAGGAAAATAAAGGCTTTCACTGCTATAAAAGTTATTGTAGAACGATAAGCAAATAGATGCTATAGTTCAAAGACCATAAGACCTCTGCAGCTAAAAGTTTGATAAAATTGCAATTTGCAGTCACATGTTTCTCAATAGTATCAACTGTTACCAAAATGCAGTAAAAAAAATTCAGATATTCTCCTAAGAGAAGAATTTTCACAGAAGAGAACCAATCAATTGCCATGGAAAAAAACAGGACCTCATTCTGACCAAGGATAATTCTACATTGTTCGGATAACATGGATATGGTAGCAATGAGTAAGGGCCAGTTCTTTTCGGCGATTCTCCCAGAATCACCCCCCTCCCCAGCTTCTCCCAGAATCGCCACTCCATATTTTTTTTACAATCCTAGCTAATTAGACCTTAATTAGCTAGGATTGTAAAAAATATATTAAGTAGCGATCATGGGGGAAGCTGGGGAGGGGGGCGATTCTCGGAGAATCACCCAAAAGAACTGGCCCTAAGACTGGACCATACAACTAAGAAGTGTTTGGGAAGATGAAACAGTCCATAGAAACTATTCGATGACGACCTTCTTGAAACTACCTCAGGATATGGTGAACTGATAAAAGAGTTAAGCAGGCAAACACACATGCCTAACCATCATGTATAGAAGAATGAGCTAAGATGATTAAAACAATTTATGTTACACAAGTCCTACAAAAGAAATATAATGTGTCCATATATGTCAAAATTCAATTTAAAAAGAACAGAAGTCACTAAAGTTGTGAGGACCAACTCTACGGATTAGTCACAACAAGTTGCATATACGAATTCAGTACAATACGCAGTCACAACAAGTTGCATATACGAATTCAGTACAATACCTTTTCAAGTAATGTAGAATTATCTGTCTTCCCAACTATCCGTAGAATACGTGAAAGAATCTCATCAGGTAAAAGAGCTTGAGCCCAAGAAACATATGCACTGGACCGAAGAACGGCAGCCAACAACCTGTATAAGAAAAACTGTGTGAGGATGCACCACTGATGAAATTTAGCAACAATACTCATTCCAACTATCTCGGGGTGTAAGAATTTTTTTTACAGACAGCAACACAAGTCAAAATAAGCAAAAAAGAACAGAGCATAGATGGAACTTCTCAGTTCTCATTGTCTACAACTCAGAACAACTAGAAAGCAGCTTCTCCAAGTTTTGAACACCGACTATAGAAAATTAATTTTTCAAGAAAAACAAAATCTAAATTTACTTAGCTTCTATCCCCCAAATGATTAATAACATAAGTACATAACCTACTAACACAGTTGAAAATGGTTATATTTTTGCAAAAGTGCTGTATGTTCAAGCATTTTCATCCACAAGTTCAACAACTTGTGATTGCTTGGGTATGTCCAAATGTAGGTATGCATGTAACATGTGATGTAAGGATGTGTGGTTTTGCATGTGGGCATTTGCATAGTTATGTGGTAAAATTGAATGGGTATCTGACCAATACAAAATGCAAAAATTCAAGAACATAAATAATATATCAACATGGTAATCGTGTGTGTGCTGAGCTAAACTACCAAGATCTATTTCACATGATAAGACTTAAATTTCACGGGATGAAATATCTTGCAATGCTAGAATAATAAACAGCTTGTCAAACGGCTGATAAAAAAATAATAAAAAAATTGGTTCTAATAATAACTTTGAGTCCAGCAAAAAAAAAACTTAACCCCAAAGATACTTAACCTGAATGTTTCAGAAAGGCATTTGACATTATCTAGAAACAATTGCTCCACAACAGTTGCAATTAAACCTTTTTTCAAAGAGATTGCAGCAACTAGAGATTCATGACAGGCTAAGTTTCCCATGATTCCAAGACAAATTTCCTGCAGGGACAAAAGATTCAAAGAAACAAGATACTTTAATACATGCTTAGCAAAAAGAGAGGAGATAGCAGTAGAGGAAAATTTCATTTCACCTTCACCCTAGAAGAATTTGCCGTATGAAGGTTTTCCAAAAGCACTTCAATCACAAGGTTATTAATCTACAAGGGTTAAATATAATGTGTTGTTAGCAGCAGAAGATGCACAATTACTAAGGTATAAAGGAAGGTGGATAATTCTGTTTATTATGCCTTAATTTCCCTTTGTAGTTCCTTTGAACACTTGATTTGCTCTTAGATCAATTAGGATTTAGGAGAAATACTTTTGACTTACTGCAACCTGGCCATTCTTCCATTGAAAATGTTTGTTAGAATTAGCATGTTATTATGACATAAGCATTCACACTACAAGTAGCTATCACCAGCAATAATTTATATGGTTCACAAATTATAGTAAAGAATTTGCTACAATAAACTGATACAGAACTAAAATTCAGGGTCAGGAAGATAAAATATAAGCACAAAGGAGCTACAAAACTAAAAGAATGAAACAATTACAGTTATCCACCTTAATTTTTTGCTTATCTACTCCTAACTGATCTAACAAGCCAACCACATCGTATTAAAATCCAGGACATCCAAACAATGTCTAAAGCCAGTGCAGATAAGGCAATCAAAATCTCTCACAATTCCTGCTTGCTAGTATCTTGTTCAGTAAAAAAATGAGCAGCAATAAACAAGTTTCATATAGCAAAACGGTCCGCCTTCTGTTTATGACAAACCTATAGAAGAAATACATCCTTATACAAGAGAATGATGCAGATAAATACCATAAGTTCTGCTTGAGGTGTACTAGCTGCAAGATCCCACAGAATACAACCACACTCTTCCAACTGATCCTTAGGACTGACACTCCTTTCTTCTGGAAGACCCTGCTTGTCACTTTTCCCAGAAGGATCCTTGTTATCCGATTGCATTGAATCCCCGTCATCAGAATTGACCCTTTGCTTGTCACTTTTTGCATGAGGTAGACATTATTAGGACAACCAGGTCCTTTTAATAACAGCCTTCATTGCTAAACAAACTTAATGGGGGGAAATCTGGAAGTACCACTCACCTGAACTCTTTCTCCACACTGGATCCCTTAGGTATTAGTTGCCTTATAAGAGAGATAGTATAGCTTAGATCAACTGTAGTTGTCTCCTCAAGTGACTGCAGATAATTACAACCAGAAGATTAAACATTAAGACAAGACGATATTACTATTTCCAAGGGAGCATGTTTGGCAACTATTTATGTCTTCCTGACAAGGCAGGTAAATGAAAATATTGATGACAAAGCAACTAAACAGGGTAACTAAACACCAATTGTGAAAACTATGTACATTAAAGTTTCATGTTCACGATAAGCAGTTGCTTGATAAGTAAACTCCAGTTGTAATAACTATGTAGGGAGTACATTCGAGTGCCATATTCACAGTACTCAGCTGTAAATGCAAATTGACATAATCTAGAAACAATTGCTCCACAACAGTTGCAATTAAACTCCAGTTGTAACAACAGATTTGGGCATGTAAACATAGTGGCAGTTCTCAGCTGTAAATGCAAATTGCATGGCCCACAAATCACAATAGCAAAGAAAATGCAAGATGGATGTTCCCCAGGAATTCACCCTCTGTCCCATGGATGGAGGGCAATTCAACCAGCATCGAGCACAACGTGCCGTGCGGGCTGTCCTCGCTCACCCCGAGGCACAGAATCGCTTAGTTATTCTAACAACAGCGGTCACCCTCGAAGCGCGCACCAACCGCTCGACGGAATGCTCGCGAAAGCGAGGGAAATGGAAACCACGCGAGCGACACAAAAACCCTCGTCGCGCACCAACCGCTCGACGGAATGCCCGCGAGAGCGAGGGAAATGGAAACCACGCGAGCGACGCAAAAACCCTCGTCGCGCCGCAGAGGGAACGCGAGGCGGGGAGATGGGGTGGGAGGCGAGGCGAGGCCGCGTACCTCTTCCTCCGCGGGCGCGAACGGCAGGTGCGTCGGGGCGTCCTCCTCGACCTCGTCTCCCCCCTCCTCCCCGTCCCCTTCCTCCTCCTCATCCGCGTCGTCCTCCGTGGCGTCGCCGCCCTCCTCCTGTTCGTCCTCCGTCTCGGGCGCGTCGTCCTGCCCCGCCTCGACTTCTCCGCTGGCGCCCTCTTCCTCCTCGGAAGCGCCCGGCGACACCGGAGCGTGGTGATCGGGGGTGGTTCGCCCGCCCGCCGCGTCCGGCTCCCGCGGCGGCCCGGGCGCGTCGTCCTTCCCCGCTCCGCCCGCCGCGGGCGCGCCTGTGTCGCCGGCCGCCATGGCAGCTTCTTCGGCGGTGGCGGGCGTGGGCGAGAGGAGAGGAGAGGAGCGGGGGTGGCGAGGCCGTTCGACTGCGGGCGCACGCAATGCGGAAGGGGAGCGTGGGTCTGGTTTATAATTGCAGAAAAACCCCACCCAGACGCAGAACGTGTGGGCTTTTCACAGGGCCGGGCTGCGGCAGGGCATTTGGGCGGCCGGTGGGTTTGGGCCTGGCCCTGATAGTCCCTTTTTTTTCCTGAGGTGGTCCTTTTTTTTCTTTTCTAGAAAACTTGCAATCCTGTTAAAAAAATTACGATCGAGGTCAAAAAAAAAAACTTTGGCCATGATGAATGCTATCAGGCTTGCTGAAGAGTTTAGTATGGGCCGAGTTACTTTCATCACGAACCGCCTCTCGCTGAAGCTTGCGTTGGGGTCAGTAACCTGGGACCGTGCACCTCTTGGCATCCTCTTCCGAGAAAGCTAAGTTCAACCTATAAATGGACTTCATAGATTATAAGGTTGATGTTTGTTCTCGTCTTTGTAATATCCCTGCTCATCTACTAGCTGCTTATGGTTCGAGGGCTATGATCGACAGCCAACATATTTGGCTTACTGATCTTCCCCAAGATGTAAGTGGTGTTGTGGCCGGTAATATTGTCGGGCCCACTAGTTAATAGAATGCATGGTGTTTCACGTCAAAAAAATTATAATCGACAAAGTTAGGGCTAAATATTAGTCAAAGAGACACGCTCCTGGCGTTTTAATGTGACTTTGGTAAAACTATTATATAGTATTGAAATGGTTTGTAGAGTATTAAGTCTGAATCGATGCACTTACTCCTTTTGTGATTATTTGGTTACACTCTTTGTTAGATAAACAACTAATAAAAACAATGTCTTCCATTTCCATGACATCACCATGAATAAAAAATGGCAACTAGATGCGACTCAAGTGAAGTGAATATAGCTATGGTCAACATTGGTTGTATTTCAAAGCTAGCGTGGCGGACGCTTAGGGGGGGGGGGGTGTTGGTGGTTCATACTACCAATTTGTTTATGATGATTGAGTTGCTTCTTGTAAAAATGGTATAAATCTATGTTAATTTTCCTAAAGCGATAAAACCAAATAAATATTTTCCTATACTTATGAATGTAGATGTGACCATATGTCATGATTTGGTTTGGACCTTGAGTATACTACCCAATCATATATCTTAATTTTTTTATCGCTAGCTTGTCATTATTATATGGAATAACGTGAATGCTATATTTTGTCCTTTACCACTGCCATACCCAGATGAAAAAAAGGCAGTGAAAACACTCTCCCCGGTACCACAGCTAAATGGTACCACTTCATTCCACGTATGCCGCATATGTCTTGTGTCTTCCTCTAGGATGACGTTGATCCATTAAATGGAGGAACTTGAATGTATTGCACTTCTTGTGCACCAAAAAATGACAACATGAGAGGTGGATACGCTAAATCCATTTACAACTCCTATCAAGCTTGGAGATTTATGAGAATTGCCTCATTTTTCTTATGAATTGACATGGAGGCTTATTGTTATGTGTGGGTGTGGATTACCAATTGAAGAGGAGGTTCCGGAGTGAAAAAGGCATCAGAACCCCCACATGGGTTTGGTGTTGATGACAAATGATTAGGGACTAATGCTTATTCAAATGTACAAACAAGTGTTCAATTCCCAATGTTTTGTAAGTAAGAGGGTCGAGGACCCACACCCCCCAAGCAAGCAAGAAAAAGAAGAGGACACATTTACATTTCCTATGATACTTTATGGTTTATCTGAGTCTTATCAAAGCAATACTATCAAGAGGGGTGTCGGAGTTGAATCCGACATATCTCGGGTAGGGGGTCCTGATCTGTTGATCTTGGCTAGATGGTAGCATGACAAAGAGGTACACGATGTTTTACCTAGGTTTAGGCCCTCTCAGAGAGGTAAACCCCTACGTCATGCTTCTGTTGTATTGATTGTGGATGGGGTACAAAGTACATGATGATCTGCCTCGAGATCGTATGTGAATATCTCTAATCCTACGGACTAAACCCCTCGACTTATATAGGCACCGGTGGTAACTAGGGTTGCATGTAGGACGGTTACACCAAGGGATAAACATGTCGATGATTCCAACATGTCTTAAAGTATGTGCCAAGTCTTTGGAGGATTCCATCTTGAGTATGTCGTGGGGGATGGCAAACGTGGCCCACTTATTAGGTGTATGGGGGTCCTAGGCCTAGCCCATGATTGGGGGGGGGGGGGCGACGTGCTCACCACCCCCTAGTCCATGACACCGTTAGTAGCCCCTAAACCAGTCTTCCAAGCCGAGGATAGGTCCTCAGACAATTCGCCCTCCATGACTGATCTTCGGCCTTGCAAATTGATTCACCCTTTCTTTCAGCATCCACTACTGCAGGATGCTGCTAACGCGACACTACAATCAGAGACCCTTCAACGAAATTGTGTGTGATGCATTAATCACAAACGGTGATGTAATAAAACCGTCAAAAAAAGATGCAAAACGTTTGCGATGGCGGATACATCAAACACGGTTCAGATTTTAGTTGCGTGTGCGATTCGGGGCAATACGATTCACTCGAATGAACTGTTTGTGATGAGACAGAACAACAGAAACGGACAGCCAAATGAAGGTGTGTGCGATATACGGCATACAATTCACTCGGATTAACTGTTTGTGATTAGGCCACACAACAGAAACGGTCAGCCAGATCAAGGTGTCTGTGATTGACGGCATACACTTCACACAGATGAACTGTTTGCGATTAGGCAACACAAGAGAAACGGTCAGCCAGATCAAGGTGTCTGCGATTGACGGCATACACTTCACACGGATGAACTGTTTGCGATTAGCCACAATAAACAGAAACAGTTAGACATATCAACGTGTGTGCGCTAAACGGGCACACATTCTAATTAAAAGAAGCGTGTGCGATGGTAATAACGAGCGTGCACGGTTGAAGGAACAAGACGTGTGCTGACATCGCCTATTGCGGTGCAACCTATGGTGCAAACGCCACGTACGCGGACGAGAACGCGTGCCCAGGTTACGCCATCCGGGAATAGTGCCGCACTTCGAAATTAGAACCGTAAATAAATTTTGAGCTTGCGTCCCATCACATTCCAAATTACTACCACACTATATTTAATTGTAAACTTGTTCACACCGATCAAAACCTAAACGGTTTCCACTTAGGAACGTATTAGTACTCGGTTATAAATACTACCTACTCCAAGATGACTGCACATTCCTCCTCAACTCCTCATCCATAAAAACAAACAAGTCTTTCATCGTCGTTCCCTTGCGTCTGCCATGGCCCGCATGAGTTCTGGGTCGAGAGATTACTACCAGGGAGAGGCGAGCATGGAAGCGGAAGCACGAGAGATGTCCTGCCTCGCCGTGAAAGCAGCCGACATGTCCTGCCGCGCCGCCGTAGTGATACGTCTCCGTCGTATCTATAATTTTTTATTGTTTCATGCCAATATTATACAACTTTTATACATTTTTGGCAACATTTTATATGATTTATTTGGACTAACATATTGATCCAGTGCCCAGTGCCAGTTCCTATTTGTTGCATGTTTTTTGTTTCGCAGAAAATCCATATCAAACGAAGTTCAAACGCAATAAAAAATACGGAGAATTATTTTGGAATATATGTGATTTTTGGGACTTGGAATCAATGCAAACGGGGCCCCACAGCCCCCACAAGACACCAAGACGCGCCCCAGGGGCCACGTGCGCCCTGGTGGGTTGTACCCTCCTCGGATGTTGGTTGGAGCTCTACTTCGGGCGCAAGGAAGCTTATATCTGGAAAAAAATCGTGTTAAAATCTCAGTGCAATAGGAGTTACGGATCTCCGGGAATATAAGAAATGGTTTTCGGCCAGATCTGGGGAACACGAAACAGAAGAGAACAGAGAGCGAGATCCAATCTCGAAAGGGCTCCCGCCCCTCCGCCGCCATGGAGGCCATGGACCAGAGGGGGAACTCTCCTCCCATCTAGGAGGGAGGCCAAGGAAGAAGAAGAAGGAGGGGGGCTCTGTCCCCCCCTCTCTCCCGGTGGCGCCGGAACGCCGCCGGGGCTAGGATTGTGACGGCGATCTACATCAACAATCTTGCTACCGTCAACACCAACTCTCTCCCCCTCTATGCAGCGGTGTAACACCTCTTCTCCCCACTGTAATATCTACTTAAACATGGTGCTCAACTCCATATATTATTTCCCAATGATATTTGGCTATCCTATGATGTTTGAGTAGATCCGTTTTGTCCTGTGGGTTAATCGTGATCTTGGTTGGTATGATTGTATATTTTATTTATGGTGCTGTCCTACGGTGCCCTCCGTCTCGCGCAAACATGAGGGATCCCCGCTGTAGGGTGTTGCAATATGTTCATGATTCGCTTATGGTGGGTTGCGAGAGTGACAGAAGCTTAAACCCGAGTAAGTGGGTTGTTGCGTATGGGATAAAGAGGACTTGATACTTAATGCTATGGTTGGGTTTCACGACCTTAATGATCTTTAGTAGTTGCGGATGCTTGCTAGGGGTCCAATCATAAGTGCATATGATCCAAGTAGAGAAAGTATGTTAGCTTATGCCTCTCCCTCATATAAAATGACAAGAATTATTACCGGTACTTGTTATCGATTGCCTAGGGACAAATGACTTTCTTGTTGACAAAAGCTATCCACTTTTATTACCTTGCAATTTATTCATAGTTTTTATTCTCGCAAAGTACTCGTAGTTTTATTCTCGCAAAATAGTTTCATACTTGTTTCAGGTAAAGCAAACGTCAAGTGTGCGTAGAGTTGTATCGGTGTTCGATAGAACTTGAGGGAATATTTGTTCTGCCTTTAGCTCCTCGTTGGGTTCGACACTCTTATTTATCGAAGAAGGCTATAAAAGATCCCCTATACTTGTGGGTTATCAAGACCTTTTTCTGGCGCCGTTGCCGGGGAGCAATAGCGTGGGTTGAATATTCTCGTGTGTGCTTGTTTGCTTTATCACTAAGTAGTTTTTATTTTCTGTTCTAAGTTGTTCTCTATCTTTAGTTATGGATATGGAACACGAAACACCAAAAAAATTAGTTGTACTTGCTACTCATGGAGATGGGGAACCTCCTAAAACCCTCGATGCTCGTTATGTGAAAAATATTATGCACTACTTTGATAATCCTGAGAAAACCCCATTCAACTTTGTAATGGGAGACACGTTGGATCAACGTGAATACTTTAGGGATTATCGCTTGACTCAAAAAGGGAAACTTTTATGGGATCAAATTCATATGTTGCACTGGAATGCTTGGAATTTATGCTTGAGATATGATTATACTTGTTGCTCTAGGATGAAGGCTCCACACCTTCCTTTTTCATTCAAATTTAATGATAATGAAACCTTGGCTTCTTATGCCAATGGTAGATATGATTACTATGATGTGGAACGAATAGAAGAATTTGTTGCTTTTAAGGGTGCTTATGAAATTGAATCTTTGTTTTTAAAGTATGAAGCTTTTGATGATGATGTTTATAGACCTGAAAATTTTGCCATCCTTAAATATTGCTATGATAATTATAAATACAATTCTGATATTGATATATTTATTGAGAAAGTCTCCGCTGTCCAAGAAGAGACTAATATTTTGCAGGAGTCTATGGAAGAAGGAATTGATGAAACTGTGAGCTTATTGGATGAAAAAGATGATGAGGAGAGCGAAGAACAAAAGGAGGAAGAGCGGATTAGCTACCCATGCCCACCTTCTGATGAGAGTAACTCTTCAACTCATACATTATTTAATTTCCCTCCATGCTTTCCGAAGGATGAATGCTATGATAATTGCTATGATCCCGTTGATTCTTTTGAAATATCCCTTTTTGATGAACTTGATGCTTGCTATGCTTGTGGCCAAGATGCCAATATGAATTATGCTTATGGAGATGAACTTGCTATAGTTCCTTATGTTAAGAATGAAATTGTTGCTATTGCACCCACACATGATAGTCCTATTATCTTTTTGAATTCTCCAAACTACACTATATCGGAGAAGGTTGCACTTATTAAGGATTACATTGATGGGTTGCCTTTTGCCGTCGCACATGATGATTTTGATGAATATAATATGCATGTGCTTGCTGCTCCTACTTGCAATTATTATGAGAGAGGAACTATATCTCCGCCTCTATATGTTTCCAACACGATAGAATTGCAAGAAATTGCTTATACTATGTATTGGCCTTTACTTAATGTGCATGAATTGTTCTTGTATGACATGCCGATGCATAGGAAGAGAGTTAGACTTCGTCATTGCATGATATATGTTGCTTTGTGCTCACTACTAAATACCAAATCATTGCTAATTAAAATTGGCTTTGATATACCTTGGGATCCGAGTGGATCCATTACTTGAGCACTTTATGCCTAGCTTAATGGCTTTAAAGAAAGCACTGCCAGGGAGACAACCCAGAAGTTTTAGAGAGTCATTTTATTCTGTTGAGTTCTTTTATAAAGTTTAAAAACAAAAAAATATAGAGGGGAACCTAAAAACCTTTTTCAAAAAGAGAAGCGATTGAAAGGTGATGCATTGGAGAAGTGAGGGTCGGCCTTGAACACTTGTGTTCATGCTCATGGAAACAATGTAAATTTTTCATGGAAGTTTCTCACAAAAATAATTATCCCCTTGTACGAATCCATTGTATTATAAAAATAATGTGCCAATATTTGCCTTTAGGATGATTAGATCGTTTGTTGGTTTGTGCGGTGCAAAAACAGAAACTTTGGCTGTAGTGCACGATTTTAAATTTTTTACTGGAACGTTGAAAGTTTCTGAAAATTTTTGCACAGTCTTGCCATACAAATTTTTTAGTTTTTCCTAATTTTTCAGAATTTTTGGAGTACCATAAGTATGGTAGGTGTTCAGATTGCTACAGACTGTCCTGTTTAAGACAGATTCTGTTTTTGATGCATTGTTTTGCTTGTTTTGATGAAACTACCGATTCTATCGGTGGTATAAGCCATGGAAAAGTTATAATACAGCAGGGATAATGCAAAAACAAAATATGAATTGGTTTGCAACAATACTTAGAGTAGTGATTTGCATTATTATACTAACGGATCTTACCGAGGTTTCTATTGAGTTTTGTGTGGATGAAGTGATCAAAGATCGAGGAGGTCTCGATGTGAGGAGAAGGAGGAGAGGCAAGAGCTCAAGCTTGGGGATGCCCAAGGCACCCCAAGTAAATATTCAAGGAGACTCAAGCGTCTAAGCTTGGGGATGCCCCGGAAGGCATCCCATCTTTCTTCAACAAGTATCGGTATGTTTTCATCTTCGTTTCATTCATGTGATATGTGTGAATCTTGGAGCGTCTTTTGTGTTTATTTTTCATTTTTATTTTATGACCATGCTGGTATGAGATAGTCCATGGTTGATTTATAGAATGCTCATTGCACTTCACTTATATCTTTTGAGTGTGCCTTTATAGAATGCTTCATATGCTTCACTTATATCATTTGAAGTTTGGATTGCCTGTTTCTCTTCACATAGAAAACCGTTATTTGAGGAATGCTCTTTTGCTTCACTTATATTTATTAGAGCATGATATTTTGTAGAAAGAATTAAACTCTCATGCTTCACTTATATCTATTTAGAGAGTCAACAGGAATTGGTCAATTGCATGGTTAGTCATAAAATCCTACATAAAACTTATGGATCACTGAATATGATGTGTTTGATTCCTTGCAATAGTTTTGCGATATAGAGATGATAATATGTGGGAGGTACTAGTGGATGGTTATGTTTAGTAAGAATATTGGTGTTAAGGTTTGTGATTCCCGAAGCATGCACGTATAGTCTCCCGTTATGCCAGGAAGTTGGAGCATAATTTATCCTTGATTGTCTATCTTTGTGTGAAGGTCGGGGGCGCGCGATGGTTAACTCCTACCAACCTCCCCCCTAGGGGCATGCGTAGTAGTACTTTGCTTCGAGGGCTAATAAACTTTTGCAATAAGTATATGAGTTCTTTATGACTAATGTGAGTCCATGGATTATACGTACTCTTACCTTTCCGCAATTTGCTAGCCTCTACGGTACCGTGCATTGCCCTTTCTCACCTCGAGAGTTGGTGCAAACTTCTTCCGGTGCATCCAAACCCCGTGATATGATACGCTCTATCACACATAAGCCTTATTATATCTTCCTCAAAACAGCCACCATACCTACCTATTATGGCCTTTCCATAGCCATTCCGAGATATATTTCCATGCAACTTCCACCGCTTCCGTTTTGATGACTTGAGCTTTCATTGTCATATTGCTTTGCATGATCATATAGCTGACATAGTAGTTGTGGCTCAGCCACCGTTCATCATTTTTATACATGTTACGCTAGATCACTGCACATCCTGGTACACTGCCAGAGACATTCATATAGAGTCATATTTTGTTCTAGGTATCGAGTTGTAATTTTTATCTTTTTTGAGTTATAAGTAAATAGAAGTGTGATGATCATCATTATTCATTTTTAGAGCATTGCCCCAATGAGGAAAGGATGATGGAGACTATGATTCCCCCACAAGTCGGGATGAGACTCCGGACAATGAGAGAGAAAAAAAAGAAGAAAAAAAGAAAAAAGGGAAAAAGAAAAAAAAGAAAAAGAAAAGGAGAGAAGGGGCATGCTAGTTCCACACTTGTGCTTCAAAGTAGCACCATGTTTTTCATATAGAGAGTCTCCTATGTTGTCACTTTCATATACTAGTGGGAATTTTTTATTATAGGATTAGATGCACATCCACTTAGTTTTCATATTAAGCTTTCATACACTTATAGCTCTTAGTGCATTCGTTGCATGGCAATCCCTACTCCTCACGTTGATATCAATTGATGGGCATCTCCATAGCCCGTTGGTTAGCCGCGTCGATGTGAGACTTTCTTACTTTTTTGTCTTCTCTATATTTACCCCTATCATGATACTCTATTCCACCTATAGTGTTATATCCATGGCTCGCGCTCATGTATTGCGTGAGGGTTGAAAAGGCTGAAGCATGTTAACAAGTATGAACCAATTGCTTGGCTGACACCGGGGTAGTACATGATTTATTCTCTGTGTTAAGAAGACAAAGCATGACAAGACTATATGATTTTGTAGGGATAGCTTTCTTTAGCGTTGATATTTTGAAAGACATGATTGTTTGTTGGGATGCCTGAGTATTGATGTCTTTATGTCAAATTATAGACTATTGCTTTGAATTACTTATGTCTTAATATTCATGTCATGATTAGATATATGATCAAGTTTATGCTAGGTAGCATTCCACATCAAAAATTATCTTTTTTATCATTTCCCTACTCGAGGATGAGTAGGAATTAAGCTTGGGGATGCTGATACGTCTCCATCGTATCTATAATTTTTGATTGTTTCATGCCAATATTATACAACTTTTATACACTTTTGGAAACATTTTATATGATTTATTTGGACTAACATATTGATACAGTGCCTAGTGCCAGTTCCTGTTTGTTGCATGTTTTTTGTTTCACAGAAAATCCATATCAAACAAAGTCCAAACGCAATAAAAATTTACGGAGAATTATTTTGGAATATATGTGATTTTTGGGACTTGGAATCAACGCATACGGGGGCCCACAGCCCCCACAAGACACCAGGGCGTGCCCCAGGGGCCAGGCGCGCCCTGGTGGGTTGTGCCCTCCTCGGATGTCGGTTGGAGCTCTACTTTGGGCGCAAGGAAGCTTATATCCGGAAAAAAATCGTGTTAAAATCTCAGCGCAATCGGAGTTACAGATCTCCGGGAATATAAGAAATGGTTTTCGGCCAGATCTGGGGAACGCGAAACAGAAGAGAACAGAGAGCGAGATCCAATCTCGGAGGGGCTCCCACCCCTCTGCCGCCATGGAGGCCATGGACCAGAGGGGGAACTCTCCTCCCATCTAGGGGGAGGCCAAGGAAGAAGAAGAAGGAGGGGGCTCTGTCCCCCTCTCTCCCGGTGGCGCCGGAACGCCGCCGGGGCTAGGATCGTGACGGCGATCTACATCAACAATCTTGCTACCGTCAACACCAACTCTCTCCCCCTCTATGCAGCGGTGTAACACCTCTTCTGCCCGCTGTAATATCTACTTAAACATGGTGCTCAACTCCATATATTATTTCCCAATGATATTTGGCTATCCTATGATGTTTGAGTAGATCCGTTTTATCCTGTGGGTTAATCGTGATCTTGGTTGGTATGATTGTATATTTTATTTATGGTGCTATCCTACGGTGCCCTCCGTCTCGCGCAAACATGAGGGATCCCCGCTGTAGGGTGTTGCAATATGTTCATGATTCGCTTATGGTGGGTTGCGAGAGTGACAAAAGTTTAAACCCGAGTAAGTGGGTTGTTGCGTATGGGATAAAGAGGACTTGATACTTAATGCTATGGTTGGGTTTCACGACCTTAATGATCTTTAGTAGTTGCGGATGCTTGCTAGGGGTCCAATCATAAGTGCATATGATCCAAGTAGAGAAAGTATGTTAGCTCATGCCTCTCCCTCATATAAAATGACAAGAATTATTGCCGGTACTTGTTATCGATTGCCTAGGGACAAATGACTTTCTTGTTGACAAAAGCTGTCCACTTTTATTACCTTGCAATTTATTTGTAGTTTTTATTCTCACAAAGTACTCGTAGTTTTATTCTCGCAAAATAGTTTCATACTTGTTTTATGTAAAGCAAACGTCAAGTGTGCGTAGAGTTGTATCGGTGGTCGATAGAACTTGAGGGAATATTTATTCTGCCTTTAGCTCCTCATTGGGTTAGACACTCTTATTTATCGAAGAAGGCTTCAAACGATCCCCTATACTTGTGGGTTATCACGTAGCAGCACAGAGGTCCCGCCGTGCCGCCGAAGCAGCACAGAGGTCCCGCCGCGCCGTCGATGTAGCAGACTGGTTTGGCCGCGCCGCGGAAGCAGCAGAGATGTGCCACCGCGCCGCGAATGCAGCAGAGAGGTCCTCCCGCACCGCGGCGGCCTGGGAAAATGTCTCGCGGGCAGGCAAGGACTCTCATAGGCGCATGCGCGCTATGCTCGATGACCTGATGGGTCGGATCTCCGGCTGGATGAAGCTGCAGGACGAGATGAATGCCTCGTTTGAAAATGCTACCGGCATCATCCGGGGGCTAGGGGAGGACAAGGCGAAGCTCCGCACCGAGCGCGGCCTGCTGAGGATGAAGATCGCCGGAAGAGCGAAGGAGCACGAGGAGACCACTGCCTTGTTGAAGAGGACGGGCGTCATTGTCAAGAAACTTATGGACGAGAATGCCATGCTCTACATCGAGCGCGAAAGGCTGGTGGGGGAATCCGTGGATGCTGCCAAGCAGCATATTGAGGACATGAAAGAGATCATCGCCGCTCGCCACGAGAACTAGTCTCCGCTGCCTACAGCTCATGTCTGCGTCTTCCTTCTTCTTTTGCCCTTGTGTATTTCGGGTGTTGCCGCATGTGGCTTTTTTAATTATCTTCCTAAATATGTAAGACAATTATTATCCACTGTCGTCGTCCTTATATATTCATCAGTCTTGCTATAAGTCGCAGTCAATGCTATATAGTTCCGTCGGATCTTACATCAAGATCCGTGCAAAATTTTCTTTTCAGATTTTCTCTCTCTCTTAAATCTCAGTCGAGTGAGACATAGCCACGCCATTAAACAGGGGCTCGGGCGCCATTAATGGAGACGTTGGGAGAGAGGTGGGCATCGGATGGAGGTCAAAGGGCTCTCCTCCCGATAAGCACGCGTAGGGGTCTGATCGCACGCCTCCCGTACTCAAATAGCTACCCCGCACAGCACCTCCTAGCCAATAAAAAAAGAGGACGCGTGGCGGCACGTAAATGGTAAGTAGAACGCCCACGGTTTCAATAATACTTGTGTTTCCGATTGTAACATGACAGCACTTGTTCCAAAATGACTTTGTTGATTGTTAATGTGTGCGCCTTCGCAAATCGGACAAAAAATTTACCACAACATGTTGGTGCCATGTCATGACACCATGCCAAGTTTCATGATTTTCAGGCGAGTTTTGGATTTACGGGAATTTTAAAACCAAGTTTCTCGATGTTTCCAGCCGAGCCAAGACGCCCATATGTTTGAATTCCATTCCCATTTCTTCCATGTGACCTAGAAATTCACCCAAGTACACATAAATGATTTTTCAACTAACTTTGGCGCACTGGAGCATGTGCTTGTAGTTCAAATTTGAATTATGTGCATTAAATGCCTGGGAACTCAATTAATGTATAAAAAAGGCCAAACGAACCTGGAATAATTCCAAAATTTAGCACGAAACTCCTATTGGTCTAAGCTGCCTGTGTAAAAGAATCAAGGCGGGAGAAGGCAGTGTATGTCGTTTCGCACACGGAGGTGACACGTTCCCTTTCGGAACCACGAGCCTTCTTGAGAGAAGCTCCGGTTTGCAAGAAGCTTATACCAAAGCTTGTCCCAATTCGGCCAAAAGATTTACCACAACATGTTGGTGCCATGTCATGACACCATACCAAGTTTCATGATTTTCATGCATGTTTTGGATTTACAGGAATTAAAAAACCAAGTTTCTCAATATTTCCGGCCGAGCCAGGATGCCCAGATGTTTGAATTTCATTCCCATTTCTTGCATGGGACCTAGAAATTCACCCAAGGATACACATGTGATTTTTCAACCAACTTTGGTGCACTAGAGCATGTGCTTGTAGTTCAAATTTGAATTATGCACATTAAATGCCCAGAAACTCAATTAATGTATGAAAAAGGCCAAACAAACCTGGAATAATTCCAAATTTTAACACGACACTCATATAGTTCTATGTTGCCTCTGTAAAAAATCAGGGGGGGAGGCAGCGTATATCGTTTCGCACACAATGGTGACACGTTCCCTCTCGGAACCACGAGTCTTCATGAGAGAAGCTCCGGTTTGCAAGAAGCTTATACCAAAACTTGTCCCAATTCGGCCAATTTTTTTACCATAGCATGTTGGTGCCATGAAATGACACCATGCCAAGTTTCATGATTTTCAGGCGAGTTTTGAATTTACAGGAATTTAAAAAACCAAGTTTCTCAATGTTACCGGCCGAGCCACGACGCCCAGATGTTTGAATTTCATTCCAATTTCTTGCATGGGACCTAGAAATTCACCCAAGGACACACATGTGATTTTCAACCAACCTTGGTGCACTAGAGCATGTGCTTGTAGTTCAAATTTGAATTATTCACATTAAATGCCCAGAAACCCAATTAATGCATAAAAAAGGCCAAACGAACCCGGAATAATTCCAAATTTTAACATGACACTCATATAGTTCTATGTTTGCTCTGTAAAAAAATCAAGACGGGGGCAGCGTATGTCGTTTCGTAGCACGTAGGGGGGCAGTCGTGACGGTTAGCGGCGAGGTCAGGGGCGGAGCGGAGCGAGCAGCCACGGGACGGGGCCGGGGTGGCCGGCGCGCGGTTGGGCGACAGCGGGGCTGCAACGGCTAGAAGCGGCAGGTGGCGGAGGTGAGGCCATGCGCGAGCGCGGCAAAGGGGCGAGTGGGGCTGCGGCGGCCGGAGCAGGTGAAGGCGAGCGCGCGCACGGGACGGTGCGGGGTGCGGCCGTCGAGTGCGGTGACCGCGGCCGGGCGTGTTAGGGCGCGCGGTGACCGGGGGGGACGAGGGGGAGAAGGGGGCTCACTCCCGTTGCAGGGGTACAACGGCGAGGCTCGGGGGAGGGGTCGGCGACGAGAGCGGTGGCGAGGGGCGTCCTCGGCGCGACGACGGCGAGGTAGGTAGCGGGGCGCCAGCGCCCGATCCAGATCGGGATCGGGAGGGATCAGGGGGAGCGAGATCAGGGGGGAGTGGGGGTTGCTGCTGGTGGTGGGCTAGGGTTACGGGGTGAGGGGGGTTATCGGGGAGATGTGGGCCAGCCTGTGGGGTGGCCGACTGGGCCGGGCGGGTCGAGGCCCAGCGGGGGGAAAGGGGGTTTTCTTTTCTTTCAAAAACTTTTCTGTTCTACTGTTTTTTTTAATTTTATTTTTTTATAAAACACAACACTTACACCTAAAATTAGGATTAACAATTAAGCCATTGCTAGAAATAATTTGGCACTATAATTAACTAGTTTGTATTTGTACATTAATTAAAAAGCATTTAGTAATAGTTTTAGCCCCTGTTTTATTTATTTTAGGCCATTAAAACACATTATAAAATATAGGTTTCAACATGAAAAATAACCAGAGATTATTTTCTACACTTTGAACATTTTAGTTTTTATGTTTGAAAACTTTTTTTAACTTGATTTTGAATTTTGAATTCGAACGGGATTTGAATCATCGCGAGATTAACAACAGTAATCGTGGTGACATGGTATCGTTAGCAGCGATTGCTGTAGGTTAATTACCCGGGCGTCACAATTCTCCTCAATTACAAGAAATCTTGTCCCAAGATTTAAGAGGTGGAGTAAGGGGAAAAGAATTGGTTTCGAAATTCTAACGAATCTTCTTGTTCTTGTTGCTCTCATCGAAGAGGTTGATCCATATCGTTGATGTCTTCAATTCGCTGCATCAGGGCATCATGATGAACTCGTCATCCTTTCTTCAGTAACTCCATCGTACTTACGAATGGGGTATAAGAGGAAAGCTATAAGGACGGATGCCTGAAAGGATCGGCATTCGGTAGTTATCTCAAGGAAGGAGATTTTAGAAGTACCAGAAAACATATCGAGAGTGCTATAAGGAGGGCCAACAAGTTTCAACCAGGTAGGCATCCAGCTGATGACTAAAACAGGTGATGAAGGGGGTTCAGAGCAATGGAGAATAATTTTGCCTCTGAAACCGGAATGAAACATGGTGAGGAAGTTAGCTCATGAATTACATACGAAGCCAAGTGCAAAGAATATTTCGGAATCAAGGTTGTGCAGGAGAGTCAGGTTTCAATCCCATGGAACTGTGGGTTATGGGCCCACCATGTGGGTTAAAAGCAGGAAGGGTGCTAACATTTTGCACGTTCATGATAGCAAGGCAGGTCAGAGGATAGCCTGTCAGTTATGTTGGCAACAACGTTGGTACCAAGGGTGAGGGACGAAGAGAACCATTTTCCTGCTCATTAAGACGAGGCGGACCAATAGGCAAAGTTCTCGTCCATCGGTGGCTACCGAAACGTCATCAACAATAGTAACAAGGTCTTACTGACAGAGTTTGTACACTGAGGTGTTTACATAAGTAGGGAATTATCACTGCTCAGATATGTTAGGTTACCAGAAAGGTTAAACAAAACAATGGAAAGGAAAGTGTAGACTCGAATCAGTTATCGGTGTTCTCGAGTGTCTAACAACTCTGAACCCGTGGAAAATTGGAATCGGCGAGAAATAATAGTTGATGAAGAACTCATAAGAAGTTACGTAGTTCCGTGATATTCTTGAGATACCGGAGGGTAATACTCGAAGGTAGATCAAAGTAGAGGTTGGACAGGTGAAATGATCTGAAGAAGACAAGTACTTTAACTTGTCCGAGAAATGGAACCAAAGGAGTGCAATCATGGTCGTAACCACGGTTGCAAAGGACCAATCATAGATACAAGATGAACTTATCACAAGGGGATTATTATTATTACAAGAAGCTTCCATGATAAGTTCCACATCGGGTCCATGGGCATGAACACAAAGGTTCAAGGTCGACTCCCACTTCTCTAATGCACAACTTTCCATTCACTTCTCGCATTCGAATAAGTTGTAGCGTTGAAATGTTATCCGAAGAAACGCTAGTAGATATAACCCGCATAATCTTTGGGTTCACACGGATTTAGGGAAAACATAGGTTCAACCCATCGGGGCATCTTAGGAACATATACCACAAACTTCACGAGTAAATAACTCAAGCCCGGAAGCAGAGTATGGTTGACAAGAGCGGGGGATACAATTTACCAAAGGCATTATGTATCCAAGGACAGGCTCACAAGGTTACTGAATATGAAGGATGCTGTCGGATAAAACCCAATAAAGGATCTGGTGGTCCACAAGGGATCTGATGTGAGCATCGATACTCAACCAGAAGAAGAAAGAATGCAAGGAGATCAGATTATAGAAACAACTGACTAATTCAAAGTAGCATTCACAAACATATCGAATCAAATGCTTGAAATTACGATGACAAAGGATGCTAATGAGTATAGCTAGACATATGGAAGTAACCATAATGCAAGCAGATAAGGAGGAACAAGAGCAATAGGCTACTGAGGATTTTTGGAAGATCGAATAGTATTCCAAAGAATTTTGTGAAACACGTGAACAATTGTGGACGAAAGGATACTCAGCAAGCGCGAGTAATTACCCGTAGGGGTATTCATGTGGTAAAGAACTGCAAGGCAGTAGGATCAATGGATTCTCGGGACAACGGAGAGTATTCCGGGGCATCTTGTAATAACAAGAACAACTGGGAATGAAAATATGAACGACAGGTGTATGTAGTTATCCAGAGGGATTTTTCGGTGGTAGGGAATTGCAAAGGCTAAGGGCACAAGGGTCTTGGGAAAACAATGAAGAGTATCTTCAGAATCTTCTCGTGCAGCAGGCGATCATCTGTAATGAAGGGGCTCTCCGGTAGGAAGTGGTTACGAGAACCTAAAGTTAGAGTTAATAAAATCAGTTAACCCGAATAGAAGAGAGATCAGAGTTCGAGAGTAAGGACGAGGAATAAAATATCCTAATACCACCCATTTGGCAACGTGGGCCCGTAAGCCACACAACCATGTTAGTAAAACAGTTTCTCAAAGACTAGACTCAACTTCGGCCAGGAGTTGGTAAGGGGGTTCCTACAGGCAGTCGGTTCTGATACCAACTTGTGACGCCCCCGATTCAATCGTACACTAATCATACACGCAAACATGTACGATCAAGATCAGGGACTCACGGGAAGATATCACAACACAACTCTAGACACAAATAAAATAATACAAGCTTCATATTACAAGCTAGGGGCCTCGAGGGCTCGAATACAGAAGCTCGAGTACAAACGAGTCAGCAGAAGCAACAATATCTGAGTACAGACATAAGTTAAACAAGACTGCCTTAAGAAGGCTAGCACAAAAGCAACAATGATCAAAGAGGCAAGGCCTCCTGCCTGGAACCTCCTAACTACTCCTGGTCATCGTTGGTCTCCACATAGTAGTCGACGGGCGTGGCATCTGGCTCCTGGGATCCTCCATCTGGTTGCATCAACGAAAAGAAGAAAGAAGGGGGAAAAGGGGTAGCAAAGCAACCGTGAGTACTCATCCAAAGTACTCGCAAGCATCAGATCTATACTAAGTATGCATTGGTATCAAATGGAAGGGTTGTATCTGTGGACTGAACTGCAGAATGCCAGAATAGAAGGGAAGGCCTAGCCTATCGAAGACTAGCATCTTCAAGCATCTTGCAGCATTCAGAAGAGTGTAGAATAGCATTTTAACATTTAACAAGCATGTTGTAAAATTAATGCCCAGAGATCCTTCCTCGACTCCCTGCGAGGAAGCAATCCCGGGGCCACATATCCATCACATAACTCAAGTAACCATTTCTAGTTGTAATAGATTAGGATACAACTCCGAGCGTCCGTTACCGTGGACACGACTATTTGAATAGATAACTTCCCTGTAGGGGTGCACCACATTACCCAACACGCTTGATTACTCTGGTCGGACACACTTTCTTGGGTCCATGCCCGACCTCGGAAGATCAACACGTCGCAGCCCTACCTAGGCTCAGCAGAGAGGTCCCCGCCGGTCTACATCCTAAGCACTCCGGGGTCTTGGGCCCATCGCCCGTTGCACTCCGGGTCGTTGTGCGACAAGCCGGGACGAGCACCACCTCATCCTGGATGGCACTGGCCCGACAAGCCCACAATGTTGAACTGGACGCCTGACAAAGCTTCGGCTGATACTACGACGCCGAGTGCCCATAAC
Organism: Thinopyrum elongatum; assembly: GCA_011799875.1. Taxonomy (NCBI): domain Eukaryota; kingdom Viridiplantae; phylum Streptophyta; class Magnoliopsida; order Poales; family Poaceae; genus Thinopyrum; species Thinopyrum elongatum. The sequence continues at coordinate 22,386,191 of CM022300.1, read as the reverse complement.
TGTTCCCGCGTGGTGGTTAGTGTGTAAAGGCCAGTGGCCAACTCAGAACAAATACCCAAACCCTTAGTGTATTAGGAGCTCGCGGAGACGAGCAGAGACTCACGATAATGTGACCCCATCGCCCTGTCTCGAGGAAATATGGCAAGGGCCAGGCCCAACCCTCTCTCTCTCTAGGGCGGTCTACCTGCTCGACCGTGCCTCGTAATTATCTCGCGGGTGCTCTCCGGGCCCGCCCGACTTTCACATCAACTCGCGGGTACCCCTCAGGGCCGACCCGACTAACCAGAGACTGTCGGGAACTCAGGTCTACCTCAACCGGGCTGGTACCGCCTGTCCCTTCAGTCCCGCAGTAACAATGCACGGGGGCTATAGGTAAAGGTAACTGTGTGTCTATAACATCAAGGCGAAAACCCGAGGAATCACCCTCGATGGAATCCATTCAATGTAATCATCAAGCTAAACTTAGGAGGAATCACCCTTGAGATTCACACTTGAGGTGTTGCACGACAGAGTCATATCGGGAGAGGTGAAGGAGGAATCACCGTCGATGACCACGACCGAATAGCTACACTACAGAGTTATCATCAGGAGTGCGTTACGAGGTATCACCCTCGGTGCTCGATAGTAGTTCTACAGAGTCGAGCAACAAAGGGGGTGTGATGTGATGTGTCGGGCTCTGGACATCGATCATGTTGATCGAGTCATTGGTCATCAAGCTGAGGCAACTGGGACAAGGTGAGGGGGTCACTGATGGATCACTAACCAACTTATACTAAGCAGTTTAGGATAAGCAGGTAAGGTATAATGAGCAGATTACAAAAGCAGGCTATGCATCAGAATAGGAGCAAACAATTACAGTAGCAAAATCTAATGCAAGCATGAGAGAGAATAGAATGGGTGATATCGGAATGATCAAGGGGGGTTTGCTTGCCTGATTGCTCAGACAAGGAGGGGTCGTCGTCGATGCAGTCGATCACAGTGGCATCAGCAGCGGTCTCGGGGTCTACCGTAGAGAAGAGGGGGAAGAAACAGTAAATACAAAGCACACAGATGCACGACGTGACAACAAGCAGTGCTAGGGGTGCTCTAACATGGTGCTACACGATACTGGCAAAGGGGGAAAACATCCGGGAATGTTTTCCCGAAGTTTGGTATTTTCGGGCGAGCGGCGGTGCGGTAGCCGGCGTCTGCAGCGGCAGCAGGCGGCGGCTCGGCAGGTGCGGCCGGCATGGCGGTGGGCTGCGGTGCAGCAGCAGCGCGCAGGGGGGCAATCGCGGCGGTTAGCGGCGAGGTCAGGGGCGGAGTGGGAGAAGGGGGCTCACCCCTGTTGCAGGGTACAGCGGCGAGGCTCGGGGGAGGGGTCAGCAACGAGGGCGGTGGCGAGGGGCGTCAGGCGGCGTCCTCCGCGCCACGACGGCGAGGTAGGCAGCGGGGCGCCAGCGCCCGGTCTAGATCGGGATCGGGAGGGACGAGGGAGAGCGAGATCGGGGGGAGTGGGGGTTGCTGCGGGTGGTGGGCTAGGGTTACGGGGTGAGGGGGGTTATGGGGGGAGATGTGGGCCGGCCTGTGGGGTGGCCGACTGGGCCGGGCGGGTCGAGGCCCAGCGGGGGGAAAGGGGGTTTTCTTTTCTTTCAAAAACTTTTCTGTTCTACTGTTTTTTTTTAACTTTTTAGTTTTTTTTTTAATAAAACACAACACTTACACCTAAAATTAGCATTAACAATTAAGCCACTGCTACAAATAATTTGGCACTATAATTAACTAGTTTGTATTTGTACATTAATTAAAAAGCATTTAGTAATAGTTTTAGCCACTGTTTTATTTATTTTAGGGCATTAAAACACATTATAAAATATAGGTTTCAACATGACCTATAACCAGAGATTATTTGCCACACTTTGAACATTTTAGTGTTTATGTTTGAAAAGTTTTATTGTTTAACTTGATTTTGAATTTTGAATTTGAACAGGATTTGAATCATCGCGAGATTAACAACAGTAATCGTGGTGACGTGGTATCATTAGCAGCGGTTGTTGTAGCTTAATTACCTGGTCGTCACACTCGCTCCCCTCCTCCGACCCACCTCGCCGCCGGCCGTCCCCGTCGCCTCCTCCCACCTCACAGTTTCGGAGGCTGCCGGATCCGCTGCATCCCCCACGCACCCATCCCTCTCGCGTCCCATCCCTCTGTCCTCACACGGCTCCTCGTTGCGCCACCTGCGGTGGCCGATTCAGGAGACATCCGGTGAGACCCACGGCCATGAAGCACAGCTCGAGGTCCCCTCGCACCATGGCGCTTTCCCATCCGGCTAGATCCGGCGCTCGCGGCCACAAAGCCCACCCGCGACCCTACTCCCATGGCTAGGGTTTCAGGCGTCGGCTCCGGCGCCGGAGGCCATGTCGTCCTCATCTCGTCCGGTGAGTTCATCCCCTCCCCTTGCTTCGTCCTCTCTCTCTGCCCCTTTCTCTAACCTCTGCTCTTCTCTTCTCCTATATACTTGTAGGGAGGAATCGCTAGTGGACAGCCTTGTTGCTGCTCCGGACAAAGCAGCCATGGAGCTTCCTCCTCCTCGTCCTCCTCTGGCTTCATGTGAGTTGGTCCACTCCTCTCTGCTCTCGTCTGTGGCACATCAGGAACCATTGTTTTCCTGGTGGTGTTAGGATTTGCCACTGTTTGGGCTTAAGTGCTTGCTGCTTGAGGTCAATTTGATGTTGCTGTTAGGAACAAATATTCGAAGACTCAAACTTTTCAATCTCCTTTTCTTCCAATCCACCATATCTCTCCCTAGGCTGATTAAAGCATTAATGCCATGATGGTTGTTGCAGCGGAATTGGAAGTCCAGTGACGACAGTTTAAAGCAGATGGGGAGCAACGAGGCTACCGCGCAGCTGTACGGCGGCCTGGTAGGGAGGCGATTAAACACCCCCCAACTCTGTTCTGGATCATCGGCCGTTACTCCCGCCCTGACCCTGGCAAGTAAGCCTTTATCACAAGATTTCATGCTATGTTCTGTAGCTAGCTAGAGCATTGAATTCTTCGTGAAAGGCCAATGAATTTTCTTGATATAGATTAGCTGATGAAGTAACCGGTTAGGTATATGTGTTTCTATGAGCACCGTTGTTGACCCTGCTATGCCCTGTATGGAGTGGAGAAGAGTCACGAGGGGTGGTCTTCATGGCCTCCAGTGGCAATACGGAATCCTGCTTTCAGGCTGTATTTGCTACGTCGATAACTGAAACACCAGCCACCCAGTTGACTATTGATATTAATAGCTCAATTTACAGCTGATTTTCGATCTCAGTCCATGCTCGCCAAAGTAATTAATTAGTTGGTTTTTGCATATACAGGATTTGAGAACTTTACGTCATTTCATATGTATACCCACCAGAACTCCAGTTAACTTCCAGGTATATTTTATATATCTTCTGAGTTTCAGCATTAAGATAAGCGATGATGCTGAGACAGTACGTAATTTTCTGTAATGTGATGTTTAGCATATCAGCTTCCCAGCTTTCTTGAAATAATGTGTAACACTGTGCACAACTTTTACTTGGTTTATTTGGTAGTTAGACTACAATCCTACTGACGATGCAAAAGTTATGCTAATAGCAAGGAGTACTTGACTTGTACAGGTTCATGTTTACATCATAGATTGATTGATGAGGTTTCAATATAAAACGAAACATTCATATACAATCATTATTATGGGAGCAATATTCTAAACATTTGTTTCTAACATCATGTATATCGTTCCTCTGCAGTTTCATTATTTGGATTTCAGAGCAGCCACTTGCAGAAAACATAATAAGGTAATTAAGCTACTTTCCAGAATATGCTGGATTGTATAAATCCTGAGTAATGATGTGTGGTTCCGAAGCAGTCCATAATTTTGTTCCAAAATTGGCGTGTTTTCCACCCTTTTCATGTTCTGAAACAATAAAAGATGCATGCACAAGGCTTTTTGAATTACGTTAGTTGTATGTCTTATGCAAATTGTACACACTCCAATTAAAGAGTTGTTGTGATTAGCCATGGTCAGTGCGTATATACCGTGTTGTGTGAATAGTCTGTAGCTTCAGAGAAACTGTAAGCATGTCTCTCCATCATTTCTTAGCATTTTCATATTTATGTCCTTCTGGCTGTCTATATATACTGCATAAGCAGTGATTTTGTCTGGACTAATTTATTTTTACCCAAGCATGAATTACCATGGTAACCAGCTTGATGTGTTGAATAACTTAATTAGCCCCTTTACCACAACTGGTGTGTAACTAATGTTTAAATTATGTTTACAAGCACAAACTGAAGGTCTATTTGTACTCTGTTAAATTTTACTCATGCTTGGACCAGGATCTCATGAGGAACGACAACAATTGATGCAGGTTCGTGTTGCTCCAACAGATTCTGCACCGTATGCCGTAAAAAATGTGTATCTTTGTCACATTTGATATGTTCACCATTGGAAGCAATCGGAGCAAATGTTAACACTTATGCAATGATTTCTGCCATACACTAAGACACCTATATTAGCCTCATATAGTTTAAGTATGTAGCCTGAACCCCTCAACACTTGAGGTAAGTTATGAATACATTTCCATCTATGTATGCTAGTAATTTGTTATGTATAATAAACATTGCATGGCCTTCCACATTTGTACGTGACTAATAACCTGCCTCACTACTTGCATCATGTCAATTCATTGTGTTAATAGTTCATTTTGTTATTTTCTTTGTAGATTCAAAAGATATGGATGATTATATGGGTATGTGACAAGTATACTGCAATGATGACAATGATGATGATGATGATGATGATGATGTTCCGGTTCATGATGATGAAGATTGATGCTTTCAGTTTTAGTTAAGTTGTAGGGATGTTGTTCCTGTTGGATGATGTTCCTCGGTTAAGTTTTACTTAAGTTGTAGGGTTGTCAAGAAAATATTTAGATTATGCATCGCATTGGGATGATGTTCCTCCTGTAATATCCACTATTGTAATCCAACATTTTTATCCAATATATGATTTCTTCCTTTTATGAGTATATTCTCTTATTTTTTTGTTCACTGTGTGGAGCATCTTCAATACATAATTATCACCATTATGTGGAGCATTAGTTTAATTGATGGCAATATATAATAATAATAATAATATTCACATTATATATGTACCAACACCTCAAGTTTTGCAAATTCTTTGTTGCCAAACAATGAAATTTGGATTCTTATATATTAAGCACCAATGTATAGAAGTGTTGTAAAGTTGGTTTTATGTGTTGTACTTTGCAACGGTCCCTTTACCAACGGTAGTATAAGCGTTGCATTGCGCTAGCAACACTAGATAAGGCAACACATCCCAAACCGTTGGTAAATGCGTTAGCAATGCATACATGGACTTTTAGATACGGAAAATGCGTTGCTATATGGGGGTTCTTGTTGTAGTGAAACCTGCACTCAAGATATCTTCAAAAGCTTCGACAAGAAGGCCCAGAATGAATATAATATGTGAATTAAGCATGTCAGAAGTGACAATGGAACTGAGTTCAAAAATACTCACATCAATGAATTTCTCGACGAAAATGGTATTACTCATGAGTTCTCTGCCGCATACACTCCCCAACAAAATGGAGTTGTTGAACGAAAGAATAGAACTCTCATCGAAATGGCGAGAACAATGCTTAGTGTGTATAAAACCCCCATTCACTTCTGGGCTGATGCTATTAACACTGCTTGTCATGTTATCAATCGTGTTTATCTTCACAAGTTCCTTAAGAAAACTTCATATGAGCTTATCACTGGCAAGAAACCGAATGTTTCTTATTTACGTGTTTTTGGTGCACCATGCTACATTCTTGATATGAATCATTCTTCCAATTTTGCACCTAAGGCACATGAAGGTTTTCTTCTTGGTTATGGCTGAAACTCGCATACCTATCATGTCTATAACTCTCACAACAGGAAAGTTATGGAAACGGTAAATGTGCGGTTTGATGAATCTAATGGCTCCCAAAAGGAGCACCTGCCAAATGTGATAGATGAACCACCAATTTCTGATGCTATTCGGCAAATGCTATTGGGAGCGTCAAGCCTGTTGAAGGAAATGCACCTGAGTCCTCCGGTGATGATGGTCCCATGACTCGAAGCAGAACTCGTCAAGCCACTGTCGAAGCAAATGCCACTCCGAATGCAAATGGCAATCAAATTCCAAATGCCGATCAAAATGGCAATCCCGAAGGGAATGATGATTCAAATGCCGATGCTGATGAAAATGGCAATGATCATCAAGATGAAAATCCTCATCCACGAGTGGCTAATCGAGTTGATCCTTCATTAATTCTCAATGAACTTGAGAATCCAGGTTATCGACCCACAACTCGTTCACGCACTCGTTTGGCTAACTACTGTGGTAGTTTCTCCTTTGTTTCATTGGCAGAACCTACCAAGTATGAAGAAGCCATGAATGATCCAGATTGGATGAATGCTATGCAAGAGGAGTTGGTGCAATTCGAACTAAATGATGTGTGGGAATTGGTTGACAAACCGAATCCTAAGAAGCACAATATCATCGGCACAAAATGGATTTTCCACAACAAGCAAGATGAAAATGGCATTGTAGTGAGAAACAAAGCACATCTTGTTGCTCAAGGGCATACACAGGTAGAAGGTATTGATTTCGATGAAACATATGCTCCTGTTGCACGCCTTGAGGCAATTCGTATTCTTCTCACTTATGCAAATTACAATGATATCTTGCTGTATCAAATGGATGTGAAAAGTGCGTTCCTCAATGGTGAAATTGATGAGGAAGTTTATGTTAGACAACCACCTGGCTTTGAACACCCTGAGTTTCCTAACAAAGTTTTCAGGTCGAAGAAAGCCTTATATGGGCTGAAACAAGCCCCTCGAGCTTGGTACGACACCTTGAAGAAGTTTTTACTCGACAAAGGGTTCAAGCCAGGATCCACTGATAGCACATTTTTCACTCGTGCTGTTGATAATGATCTATTCGTATGTCAAATCTATGTGGATGATATTATCTTCGGCTGTACTAACAATGCTTGCAGCTTAGAGTTCAGGAAAATGATGTTCGATAAATATCAAATGTCTATGATGGGTGAACTCAAGTTCTTTCTCTGACTGCAAATTCGTCAACAAGCAAATGGAATTTTCATATCTCAGGAGAAATATCTGAAAGAATGCCTGAAGAAGTTCAAAATGCAAGATTCCAAAATGAAGGGTTATAAAACTCCTATGCCCACGAATGGTAAGCTGGATGCAGATGTGTATGGTAAGGATTACGATCAGAAGGCTTATCGTTCTATGATTGGTTCTCTTCTTTATATATGTGCATCCAGACCTGACATCATGTTGAGTGTTTGCATGTGTGCCTGCTATCAAGCTGCACCAAAGGAATCGCATCACCAAGCGGTCAAGCGCATTCTGAGATATTTGGCTCACACCCCACCTTAGGTTTATGGTATCCTAAGGGAGCACAGTTTGATCTTGTTGGATATTCAGACTCAGATTGGGCTGGTGACTTGGTTGACAGGAAATCTACTTCGGGGACATGCCATTTCCTCGGTAGATGTTTGGTATGTTGGTCATCAAGGAAGCATAATTGTGTATCTCTTTCTACGGCTAATGGTCGAATATATTGCTGCTGGCGCTTGTTGCACTCAGTTATTGTGGATGAAGCAGACTCTAAAGGATTATGGCATCAAGGTCAAGAATATCCCACTATACTGTGACAGTGAGAGTGCTATCAAAATTGCACATAATCCAGTGCAACATTCTCGCACCAAGCATATTGCCATCAAACATCATTTCATTCGTGATCATGTTGCTTGAGAGGATATTGTCATCAATCATGTCAAGACCGAAGACAATCTCGCTGATATTTTCACCAAGCCTCTCGATGAGAAAAGATTCTGTGCATTATGGTGTGAGCTAAATATCCTGGACTTCGCAAACGTGCAGTAAGCTGGACTCGACACTCGTGCTAACACTTCCACATCTTAGAAGGAATGGGTGCATAACACTCGAAGAATTTGAAAATTTCGACAAAGTGAAAATTTTCTTTCTGAGAGTGAATACATTAATGAAGAACTAGACTAACCGGGTACCACGATAATTGTGCGATGCTCGGGGTCATACATTTCTTATACGGTGGGTTACGCCACCACAATTTTCGTTCGTTGAGTTCCTTCTCGATCGAAGTTTTTGTGTTAGTCCAAATGCATTTCTCTCATAGCTATTCGTTCGGAGGTTTGTGTTTCTTTGTCTGAGTGAAATGCCTAGGACCCTATTTTCGCTATGTTCTATCTCTTCTAGTCTATGCTATTCCGTTATAAATGCTCAATTCAATTTCATGTGGAACGAAACTTTATCTAGTGTCCTTGACCACGATTAAGATTCGGTCCGAACTTTAATCTATTTTGGCGAAAGCTGACCAAAATTTGGGGTTTCCCGCCCAAGTCAGGACCACGATCTTTTATGACGGTTGCCACGTGCAATCCATCATCTGCCTCCTCATCTTGTCCGTTGAATTGCAATAGTCTCTGAATAAAGGCCGTTCGATCAGATTCACCGTGTGCGGTTATTTCCATTCGCATATAAAAGCCGCAGCGCCCCCTCTTCCAGTTCACTTCTCTTTCTCCTCGCCTCCGTTGCCTCCGAAACCCTTGCCGCATCGCTCCTCCTTGAGCTCGACGCCGATGACCCCTTCGCTGCTTCACTGCCAGAAAGTGGTCACCGGAGTCTTTCCTTGCCGTCGCGGGCCATCTTCTTCCGCGCGCCGCCGTAGCTGCTGCAAGCCACCGAGCTAGGGTACGTGAAGTTCGAACTCAGGCCTCCTTCCTTCACGTTCGAGTTCGTCCGCAGTCAATTTTCTCCAATTCACCGCATATCTTAGATCTAGGGTTTTACCTTTACTAGTGCAGATGTGGTTTGTAGTTGTCCCTCGCATCCGAAAAAGTTCAGATCTAGGGTTTGTGTTATGTTTCGCTCGGATGGAATCCCTAGCATGCTGACTAGTATATTCTTTGGACCTACTAGTTCATTCTATACGTTTCCTTCATTCGAAACATCTCTCAAAGTCTGCATCTATTTCCTCCTCAAAACGTTTTCGTTCGGAAAAATCTTTGCTGTGAGCATTTGTAACCCTGTCCCCATTTTCCATCGTATCTATTCTTATTCACAGGAATATGCAATCTGTTGAAGATTCTGCTCGACCAATGAGCATGGCTGATGAAGAAGAGTCAGTTCTAGGAACAGCAGATGAGTCAAAGGCTCCAAATGCCAAGGGACCAATGGTAGGCCCATTAACCAGCAAAAGAAAGAGATCCGAACAAAATGCAGATGAGCAAGAAGAAGATGCTCCGAAGAAAAATAAACGTGGTAGGCAACCATTCACAAATTTAGCTTAGTATATCTCTCATGATAACTATAACACTGTTCCGGGAGAATCAGCAACAGAAAAGAGAAGGCGTCTGCAGAAGATTCGACGTCACTGGGTACGCAAGTGGTTCAACTATGAAATGATTCATCCTAGATATGCAAAGAACTTTGCCTTCCATCCTCCATGGGGTGACTGTCGTGAAATTGGCCTTGTCCGAGCAAGTGATCCCCAAGAGAGACCACCGCCACCACCAACTGCTCATGAATCATCTCTTAAGACTCCCGATTCTTATCCCGATGAAAAGGCTAAGCGCGTGAAGAATGCTGAAAAGAGAGCCAAGAAGGCAGAAAAGGAAAGAGCTCGAGAAGAAGAAAATCATCGTCTTATCAAATCTGACGTCAAAAAGAAAAAGGCTGAAGGAAAATCAGAAGGACGTTCGAAGCGCAAACATGATCCCAGCTCTGCTGCATTGAAGAAAAAGAGCGCGCCGAAGAAGAGGCCAGCTGAACCAGTTGATAGAAATGATGAAAGCGATTCCTCCGATCAAGATGATCCTCCACTCACAAGGGAAGAAGTTCAAGCTTCTCTCTCCGAGCAAGTGAACATCACAACTTCTACGACACTGGCTGATCTTCGAGCAAGTACAGTTCCTATAGCGCCTCCGAAGAAGATCATCATGAAGAGAAAAACTCCTCGTACCATTGTCACTATGGTGGATCACGTGAACACAACTCCTCATCCTGAGGCGATAAACATGGAAGATTTGGTTGTTGATGCCCCAGTATGCACAGCTAAGCCAGGCGAGCAAATTCCAAAACCAAAGGTGAAGCGAATCAAGGCTCCTTCTGCCAAGCAAAGTGCCACTCGAGCTGATGTTTTGAAAGAAAAGGCTGCTAAGTTTTCTCCCACCTTGACGCAACCATTGGCTTCAATGCCACCATCCGAGCAAGTTCAAGTGCCAACTGCTCCTGTTGCATAGTCTGAGGTCCAGTCTGATGCTCCTCATTATTACAATCATGTATTCATCATGGAGCAACTTGACAAATTTTTTAAAGATCTATTCGATGGTGAAGTAGCATCCTTGCCAATCCCTCTTGAAGTCATTACACAAGCCACTAGTCTTGTTCGAGACATGAGAGAAGATTCTGCTAAAATAAACAATCTCACTGCTTAGCTCAACGACCTCAATGGTCGAATGAAAACCACATCTTCCAAGTTTGTCATCAAACAACTTGAACAATCATACATGGATGTCAATCGGGCCTTGACTATCCTTCGCACCAGAAGATTGGGATTTCATTCAGACCTAGACCATATTGTTTGTAAGATTTGCCTTGATCATCAAGCTCAAGCCACTGGCTATAATGATCTTGTCAAAGGGCATGTTGATCAATCTGCTCAACAGAACGAGATGAAGCGAAAGAAAATTGCGAAGAAGAATGCTCCTCCTCCTACAAAAGAAAAATCTCCTGAGCCAGTAATTACTTCACTAACAACTATTCAAGTCTCAGATGCTCCTCCATCGCCAAGGCCAACTGAACCAGTTCCTGTGGCCTCCCCTGTTCATGATAAAAATCCTTCTCAGCCGCATGTCTCAGAAGAAGGTGAAATACCTCAGTCCAAGCCCCAAGCTTCTCCAGCTCGTGACGAACCAAATGTTTCGGCTCCTCCCTCTGCTCATCAATCGTCTATCGAAGAACAAACCCAACAGTCTCCAGTGCCTGATTCGGGCTCAGTGCCCACTGTTAAAGAATCTGCTCCTCCTCAACTACGAATTTCAATCGACACACCGACAAGAATCTCAGATGATGGACCATCCGAACACAAATCAATTTCTGCTCGTCATACCGACTCCGTGATATATGGAGATGAAGTGATTTTAGTCGAGGATGAACTGAAATATCCATTCCCTCGTGAAGAACTGCCTATGTACAAGGCAGGTGCTGGTGCCAAAGGGCCGCTATTTAATCGGAATACGCACCCTAAATTCTTTCGAGAAAGTCCATACGGTGGGCCACGCACATCTGAATCACCTTGTTTCTGGACTCAGGAACATGCCATCTTTTACTCTCGGATTCTCTATGATAGCAAGAAAATTTTCCCTCATGAATTCCCAGACATAGCAGCTATGAAGAGTATTGGATGTTTTGATCAGTTGTTGCAAAATGTGGAAGACTTTTGTCTGACCAATGTGTTTTCATTTGAACACCCTTGGAACCGAGAAATTATCCTGCAGTTCTATGCAACTTTATATATCTGGTGATGAATCTGACAGTTCCAAGTGGATCATGGAATGGATGACAGAAGGACAACGAATCAAGTGTACCTCCAGGGATTTTGTCTCGCACTTTCATTTCCCTCGCTTTGAGCATGGCAAAACTGAAATCCGCGTGCACAACATCGACACTATTTCAAATGATATGTTTCGGTGCACCATGGACAAAGAAAAGGTTCGTGACTACAATGGTCCTCCCAAGCCGGAGCACTTAACTTTCGAGAACCAAACTCCGTATCATATGCTCACCTACACTATTTGCCCTCTGGCCGGGATGAATACTGACGGTACAATCTCTGATGTTCTTCGGAATACAATCTATGCCATCTCTGAAGGATATATCTTTGATGTTGAGGATATGTTTCTATGCATTTTGAAGGATTCTGCTGAGTATCCGAAAACCCTCAAAGTCTATGCCCCATGGATTCAGAAGGTGGTTGATTATTCCATGAAAACCGAATATTTGGCAAAGGCAAGTCAGAAAAGTTTTATTCCTCCAGTACGCGACACCCTGCAAGTCATGCAAGATATTTCTTCGGGTAAAGTGCCTGAGTCAAGCCCTTAAGATTATCACAAAGGATTCGATGGGCCACGTCTGCCAAAGCGTGATTGAATGATTACTCATCAACCTCCATCACAGCTTGAAGTCAGTCTGCGCACGCAACAGCTGCTGCTTAAGCATATTGCTGAAGATCAACAAGTGAAAGAGCACCTTGCTGCCGAGGTGAATGCCATCAACAACCGAACTGGAATCACGCATCTAATTGCTGATGAGAATAAGAAAAGGCTCTGGAGACTACTTCGAAAATTCTTTACCAAGAAGCAACTTCTTGATGCTGATCTCAAAGAGCTCTATGCATTCATTGACAAAGGCCTCTCAGTTGAAGATCGTCAACCTCGCAGTACTCCTCCACTTCCTCCTCGAGAGCCAACTACTGATCTACTGCATATTAAACTTCGCAAGATAATCGAAGAATCTGAAGCCACCTCACCGACTGAAAAACCATCTGAAGGAAATGTGCTTTCACGTCTGACTCAGAGGCTGATCCTAATGTGCCTTCATCATCTCAGCCCCAAGCTGCCATTCCTGAAGGAAAATCTGCTGCTTCTGATGATGAAGATCTGCCAGTCACTTCTGAATCAGAAACATCTTCGGATAGTTCTTCTGGCGATGCCTTAGAGTGAATCTAGTTCACTGCTTCTGCACTCATGTTTTTTGTCACCTTTTTACACTAGTTGACAAAAAGGGGGAGAATTACATCGAGTTTTGATAGATTTGCTTTTTGAGCTCCGTTGGTTTGGTTTTCTTGTGCATTTTGGAACTTACGCTTCAAAGGCTATTTGTGCTATGATGTAAAACTTCTGTGCTGTAATATTAATAACCCCGCCTACTGCACTCTTTCTCTCAAAGCATATATTCTGTAGGTGGAATTATTATCAGAAGTCCTGAAAGATTGCACTACAATCTCGATGGATTATATCATCAGTCCGAATCATTATCTCGAATGATTGAAATTTCCTCTTTATACTTCAATGAATTGCAGGAGAATTTTATCTCATATCTATTACCCCTGCATACATCTAGGGGGAGTATATTTCATCATCGAGTCAAGTAACACAAATTCACTCTTGTTCGATTTACTTTTCACTTATCTATCTTCACTTCGATGATTATCTATTTTGTCAACAACCGTCCAAAAAGGGGGAGAATGTTGGTGCAATGATAGGCCCCTTATGTTTTGGAGTTTGTTGACATAAACAGTATGGGACTTATGTGTTTGCTAGTGCACACAGACTAATAGATCCCTGAGATCATGAGGAGTTTGATGCAAACAACAAAGATAATCTCCCTGCCTTGCAGCGAACGTTATCACCGAAGATGATGTTAACAAGAGTGACCCCTAAAAATTGCTGAAGTTCAAGCAATTGGTTCGGTGTCTGTCCGAGGAAAATGACTGCGTCCGAGGAGATTGAAGAGGAAGTGAAGACGTAGTATTTATTTCATTGTTCTTCTTCTCTTTATTGAGTCATAGGACCACCGTACTACTAAGAGGGGTGTAGCGTTCGAAACTTTGATTCTCTGATGCTAAACCCAAATCCTATGTAAGTTGTGAGATAAATCTCTTTGTGTTCCGAGCAAATACTTGCCAGCAAGTGACTGTGATCTTCTTCGCTGCGAGAGATTTGACTCTGACCAGGAGTTAGCATTACTTGTTCCTCAAGTAATGTTATCGTTGCTCCCAAATCCGACCGTTGCAAACATGTCGGTTGGCCATTGGCTAGACCGCGTGTCCAAAATGGTCATTTCGCATCCGGGAAGGCTGCGCGCTATAAATAGCCACCCCGCGCCGGCTTTGTCCGGTGGCTGCTTCGTTTGATTCTGAGAAGATTGTTGAGCAACCCCCTCTCTGAGCGATTTGAGTTTAAAATCCACCGAGAGAAAACCCCTAGAGCCGAAGAATTAGATAGTGGTTCAACATCACTCGAATCTAAGTCCAGTACGCTCCGCCCATTACTCTTGAGAGCTACAAACTCTCTAGACGGTTAGGTGTCAATTTCTTCAGAGACCAAGAGTGATTGTGGTTCTCGAAGAAGAAGTCTGTGAAGGTTTGGAGATCACCTCAAGTATCTACCATGAGTAATCGGCATTGGTTGGCGAACCAATTGTCGAGGAGAATAGGGTGAAGAGAGTTTATCTTTCGTGTTAAGTCACAGCCCCTCCAACCAGACGTAGTCCTTGTGCAGAAGGACGAACTGGTCAAACAAATATCCTACCGCCATCGAGCACTATTGGTTATCTCTTCTACCCATGCTTATATTCGACATGTTTTCCTTCATGTGTTTTGTCTCGATGCATGTTTAGTTTCCATTCGATACTTAGTTTTAGCTCGCTGTAGTTTGTTTTTCATTCGTTCCGCTGCTGGGTTCCGAGAGTTTTGAGATTTCTGAAGAAATTTTAAAACTCCCATTCACCCCCCTCTGGTAGACATACTTCGTTCCTACAATTGGTATCAGAGCAAGGTACTCCTTGACTCTGCTCATTTTGGTCTAACAACCTTGGAGTTTAAGTATGTCTTCAGTGAGCTACAAGTCGCATCTCAAGATTCCCATATTCAATGGGACGGACTATCCCTTATGGAAGGAGAAGATGAAGATCCATCTCCGAGCAATAGATGATGATATGTGGAATGTGGTGCAGTTCAGAATCACCGTTGCAATACCTCAAGCCCCCACTGTCGAGGAGAAGAAACTCATTCAGATGGATGCTCAAGCCAACGATGAAATTGGTGGCCATCTCTCTCAAGTGCAATTTCTTCGGTATCGTCAGTGTGAAACTATGAAGGATTTGTGGGACGTCCTCGAGAAGATAAATGAAGGAGTTTCAACTCAGAAAGAAGCTTGAATTGATACTCTTTGAGCGAAATTCAATCGCTTCAAGCGCATTGGAAATGAAAGCTGTCAGCAAACCTTCGACCGTCTCAGTGACATAGCTAATGAACTTCAAGGACTCGACGCCAAAGACATCACTGACCATGAAGTTGTGAAGAAACTACTTCGATCACTTGACAGTTCATTCGACACCCTTGTCTTGATGATTCGTGAATGTGCTGATTTCAAAACCCTCGACTCTGCTGATATCATGGAAAGACTGAACACCCACAAGGAACAAGAAGAAGAGAAAAGAGATCTCTATGGCTCAAGTCAACGCAAAAATCATGCTCGCAAGGTTGTGGCTGATTCCTCCTCTGATGGGAATGTCGAAGAAGATTCAGATGACCCAGAAAGGCTCAGCAAAGATCTTGCACTAATCATGAAAAGATTCCAGCGACTTCACAGGAGGAGCCAGTTCCAGAAGAAAGGTTCAAGCAACTCTGGCGGTTCAAAATCCTCATCAAAACCTGCTGGAGAATACACCTGCTTCAAGTGCAAAAAGCCTGGACATTTCATTTCGGACTGCCCTCTCTGGGAAGCTGAAATCCGTGCAAGTGGAAGATATGACTCTGGAAACTATCGAGGCAAAAGCAAGAGCACGAACTACGACTCCAATGATGAGAAGAAAACGAAGAAGTTCTTCAAGAAGAAGGACAGTTCCACCTCAAAATCTTCGTCAAGATCCTCTTCAAGGAACCCTTCCAAGTCCTCCTTCAACCGTACGAATAACTCTCGCAAGGCCAAGGCATACATCGGCAAGGAAATGGACTCTGATGAAGAAGAATCGTCAGACTCTGAAGAAGCTGATGAATCCGATGAGGATTCCGACTTTGGCATGGATGGCATAGCATATGCTTCCTCACCTGCTGCAAACTTCTTCGAGAACCCATCAAGCGACGATGAATCTCTTGCCTACTGCTTCATGGCCAAGGCCTCGAAAGAAAAGGTATCCTCCAAACATCATAAGGTTCACTCCAGTGATCAATATTTTTCTGATGAATGTGACCAAGCTAAGTTGATCAAAATTGCTAATATTCAACAAAACTCTCTTGAGAAAATTGAGAAAACCCTCAGGAAGTCTGAAGGGTTGTTGGTTGTGGAGATGGAGGAAAATCTGTTGTTGACCGAAGAGTATTCCACTCTCCAGTCACGAATGGAAGAACTATCAAATCGTCATGATTTTCTCTCGGCTGACCATGAAAGATTGACCTATTATTACCTGAAAAGGAAACAGGAACTCGAGGCGCTGAGAAAGGCTCATGAGGATTTGATCAGGGAAAATTCTCTTCTCACCCATGTTTATATTCGACATGTTTTCCTTCATGTGTTGTCTCGATGCATGTTTAGTTTCCATTCGATACTTAGTTTTAGCTTGCTGTAGTTTGTTTTTCATTCGTTCCGCTGCTGGGTTTCGAGAGTTTTGAGATTTCCGAAGAAATTTTAAAACTCCCATTCACCCCCTCTGGTAGACATACTTCGTTCCTACAACAACTCTACGCACACCAACATTTGCTTTACCTAGAAACAAGTACTAAACTACTTTGTAGGTCTAATGAGATAAGTTTGCAAGATAATAAAGAACGTGAAAATAAAAGTTAGGTGTTGTTTTAATAAGAGAACAAATAAGTTAGTATAGCGAGTGTGGAGAAGTGGTGGTAGGATTTGCGAAATTGTCCTAGGCAATTGATAACAAGATCGGTAATCATTATTGTAATTTCATATGAGGGAGAGGCGTAAGCTAACATACTTTCCGTACTTGGATCACATGAACTTATGATTGGAAATCTAGCAAGCATCCGCAACTACTAGAGATCATTAATAAACCCAACCATAACCTTATGTATAAAGTCCTCTTTAATCCCATACACAACAACCCACTTACCGAGCTTGTGTTTTTGTCGCCCACGCTCTCAGTCAGTAAGTAAATCATGAACATATTGCAACACCCTACAGCGGGAATCCCACATGTGTGTGCAGCACGGAAAGCACCATAGGACAACACCAAAAGAAAACATGCAACTCAAACCAATCAAGATCATCAATCAACCCATAGGAAAAAAGGGATCTACTCAAACATCATAGGATGGCTACACATCATTGGATAATAGTATATAACATAAAGCAACATGTTCAAGTAGGGGGTACAACGGGTTGCGGGAGAGTGGACCGCTGAGTATAGATGAGGGAAGGTGATGGTGATGGCGGTAGTGAAGTTGTTGATGCAGATCGCCGTCATGATGGTTCCCCCGGCGGCACTACGGCGCCACCGGTAGAGAGGGGGAGAGGTCCCCCTCCTTATTCTTGCTTGGCCTTCCCCCTAGATAGGGGAAGGATTCCCCCTGTGGCCCTTGGATGCCATGGCCCCTGAGGGGCAGGAGCCCATCTAGGTTGGATCTCTCTTTGTTTTCTTCTCTGTTCGCCGCTCCTGTTTTATGGCCGAACACCGTTTCTTAAATAGCCGGAGATCCGTAATTCCGATCGGTCTAAAATTTTAACATGATTTTTTTCGGATATTAGATTCCTTGCGCCGGATAGATAGCTCCAACCGACCTTCGAGGGAGTGACCAGGCACCTTGGCACGCCCTGGAAGGAGGCACACACCTACCTTCTGGTGGTTGTGGGGCCCCACCGGCATTGATTCTTGCGCCAAAAATTCACATATATTCCATAAAAACTCCTCGTAAAATTTTATTGGACTTTGTTTGATATTGATTTTCTGCGAAATAGAAAACATGCAAAAAACAAGAACTGACACTGGGCACTAGATCAATATGTTATTCCCAAAAATAATATAATTAATTGCTGAAAATATGTGGAAGTAGTAAAATAATGGCATGAAACAATAAAAAATTATAGATACGTCGGAGACGTATCATCATCCCCAAGCTTAATTCCTGCTCGTCCTCGAGTTGGTAAATGATAAAACAAAGATAACTTTTGATGTGGAATGCTACCTAGCACAATCTCGATCAAATAATATAATCATGGCATGAATATTGGGATACGAATGATTCAAGGCAATAATTTATCATTTGATATAAGTATACTAACAAACAACTAGGCCCTTCAAAATAAAGAATGCTGAAGAACGCTATCCCTACAAAATCGTATAGCTTAGCATGCTTAGTCTTCCTAGCATAAAGTATAAATCATGAGCACCCCGGTGCCAAACCAAGCAATTGTATCATACTTTTTCTCGCTTCAGCTTTTTCAACTCCACTCATACCTGAGCGTGAGCCATGGACTTAGCACTTTGGATGGCTAAGAGAATGATGGTAGGGGTTTATAAGGGAAGACAAAAAATTGAGAAAGTCTCGCATCAACTAGGCTGATCATTAGGCAATGGAGAGGTCTTACAATCAATATCAATGCGAGGAGTAGGGATTGCCATGCAATAGATGCACTAGAGCTATGAGTGTATGAAAAGCTCTCTATATGAAACTAAGTGGGTGTGCATCCAACTTGCTTGCTCATGAAGACCTCGAGCATTTGAGGAAGCTCGTCATAAGAATATACAAGCCAAGTTCTATAATGTAAAAATCCCACGAGTATAAAAGTGACAAATCATAGAGAGTCTCTATATATATGAAGAACATGATGCTACTTTGAAGCACAAGTGTGGTAAAAGGATAGTAGTGTGCCTCCTCTCTCTTTTTCTATCTCTTTTCTTTCTTTCTTTTTCTTCTTTTAGAACAGTCTCATGGACCTCATCGCCACTTTTTCGAGAACTCATTAATCTCCACCATTCCTTTCCTCACTGGTAGGGGCAACACTCTAATAATGATGATCATCACATTTTTATTTACTTACAACTCAATAAACTAATAGAATATGACTCTATATGAATGCCTCTGGCAGTGTCCGAGGATGTGCAATGATCTAGTGTAACCTATAATACCTCTGTTTCTAAATATAAGTCTTTTTAGAGATTTCTATATAAACTACATACAGATGTATATAGGCGTATTTTAGAGTGTAGATTCGCTCATTTTGCTCCGTATGTAGTCCATATTGAAATCTCTAAAAAGACTTATATTTAGGAACGGAGGGAGTATAACAATGATGAACAGTGGCTTTGGCACACAATATCATGTCAACTCTATATGATCATGCAAAGCAATATGGCAATGAATGCTAAGTCATGTAAATAGTGGGGGAAGTTGCATGGCAATATATCTTGGAGTGACTATCGAAATGCCATGATAGGTAGGTATGGTGGCTATTTTGAGGAAGAATATAATAAGGCTTATGTGTGATAGAGCGTATCATATCACAGGATTTGGAAGCACCGGAGAAGTTTGTACCACAGGCAATGCATAGTACCGAAGAGGCTAGAAAAATATGGATAGATAGAAGTGCTTATAGCCCACAAACTCACATTAGTCATAAATAACTCAAATACTTATTGTGAAAGTTTATTAGCCCTCGAAGCAAAATAATCTCGCATGCCCCTAGGGAGGAGTTAACCATCGCGTGCCCCCGATCTGGACAACACAAAGGATTTCAATCAAGGATAAATTATGCTCCAACTTCATCACAAAACTAGAGGCTATATGTGCATGTTTCAGGAATCACAAACTCTAATATCGATATTTTTACTAAACCACAATCATCCACTAGTACACCCACATATCACCATCTTAATATCACAAAACTATTGCAAGGAATCAAACTTATCTTATTCAGTGATCTACAAGTTTTATGCAGGTTTTTATGACTAACCATGTGAATGACCAATTCCTGTCAACTCTCTAAACCGATATAAGTGAAGCATGATAGTTTAGTTCTTTCTTCAAAAGACTCGTCCATGCTCTAATAAATATAAGTGAAGCATAAGAGCATTCTACAAATACCGGTGTTCCAAATGTAGAGAAACAAGCATCCAAACTTCAAACATATAAGTGAAGCACACGAAGCATTCTATAAAGCCATACTAAAAAGATATAAGTGAAGTGCAAAGAGCATTCTATAAATCAACCAAGGACTATCTCATACTAGCATGGTGCATAACTAAGATAAAAATAAAAATCACATGAGCTCCAAGAATTTACGCATATCATGTAAACAAAAAAAATCGAGACATACCGATAATTGTCGGGGAAGAAAGATGGGATGCCTTTCGGGGCATCCCCAAGCTTAGACGCTTGAGTCTCCTTAAATATTTACTTGGGGTGCCTTGGGAATCCCCAAGCTTGAACTCTTGCCTCTCCTTATTCTTCTCATATCGATGCCTCCTCGTCTTCGAACATTTCATGCACACAAAACTTAACCGAACTTTCATTAGAGGGGTTAGTACATATAACATCAAATCCCATCATGTCTTGCTATAAAAATCTTGTATAATTATAATCCAACATCACCTACTGTATTCTAACACAACTCTAATGCTCTCACATGAATGGGGCTTGGCAAAATTGCAAACACAAGGAGATAAAGAAACTATAATAACAATCTTTGAAAATAGAACAGTATATAAAGATGCAAATGAAAAATATACTTCTATAACTCTAAAAATTCTGAAAAAATTAGGATGTAATAAAAAAATTGCATAGCAGTACTTTGTAAAAAATTCAGAAAGTTTTGACGTTCTAGTAAATTATGAAAATTCAAACACTTTAGCCAAGTTTCTGTTTCTGCACAACACGTACCAAACAAGCAATTTAAACACCCTAAAGGTAAATCTTGGCACATTATTTTTATAATACAATGGATTTGTACAAGGGAATAATTATTGTTGTTGAAATTTTTATGTGATTAAGGTTCACAAAGTTTCCATGGGAATGAACAAAGTTCAAGGCATGCCCCCACTTCCACATTGCTCATCTGTCTCACTTTCACCTTTTCTTATTGAAAATGTTTTAGGTTCCCCTGGGGCTCTGGCTCGTAAGACGGAGGCCTCAACTTGTACATTTAGCAGTGGTCCCAAGATTAGGCGCGAGAAACTACAATGAGCTGATAACAATAGCATACATCCATTACAACACGAATAAGTCTTACATAGGGTGACCAACAAGGGTCTAGTCTTACATATGTAGGCCATAAAGGCATCTACTTATTCAACTATGCAGCGAAAACAACGACGATAACTTGGACCCACGTAGCGAGCCATAACCAATAGGCAAGCTAACTGGGGAAGCGGCCTAGTTCACATCAACGTCATCGAAGAACTCATCTTCATAACCTGCATCTTCCATTCCTAGCCAAATTGATAGCCAGGGACAAGCCAGGTGAGTACATTGAATGTACTCGAAAGCAACCCAAGGAAAGTAATAACAGAATATTCATGCAAGGCTCTGTACGGCTTCTATACTAAGTTTAGCATTTTGCAGAAAGCTAGTTTTCAATGCATATGACCTACTTTTGAAACCAACAAGGACACGTGGTCCAAAGAACCACAGAGCCTCAGGCTATAGATATCTACATAAACAATTCAAATTTAACATCAACTTGATCGTCTCCATATCAAGTCTGGGTACTCGGTACCCTTCATTCTCATCATCATCAACATTCTCATGACATCACCATCATCATACTCATCAACACACGGACTTGGTTTAAGTGTGGTCATCCCAGTTGTCCTTAATAGTGGACATTGGCTATTCGAATAGTTTAATACTTTGCAAAGGTTTCACGCTTTACCCACAAGAATCAAGTACTATCTATGGCAACCCACGCCTCATGATACCCCTGGCTTTCGAGTGTAGTACCCGATCAAGACCTTTTCCGAGACTGGCCGTAATGTGGAGCACAAATATGTTGGTTTCCGACCCTCGTGCTACTCACCTCGTAAAGGGAGAATATCATACGAAAACAAACATTCAAAGAAAACTTCGCGGAAACCGTGTTTTAAATATTCAAAAAAATCTAAAAAATGGGATGTTAAGAGGATGATGTTCTATTGTCATGTGAAATTTCAAGTAAAAACACATTACATGATGCGATCTATGAAAAAGACAAATTCAACCATGAATAGTGATGTTACTATTCAATGCTGATTTTGTATTTTTCATAGATCACATCCTGTAATGCATTTGAACTTAAAATTTTGCATGGCAATAGAACATCACCCTCTTAACATCCCATATTTTTTTGAGATTTTTTCAAAACTTCAAAACATCGTTTTCGCGCGGTTTTCTCCGGTTTCCACCAAATGTTGGTTTCCATATGATATTTCCCCCCTCGTAAAACCCATGCAGGGAAGGTACCACTCCAAAAACAAGTGGATTCCACCCTTAGCACCAACCAAGGGTCTAGTCAAGTCCCGCTACCGGGGTAATCTGGTTGCGCTGTAGGTTGGATAGACGGTCACGACCTTATTCCATGCCTTCCGGAGCCTTTCGTCACATAGTTTCACACTATCGAATCACCCATACGGTTACCTACAACTTTTCTGAATAATTTTCTTTGTATCCAACCTATACTTTCCCACCCGTATAGCATGGCTAAGCAGCTACCATAGCATTCAACTATGCCCAAAGTGTTTCCTGGTTTGTCAAGGTCAGGGTAATAACGTCATCTAGGATATCACCTATGTCATCATGCAAATGGGTTCAACTACTAGCAATGCATAATCATAAGTTTTGATGCATGCAAATAAACTACATCATGACCAAAAACTTGGGTGGAACAACATGGTCAAAGTTTGCTTGCCTGGCTCAGCAATGTCTTCAAATGCTTCTGGTCCTTGTCCAAATACTCCGTCTACTTAATCAACTAATGTCGAAAGAAATCACAATAAGCCACACCACAAGGCAGAAAATAAAAGTGCTCTAATAATATTGGAGACACTTTTCTAGGACCTCTGGTCATATGAAAAATAGCCAGAGTGACCCTACTGATTGTGGAGCTACTAGTATTTATGGATTTTTCATGTTGTTGGAATCAAAGGGAATATTGACATGCATGAAGTCCATAGAATGCCTTTTTATACAAATGAGTGAAAGCACTGATTAAATCAGGCATGATTTTGGAAACATTTAGAAATTGGTTCACTGGATTTGGAGTTCAAATGAATATTCTAGGAATTTCCTAAGTTGACTTATCTGATAAAATGGCCTATTAAATAGATCAGACAGAATCTGGTCACAGGAAAAATGTTCACTAAGGCCTTATAATTAGAGCAGGATTTATAGACCATCTAGAAATTTCAATCATTCCATTTCGATTAGAAATGGATCCTCTAGGTTTATTTGTAATCAAATGGAAATAGAAAAAGGGGAAGGGCATCAACCTTATTGTTGGGGATATACCCCACGGAATAACCCGGCCAGGAGTATGACCAGGCCATCTTCTGGCAGCTTGAAGATGATTCAGTTATTTGGGCCGTGGTAAGCCATGAGAACCCGGGCCCAGGAAGCGGCTTAGGAAGGAGGCTGGCTTATGGCCAAGTAACTGGTAAGCTGGCTTGACAAGGAAATTATAGGGAATTTCCCTTACTTGAAGGACAAGATGAATAGGAAATAGACTAAGACACGGGTCATAGTACGACCCAGATTCTGTTGTAACCTTAGGGCCTCGACCTGTATATAAAGGGGAGCCCCTGAGGTAGGAAGGGTTAATTTACAAGCTCTTGAGTACTAGGTTAGCCAAGTCGCACCCTTGTAACTGAGATCTAAAACAATAATTAATCAGGCAAGAAGTAGGTTATTACCTTCACCGTGAGGGGCCGAACCTGGGTAAACTCGTGTCTCTCGATTCTGATCAACCCCGTTCAAGCTACTACCTAGTTGCGATGGCCTCACGACTAAGTCCTTTTTCGAGGACATCTGCCGTGACAAAACCATGACAGTTGGCGCCCATCGTGGGGCCTGTGCATGGCGGTGTTGAGTTCTTGGAGGGAGATCCCCTAGGGATCGAGGGATATGTGATCGGCCAGATGACCAAGAGTCATCGCGGCAAGCTCTACATTGACGATTCAGGCTGGGCCCCGAGGCTGACTCAATTGAGTATGGGTACCGGGTCCCCTTTGGCAAGATCCACGCCTTGATTGGCAAAATTGGTGAATCAGGACTCGAGCCAGACATCTGCACCGACATCGTCAAGTCAGCTCAGCGCATGCAACCTACCCGGGCTCAAACCGGTCGGAATCACGTCTTCATTGGCTACACCTAGGGAGTCGATCTCGCGAATAACTCCGCATTTGGTGGGGACACCCTCGTCTACTGCAACAACGAGTCATTGGTTGGGGACACTAAGTTAATCCTCCCGATGTACGATGGTAGGCTTGGGGGCTACTCCGATGATGAGCCGGCCCTAGCTGACCATGAGTTGCTTTATCGAACCACCGTCTACTTGGCAGGCACTGCCCCAGCTCATAACTCTACGACGGCAGGCGCCGCGATGGGAACCGGCACTTCAGCACTGGCTCTGAACGCGGCTGGCTCGGTCAAGCCGCCGGCTCAAGTTCTTGCGGAGTTGGTCGCCTCATTGACAACACTCCTGGAGACGCCGGTGGCCATGGAAAATCAGGCGGAATGCAATGTGGAGATAACTAAACTTCACGAGTAGATGGCTAAGGTCCAGGAGGATATCAACGCTGAGAACGCTCGCATGGTGGAGCTTCAAGCCCAGATTCACAATGAGGTGGAGCGCCTGAAGACAGAAGCCTGACACATGGGCCTCCGTCAGAACGTCTTAGACGCGGTTCATCAGAGGAGGCATATGAGTTGTCTGCCACCCGATTTTGAGCCCACGCGTTTGTTCAACACGCCACAGGACACGCCCATTCCGGGGGCTGGGACGAGTGCCCTGAAAGCTCCAGTTATACCCCAGTTAACCCGGGCCGTGCCCCAGAATGGAGACGGACAACCACCACCGGCTCAACCTCATCAGTCGGCTCAGCAGCACCAGCCTGAGCCGGCCCCGCGTCCGCTGCCTGTTCAGACACCTCCACATCATTTCCTGACATCGGCGGGCCAATTTTCCAACCCTGTTGACAACCTGTTGGCAGTAGCTACCAACCTCGCGGCACTTCCAATCACAGGGAATACCCTAGTTGATATCAAGGCCCGAAACTCCATCGAGATGTTGAAGACTGTGGTCGCTCAGCAAGCAAACTACTCCTACAGTCAGCAGCGGCTTCACTCTACCCCGCACCCAAGTCGCAGCAGGAGCCGGCATGCCGAGTCGCCAGCAGTTTCTAGCAGTGCCCATCGGCATCGCGAGCAACCGCGTGACCCGCCCCGGCCTGGGGTTTTAGACGCTCAGGCAATTGTTGACGCAGCTCGAGCTATGCGGGGAGCAGAGGCAGCAAACGCGGCGACCCAGACGTCACCTACTATAACCCCATTGGCTTCACAAGGTACGGGATCGAGTACCAGGACCATCGGGATACCCTGCCTAGTGCCAGCTCTATGCAACGAGCGCATGCCTAAGGATTTCAAAGGTCCCCGCAAGGTTCCCAATTACACGGCTGATCTCGAGCCGGCTACTTGGATTGAGAGCTACGAGATCGCCATGGACATGCTGGATGTTAGCGATGCAGTTTGTGCCAAGTATCTGACTATGATGTTGGAGGGGCCAGCTCGTACTTGGCTGAAGAACCTACCCCCAACTCCATCAACACTTGGGAAAAATTGAAGGATCGCTATCAAGAACTTCCAAGGAACTTGCAAGTGCCCGATGATGATAGTTGATTTACAACATTGTATCCAGCGCGAGGGTGAAGCAGCTCATCATTTGGCTCACCGGGTCGCAGACATTATTCACTCCTCTGATAGCATATCAGCCGCTCAGGCTGTCTTGATCCTGGAAAAGAATTTTCACTTTGATCCCCTTGTTCAGAAGCTTGGGCGGCTCAAGCTGAAGGTTTAGGATATGGGTGATCTCATGGATGTACTCACCAGGTATGCTGAGTCAGACAACACGAAAGATCCCAGCTCAGATGATGACAAGTCTAGCAAAGGCAAGAAAAATGATGGCGGCAAGGGGCAGCAGCAGAGTAACTCCGGGTACAATGGAAACCATGGCAATCAAGGCAATGGTGGAAAGCGTAAACACCTGGAGGGTGGCTCAGATTTCGTTGCCAACACTGGCTTCAAGGGCCAGAGACGGAACAACAACTCTGGGAGATCTTTTATTGGAAACAAACCTCGTAATTTTGAGGAGGCCCTCAAAGGCCCGTGTCCCAAACACAGCCTCCCTGATAAGCCAGCAAATCACTCCTGGGAAAATTGCTACATTATGCAGACCTTCCGTACGTACCAGAATCATCAGGGTGGCGGCGGTGGAAACCCGGGGCGGCCTAGAGTAGGCAGCTCAGGATCTGGCTTCTCGGGAGCCGGCTCATCTAGTGGTTTCCAGAATCCCGGTTATCAGGGCTCTAGCGGCTTAGGGTCTGGCTATCAGGGTCCTGGCAATAATGGAGGTGGAAATCAGCTTTCTGGCCAAGGCTCAATAGCAGGGCAACCAATCAGGTTTTCAGAGCAACCCCAAGCAGTTGAATAGTGGGCAGTACCACGTTTCCATAACTAGTACTTGCAAGCGGGATCGCAAGCTCCAGAGACGTGCTGTCAACATGGTTGAGCCAGCTATTCCTGAGTACTTAAACTGGTCAGAGCAACCGGTCACCTGGAGTAGGCAGATCATCCTCCCCGGGTTGAGAATCCAGGTTGTTTAGCCTTGGTGGTGGCACCTCAAGTCGATGGTTATAAGCTCACTAAGGTGCTTATGGACGGAGGAAGCAACATCAACATCCTATACTATGATACCTTCAGACGTATGAACCTGTCAGAAAAGCAACTCCAATCTTCCTCGACTGTTTTTCATGGGATTCGTTCCTTGAAAGTCTGCTTATCCTATTGGGTGGATCAAGCTAGAAGTTGCGTTTGGCAATGAGTATAACTACAGATCGGAGTTCCTGGCATTTGAGGTGGTCAAAATTAAGAGTCCATATCATGCCCTCTTCAGGCGGCCGTCTTACGCTCGCTTCATGTCCTGGCCCTATTATGTTTATCTCAAGCTCAAGATGCATGGTCCAGAGGGCACTATCACAATCGATGGTGACAGGAAAATTGCACACGAGTGTGAAAAGGGGGACACAACTTATGTTGAGTCGGCCTGCGCAGCAGAGGAGCTAAAGTTTTATACTGCTAATGTTGACCCGGCCGACATGATGCCCTTGAAGAAGCCCACCACAGAATCTGACCCCCCTCCTCAAGTTTAAGCCGGCCGAGGATACCAAGCAGGTTGACTTCATCCCAGGAGATCCGTCCCAACAGTTCACAATTGGGACCGGCTTGGACCCCAAATAGGAAAGCGCGCTCATCGAGTTCATCCGTGAGAATTGGGACATCTTTGCATGGAAACCTTCTGACATGCCTGTAGTACCGAGAGGACTCGCTGAGCACCACCTTAATGTGGATCCTAAGATGAAACCAGTCAAACAATACCTCCGTCGTTTTAACGAGGAGAGGCGCAAGGCTATTGAAGAAGAGGTGGCCCGGCTACTAGCTGCCGGGTTCATCATTGATGTATTCCACCCTGAGTGGCTGGCCAACCCAGTGCTTGTTCTCAAGAAAAACGGCACTTGGCGCATGTGTGTTGATTACACAGATCTTAACAAGGCTTGTCCCAAAGACCCATTTGCCCTCACCCGCATTGATCAGATCATCGACTCTACTGCTGTTTGTGAGTGCTTATGTTTCCTGGATGCTTACTCCAGCTATCATCAGATTGAGATGGTCGTTGAGGATCAGGAGAAAACAACCTTTATCACACCCTTTGGGGCTTTCTGCTATGTCTGTATGCCTTTGGGGCTTAAGAGCGCGAGGGCTACTTATCAACATTGTGTACATAATTGTTTTTACAAGCAGATTGGGGGCAATGTCACGCTTATGTTGATGATATTGTGGTCAAATCTCAGAAGAAAGGGACTTTATTGGATGACCTCAAGGAGACTTTTGACAACCTTCAGGTCTATCAGATGAAGCTCAACCCGGCCAAGTGCGTTTTCGGTGTTCCCGCGGGGAAGTTGCTAGGTTTTCTAGTGTCAGAACAGGGCATTGAGGCTAACCCAGACAAGATCAAAGTAGTAACTTCGCTCGCCAAGCCGGCCAACATCAATGACGTCCAGTGCATGGCGGGTCGAATTGCATCCTTGAGTCGGCTTATAAGCCGCCTCGGCGAGAAGGTGATTACCCTATACCAGATGCTGAAAAAGACTAACAACTTTGTCTGGAGTGACGCTGCAGATAAGGCCTTTGAAGCCCTCAAGAAGCAGTTGGCTGAGTCGCCCGTCTTGGCTGCTCCTATTGACAAAGAGCCTATGCTCATGTACATCGCCGCTAATAACAAAGCGGTGAGTGTGGCAGTTGTCGTGGAGCACAAAGAGGCAGGGAAAGAATATCCCGTCCAAAGGCCAGTCTATTATGTCAGTGAAGTTCTGACCAAGTCCAAGCAGAGATATCCACATTGGTGGAAGCTGGTGTTTGGCGTGTTCATGGCTAGTCGCAAGCTCAAACATTACTTCCAGGAGCATCCCATCACCGTGGTCAGCTCAGCCCCTTTGGGAGACATCATCCAGAATAGGGAAGCCACAGGCGGGTCACTAAGTGGGCAATTGATCTTGGTCCACATCATCTTAAATATGTACCTCGAACAGCCATCAAGTCTCAAGCATTGGTGGGTTTCATCAATAACTGGACTGAACTTCAAATCCCTGAGGAGAAGCCTGACAATACATATTGGATGATTCACTTTGATGGTTCTAGGCAACTGGAAGGCTCAGGGGCTGGAGTCATCCTATCTTCTCCACAAGGTGATAAATTTTGTTATGTCCTCAAGATCTTGTTTCCTTGTAGTAATAATGTAGCTGAGTATGAGGCCCTCCTCCATGGTCTTCGTATGGCTAAGGAGATGAATCGCAACCGGGTCAGGTGTCTGGGTGACTCGGATCTGGTCGCTCAGTAGGTTTTAGGAAAGTGGGATTCCAAGGACCCCCTTATGGCGACTTATCGGCAAGCGGTGACTAACATTGCGGGACACTTCCAAGGTTATAAAGTTGATCACATCGATCGGCGGTTGATGCATTGTCATGACTCGGCTCTCAGCATAAGCCGGTCCCTCCCAATGTTTTCCTTGATGTCCTCTATAATCCTTCTGTCAAGCTGCCTTCAGAGGAAGATCTCGCTATACCTGACCCAGAGGCACAGCTGGTGACGGCTCTTCATGCTATACCAGATTGGATGGTTCCTTATCTGGCTTATCTGACTCGAGGTGAGCTCCCTGAAGATGAACTCATTGCTCGTCAGATTGTCAGACGCTCCAAATCTATGACTATTGTCAACGGCGAGTTGCACATAAGAAGCATTACATGTGTTTTCCAGCGTTGCGTTTCTCCTGACGAAGGGTGAGAGATCCTCAATGAGATTCACTCTAGTGATTGTGGTCATCATGCCGGCTCAAGATCCATAGTAGCAAAGGCTTTCCGGCATGGTTTTTACTGGCTCACGGCTCATGCAGATGCTGAGGATATCGTACGCAAGTGTGATGGCTGCCAGAATTTTTCACGTCAGGCTCATGTGCTGGCTCAAGAGCTGCAGATGATTCCCATCACTTGGCCTTTTGCGGTTTGAGGGCTTGATATGGTTGGTCTGTTCAAGCCGTCCAAGGACAAGAAGACCCACCTTTTGGTTGCTGTTGATAAATTCACCAAGTGGGTCGAAGCAAAGCCAATCAGCAATTGTGATGAAGCCACAGTAGTCAAATTCCCGAATGAAAAAGTTGATTTTTTGCTTTGGTTATCCACATAGCATCATCACTGATAATGGCACTAATTTGTCAAAGGGAGCTATGAAGCAATTCTGTCAAAGAGAGCATATCCGGCTTGATGTAGCATCAGTAGCACATACCCAGTCGAATGGCCAAGCAGAACGTGCTAACCAAGAGATTTTATACGAGGTATCAAGCCAAGACTCATGGTTCCTCTTGAGGGCACTCCGATTTGTTGCATTGAGGAGCTACCCTCAGTCCTTTGGAGCATACAGACCACACCCAACAGATCAACAGGATATACGCCTTTCTTCATGGTTTATGATGCAGAAGCCATGTTACCCAGTGACATACGTCATGATTCCCCAAGAGTTGCAGCCTACATCGAAGCAGATAATGAACAAGCTCATCAGGACTCTTTGGATGCCTTGGAGGAGGAACGTGACTTCGCGGCAGCATGGTCTGCGATTTATCAACAAGACCTACGTCGCTATCATAGCCGTAGAGTTCACAGCCGTACTTTCCAGGAGGGCGACTTAGTGCTCCGTCTGATACAAGAATAGTCAGGTATGCATAAGCTTTTATCTCCATGGGAAGGGCCTTTTGTCATCAGCAAGAACCAAAAAAACGGGTCATATTACCTGATTGACATATGTGAACACAATAAGTCACATACATCTAAGGAGGAGACCAACAGGCCCTGGAATATTTCTCATCTTCAGCCTTATTATACTTAGAGCCACTGGCTCCAGCCTATTGTACATACCTATGTATATATATCTTTTATGATCAAATATAATAAAGCCGGCATCCCCTAAACTCGGGGTCTCTGTCATTTCATTCCATATCTTGTGTACGAGTCTTTATTTTTTTGGTCATAGGTCACTTGGGGGCTTCCAACTCATCAGGTTTAGCTATTAACATCCCTCTTGACCCGGCATATGCCATTATGAATCTTGGTTAAACCTTCCTGTTTGCTTGATGCTACTCTGACAAGGTGACCCAACATACTCTTGACAGTCAGTCTATAATGACCCTGAACTTGTCAAGGTTAAAATGCCGGCTTAAGTCACGTGAGGGCCGGCTTACAGAAAGCTAGGGTAAACCATGGGCTATCATGCCAGCTTCATTGAAGCAAGACTTGGGCCTCGAAAGCCGGTCTTTTCATCGTGCCTCTAAAGCCGGCTTAACATTTATACAAATTCTTTACAATTTCATGTATATATATATATCTTTGTATTATTTCTGTTTTACTAGAATTATTGACCAGGAACCGCTGGGTCATAAATACACCGGCTTATCCTGTTCATAATAAACCATTAACTTGGTATTAGCATACGTTCTATAGTTTGGATAATTGCTGACAAAATTTGCCAGTTCTCATCAAGACGACTTCTCAGATTGATCAAGGTATCAACACAATACTGATAGCAAGGTGTTACAAAGTGTGATGCACATTGGCGGGTTAGCAAACATCGCACAGGCTCAACATCTTTCGCAAAACATCTCAAGAGTATCAAGTGCACGATGGCACCACGGATAAAGCAAGTATTTTTTCTACCCTATTACAAGCCCCAGCTGGGCTAAATATCAAGAAAAATTTTCAAGTCGGCTACTCGTTCAAACCCGCTTGATAGGTCTCCGAGTTGACATCTTTGTGTTGGCCTTCCACATCAGTCGCCGCCGGGTCAGCCTGCGCCGGCTCGTCCGGTTCGGTCTGGCGGTCCCTTGGTATCCACTGAATAGCAGATAATTTATGGAACGTTGAGTCATTGGTGATTATAGCAAGATGGGTCAACGTCAGGAGCAAAAGTTTGCTTATTACGAGGCAGAGTAAGCACAAAAGGCTTGTACTCTGGCGGGTTGATGCGCTTGTTATCTTTTGAGTAGCCGGGTTGATATTTGGCTAGGTCCAGCTCTTCTACCATTTGAGTCGCTGCTACCCGGGTTTCCTTCACATAGCACGCAAAATCCTCTAGAGAGAATTTTGTGCCATCAATGTTAAATTGAGGAAACCCGCCCACCATTTCAGAAAGATCCATCTCAGGAAGAAAAGCCTTGGCTCGAGCAAGAACCATGCCGGTCCCTGCACGAGCCGCCGGCTTTGTCAACTCTTGGATTCTTTCTGGGACGGTTGACAAGTCATTGAGCATATCTTTAATCCCCTGAGGGGGGTTGTGGCGTCTTTAACTGCCATTATTGCGTACATGCCGCCCGTGTACAATTGATCCAGATAAGTATATACTTCCTTCAACTTCACTAATGGCAATTGGACAACATTGTCATTCCTCCTCCTTGCACAATGACGATTATTTAATGAGCCAGTTAAACAGATAACCCGGATTTTGACTATAGACGTAGTAGTACTTACCAAAGATGGCCACAGTCATATTAGTTATGTGGCACTTTAAAGTGTTCAATTCCTCAGCCACCGGCTCAAGCTGGCTCTCTGCCTCTTCAGCACGCTTCAACAGTATTGTTTCTTCTTGCTCATGAACGGCTTTCAAGGAGTGCCAATTCTCTGAGGCAATCAACACAGACTTCTGCAAAAATGAGTAAGATGACTTTGCCTTCTCACGTAGCTTTTTCTCTGTTATTAATTTCTTTTGCAAGCCGGCAGCCTTTGACTCGGCTTCATCCAGCATATCTTGTCATGAAAAATGCAAACTTAGTTCAATTATTTTGGAGTTCCGAGCCGGCGAGGTTGCATGACCCGACAATTGGGGGCTACAATGCAGGGTTTTATATTTTATCAAGACAAGTCTCATGAAGCTGCAAGCAGACCCCATGACACTTGGGGGCTAATGCAAGTCACTTTTTTCAAATCAATACAATAAAGACCCGGTTATCTCATCGAGATGAGCTGGCCCTTGGGGGCTACGGGTTATTTTTCTACAACATTTTTGACTGGTGATATTTTGAAGAACCGGCTCATTATTTTCATAACGACCCAGTCCTTAGGGGCTATGGTACCACTTTCAACTTTTCTGTTAAGTCCCACCCCAGTATCATTTATTGAGCCGGCCCTTGGGGGCTACAGTGTGCTCATCACATTTCCAAGCAAGTCTTAAGCACACTCATTTTTTCCTATGCCTAAGACTTGGGGGCTACAAGAGTATATATGACAAAAGAGAAGAAGTGTTTTGTACCTCATATTTGCGCTTCAGTGCATTTATCATGCTCATCTCAGCATCCCAGCTCTCAGACAGTTGGGTCACATATTATTGATGAAGATCATTGGCGCTCATCTCCTAAAAATTGGGAAGCCCCAGTTTGGTTTTCCCTTTAGGCAGCATTTCTGGCTCATTCTTGGCCACGAATTTGGTCAAAGAGTTTGATGCCGCAGGAGCCTTATAAGCCTCTGCAGTAATGTTGATCTCTGCATTGTCCATTGTGTGCGACAAAATGATATTTTCAACCTCCTTCATAGGACCGGAGGCTCAAGCAGGACTTGGCGGGTTGGTATTGTGCGTCGGGTCATCCATGTCGCCCTGTTCATCATGGACGGGCTCCACTGTCACCGGCTCATCAGTGCCAGCCGGCTCATTTTGAGCTGGCTCAACCCTTTGGTCTGGGTTATCTTCAACCGCAGTTCCTGTTTGAACTTCTGGATTCACCAACGGTGGGTCTTGAGACTCAGGGATTGCTGCAGCAGAAGATGACTCGCCCACCTTTCTCTTCTTGATGGCCTTGGCCCTGCAGTTATATGAGTAAACTTAAACTTAAGGACAACAAAATAAGTCAGACAGAATGAGCAAGGATTCACAATTATACTTACTTGAGGCACAAGATTGGTTATACAGAAGGGAGCCACCCCAGTCTTATTGCATTTCTTCTGGGGCTCTCCCAGCAGTTTCTTCGTGGCCTTGTTGATTTCACCTTCAAACAAATCAACTTGACTGAAGCATTGTGCATCCGCCGGATCATCAGTGTAGTTGCACATTAAGTCGTCCCTCACGCTAAGGGGTTGGATGCGCCAGCTTATCCAACACCGGGTCAAGTCGATCCCAGTGAGCCCGTTGGCTGTCAAAGCCCTCAGTTTTGAGCAGAAAGGTGCAACTTAATTTCGCTCCTCATGGGTTGGCCAACCTGGAAAAGCAATAGCGGCGTTGATCCGATCCAGTCTATAACCCGGCAGGGGGTTTTCACCTTGAGGAGCAGTGTTTTTGCAGTAAAACCAAGTCCTATTCCAACCCTTGAGATGACTCGCCAGCTTGGCTTCAAGAAAGGGACTGTTCTTCCGCCTTTGAATAGAAATTCCACCAAGTTCTATACTAGGACCGTCTTTGAACTCGGTTTGGTGGTTGATGTAAAAGAACTCCCTGAAGAGAGCGAGAGTTGGCTCTGTTTGGAGATATACCTCGTAGAAAACTTGAAACTGGCAGAGATTGGTGACTGAGTTTAGCCCAAGATCCTGGTGCCGAAGGTCAAAGAAATTGAGAACGTCACAGAAGAATTTTGACCCGGGCGGACAAAACCCCCTCTGAAGATGATCTACGAAAACAACAACTTCTTCTTACTGAGGCTGGGGGGACTCTCTTCTTCGGGCGCATGCCAACCTATTTTTTCTTGAGCTAGCAAGAGCCCCTCACCCACGAGATCGTCCAACATGAGGGTTGAGACATGGGATCTAACCCAGTTGCAAGCTTTGTCAGTCTTAGCCATGATAATTCGCCCAAGTTTAAAACCGCAAAGTGAAGGTAACAATGATAAGTCGGCATGTTATATCCGTGGGAGGCAAGTCGCCAGGTCACTCAAGTTATGAGCCGGGAAAACATTAAGATGGCCGTTTGTTCAAATTATGATTCAGGTTTATAAACTATGATAAATACGGATAAGCTGGCGAATTGGTGAGTCGGCGCCAACCGTTTGGTGGCTTTCTGGTTTTCTGCTAAGTGTTGAGTTGGTTATGTGACGCCCCCGGCTTAATCGTGCACTAATCATACACGCAAATGCACATGATCAAGCCTAAGGACTCACGGGAAGATATCACAACACAACTCTAAAACATAAATAAAGTCATACAAGCTTTATATTACAAGCCAGGGGCCTCGAGGGCTCGAATACATAAGCTTGTGAACAAGCGTCAGCGGAAGCATCAGATATCTGAGTACAGATATGAAATAGAAACAGAAAGGCCTTTAGAAAGGCGGGGCAAAATAAAACACTACGATCGAAAGGAGTAGGCCTCCTGCCTGGGACCCTCCGAACCTACTCCTGGTCGTCAGTCAACTCGTAGCAGTATCCATCCTCTGGGTAGTAGTAGTAGCGATCGCCGGCAGGGCAGCTGTCTTAGGGGCTCCGTCATCTTGGTCACGACAAACTGATATGGGGATAAAAGGAAAACAAAGCAACCGTGAGTACTCAGAAGTACTCAGCAAGCAAGGGTCTACAGTACATATGCAACATTTTCAAGGGGAGGCTGTATATGTGGACTGGGCTGCAGAAATGCCAGAATAGAGAGAAGGCCTAGTCCTATCGAAGACTAGCATCTTCAGCGGTCTTGCAGCAGTAGAAGAGAGTAGAACAGTTCAATATAATGTAGCAGTATCATTAAGTCTCATCCTCACCCAGAGATCCTTTCTCGACTCCCTGCGACAAAGCAATCCCAGAGCCATACAGTCATCAACCTCGTCCTGAGATCCCTTCTCGACTCCCTGCGAGAAGCAATCCCAGAGCCATAGTATCCAAGTATCCAGTTCTAAATTGTATCAATCAGGATACAACTCCGAGTGTCCTTTACCATAGGACAGGCTATCGATAGAAGTGTTCTTCCCTGCAGGGGTGCACCAACTTACCCAACACGCTCGATTAACTCCGGTCGGACACACTTTCCTGGGTCATGCCCGGCCTCGGCCAAACAACACATCGCAACCCTACCTACAGCTCAGCAGAGAGGTCCCCGCCGGTCTACATCCTAAGCGCAAGGGGGTCTTGGCCATCGCCCCTCGCCCTCCGGGTCGTTGCGCACAGGGTGGATACCAGCATCGCCTCGGGTGGCCGACACGATCCGACCGTGCCGCCATGCTGAACTGGACGTCTGACAGAGCTTTCGGCTGATGCATACGATGCAGAACGCCCATACTATGCCCACGTGATGGTTAGTGCTATCAGGCCAGAGGCCTGCTCGGATCAAATATCCAAATCGGTAGGACTAGGGCTTGCGGTAACGAGCAGAGACTCACGAAAGATGTGACCCCGTCGCCCCGTCTCGAGGACTTACGGCAAGGGCCAAGAATGCCCGACCGCGCCTCGTATTCTCACTCGGGCACCACACAGGCACCCGTCTTCACAACACTCGCCTCTCAGGCGCATGCGGGTACCCCTCAGGGCCGACCCGCCTATCCAAGTAACAGTGTAAAGTCCAAGTATCCGTGTGTCCATAACATCAGGGGAATCCGAGGTATCACCCTCGTTGGATTCCTACTCGATGTATCCGACAAGGTGAACTCGGAGGAATCACCCTCGATGGGTTCACACTTGATGTGTTGCACGACAGCGTCGTATCGGAAGCGGTGAAGGAGGAATCACCCTCGATGACCACGACTGAATAGCTACTCTACAGAGTTAACATCAGAAGTGCTACTAGAGGTTTCACCCTCGGCACTCGATAGTAACGCTGCAGTGTCGTTACAACTAAAGGGGGTGATGTGCGGTGTCGGGGCCTGGTCTTCAATCCCGTTGATCGGGTCTTCGGATAATCCAGCGGGGCAGTCAGGACTAGTGGGGTCACTGATAGGTCTCTACCCAGCCTAAACTAAGCAGTTTAGGATATGCAGGTAATTATCAACAGCAGGTTACAATAAACAGGCTATGCATCAGAATAGGTAAAGCAGCAGCAGCAATTCTAATGCAAGCATGAGAAATAGAATGGGCGATATCGGGATGATCAAAAGGGAGGGCTTGCCTGGTTGCTCGGCGGCAAGGGCAAGGTTGTCAATAGTGTCTTCGGGCTCCGGAGCTGCGTCGGTCTCGGGGACGACGTTGGTGTCGGGGGCTACCGAGAGAGAAGAGGGGCAGGAAACAGTAAATACTAAGCAAACAAGTGCATGACATGTCAATAAGCAGAGCTAGCGGTGTTCTATCGTAGGGCTAGGTAATACCGGCGAAAGAGAAAAACATCCGAGAAAGTATTCCCGGTGTCCGGCTTTTCGGACAGACGAAAAGAGGGGAACGGTTGCATGTTCGGGTAGCTAGGGATGTGTGACGGATGAACGGACCGCGTATTCGGGTTCGTCTCGAAATTCTGAGCAACTTTCATGTACAAAGTTTTTCGATCTGAGCTACGGATTATTTAATATGATTTTCTAAATTTTTTATTAATTTTTTGGAATTTATTTAATTTATTTAAATTAGAATTATCCGAAACAGTGATTGCTGGCGTCAGCATGACATCATGCTGATGTCAGCAGTCATCTGACACGTGGGACCCACCTGTCATTGAATGATTAGTTAATTAGTGTTAACTAATTAATTAATACTTAATTAAACTAATTAACTAAATTAGATTAACCTAATCAGGATTAATTAACTTAATTAATTAATTATTAATTTTAATAATTTTTTTTTAATTTCTAGGGCGTGGGCCCCGGCTGTCATTGGCCAGAGGGGCCTAACGGGCGCGGGCGCCCGTCGGGGCGGACCCGGGCGCTGCATCGCCCGAGCGGCGCGCCGGCGAGCAGGGCATGGCGGGACCGGGCGGTGGCTAGCGAGGGAGGCCGCGGCGGTAGGCGGCGACGACGCGCAGGGCAGCAGCGGTGTCTGCGGCAGCAGCAGGCGCAGTCGCGCTCGGGCGAGCGCGGCCGGGCGCACGCGGGGCGCGGTCGGCGCGGGGTAACGGTGGGCGGGCGCGACGATGCGTTGAGGAGCAGGACGGCGCGGGGCCGCAGGTCACGACGACCTGGGCGGCAGCGGGGCCGCCATAGCGAGCAGGACAAGGGCGGCGCCGGCGCGGCGGAAGCAGCAGCAAGCAGCTGCAGATGCGGCAATAGCAGCGGCGGGCAGCAACTGGCTCGCGGGCGCGGTCGGGGCGCAGCCGGCGAGCGGGATGGCGATGCGGGGCGTGGCGGGCGCAGCGTGTGCGCGCGCAGCAGCAGGCGACAAAGAGGAGGGAAGAGGAGGCCGGCCTCACATGCGGTGCAGGGAAGGGGGCGGCGAGGCTCGAGGAGGCCGTTCGAGGTAGGGGACGAGGAGGCGCCGGCGAAGACGGTGGGGCGGCGCCGGGCAGCGTCGAGGCGACGGGGATCGACGATGGGGTCGGGGCACCGTGCCCCGATCCAGATCGGGCAGAGAGGGGGGAAGGAGCGGGAGGAGTGGGGAACGAGGGGTGGCAGTGGGGTGGGCTAGGGTTCGGGGGGGGGGGGAATAAGGGGAGAGCGGGGGTGGGCCGGCCGGCTGGGCTAGCCTGGTGGCCGTGGCCCAGTTGGGCCGGGGTTTTCTCTTTTTCTTTTTCTGTTTTGTTTTTCTTTTATTTATTTTCTTTTCTCAGTTTAGCAAATTGTTAGGCCACATATTGAATTTTGTAAAACATAGGAATTGCTCCAATAAATACTAGGCATTACCTACTACTACCAAAAACTGGTTTGGTGACAATAGGAGTTCACACAAATTTTATAATAATTAAAATGCATTAAACCTTATTGTTTTGGTAATGTTAGTGCCACCTAATTAATTTATTAATTGTTGGTTTCAATTTTAGAATGGTATCTGTATTATTTGTTATTTACTGAACATTTTAGTTTTTATGTTGGACAACTTTTATATTTCACTTTCATTTAAATTTGGATTTTGACTTAGGAGTTGAAATGCAATATGATGCTAATGATGATTATGCACTGTTGATCATGATGACATGGCATAATCGAAAGGTTGATTACTGTAGTTAACCACCGGGGGTGTTACAAAAAGCAATCTCCTGTACTAACAAGAATTCTCGTCCCGAGAATTAAGAGGTAGAAGGAAAAAGTTCGGGGTATTCCGCACGAAGGTTCTCCTCGCGTTCCCAAGTGGCTTCATCTTCAGTATGATTTGACCACTGCACTTTGAGGAACTTGGTAACCTTCTGACGGGTCCGACGTTCAGCTTCATCGAGAATGCGGATCGGATGCTCCTTATATGAAAGATCATCTTGCAATTCGAGCAATTCGTGATCCACAGCTCGGTGCAGAGATTCTTTGAAGCATTGACGAAGTTGCGACACATGGAAGACGTCGTGGATATGAGAGAATTGCGGCGGCAATTCCAATTTATATGCCACCTGACCACGTCTTGCTACAATGCGGAAAGGACCAATGTAGCGTGGAGCTAGCTTGCCCTTGATTCCAAAACGGTGAGTGCCCTTCATAGGAGTGACACGAAGATAAGCCTGATCACCAGGTTGATAAGTCAAACCCCATCGTTTGCGATCATAGTTGCTCTTCTGGCGGTCCTGAGCCGCCTTGAGGTTTTCATGGACGATACGGACTTGTTCTTCGGCGTGTTGAATAATATCCGGACCCACGAGCGGTCGTTCCCCAGTTTCTAACCAATTCAGAGGGGTTCGACACTTACGTCCATATAGTACTTCGAAGGGGGCCATTTTCAAGCTGGCTTGATAGCTGTTGTTATAAGAGAACTCGGCATACGGAAGAGATTCTTCCCACTTCTTGCTGAACGATATAACACAAGCCCGAAGCATGTCTTCAAGCACTTGGTTGACTCGCTCGACTTGGCCTTGGGATTGGGGGTGGTAAGCTGAACTCCAGGTAATATGAGTTCCCATAGCTGTTTGGAAACTTTCCCAGAACATGGAGGTGAAAAGACCGCCACGGTCCAAACTAATCTCCTTCGGAATACCGTGGAGTGAAACAATTCTGGAGATATACAACTCTGCTAACTGACTAGCAGTGATAGTCTCTTTGACGGGTAGAAAGTGTGCAACTTTAGAAAGTTGGTCGACGACGACAAGAATAGCATCGTGACCCTTCTGTGACCTGGGAAGTCCTGTAACGAAATCCATCTGAACCTTATCCCATTTCCATAGAGGAATAGGAAGCGGTTGCAGAATTCCAGCTGGTTTCTGATGTTCTGCTTTAACGCGACGGCAAACATCACATTCATCAACATAACGAGCAATGTCCTGCTTCATTTTAGACCACCAGTACCTTTGACGGAGATCACGATACATCTTGGTGCTACCCGAATGAATAGACAGCGGGGTATCATGTGCCTCCTTCATGACTTTGTCAGTCATAAGCTCGAAGCGAGGTACCACAATGCGGTTTCTGAAATACAAGGTTCCATCTTCAGACAGTGAGAAATCCCTGTACTTTACAAGGTGAAAGTCTTTCTTCATCAGATCAATTTCAGCATCTTTAGCTTGCGCATTCTTAACAGCTTTCTCAAGATCTGGTTGTATCAGAAGGTTATTAAGAGAACCCTGTGAAATGATGTGCAGATTCAGCTTGCACAGTTCTTCAAAAAGACGAGGTTGAGCTCGCCTAACCATGAGGTTGTCGCAATAGGATTTGCGGCTTAAGGCATCAGCCATCACGTTAGCCTTGCCAGGAGTATAAGAAATACCCAAATCATAGTCCGCAATGGCCTCCATCCATCTTTGCTGACGGAGGTTTAGAGATGGTTGAGTGAACAAGTACTTCAGGCTTTTATGATCCGTGTAGATCTCGCAACGATTACCGATAAGGTAATGTCGCCACAATTACAGTGCATACATGACAGCAGCTAGTTCTAGATCATGTACCGAATAATTCTCTTCATGTGGGCGCAACTGACGAGAGCCATAGGCAATCACTTTACGCTCTTGCATTAGGATACAGCCTAATCCTTCACGGGATGCGTCACAATAGATTACGAAGTCTTTGCGAGAATCTGGAGGAGATAGTACTGGGGCAGATGTCAGCTTGTCTTTGAGTGTCTGGAAACTTTCCTGACATTTTTCTGTCCATTCGAACTTAACGCCCTTGAGAAGCAGATCAGTCAAAGGCTTAGCAATCTTGGAAAAGTTCTCGACAAATCGACGACAATAGCTTGCAAGGCCGAGAAAACTTCTGACTTGCTTGACATTCTTCGCAGGAGTCCAGTCAAAAATAGCCTGAACTCGTTCTGGGTTAACGGCAATGCCATCTTTTGAAATCACATGACCAAGGTAGGTTACTTCAGAAAGCCAGAATTCACATTTGGAGTATTTGGCATACAACTGGTGTTCTCGGAGCCTCTCCAGTACCAGACGGAGGTGTTCAGCATGTTCTTCCTTATTCTTTGAATAGACCAGAATATCATCTAGATAAACCACGACGAACTTGTCGAGGTAATCCATGAATATATAATTCATCAGACGGGAGAATGTGGCTGGAGCATTTGTTAAGCCAAACGACATGACATTGTACTCATAAGAGCCATAGCG
This sequence comes from Thinopyrum elongatum, assembly GCA_011799875.1. Taxonomy (NCBI): domain Eukaryota; kingdom Viridiplantae; phylum Streptophyta; class Magnoliopsida; order Poales; family Poaceae; genus Thinopyrum; species Thinopyrum elongatum. The sequence continues at coordinate 22,344,980 of CM022300.1, read as the reverse complement.
AGTAACAAATGCAGTCTTCGGAATATCCTCTTCGCGAACACGGATCTGATGGTATCCCAATCTCAAATCAAGCTTAGAGAATACTGAGGAACCGGCAAGTTGATCATACAAATCATTGATTCTGGGAAGCAGATACTTGTTCTGGATTGTGGCTTGGTTAATGGGCCGATAATCCTGAACCAATCGGTTAGTTCCATCCTTCTTCTTGACGAAGAGTGAAGGTGCTCCCCAAGCAGAGGAACTGGGACGGATGAAACCTTTCTTAAGTGACGTGTCGATTTCTTCCTTAAGCTCAAGAAGGTGGTGCGGAGGCATCTTATAAGGACGCTTCGCAATAGGTGTTGTGCCAGGCTTCAAGTCGATGACAAACTCGACAGCTCTAGCAGGGGGTATTCCTGGAAGTTCTTCCGGAAAGACATCTTGAAAATCACGAACAACTGGAACGTTCTCGATGCCTTCAAGAGGTGAAGCGTTCAATGCATTCAGAACATATATTTGAGTTTCAGCATCCTGAGCTATTTGGGCTAAGTATTTGACTGTCTGGCCAGAAGGGTGAGTGATGCGGACTGTTTCAGTGGCACAGTCAATCAAAGCTTTATGAGGCTTCAACCAGTCCATACCCAGAATAATGTCTATGTTGGAGGTCTTGAGAGCAATGAGTGAAACGGGGAACATCAATCCTCCGATCACAATGTGGTTACCGTGGCTTACCATGGTAGTTTGCCAATTAGCCCCAGGTGAATGGATTACTAATGGGGTGGACATCTCCTCGAAAGGGATATCATGACTTCGTGCAAAACTTTCGGACATGAAGGAGTGCGATGCTCCAGAATCAAAGAGGACCGAAGCTGGGATTGAATTCACTAGAAGGGTGCCCATCACAATCTTGGGGTCCTGTCGAGCTTCTTCCATGTTGACTTGGTTGACATGGACCCGAACTATAGCAGACGGCCTGACATTAGAGCTTCTGAGACTACGGTTCCGACAGCTCTTCTTGCAACCTACGGGAGGACGTGGTGCATCCTGATGAAAAGCCATAGCATCAGGCGGTCCATCATGAACCGATAGCTGTCTCGGCGGTGAAGGCAAATGAGGGGCAACATATGACGGCCTTGGTGTTGGAGCAGGTCGGTGGTAAACATTGTGTGGAATCCTGACTCGACGTTTCTGAACAGGTCGACCCGAAGACGAACCAACATCACGAGTGCGCTTGAGCGACTCCTGGTATTCAGTCAGAGCTGTTTCAATTTGGAAAGATTTGCTGACAAGCATTGCGAAGTCTGTGAAATCATGGACAGCAAGTGCAAGTTTTATATCAGTACGTAGTCCTTCACGGAATTTCTCCTGCTTGCGAGTGTCAGTGTCGACGTCATCCGCAGCATAGCGGGATAATTCAAGGAATTTCCTCTGATATTCATCCACAGTCATTGTGCCCTGTGAGAGTTTACGGAACTCCTGCTTCTTCTGGTCCATCAGACCTTGAGGAATGTAACGTGCATGAAAAGCTGACTGAAATTCCTGCCAAGTGGTTACAGTCTCTGCAGGCAACATAGCCTTGTGGCTTTCCCACCATTGAGCAGCTGGACCCTTTAAGTGGAATGTCGCAAAGGTGACGTGACTGTCAGGAGCAACATTAGCTGATTCCATCTCAAACAAGATGTCACGAAGCCAATCATCAGCATCCATAGGATTGGTGGAGTTGCGGAAAACGGACGGATTGAGGCGCACAAATTCTGGCAGAGTTATTGGAGCATTCTGTTGCTGAGCATTCTGAGTTGGGAATTGAGCCAATACTCCGGTCATAAACTGACGGTTAAGCTCAAACTGCTGACGGTTGAGTTCAAACTGCTGCATCATGGCGGCAATATAGGGTGGAGGTGGAGGATCGTCAGCCATCCTGCCAAATCAACAGGGGCAGTTTAGCAAGAAAAACTGCAGGTGTACGGAATGATTCATGAAGTATCACGCACAACAGAAGGAAGTGCAATAGATAATTCAGCATATTCGCACCAGACATTCAAATCCGCACATAGCCTCGGTTAGTATCCGGCATTACGACAGCTGAAAGGGGAAGGCTAGACAACTAGGCGGCGCGCAGGCATGCGATATGGAAGTACACAACGAGACATAGCAAAGGCTACGTCAACGTCGGAGAAAACTATTGGAGCGAGGAATCTGCAAGTGACAACACAGGGTGCCCTCGATAAGAGGATCCTGTAAGCAGAACCTGGCCCACAATCTTGGAGCAAGGGGGGAAATTTTCAGAACACCGGGTGGATGTGATCACGATAACCTAATGTGGGGGTTAGTAAAAAATTTAACCCGAGTAGAAGAGAGATCAGAGTCCCAGAGTAAAGGTCGAGGAGTAAAAGATACTAATACCACCCAATTGGCGACGTGGGCCCGTAAGCCACACAGCCAAGTTAGTAAAACAGTTTTGGACCACTAGACTCTACTTCGGCCAAGGAGTTGGAAAGGGGGGTTCCTACAGTCAGTCGGCTCTGATACCAACTTGTGACGCCCCCGGCTTAATCGTGCACTAATCATACACGCAAATGCACACGATCAAGCCTAAGGACTCACGGGAAGATATCACAACACAACTCTAAAACATAAATAAAGTCATACAAGCTTTATATTACAAGCCAGGGGCCTCGAGGGCTCGAATACATAAGCTTGTGAACAAGCGTCAGCGAAAACATCAGATATCTGAGTACAGATATGAAATAGAAACAGAAAGGCCTTTAGAAAGGTGGGGCAAAATAAAACACTACGATCGAAAGGCGTAGGCTTCCTGCCTGGGACACTCCGAACCTACTCCTGGTCGTCAGTCAACTCGTAGCAGTATCCATCCTCTGGGTAGTAGTAGTAGCGATCGTCGGCAGGGCAGCTATCTCAGGGGCTCCGTCATCTTGGTCACGACAAACTGATATGGGGATAAAAGAAAAACAAAGCAACCGTGAGTACTCAGAAGTACTCAGCAAGCAAGGGTCTACACTACATATGCAACATTTTCAAGGGGAGGCTGTATATGTGGACTGGGCTGCAGAAATGCCAGAATAGAGAGAAGGCCTAGTCCTATCGAAGACTAGCATCTTCAGCAGTCTTGCAGCAGTAGAAGAGAGTAGAACAGTTCAATACAATGTAGCAGTATCATTAAGTCTCATCCTCACCCAGAGATCCTTTCTCGACTCCCTGCGAGAAAGCAATCCCAGAGCCATACAGTCATCAACCTCGTCCTGAGATCCCTTCTCGACTCCCTGTGAGAAGCAATCCCAGAGCCATAGTATCCAAGTATCCAGTTCTAAATTGTATCAATCAGGATACAACTCCGAGTGTCCTTTACCGTAGGACAGGCTATCGATAGAAGTGTTCTTCCCTGCAGGGGTGCACCAACTTACCCAACACGCTCGATTAACTCCGGCCGGACACACTTTCCTGGGTCATGCCCGGCCTCGGCCAAATGACACATCGCAACCCTACCTACAGCTCAGCAGAGAGGTCCCCGCCGGTCTACATCCTAAGCGCAAGGGGGTCTTGGCCATCGCCCCTCGCCCTCCGGGTCGTTGCGCACAGGGTGGATACTAGCATCGCCTCGGGTGGCCGACACGATCCGACCGTGCCGCCATGCTGAACTGGACGTCTGACAGAGCTTTTGGCTGATGCATACGTTGCAGAACGCCCATACTATGCCCACGTGATGGTTAGTGCTATCAGGCCAGAGGCCTGCTCGGATCAAATATCCAAATCGTTAGGACTAGGGCTTGCGGTAACGAGCAGAGACTCACGAAAGATGTGACCCCGTCGCCCCGTCTCGAGGACTTGCGGCAAGGGCCAAGAATGCCTGACCGCGCCTCGTATTCTCACTCGGGCACCACACAGGCACCCGTCTTCACAACACTCGCCTCTCAGGCGCACGCGGGTACCCCTCAGGGCCGACCCGCCTATCCAAGTAACAGTGTAAAGTCCAAGTATCCGTGTGTCCATAACATCAGGGGAATCCGAGGTATCACCCTCGTTGGATTCCTACTCGATGTATCCGACAAGGTGAACTCGGAGGAATCACCCTCGATGGGTTCACACTTGATGTGTTGCACGACAGCGTCGTATCAGAAGCGGTGAAGGAGGAATCACCCTCGATGACCACGACCGAATAGCTACTCTACAGAGTTAACATCAGAAGTGCTACTAGAGGTTTCACCCTCGGCACTCGATAGTAATGCTGCAGTGTCATTACAACTAAAGGGGGTGATGTGCGGTGTCGGGGCCTGGTCTTCAATCCCGTTGATCGGGTCTTCGGATAATCCAGCGGGGCAGTCAGGACTAGTGGGGTCACTGATAGGTCTCTACCCAGCCTAAACTAAGCAGTTTAGGATATGCAGGTAATTATCAACAGCAGGTTACAATAAACAGGCTATGCATCAGAATAGGTAAAGCAGCAGCAGCAATTCTAATGCAAGCATGAGAAATAGGATAGGCAATATCGCGATGATCAAAAGGGAGGGCTTGCCTGGTTGCTCGGCGGCAAGGGCAAGGATGTCAATAGTGTCTTTGGGCTCCGGAGCTGCGTCGGTCTCAGGGACGACGTCGGTGTCGGGGGCTACCGAGAGAGAAGAGGGGGAGGAAACAGTAAATAGTAAGCAAACAAGTGCATGACATGTCAATAAGCAGAGCTAGCGGTGTTCTATCGTAGGGCTAGGTAGTACCGGCGAAAGAGAAAAACATCCGGGAAAGTATTCCCGGTGTCCAGCTTTTCGGACAGACGAAAAGAGGGGAACGGTTGCATGTTCGGGTAGCTAGGGATGTGTGACGGACGAACGGATCGCGTATTCGGGTTCGTCTCAAAATTCTGAGCAACTTTCATGTACAAAGTTTTTCGATCTGAGCTATGGATTATTTAATATGATTTTCTAAAGTTTTTATTAATTTTCTGGAATTTATTTAAATTAGAATTATCCGAAACAGTGATTGCTGGCGTCAGCATGACATCATGCTGACGTCAGCAGTCATCTGACACATGGGACCCACCTGTCATTGACTGATTAGTTAATTAGTGTTAACTAATTAATTAATAATTAATTAAACTAATTAACTAAATTAGATTAACCTAATCAGGATTAATTAACTTAATTAATTAACTAATTAATTAATTATTAATTTTAATAATTTTTTTTAATTTCTAGGGCGTGGGCCCCGGCTCTCATTGGCTAGAGGGGCCTAACGGGCGCGGGCGCCCGTCGGGGCGGACCCGGGCACTGCATCGCCCGAGCGGCGCGCCGGCGAGCAGGGCATGGTGGGACCGGGCGGCGGCTAGCGAAGGAGGCCGCGGCGGTAGGCGGCGACGACGCGCAGGGCAGCAGTGGTGTCTGCGGCAGCAGCAGGCGCGGTCGCGCCCGGGCGAGCGCGGCTGGGCGCACGCGGGGCGCGGTCGGCGCGGGGTAACGGTGGGCGGGCGCGACGATGCGTCGAGGAGCAGGACGGCGCGGGGCCGCAGGTCACGGCGACCTGGGCGGCAGCGGGGCCGCCGTAGCGAGCAGGACAAGGGCGGCGCCGGCGCGGCGGAAGCAGCAGCAAGCAGCTGCAGATGCGGCAGTAGCAGCGGCGGGCAGCAACTGGCTCGCGGGCGCGGTCGGGGCGCGGCCGTCGAGCGGGATGGCGATGCGGGGCGCGGCGGGCGCAGCGTGTGCGCGCGCAGCAGCAGGCGACAGAGAGGAGGGAAGAGGAGGCCGGCCTCACATGCGGTGCAAGGAAGGGGGCGGTGAGGCTCGAGGAGGCCGTTCGAGGTAGGGGACGAGGAGGCGCCGGCGAAGACGGTGGGGCAGCGTCGGGCAGCGTTGAGGCGACGGGGATCGACGACGGGGTCGGGGCACCGTGCCCCGATCCAGATCGGGCAGAGAGGGGGGAAGGAGCGAGACGGATTGTGTCGAGGAAAGAGGGAGTGGGGAACGAGGGGTGGCAGTGGGGGGGCTAGGGTTCGGGGGGGGGGGGAATAAGGGGAGAGCGGGGGTGGGCCGGCCGGCTGGGCTGGCCTGGTGGCCGTGGCCCAGTTGGGCCGGGGTTTTCTCTTTTTCTTTTTCTGTTTTGTTTTTCTTTTATCTTTTTCTTTTATTTATTTTCTTTTCTCAGTTTAGCAAATTGTTAGGCCACATATTGAATTTTCTAAAACATAGGAATTGCTCCAATAAATACTAGGCATTTCCTACTACTACCAAAAACTGGTTTGGAGACAGTAGGAGTTCACACAAATTTTATAATAATTAAAATGCATTAAACCTTACTGTTTTGGTAATGTTAGTGCCACCTAATTAATTTATTAATTGTTGGTTTCAATTTTAGAATGGTATCTGTATTATTTGTTATTTACTGAACATTTTAGTTTTTATGCTGGACAACTTTTATATTTCACTTTCATTTAAATTTGGATTTTGACTTAGGAGTTGAAATGCAATATGATGCTAATGATGATTGTGCACTATTGATCATGATGACATGGCATAATCAAAAGGTTGATTACTGTAGTTAACCAACGGGGGTGTTACAGGTTATAAACAAGATTCCAACGGACTGGCTACAATTACGGATCTAAAAAATATTCCAAAAATGAAAATTTTAAAAAGACATAAACACGAGTGGATGTGCGAGCTAATCTACCAATGCGTATTTGAGAGCAGTACAAAGATTCAAGATGCAAAAATGGCATTACAGCAGCAACTAAGACATTTTCTCGGGTTGTTCAAATGAATCTAGATCTACTAGCGAGGGATGGTGATGAACACCAATGAGCTACGATTAACTACGCAAGAGAATAGGGGCGCTACAGATCTAAGAAGGATTTGGGCGTACCTGAAAGCGGTGGATGTGACCGGATTGTTCCCGGTGAGCTCCGGTGGCGACTAGAGCGATGTGGAGGTCGCGGTCGACATCACTGGAATGCTCGAGGTGGCGCACTAGCGGAGCTCCGATCGCGGAAGGCAGAGGTGCGAGGAAGAAGATGAGCGAGGCGACGAATCAGTAAAAGAGGACTTGGGACCCCCTTGTGTGTTTTTATAGCCCGGTAAGAACGGGAAGCGGCAAGTGCCAAAAAAGAGGAGGTGTAGTAGCTTTTGGGCAAAAGGGGCGCCTCGATTCTTGCGCTTGATAGATATACTCCAAGATTCATTGTGACATCACGTCCAAGCTCCATAAATTCCAGAAGGTGATGTCATGGTGCGAGGGAACACGAAACGTCAAGTGTAAAAGTGTCACGAGCCGGCAATATCCCATGACCCGGCCACATGACGAGCTCAAGAGGCAAGAGAGATTCTGGCTCGCAGCAAGATGACACGGACTTATTATCAGTATGAAGATTGATGTGGATAAATCCAAGTTAACCTGGGGATAATGTTGGGGATATAACCCCACGGTATGACCCGCCCAGATCATGGCCGGGTTATCCAGTGGCGACTTGAAGAACAGATTCGTCAGATGGGTCGCGATGACCAAGAGCTCAAGGCCCAGGAGGCGAGTCGTAGAGCAGGCCGGCTTATGACCCAGTGCCTGGGACACCGGCTTGATGAGGAGACAAAGGAAACTCCCTTACTTGGGAAGTAAGATAAGTAGGAAACAGATTACAGCACAGGTTGAACTATGACCCGGACTCTGTTGTAAGCCCAGGGCCTCGACTTGTATATAAAGGGGAGCCCCTGAGGTAGAAATACTAAGTTACAAGCTCCCGAGTACTAGGCTAGCTAAGTCGCACCCTTGTAATCAAGATCTCAAGCAATAATCAATCAAGCAGGAAGTAGGCTATTACCTCCATCGTGAGGGCCTGAACCTGGGTAAACCCTCGTCTCTCAATTCAAATCAACCCCATTCAAGCTACTACCTAGCTATGATGGCCTCATGACTAAGTCCTTTCACGAGGACATCTGCCTTGACAAAACCTTGATAGTGAACGGGAGGGCCATGAGGCGGAGAAGGTGTTCTGGTAACAATTCTCGGCGTCGCCACATCCCGAGCTACTGAATCACCAGATGGAGCAGCTGGTGGAGCTTCTCCATATGGCAAGGCCGATGCTCCAGGACCTCTGCATCAATCTATGGCCCACGGAGGTGCTACCGACCAGCCTATTTGGGCTCCAAGCTCGACTGCAAAAAGTCATCCCGCTGGAAGAGATCCGTGTGCCTGGAGGGGGCTCAGCGAGCGTATGCCTACGTGAAGACGCATTTCCGGTGCGTCGAAGCAACGGTCATGGCCGCGGGACCACCCTTAGGGAAGGATCGAATCGCGGAGCAGTTCCTCACCGAAGTAGTGGAAGGGGCCCGAATTACTGAGGCTAAGTGTCCCAATGACACTTTGTATTTTTAGATAGGACTTCGGAATGCCGAAGTGTGTGGGTGTATAAAACTTTATTTTGTTTTTTAATGAATGCGGCTTTATATTCCGTCATATGATTGTGTTGTTTTATTTTGTTTATGTTTTTTATTTTTTGACTCCTGTGTGACTGTTTTAAATTAAAAGTGGCCAGTTGTTGGCTTCGACCCTTTTGTACAGTATACAGAGGGTGTTCCTTAGGCAATCATGACCCTTAGCCGATGTCTCGGTTCCCAAGGGTAGTCCGTGCACATAGGAACTAGGCAATCTGACTATAATGGCTTTATAACTTTCACTTAGTCGTAGGAGCTTGACTGTGCGTGACGATGACGAGCCCCCGGTGTTTGGAGTGGTCGGCTGTGTAGCCGGGGTTTAGGCCACCGACCACTTCGGCTTATTATTCGAGAAAGAAGCCGTTTGTTTAACACGAGTGATCGCTAACGACACATTGCTTGATGCGGTCATCAGATGGCAGACTAGTTTACGCTTACCTAGACAGTCAGTTTTCGGCTTTCTCCATTGAGATGCTCTGCCATGCGAGCTGGTGGCACTATCGTAGTGGTTCTCCCTTTACACCCTTAGCCGAATTGATCGGAAACATAAGAGGTTAGCACAGGAGCCAGGCAACCCAACTATTGACCAAAATCTAGGGTTGAAACTGATTCATATAACGCAACATCCGAGACGCCGAGTACATCGGATTTGTAATTTGGGGCATGAGATTAAAAGCAAAAGCCCTTTGTGGATAGCAATTGTATCATACAAGTGTTCTTATGGCTCAAAGGCAGTACTTGTAAGGAAATGCTTAAGGACCTTAAGGGGTGCAATTTCTTTATTTCATATGGTCGAGTCGTACTTGTCGAGCTTTTGACAAAAGGAACTTTTAAAAAGATACAATGCAAATATAGAGAAAAGAGAAGGAGTGTATCCAAACATGGCGGGTTTGTCATCGGGTCTATTAGCCCGGGCCGCTTCCTAACGCACACATGCGTCTCCATGCTGTTGACCAGCTTGTCTTCATTGGGAGCAAATTTGGTATGGGCTGCCTGCAACCTCGGCCGTTCGCATGCTTGATGCTTTCGTTGGTCGAGTCCTTTAAAGAGGTCTGCAAGTGCCATTTGGATGGTTAAAACCATGTGGACGTGCTATTCCTGGCTGGGCCTTTTACAGAACCCTGCAGGTATGCAAGTCCGGGGTGTGTCGCCTGGTCGGTCAAACCGGCTACGACGCTTCCATTGTTGTGGCTCCTCGGCAGCCCAAGGAATTTTTAGTGCAAAGTTATGCACCCTAGGGATGTAATGCCCCTTCCAGGGGAGGCGCACGAGGAGCCCATACCGCTATTTGGGGTGGGGGAATGCTTGACCGAGGGTAGTTTGTGCGGCCTGCATATGCTTCAATGAGCTAGGGGCGCGCTTGCCCACACAGGCTGATTCCTCAGATGCCTGCACCTCTGCTCCAAAAGCCGCGGTCTGCTCCTCCGTTCAGAGGGAGCATTCAGTGTTGCCATTGACTGTGATGACACCGTTTGGTCCCGACATTTTCAGTTTTAAGTATGCATAATGCGGGACTGCATTAAAGCGCGCAAATGTGGTATGCCCTAGCAGCGCATGATAATCACTGCAAAAGGGGATAATATTAAATATTAACTCCTTGTTTCTGAAGTTTTCAGGTGAACCAAATACTACCTCCAGTGTCACTGTTTCCATGCAGCGGGTCTCAACACCAGCTATGACACCTCTAAAGGTGGTGGTGCTGGGCGTGATCCCAGATGAGTCAATACCCATCTTTCTGACCGTATCCGCGTAGATTAAGTTGAGGCTGCTGCCTCCGTCAATAAGGATGTGCGTCAGATGGAAACCATCGACGATCGGGTCCAGGACCAGTGCAGCCGATTGATACGTCTCCAACGTATCTATAATTTTTGATTGTTCCATGTTGTTATATTATCATTCTTGGATGTTTTACATTCATTTTATAGCAACTTTATATCATTTTTTCGGACTAACCTAGACATAGTGCCCAGTGCCAGTTGCTGTTTTTTTGCTTGTTTTTTTTACTTCGCAGAATATCCATATCAAATGGAGTCCAAACGCAGCGAAACTTTTTGGAGATTTTTTTGGACCAGAAGACAACTTGGGAGCCAAGGAAGCACCAAAGGGGAGGCCCATGGGGCCCACCACCCACCTGGGCACGCCAGAGGCCCCAGGCACACCCTAATGGGTGGTGGGGCCCATGGAGGTCTCCTCCACCGCCTCTCAGCTCTATAAATACTCAGATATTCCAGAAACCCTAGGGGAGCGATCGAAACACAATTCCAGCCGCTGCAAGTTCCAGAACCACAAGATCCAATCTAAAGCCCTATTCCGGCACTCTACCGGAGGGGAACACGATCACGGAGGGGTTCATCATCCTCATTGGTGCTCCTCAGATGATGCGTGAGTAGTTCACCATAGACCTATGCGTCCGTAGGCAGTAGCTAGATGGCTTCTTCTCTCTTTTTGATTCTCAATACAATGTTCTCCTCGATGTTCTTGGAGATCTATTTGATGTAATGACTTTTTGCGGTGCGTTTGTTGAGATCTGATGAAGTGCAAGTTTATGATCAGATCTATCTATGAATATTATTTGAGTTTTATTTGATCTCTTATATGCATGATTGTTATAGCCTTGTATTTCTTCTCCGAATCTTTGGTTTAGTTAGGCCAACTAGATTGATTTTTCTTGCAATGGGAAGAGGTGCTTTGTGATGGGTTCATTCTTGCGGTGTCCTTGCCCAGTGACAGAAGGGGTAGCGAGGCACGCATGTATCGTTGCTATTAAGGATAAAAAGATGGGGTCTATTACTACATGAATAGATCTTGTCTACATCATGCCATCGTTCTTATTGCATTACTCCGTTTCTCCATGAACTTAATACACTAGTTGCATGCTGGATAGCGGTCAATGTGTGGAGTAATAGTAGTAGATGCAGGCATGAGTCGGTCTACTAATCTTGGACGTGATGCCTATATACATGATCATTGCCTTGGATATCATCATAATTATTTGCTCTTCTATCAATTGCCCAACAGTAATTTGTTTACCCACCATATGCTATTTTCTCGAGAGAAGCCACTAGTGAAATCTACAGCCCCCGGGTCTATCTTTTATCATATTGTTTTCAGATCTATTATTCCATAAACCCAAAAATACCTTGCTGCACTTTTTCTTTATTTATTTTATTTTGTGTTTTTGCTAGATCTATTTATCCAATCTCATACAATTTAATCTATCTTTTTACCATAGAGGGATTGACAACCCCTCTTGAGCGTTGGGTTGCAGGTGTTTGTTCTTTGTGTGCAGGTACCTGATAACCCACAAGTGTAGGGTATCGTTTGTAGCCTTCTTTGATAAATAAGAGTGTCAAACCCAACGAGGAGCTAAAGGCAGAACAAATATTCCCTCAAGTTCTATCGACCACCGATACAACTCTACGCACACTTAACGTCCGCTTTACCTAGAACAAGAATAACACTAGAAGTACTGTGCGAGAATAAAACTACGAATAAATTGCAAGGTAATAAAAGTGGATAGCTTTTGTCAACAAGGAAGTCATTTGTCCCTAGGCAATCGATAACTAGACCGGTAATCATTCTTGCAATTTTATATGAGGGAGAGGCATGAGCTAACATACTTTCTCTACTTGGATCATATCCACTTATGATTGGAACTCTAGCAAGCATCCGCAACTACTAAAGATCATTAAGGTCATGAAACCCAACCATAGCATTAAGTATCAAGCCCTCTTTACTCCCATACGCAACAACCCACCTATCCGTGTTAAGGCTGCTGTCACCCCCGCAATCGACAATAAGCGAATCATGAACATATTGCAACACCCTACAGCAAGGACCCCTCACGTTTGCGCGAGACGGAGGGCACCGTAGGACAGCACCATAAGTAAAATATACACTCATACCAACCAAGATCACAATTAGCCCACAGGATAAAACGAATCTACTCAAACATCATAGGATAACCATAGATCATTGGGAAATAATATATGGAGTTGAGCACCATGTTTAAGTAGAGATTACAACAGGGAGAAGAGGTGTTACACTGCTGCATAGAGGGGGAGAAAGTTGGTGTTGACGGTAGCAAGATTGTTGATGTAGATCGCCGTCACGATCCTTGCCCCAGCGGCACTCCGGCGCCACCAGGAGAGAGGGGGAGAGAGCCCCCCTCCTTCTTCTTCTTCCTTGGCCTCCCCCCTAGATGGGAGGAGAGTCCCCCCTCTGGTCCATGGCCTCCATGGCGGCGAAGGGGCTGGAGCCCCTCCGAGATTGGATCTCCCTCTCTGTTCTCTTCTGTTTCGCGTTCCCCAGATCTGGCCGAAAACCATTTCTTATATTCCCGGAGATCGGTAACTCCGATTGCACTAAGATTTTAACACGATTTTTTTTCTGGATATAAGCTTCCTTGCGCCCGAAGTATAGCTCCAATCGACTTCGAGGAGGGCACAACCCACCACCACGCGCCAGGGGCCTGGGGCACGCCCTGGTGTCTTGTGGTCACTGTGGGCCTCCGTTTGTGTTGATTCCACCTCCCAAAATTCACAAATACTCCAAAATAATTCTCCGTAAAATTTTATTGCATTTGAACTTCATTTGATATGGATATTCTGCGAAACAAAAAACATGCAAAAAACAGGAACTGGCACTAGATCAATAGGTTAGTCCAATAAATCATATAAAATGTTGCCAAAAATATGTGAAAGTTGTATAATATTGGCATGGAACAATAAAAAATTATAGATACGACGGAGACGCATCAGCATCCCCAAGCTTAATTCCTACTCGTCCTCGAGTAGGTAAATGATAAAAAAGATAATTTTTGATGTGGAATGCTACCTAGCATAATCTTGATCATATATCTAATCATGGCATGAATATTACGACATAAGTGATTCAAAGCAATAGTCTATAATTTGACATAAAAACATCAATACTCAGGCATCCCAACAAACAATCATGTCTTTCAAAATATCAACGCTAAATGAAACTATCCCTACAAAATCATATAGTCCAGTCATGCTCTGTCTTCTTAACACAAAGTATTTATCATGCACAATCCCGATGACAAGCTGAGCAATTGGTTCATACTTTTTAACGCGCTTAAGCTTTTTCAACCCTCACGCAATACATGAGCGCAAGCCATGGATATAGCACTATGGGTGGAATAGAGTATGATGATAGGGGTAAATATAGAGAAGACAAAAAAGTAAGAAAGTCTCACATCGATGCGGCTAACCAATGGGCTATGGAGAGGCCCATCAATTGATATCAATGCGAGGAGTAGGGATTGCCATGCAACAAATGCACTAAGAGCTATAAGTGTATGAAAGCTCAATATGAAAACTAAGTGGATGTGCATCTAACTCTATAATGAAAAATTCCCACTAGTATATGAAAGTGACAACATAGGAGACTCTCTATATGAAAAACATGGTCCTACTTTGAAGCACAAGTGTGGAATTAGCATGCCCCTTCTCTCATTGTTTTTTTTTCTTCTTTTTTCTCTCTCTCTTTGTCCGGAGTCTCATCCCGACTTGTGGGGGAATCATAATCTCCATCATCCTTTCCTCACTAGGGCAATGCTCTAAAAATGAATAATGATGATCATCACACTTCTATTTACTTATAACTCAAAAAAAATAAAAATTACAACTCGATACCTATAACAAAGTATGACTCTATATGAATGCCTCTGGCAGTGTACCAGGATGTGCAATGATCTAGCATAACAATGATATCAAAAAAGGACAAGCCATGGAAATATCATGCTAGCTATCTTACGATCATGCAAAGCAATATGACAATGAATGCTCAAGTCATCAAAACGGAAGCGGTGGAAGTTGCATGGCAATATATCTCGGAATGGCTATGGAAAGGCCATAATAGGTAGGTATGGTGGCAGTTTTGAGGAAGATATAATAAGGCTTATGTGTGATAGAGCGTATCATATCATGGGGTTTGGATGCACCTGCGAAGTTTGCACCACATCTCGAGGTGAGAAAGGGCAATGCACGGTACCGTAGAGGCTAGCAAATTGCGGAAAGGTAAGAGTGCGTATAATCCATGGACTCACATTAGTAATAAAGAACTCATATACTTATTGCAAAAGTTTATTAGCCCTTAGAGCAAAGTACTACTACGCATGCCCCTAGGGGGATAGATTGGTAGGAAAAGACCATCGCTCGTCCCCGACCGCCACTCATAAGGAAGACAATCAATAATAAATCATGCTCCAACTTCATAGCATAACGAGAGACTATACGTGCATGCTTCGGGAATCACAAACCTTAACACCAATATTCTTACTAACCACAACCATTTACTAGTACCTCCCACATATTCCATCTCTATATCGCAAAACTATTGCAAGGAATCAAACATATCATATTCAGTGATCCATAAGTTTTATGTAGGATTTTGTGACTAACCATGCAGATGGCCAATTCCTGTTGAATCTCTAAACAGATATAAGTGAAGCATGAGAGTTTAATTATTTCTACAAAAGACCCCACTCTAATAAATATAAGTGAAGCAATAGAGCATTCTTCAAATAACGGTTTTCTATGTGAAGAGAAACAGGCAATCCAAACTTCAAATGATATAAGTGAAGCACATGAAGCATTCTATAAAGCCATACTCAAAAGATATAAGTGAAGTGCAATGAGCATTCTATAAATCAACCATGGACTATATCATACCAGCATGGTGCATAAAGAAAAATGAAAACTAAACACAAAAGACGCTCCAAGATTTACACATATCACGTGAACGAAACGAAGACGAAAACATACAGATACTTGTTGAAGAAAGATGGGATGCCTTCCGGGGCATCCCCAAGCTTAGACGCTTGAGTCTCCTTGAATATTTACTTGGGGTGCCTTGGGAATCCCCAAGCTTGAACTCTTGCCTCTCCTCCTTCTCCTCATATCGAGACCTCCTCGATCTTTGATCACTTCATCCACACAAAACTCAACAGAACGCTCGGTGAGATCCCTTAGTATAATAATGCAAATCACTACTTTAAGTACTTTTTCAAACCAATTCATTTTTTTTTCATTTTAGCTACTGTATTATAACTTTTCCATGGTTTATACCACCGATAAAAATCGATAGTTTCATCAAAACAATGCATCAAAAACAGAATCTGTCTTAAACAGGACAGTATGTAGTAATCTGAACATTCACCATACTTATGGTACTCCAAAAATTCTGAAAAATTAGGAAAAAAATAAAAAAATTGTATAGCAATACTGTGAAAAAGGTTTCAGAAATTTTGACATTCCAGTAAAAAATGTAAAATCACGCACTACAGCCAAAGTTTCTGTTTTTGCCCCGCACATACCAACAAGCAATCTAATCATCCTAAAGGAAAATCTTGGCAAATTATTTTTATAATACAATGGATTTGTACAAGGGGATAATTATTTTTGCGAGAGCTTTCATGAAAAATTCTACATTGTTTCCATGAGCATGAACACAAGTGTTCAAGGTCGACCCTCACTTCTCCAATGCATCACCTTTCAATCGCTTCTCTTTTTGAAAAAGGTTTTTAGGTTCCCCTCTATATTTTTTGTTTTTAAAATTTATAAAAGCACTCAACAGAATAAAATGACTCTCTAAAACTTCCAGGTTGTCTCCCTGGCAGCGCTTTCTTTAAAGCCATTAAGCTAGGCAAAAAGTGCTCAAGTAATGGATCCACCTGGATCCCAAGGTATATCAAAGCCAATTTTAATTAACAATGATTTGACATTTAGTAGTGAGCACAAAGCAACATATATCATGCAATGACAAATTCTAACTCTCTTCCTATGCATCGGCATGTCATACAAGAACAATTCATGCACATCAAGTAAAGGCCAATACATAGCATAAGAAGTTTCTTGCAATTTTATCGTGTTGGAAACATAGAGAGGCGGAGGTGTAGTTCCTCTCTCATAATAATTGAAAGTAGGAGCAGCAAGCACATGCATATTACATTCATCAAAATCATCATGTGCAATGGTAAAAGGAAACCCATCAATATAATCCTTAATAAGCGCAAACTTCTCCGATATAGTGTAGTTTGGAGAATTCAAAAAGATAATAGGACTATCACGTGTGGGTGCAATAGCAACAATTTCATTCTTAACATAAGGAAATATAGCAAATTCATCTCCATAAGCATAATTCATATTGGCATCTTGGCCACAAGCATAGCAAGCATCAATTTCATCAAAAAGGGATATTTCAAATGAATCAACGGGATCATAGCAATTATCATAGCATTCATCCTTCCGTAAGAACGAAGGGACATTAAACAATGTATGAGTTGGAGGGTTACTCTCATTAGAAGGTGGGCACGGGTAGCTAATCCGCTCTTCCTCCTTTTATTCTTCGCTCTCCTCATCATCTTTTTCATCCAATGAGCTCACTGTTTCATCAATTTCTTCTTCCATAGACTCCCACAAAATATTAGTCTCTTCTTGGATAGCGGGGACTTTCTCAATAAACTCATTAATATAAGCATTAGAAGCATACTTTTCATAGCAAAATTTAAGTATGGCAAAATTTCCAGATTCGTAAAGATTAGTATCATACTTTTCAATCAAAGAAGCAATTTCATAAGCACCCTTAAAAGCAAAAAATTCTTCAATTTGTTCAACATCATAGTAATTATAAACACCCTTAGCATAAGAAGATAGAATTCCATTATCTCTAAACTCACATTCATAAGGAAGGTGTTTCTTAGGGTCTTCAGAACAACAAAATCATGTATTTCACATAAATTCCAAGCATAACATTGCATAGTATTAATTTGATGCTGTAAAAGTTTCCCTTTTTGAGATAAACGGTGTCGCACAAAACAAGCATGCTCATCTAATGATTTTCCCTCAACTAAGCTAGTTGGGTTTTCAGCACGAGCACAAATGGATCGAAGATGATCCAAGTAGAAAGCTTCATTAGTATGATAGATTTTGGGTGGTTCTTCAACCATTGGCTTAGTAGGTACAACTAATTTTTTTGGTATTTTGCGTTTCCTACCCATAACTAGAGATAGAAAACAAGAGAAGAAAATAAAAAAAATACTTAGTGATAAAGCAAACAAGCACACACAAGAATATTCACCCCACGCTATTGCTCCCCGGCAACGGCGCCAGAAAAAGGTCTTGATAACTATGAGGAATCTGAAAGACCTTTTTCTGGCGCCTTTGCCAGGGAGCATAGGTCTATTCTCTGAGTCACTTGGGATTTATATCTATTGATCACTATGAGGAATCTGAAAGATACCAGAACTAATATTTTTCCCTCTACTACGAGGGGAGGTAAGGAATTGCCATCTAGCTCTGCACTTGATTCACCTTCTATTTTGAGTAAGCTTGCGACACCACCACCTGCTATTAATTCTGATATGTTGCAAGTAATTGATGATGCTACTTCTGCTATGCATGATGCTTATGATGATACTACTGCTTTGCTTGATAAAGTGTGCCACTGGGTGAATTTCTTGATGAACAAATTGCTAGAGTTAATGCTGAAACTGATGATATTTCTGAAACTGATGAAATTATTGAAACTGAACACTTTGAAACACCTGCTAGACCTAGCTCTCCTAGATATGAATTGCCTGATATACCTGAGTGTTATGTTATGGATGGAGAGGTAGCTAGGGACTTTCTTGCTTGTAAGGATAGAGATGATCTTAAGAAATTACTATGCAAGTGGAAAGAAAAATCTTTGAATGCTAGAATGCAATATGATCATAAGTTTGCTACTTCACCTATCTTTGTTACTGATAAGGATTATGAATTCTCTGTCGATCCTGAGTTAATTAGTTTGGTTGAATCTGATCCTTTCCATGGATATGAATCTGAAACTGTTGTGGGACACCTTACTAAGTTGAATGATATAGCCACTGTTGGTGCAATATCTGCCTACCTTATGTTTTGGAGATTGTTGACAGAAACAAGTATGGACTAATTTGTTTGCTAGTGCACACAGAGAGAAAAATTCCACACACAACTGAAGAGAATGCTGTCTCCGGTGCCGAGTTCAAAGAACTTCACCGAAGCATATCTGTGCTACAGAGAAGAACAAGCTATATCTGTTGAAGTGATAGAATCGAGAAGATTAATGTGAAGAAATCGACCCCTCGAAAGTTTTTTGCTATAGCGAAGCTTTCTGCTTCTATACTGTCGTCCGAAGAAAATGACTGCAGCATTTGAAGTCGAAGACAAAATGAAGACGTAGTATTCATTGAGTTTTTCTTCTTTGAGTCTTTTGAGTCATAGGACCTCCGTACTATTAAGCGGGGTATAGGTTCTCGATGCTTAGATCTACTGTGATGCTTTGCTACAACCTATGAAAGATGCGAGAGAAATCTCTTTGTGCTCCGAGTGAATACTTGCCAGCAAGAGACTGTGATCTTCTTCGCTGTGAGAGATTTGCCTCGGACCGAGGAGTTAGCATTTCTTGCTCCGCAAGAAATGTTACTGTTGTGCTCAAATCTGACCATTGGAATCATGTCGTTCGGCCATTGGCTGAGGCCGATTTCCAATTTGGTCATTTCCCATTTTGGAAGGCTACGGCTATAAATAGCCACCCCTCTCCAACGTTATCCGTTGGCTGCTCCGGTTGAGATTTCTGAGAAGATTGATTTGAGCAACCCCTCTTTGAGTGATTTGAGTTTAAAATCCACTGAGAGAAAACCAAGAGCCCAAACTTAGACAGTGGTTTAGCATCACAGTAGTTCTGAGTGAGAGTTCTTGTACCTATTACTCTTGAGAGCTGCGCACTCTCTAGACGGATAGGTTTGGCTTTGAGTGTTGAAGAGTTGTTGTCTTCACCGAGCCTGATCTTCAGCAGCCAAGAGTGATTGTGGTTCATGAAGGTCGACCGAAGGTTTGGAGATCGCCGACAAGGATCTACCATGAGTTATATCAACCTGAGTCTGATCAGCTCGGTGTTGAAGGAGAATAGGGTGAAGAGAGTTTATCTTCCGTGTTAAGTCACAGCCCCTCCAACCAGATGTAGCCCTTTGGCAGAAGGGTGAACTGGTCTACCAAATCTCTTGTCGCCATCGAGCACCACTGGTTATATCTTCTCTACTGCAATTCATTCAGTAGTTTTCTTTCATGCTCAGTGCCTTTAGATTCCTGTTCTTTGCTCTGTTCTGTGTCATTCATCCTGTGTTGCAATATCATTTCCTTTCATTATCCTCGTCTTCTTTCATACATCATTAGTCTGTATCCTTGTTATTGGATTTCCTTCAGTATTCGTTATGCTTTGTTTCATTCTGTTAGACCTGTTTTCTTGTTGCATAACTCTCATCGTAGTTAAACCCATTATCCATCAAGCTAGCTCTATTGTAAATGCTTTTCTGGATGAATATCCCTCTGACGAAGAACTCTAATTCAATGCATTCCCATTAATACTCTATTCCGCTGTGGTGTTTGGAATAAGTTTCAAAGCTTTCGAAAGAAATTTTGAATCTCCCATTCACCCCCTCTGGTCGATATACTCTCGATCCTAACAATTGGTATCAGAGCAGGTACTCTCTGTCTCTGTTTATTAAAGGTCTAACGTCCTTGGAGTTTTGAGTATGTCGCTTGCAGGTAGATCCTCGCACTCTGAAAGATTTCCTATCTTTGATGGAAGTGACTATCTGTACTGGAAGGAACGAATGAGAATCAGAATTCAAGCCATCGACTATGATCTATGGCAGATTGTAGAAGATGGTTACACCATTCAACACCCTGATGCTCCATCTTCTGATGACAAGGCTATGATGCGCCTTGATGCACAAGCAAAAGATATCATCTGTGCAAGTATCTCAAAGAACGTGTTCATTCGGTTCCGAAACCTTAACACAGCAAAGCAACTATAGGATGCCATCAAAAATGTTCACGAAGAATTTATCTCCAGAACAGACTCCCACTCTCAAATGCTTCGTGCCATGTTCACTGGGTTCAGAAGTCTTCGAAAGGAAAGTGTGATGGAACTCACAGATAGGCTGACTGACATTGTTGAAAGACTTCGCCAACGAGGAGTAACAGATGTCACCGATAAAGATGTGGTGAACAAGCTGTTAAGTGCACTTGATGAATCATTCGATTCTATTGTAGCCGAAATCAAACAATGACCTGACTATGAAGAGCTTCACTATGTTGAGGTCATGACACTGCTGTTGATTCATGAAGAAAAGATGGAGATGGAAAATGCAAATCAAGAATCCTCTTCGAAAAGTGAAGGAGAAATTCTCTCACATTATGGCAGTTCTGAAGAAGAAGATGTTGAGAATCAACACACTATCACAAGAGAGATGGAAATGCTCACACAACGGCTGAGTGATCTCAGAAGACAAAATTTATATCTTGTGAATGATGATGAAGATGAGGTGCCTGAATCCTCAAGACAGTTACCTCCAAAAGAAATGAAGTGCTTCAAATGCAAACAATTCGGTCATGTCATAGCAGATTGTCCTTGTTGGGATGAAGCACCTAGTAATCGTTGGAAGCATCTTCACTGCAATGGCTTTGCTTGAATGGATCATCACACTAAGCTCTCAAAGAAAAAGGATCCCGCTTCATCCTCTTCGATGAGACCAGTCACTGACATAAATGCCAGAGCAATCATTGATTCCAACATGAAGAAAATCTCTCAGCTGAACAAAGCCTGTACCAACCTGACTCTTGACTCTGAAGAAGAAACAACAGATATTGATTCAGATGATGAATAATTTTACAAAAGGATTGGAAGAAGTAATGCATATGTTGCTATTGAATCATCGAAGAAGTTCAGCGAATCAGATACCGATGATGATGCTTCAAGTAATGATGATTCAAGCGATGATGAATTAATCACCTTCTGTCTCATGGCAAAATCATCAAAAGATCAGGTATCGGCCAAACACCTAAGATCCATGAATGAATACTCTCCTGAATACATATCTTATGCCAAGCTGGTCAAAATTGCTAAATCTCAACATGATGAACTTGAGATGCTTGAAAGAAATCTCAGGAAAACTGAAGGATTACTGGTCGAAGAGATGGAGAAGAATCAAAAGTTGATTAAAGAGCAAGATGCTTTTTCCTCAACTATTGATGATTTCACCATTCGATATGACTCACTCTCAGCTAACTACGAGGGTTTATCAAATGAACTCCTCAACAGGAATCAGGAACTCGTGTCACTGAAAGAGTCTCATAACAAACTGGTCTTAGAGAAAGCTTCTCTCTTCGCCGAGCAATCAGTTCAAATTCCTGATGGTTTTGTTCCTCCATGTTTAAAATGTCTAGAACGTAGCAATGCCGAGTCTCATGCTGAAACTTTTGATGCTGCTAAAAGGGATATTGCTACTACTGAAGTTGGTACTGTTACTGACCCCTCTTCCGAGGACATTGCTGCTATTACTGAAGAAAATTGCAGGTTAAAGGGATTACTTGAGACAGGTATGCTAAGGAGCCTAAAAGGTCATCAAACCCTATGTGATGTGCTCAAGAAATCCATTCTTCACAAAAATCCTCAGAAGGAAGGATTGGGGTTCGAAAAGAAACTCAATGTGGATGGATCCTATTGGACTCCCGAACAATATCCTCGAACAACTTGGGTTTGTGCAAAGAGTAAAATCCTCGAACCTAAAACTCTATCTGGTTATCTTTCGCCCATTCCTATTGATACTAACGAGTCAAATGACTCAAATTACAAACTGTTCAAGCAACAGAATGGTAAAGTTTTCGCTCGATATGTTGGTACTAACTGCAGGACAGGCTCACCCAAGAAGCAAATTTGGGTGAAGAAAAGTGCCATTGAAAATCTATCTGTTACTGCTAATCTGACTGTGCAAGACAATTCTCAACGAGGGAATGGCTACCACTCATAGCCTAATCGAATATCACTTTCGAATGATTATCACCCTCATCTGCGTCAAAAGGAGTACATGCGCATATCTGCTAATCATTATACTCATGCATCTGGAAACAACTTCAATGCCTATTCATATGATTACTATCATAGTGCTCAGATGTCTCACAGAACGCGTCGAAGAAATATCCCAAGCCAGGTGAAGCAAATGAGATCATCACCTCCCGCACAGGTGTGGGTTGTGAAGAAGAACTAATCATTTCTTGCAGGAAACACTCTCAGGGATATCACACTCTCATCTTAAGCCCTGAGTCAAATCATTGTTGGTGCTTTTGTTTTTTCCCTATTTTCATTTGTAGTGCTTTCACTTGTTCCTTCAGTTGATTTTGTGTTTTCGATTCGGTTCCTATCTTGTTTTTCTCTCTGTTCTTCGTGTCACAAACATGCATTTGATCTGAAGAAGATTTCTTTCCGACGTCCTTGGTCGTGAATTAAATCATCCTCAATTCCTTCATCTATTTTGGTGCTTGCCTTTCCTCAAACCCTTCGACATCCAGTTCAGTTACCGAGAATTCTGCAGGAAACGGCTGACACGTGCCCACAACCTCTTCATCGTGATCTCATCCGTTGAATGTGGAACGTCCCGGTTTTTCCGTTTGTTGATTTCGGAGTGGGCGGTTTGTCCTTCAGGCTATACAAACCCCCCTCTCTGGGTCTCTTCTTCCTTAGCTCTTTCCCTGTTCGGCCTCAAACCCTACCTTCGCTCTTCGCCCGAGCTCAAAGCAGCGTCGACGCCAAGCATTGCCGTGCAACTCCGGCGAAGCTCCATCACCGTTGATCGCGCCAGAGCGGTAACTCCTCCTTCCCGTGCTGCCGTAGTTGATCTGTCTCGCCAAGTTAGGGCATTCAGATCCGGTTCTTGCTCTACTCAACTCCTGTTCTAGAGCAGTTCCTCCCGACTCGATTTATTCCATGTTATTTCCATGCGGTAGATCTTCTAGGCTCTGTTAGTTTTGACTTGTACGGTTTGTAGTTGTTCCTCGTGCCTGTCCTTTGGATCTAGGGTTCATTGTGTATGCTCTTCGCAAGTTTAGAGTATCGGTTATGTCGTCGTCAGGCATACTAGAATTTACTCGATGATAGCTTACCAGTGCATGACTTGAATCCATTGGCTCTTCCTGTAAAACCATCTGTTTTGAGTTAAAACTTCCTCTGTGCATGCTTGTGGCCTCGTCTGTGCTTTCTTTCGGACTTGTGTTCTTCCTCAGGAGTGGTCATGGCAAATAGTTCGGATGAGCATTCTGGTTCAGAGGAAGAAATCTCTCAGCAGCCTAGGGTGGCTGACAAAGGAAGATGGTTGATCGAAAATCAGCAAAGCCACCTAGAGCGCCGAAGAAGAAGGCCGAATCAGAATTTGCTGATGAAGTTGATGATGATATTCCCTCTGCTCATAGTCAGCCAGAAGATGAGCTAGTCACAGATTCCAAGACCATGTTCTCAGATGGTAATCCCAAGAAGGGTGGCATAGGAAGAGAAAGGAATACTGTAGCTGAGATGTCTGATCAGGAAACATACAGGACTCCACCAGGTGTGGAAACAGCTCAAGACAGGAACAACAGATTGCAAAAGATTCACCGACACTGGGCGAAGAAATGGTTCAATTACGAGAATGTCCGACGAAAATACCAGATTCTGTTTGCATTCACTCCACCCTGGAATGATTGCATTACAAAAGGATGCATAGGACAAGAAGATGAGAAAGTAAGGCCAGCACCACCTCCCAACGCTCACGCCGATTCTTTGAAAACCATAGCTGATTTTCCCGAAGAAGTTGCAAAGGGGGAAAAGGCAACGGCTAAGCGTGAAGCAAGACTTGCAAAGAAGAACCAAGTGGAAAAGCGGAATGTTGAGCTGACTCAACAGGATGTGATCGAAAAGAAGGAAAGGGCGTCTGCCCGAAAAGAGAAGAAGAAGAGGAAGTCGGTTTCTCCTCGAGCCCGAAGAAGAAGTCTGTTGCGAGTAAGTCCAGAAAGGTTGCATCTGCCTCGTCTAATGAGGAATCCTCTGATGATAATGCTGGCAAAGAAATTCCCATGTATGATCAACATGCCTTGCTCGATAAGCCATATCACACTCCATCACCTGCCAAGAAGTCACCACCTGTGAGATCTTCACCAAGGCTTGCACCTGTTCCCTCAGATAAACCTTCGGGTTCTGCTACCCTAGCTGCCAAGAGAAAGCTGGTCACTGATGAAAAAGCTGCTGTTTCCGCCAAGAAGGCGAAGAAAATCATTCCTGCTTCCATAGAGGAATATGATTTTGAGATGATATTCGACATCATTGAAGGTGCTTCCTATGATGCAAATCTAGCTGAGTTGGGTAATTTGGGTCTGCCCGAAGATGTTACCAAAATGGTAGAAAAGCACTTCACTGATCTGAAGGAAATCACCAAAGAACTCAATCAAGCTGTCGATGATAAAAAGCTTTTGGAAAAGATGAGAAGGGAAGCTAAGTCTGAAACTGAAAGAAAAGATGTGAATAAGGCTATTCTTGAAACCACCAAAGCCCTCACTACCATGAGGAATAACAAGATTGAGTGGCATTCCAGGATGAAGATGGATGTCTCTCAGCTCTGTGTTCGCAGAATCGAAGAAATTCAGCGTCAGGAAAATATTGCTCGACGCAGAGAGAAAGAAGAAAAATGTCAGAGAGCTCAGGCTAGAGCGAATAAGCCAAAAGTAGTCAAGGACAGTCATGTCCAAACTACCTCAGCTGATGCTCCCATTAACACAAGTGCACCACTACAGCAGATTCCACCATCCCCTCATCCCAAGGAAGTAACAGAGCAACAAGTTGAGGCTGTGGTAGTTCCTACCTCAGTCGAACAAGAAGCTGATGTGGTGGACATTTACCTTGTCAACCCTGATGAAGTTCAGATTGTGCCCGAGCAAAATGCTCCCGAAGAAAAGTTTGATGAAGAAATTGAAATGGAAAAGCAAGTCCCGTCGCCTGAGAAGGATATTCAAGCTGGACCCTCCGGACCCACCGAGGAGGAAGAAAAGGTTGAGGGGGAGTGTCGGTGTCAAAACCGGCAGACCTCGGGGTAGGGGGTCCCGAGCTGTGGATCTAGGATCAATGGATAACAGGGGACGATGAACACAATGTTTACCCAGGTTCGGGCCCTCTCGAAGAGGTAAAACCCTACATCTTGCTTGATTGTATTGAATATATGATGGAGTTTACAGAGTAGATCTACCTCGAGATCAGCATGAGCTAAACCCTAGGCTATGAGGTGATGAATATAGCTCTAACCCTAATGACTACAACCCTCGGTTTATATAGACACCAATAGGGTTAGGGTTACCGAAGATAGATTACCGCAAGAGAGAAAAGAATCTCGTCCACCCTTAACTTGGAGGGCACACCACGGCTTCACAGGTCTTCGGTCACCACACGGCTCCACCAGTCCGGCCCACATACAATGGGCCGTCGCCCCGAGGACCCCTTAGTCCATGACTCACTCTGTAGCCCCTGAACTTGCCTCAAACGCCAAAGCTTGTATCCGGCATCCGCTAATCTGACCAGTATTCGGCTTGCAAGGCAAGTTCTTCAATGTTCAGGACTAGGTGATGTCCGGAATCTGAAGTGGCAATTTTACTTAACACCGAAGGAAAACAAAAACGTCGCTCAAGCGTGAATAGTGCCTTTTTCTGACAACTTCTTATCTCTCAACGAAGAGTCGCTTCCGGCCATAACGCCAAGCTGTTACTGTTTCTTGAAGCACGGTTCAAGACTGATGCCACGTTCAACATGTCCTCTCAAGGTGGAAATCGTGTCCCGCTTTTCAGGGGATATGGTTAATGATATCGATTCCCCTCCCCGCTCATAATGTTGCGGAGATATCGGGAAGAGGAGAGGCCAGCGGTGCGAAAAAAAGAATCACCGGCCTGTCAACTGCCTATAAAGGGGGAGGGCCGCTATAGTTCACACCTCATGCCCTCCTCCACCTCCCGCTCACTCAGATCCTCAGAGCTCCAGCGCCCTTTCTCTCTGCTCTTACAGCGAATCCAACTCCACCTCCCTCGGCCATGGCTGGATCTGGTGCCAATGGGAACTGGGAGGCCTCCTTCGTTACCAACGAGGATATTCTGAAGCTGAAGGAGGCCGGCTACTTGCTGGCCAATGTCGCTCATCGGGCCCCTGAAGAGGGCTAGGTCATCCCAACGCCCGGTCCTGGCGAAAGAGTAGTATTTCTCGCCCATTTTCTCAGGGGGCTCGGGTTTCCCCTGCATCCCTTTGTGCAGGGGCTGATGTTTTTCTACGGGCTGGATTTTCACGATCTAGCCCCCAATTCCCTTCTCCACATCTCGTCCTTCATCATATTCTGTGAGGCCTTCCTCCGCGTCCAGCCACACTCCGGCCTCTGGCTGAAGGTGTTCAATGTCAAGCCCAAAGTGGTCGGTGGTGAACATGCGGACTGCGGCGGGGCTATGATCAGCAAGCTGACCCGGGTCCAATTGCCAGAGGGCCAATTCGTCGACACTGTCAGGATGTGGCAAAAGGAGTGGTTCTACATCACCGAACCAAAGGGAGCCGGCTGGGCAGCAATCCCCGCATTCCGATCCGGACCCCCCACCAGGCTGACCTCGTGGGTCGAGAAGAGCCCGGACTGGGGGTCACCTGATGATTCAAAGGTGCTATGGTAGCGCGTTGGCAGTGTGATGGAGACCGGCGCGAAGCTGGTCGATGTGATCCAAGTCATGCTCAATCGCCGGATCCTCCCCTGTTAGGAGAGGGCCAAGCCCATGTGGGCACACAGCCCTGAAGACCCGGCTATCGTGCGGTGCCTCTTCGGCACAACCCACAAGAAGGTGTGGGGGCTGCTATTCAAGCTGCAAAAGGAGTGGCCATTGGAGGAAGGGGACATTGGCCTTGACGCTGAGCACCCTCCCATGAAGGTGAGCGATACTTTGTTCAAGCATAAGTCTAAACATTTATTTCACATGACTTAATCCGAACCCCTTTACATGGGTTTTTCAGGGCTGGCTCGCCAAGGCCGAGAAGATCAGTGTCCCGGTGCCACTGCCAGAGGGGCCCCGATCCGAACAGCTAGAGCAGCTGCTGGTCATGGCGCCATACAAGGCGCCCGAAAAGAAGGGCAAGAAGAAGGAGACATCGGAGGCCAGGGAGGGCCTCCGCCGCAGGGCGGGCGACCGCCCCAGAGATGCAGTGGCCTCATCCGTTCAGGATGGGGATGATGACGAGGGCGAGGAGGAGAGTGCCTCCTCGCACTCCAAGAAGAGAGCGGTGTCCGAGGACATCGAGGAGGTTCATCCTCCCCAAGCTCTCAAGAGGCGGTGCCGACCTAAGCTGGTACTGCCTGACAGCTCGGATGAATAGTCCAAAGCGTCCGAGCCGATCCCTCCAAAGGGACCCAGGGTCAAGTCCCCCGCGACCAGGTACACGTTATGGCTTTTTTAGTTATCATATTTTCAGTAATTTGCTTTGGTTTAAAAGCTAAACCCTTCCGAGCTGCAGCCCCCCGCGCGAGCGCCCTACCGAGCAGACCTCGGAGGGGACGTCTCCACCTGCCGAACTGGTGGACAGTGGGTCTATGGCACATTCCGTGCCTCCTCCGATCCCCGAAGAGGTTGAGGAGGTGCGGTCCCAAAGGACTCCTCCCCCTCCGAACACAGAGGGGGAGGTGGACGCCATAATGGCCGAGGTTAACACCTCGGCCGCCGAAGATCAGGAGAAGGAGTCCGGACCATCCGGACCCCCGCCGTCGACCACTCCCGAGCCCCTAAGGCCTTCGACGGCACAGGCTCCTCACAGAGAGGAGGGGGCTGGGGAGCAAACACCAGCGCCGAACACCTCCACACGAGTGGCAGCTGGCTGGCCGAAGGTTCTAGAGGAGCTGGTGAGTGGCTCCGTCATCGTTGACGGGCACCACACTTTGATGAGTGCGGTTATGCAGGGTGTTCGGTCCGTCCAATCCAGGTTCAACGACAATGTCCAAGGCCTTCTAACAGGCTTTGAGGTAAGTCAAGTAATGTTCTTTCCTCATAAGCGGTAATGATTATTAGTTGTAGGTAGGCCGCACATATAGCAGCCCCCGAGACTCTGCCAGGACATCAAAGAGGCCTGCAGAGGATCAAATTCGGTAACCGAATAACAATCTCGATGTATTTTTGCTGACGCAGGCATCTTCCGTTGCCGCGGCTGCTAATGCCGTGGCATTAGAGGAGATGGATCGGAAGCTCTAGCTTTCCGATAAAGAGCTTGACCTTGTCAACAAACGGCTTGACGAGGCGCAAGGTAAGCCCTGTAAGGAGATGTGCAATTGACTTGACGCTGGATATTAACTATCTGGACTATGTGTTAATCCGTAATCTTAATGATTCTGCAGCTGCTGCCGCCGAGGTCGAGGGCTTGAAGGAGGCCCTGAAGAAAGCCGAGGCCGAGGCGGCCGCGAAGAAGACCACCGCTGAAGAGGCGGTGGCCGAGCTTGAGCAGTACTTCACGCAGGTGATGATCGGAGCACGGGCGATAGAGGGCCAGTGTTCAAAAAATGTAATGCTTGAGTGGCTGTAATCAAGTGTGTACCAAGTGGGACTTATGCTTTATTATGTGCCCGGCGAACTTGTTTGATATTGTAGTGATTAAATTTTGACTCCTGTGTGGCCGTATGTTAATTCTGAACGCTACCAGTCGTCGGCTTCTGCCCCCAAGTGAATATCACGAGGGGTGTTTTGTCTCCACACTGTAACCCTTAGCCAACATCTTGGTGCCCAGAGGCGGTAGTGTGGGACCGAAACCAGGCAATCAGACTATTCGGTTTTACTGCCTTCACTTAGTCATAGGAGCTTGACGGTGGGGACTAGGGACTAGCCCCCGGTGTATGTGTGATGTACTTGGGGGTTGAAGCTTACCCTTTCCAATCACATGGTTTGTGTTAAGACAAACCCTTCGTGTGACACGGCTAAATCGCCAACGATTTTTAGAGTCCAACCTCGTCATCGGATCGCAGACCCGTTCGCGCTTACTATGACGATCAGTTTTCGGCTTTTTCCTCCTGAGGTACTTGACCGGGCAAGCCAGTAGTACAATCGCAGGGGTTCTCCCTTTGCCCTCTTAGCCGAACTAGCGGAACATAAGGGGCAAACACAGGAGCCGGGCAACCCAACTATTGACCCAAGACATAGTTCGGAACAGATGCATATAGTGAAATATCCGAGATGCCGGACACCTAGCGGGAAGCGGTGCCAGACTTAAGGGTATTGAGCTGACACATAAATCGAACTCGTGACTGACTAATATATTTTTTCATGCCGGGCTGTTCGAAGAGCGATGCGAGAGTCGGAGAGGGACAGAAAAATTGCAAGAATGCGGATATCCGAACACCATAAAAGGTATTTTATTATTTCTCATAAGCTCAGGACGTCTAACCGTACAATTCGAACTGCGAAGGCAGCAATTGTAAGAAGGAAAAAGGAGATTTTACAGAGGAAAGGTTGACACAGGGCCTTGATGTGTGAGTTGAAGTCTTCACTGTGCCCTGCTGCACGTCTGCGCCTTTGCTTCTGATAGGTGGGGTCTGAGACCTTCAATGAGACCTTGATGGGCGAGGGCTCTGCTTGTAGTGCTTTATGCTTGGGGGTATCCGGAGTTAGTCCCCAGATCGTCCGAAGACCAGGTCGCCCCAGAGTTTGGTTGAGTCGAACATGTACTTCGGATTAAAGAATGCCTCACGGCTGTCCATGGAATTTTAAGCGCAAAGTTGTGCTGGCGAGGCACATGGAGCATGGAGGAGATAGGCGTGCTGTGGGGGGCGTATCCCTATTTGCGGCAAACACATGCGGGCTCCCATGACGGAGAACGGGTTCGAACCCGTTTGCTGTTGTCGCCGTCCTTTACGGCGGGTCGGCATCCGGGCCTATATGGGCCGGTGTTATATTCAGCCGCTAGGGCCGCAGTTGTTCTTCGGTTCGAAGTGAGCATTCAGTGTTGCCGTTGATAGTTATGACCCCTGAAGGACCCGGCATCTTCAGCTTGAGGTACACGTAATGCGGGATGGCATTGAATTTGGTGAACGCTGTTCGGCCGAGGAGGGCGTGATAGCCACTGCGAAAAGGTGCAATGTCAAAGATCAAGTCTTCGCTCCGGAAGTTATCCGGGGATCCGAACACTACTTTGAGTGTTACGGTGCCCATGCAGCGGGCCTCCACTCCTGGAATGACTCATTTGAAAGTGGTATTACTGGGTTTGATCCTTGACGGGTCGATCCCCATTTTCCGCACTGTATCTTCATATGTCAGATTCAAGCTGCTGCCTCCGTCCATTAGGACTCTAGTGAGATGGAATCCGTTGATGATGGGGTCTAGCACTAGGGCTGCGGACCCTCCGTGGCGTATGCTGGTGGGGTGGTCCGTGCGATCGAACATGATCGGGCAGGCTGACCATGGATTGAACTTCGGCGCTACAGGCTCGACGGAGTATACGTCCCGTAGCGCTCGCTTCCTCTCCTTCAACGGTATGTGGGTTGCATAGATCATATTCACCGTCTTGACTTCAGAAGGGAAGGGCTTTTGGCCTCCATTATTCAGCCTGCGGGGCTCGTCATCGTCCTCGCTACGTGGGCTCTTGCCCGAGTCTTCGGCGTTGAGCTTGCCGGCCTGCTTTATCACCCAACAGTTACCGTTGGAGTGGTTGGTAGGCTTTTCGGACGTGCCATGGATCTGGCAGGGCCTGTCCAGAATTGTATCTAGCCTGGACGGACCGTCGCTGTTGCCTTTAGGGGCCTTTTTGCGCTGTCCGGACTTCGGGTTTCAGAATCCAGCGTTTACTGTCGTTTCCTCGCCTTCGCCATCATTGTGGCGACATTTGTTCTTGCTGCGTCATGGCTTTCCGTTTCCGTCCCGGACTTCAGAAGTACCAGGGGTATCAGGATTGGTAGTTTTACGAGCAAGCCAACTATCCTCGCCTGTGCGAAAGCGAGTCATGAGTGAAGTAAGGGCTGCCATGGTTCGTGGTTTATCCTGGCCGAGCTGCCTTATGAGCCATTCATCCCTGACACTATGCTTGAAGGCGGCCAAGGCTTCGGCATCCGGACAGTCGACAATCTTGTTTTTCTTGGTGAGGAATCGGTTCTAGAACCGTCGGGCAGATTCTTCGGGTTGTTGCATAATGCGATTTAGGTCGTCGGCGTCCGGAGGCCGGACATAGGTGCACTGAAAGTTTGCTCGAAAAGCGTCCTCCAGCTCTTCCCAACAACCTATAGAGTCTTCTGGGAGGCTGTTCAACCAGTGCCGAACTGGGCCTTTGAGCTTTAGCGGAAAATATTTAATGGCGTGGAGGTCATCTCCTCGTGCCATGTGAATGTGGAGGAGGAAATCCTCTATCCATATGGCTGGATCCGTGGTTCCATCGTATGATTCAATGTTCACAGGTTTGAAGCCTTCCGGGAATTGATGTTGCATTACCCTCGCTGTGAAGCATAAGGGGTGTGCGGCGCCCCTGGCTCGGGCTATGTCGCATCAGAGGTCTTTGGTCCTCCGAATCTGCTGCTGTTCCCAGATTCTATCATTTTGGTTTACCTGATCATAGTATGCTTCCTAGTACGTGGGCGAGTCTTGCCTGGGTCCGTAAATGGACCTGGTGTGACCTCCCCTACGTCTAGGTCATGGCGAAGATCGTACTCATAAGTGGGCCGCGCTTGTTCCTTGCCGTAACGGCGAGGTGGGGCGGCTGGGCGTTCGGCCTCGTCAGCTTCTTTGTCCCGTCCTCTAGGGGGACAGTCCGGCTGTTTGGCTCGTGTGTATGTTGGGCATGTTGGCTCTAAGGCTTCATTGTCAAACTAGGGTAGCAATTTTCGCTTAGGATAGCTCTTAACTTGTTCGTGGCCGTACCCCTCTTCGGCGGCTAGGACTTTGGTCCATCGATCATTGAGGGTGTCTTGTTCGGCCTTGATTTTGGGCTTTTGTTTCTTCAGGCTGCGAGCAGTGGCTAAAAGCCTCTGTTTGAACAGTTCCTGCTCCAGCGGGCCTTCGGGGACGATGAAATCATCCTCCCCGAGACTGGCCTCCTCTTCAGAGAGTGGGAGGTAATTGCTGTCTTCGGAGTCATCACGGCCTTTTGGACTGAGTGGGTCCTCCTGCCCCGCAGGGTCATCCTGGTGATGCTCGTTGCCTGCGGCTCCGGCAGGGTCATCCGTATTATTCTCGGTGCCGTTCTCTGCCGAGTCTATGTTGCTCGTATGGCTTCGGCGTGGTTTTGACCGGCGGCGTTGTTTTCGTCGTTTGGGGGGCTCGTCTCTGGGCTTGCCTCTGTCCTGATTGGGGGTGCCGTCGCTGTCTTTGGGGGTGTCCACCATGTAAATATTGTAGGTGGACGTGGCCGTCCAGCGGCCGGTGATGGGGGGACCGACCTCAGTGTTAGCCGCGGTTACGTCCTCCTCATCCATGTATTCGGCATTCTCCGAATTGTAGTCTAACATATCGGTTAAATCAGTGATGGTTGCTACCAAATGGGTGGTGGGTGGGGCACAAAATTCCCTGTCGAACGCCTCGAAGGGTTGGCTATTGAAGGCAGAGGGCAGGTTCTCCTGGATGGTTATTTTCTGAATCCGGTCCAGTGCCTCGTTCAACATGTCGAGGGTTACCGGGCTTGAGGGCTCTGGGCCAGACCTTGTGGTGAAGAAGCGGAGGTCGGTCTGTGACTCAACGAATCCTTGGCTCCGGACGGCCCTATCTTCAGGATTCGGGACTGAAACCTCGCGAAGCACCGGATTGTCTTCGGAAACTGAGGGTGTACTTTGACCCTCCTGTGCACCTTCCACGCCGATGTTTGAGGTTGGGTCGTTTTGGGCCGGGGGTGACCCCTGGCCGCTGTTCGCCGACTCGGGGTGTGGGCTCGAAGCCAGCAGGGTATTGTTGGGGAGGAGCTCGGCTGAGATCGAATGTTGGCCTCTGAACTCTGGTTCTGCCTCGAGGGCCGGGGATAAATCCTCCACCGATGTAGGTTCGGTTGGCAGTGGGGTGAGGTCTCCTCTCTCGAGGAGTCCTTCCTGGCTCAAAGCCGTTGGGTAGACTGGGACCGATTCGCAGATCGGATCAGAGGTGTAAGCCAGAGTAGGCGCGGCAAGGCCTGCGGGGGTGGTGAATCTAGTGAAAACCAGATCCCCCCGCATGTTAGTGATGTACTCCAGATTGCCAAATTGAATCCGGTGTTCGGGAGCGAAGTTGTCGACCTGACCAAGACGGCCGGTCGGATCGGCGTGTAGCACGATGCTGCCAAATGCGAAGAGTTGTCCAGGGACGAAGAGGTCCATGGAACCGATGTCCTCTCCAAGGACTAAACAAGCCATCGATCCTTCCGATGATCCAGTCAGGGGAACTCTCAATGAAAGCACCAATGTCGGTGTCAAAACCAGCAGACTTCGGGGTAGGGGGTCCCGAGCTGTGGATCTAGGATCAATGGATAACAGGGGACGACGAACACAATGTTTACCCAGGTTCGGGCCCTCTCGAAGAGGTAAAACCCTACGTCCTGCTTGATTGTATTGAATATATGATGGAGTTTACAGAGTAGATCTACCTCAAGATCAGCATGAGCTAAACCCTAGGCTATGAGGTGATGAATATAGCTCTAACCCTAATGACTATACCCTCGGTTTATATAGACACAGATAGGGTTAGGGTTACCGAAGATAGATTACCACAAGAGGGAAAAGAATCTCGTCCACCCTTAACTTGGAGGGCACACCACGGCTTCACAGGTCTCCGGTCACCACACGGCTCCACAAGTCCGGCCCACATACAATGGGCCATCACCCTGAGGACCCCTTAGTCCATGACTCCCTCAGAGAGCAATTTGCTGCCCAAGGTACTGCCCCTACGGTCTCCTCATCTGGTGCTCCTGCCCCGATGGAGGTTAACCCTGCTCCTGGTTCTTTGGCTTCACAGCCAGAACAGGAAGGAAAGAAGTTTGAAGAGCCCATGGCTCACGAAGAGAAAGATGAAGAAGTTGCCCCACAAGTTCTGTCCCACCAGGTCATGCCACCAGTGCTGCCGCAGAAGATTGAAGAAGTTTTTGTGCCACCTCCTACTGCAGAGTCACCGAAAGAAAAGGCCCTTGTGCCTGAGTCTGAGATAGCCATTGAAGGAGTTCCAGCGAAGCAAAATGATTGTTAGTCCAATGATCCCATGCCATCTGCTTCAGAAAAAGTCATTGTACCTCATGCCCTAGTACAGCCCTCTGATGAGAACGCATCTGCAGCTGATGATGTTCAGCCGATGGAAATCAGCGAAGAAGTTTATCGGAAAAATCATCAAGAATCCTTTCCGCTATTTTAATCTGAGTATGGCCCCCATGGCCCAGCTTTCAATGAGTAGGTTGACTTGTCAAAGCTTGCATTATTTGGGGTGAGCCCCTATGAAGGAGAAAGAACATCTTTGTCCCCGAGGTTTTGGACAGAGGAGCAGGCAATATATTATGCTCGGATCTTGTTTGGTAAGCACAGGATTTTCAATGACAAGATGCTGAACTTTGCCAAGCTCGAAGAAATGCCCTGCTTCCACAACACCCTTGACCATATTGAGCATGCACTTCTGAAGAGTTTTATGCACTTCAATCATGGCTGGAACAAAGAGATTATCCTTCAGTTCTATGCCACGCTGTACATCATAGGGCAGATGGAAAACACTTCAACCTGGACGCTCGAATGGATGACAGGCAAAGAGAGAATCAAATGCTCAGTAGATCATTTTCTTGCCCTGATCAATTTGCCTCAATGCGAATTTGAAAATGACAGAGAACACAGACTGCATTTCTGGAAAGTGTCTGATGAACAACTCCATATCCTAATGGATCCCACTTTGGTGGGCGATGAATGCATCGATATTGACCCGAAGAAGTTGGCCTGCGACAACAAAGTGCTATTCCACATTCTGTGCAATACCATCACGCCTACCAATCGGCCCAACTCCATCAAAGGCATCGTGGGAAATGCTTTTGTGTCAATATCTTAGGGAATCAAATTTGACATTCCTGATTTTTTCATTCGGAATCTGGCATGTGCTGCAGACAGCCCTCAGTCGCTCAAGCCCTATGCTCCTTGGATCATGTATGCCATTGAGCAGCTCACAAATGAAAAATTCTTCTGGGCCTATGCACCAAAAGTATTCATGCCACCTGTCCGTGACACTCTGCGCATCGTGAAGGAATACAGAAAGGGGAAGGAACCAGTTGATATGGATGCAAATGCTTCAGCATCCGAGAATGCACCAAAGGTCAAAGAAGCCAAGGTTGAAGTTCCTCGAGAGGAAAATCCATCACTGTATGAAATTTGCATTCGCACACAGCAGACTTTGGAAAGACATATCAGGATGGATAGAAAGGTAAAGATGGAATTGCTGGCTGAGCTAAATCTGCTTCATAATCACACCAGGCAAATTCTTCTGCATGAGAAGGATGCAAGGAAGAGATCATGGACCTTGCTGAGAAAGCGTTTCTCTCGCAAGGATCTAGCCAAGAAAGGCCTCTTCAAAGATTACGATTATTTGGACTTGCTTGCTGTACCGCGTGTCCGAAGACAAACTTCAGAGCTCCCACAACATTCTGCTTCAACGAATCTGCTGTTTGTCAACCACGATGATGAAATCAGAGACACAGCCGACACCCGTATCTTCAAGCCAGATGCACATTCTTCGAAGCCCCTCAAAGCCAAGACTGCTGCACCTGCTTCTGCATCGACCATTCCACATTCTTCTAATTCTGGTTCTTCTAGTGGTTTTAATTCCGACTGAGAAGATACTCCTTCGGAGTAACTCCTCGTGTTTACTCTCTATCCTTTTTGACACTTGTTGACAAAAAGGGGGAGAATAACATCGAGTGATAGTCTGTCGGGGTTTGCAGGGTGTTTTGCTTTGAACTTTCATTTGGTTTCTCGTCGAACAATTTGCTTCAAAGAACTTATCGCACCGCATGTGGTGTTAAAACTTCGGTCGTCATGTAATGATAATAACCCCCACCTGCAATGCTATTTGCTTCGCATTATTTGTCTGCAGGTACATTAAATATGTTGTTGCTGGGAATGATTATCACAGATGATTATCTATCTTACAGGGACACATATATCCTCCTCGAAGAAAAACAAAGAATCATCATTTGATGATATCACTTTGGAGCATTATTTGTTTCGTAACTAATGGTTGGATATGCTCTCATTGCTATTCATCATTATCTAACCTTGCAGGAAGATATAGTCAGTCGATGCACAAATGCCTTATGAAGGCTATCTATGACTGACAAAGTGTGTTTCCTCTCAGATATCATATGCTTCATCTTATTGCAGGAAAAGCAACTTCGAAGCTTATCCACTCTGAGCTATGAATTATTCATCAATCCTGCTTTGATCATATCGATTATCTAACATGCAGGAAAACTATATATCGTGTGGATTCAAAATTGTGCTCTGAGAAAACCTTCATGATTTATCCATATCATAAAACTCACCATGTTTGGCTTCTAACCCTTGTCAAAGTTTTCGTGACAGGAACTACCTCAGACACCGCCGAGTGCATTGAAAGAACTCTTGTGTGAAATCTTTATCAATCTATACCTACTAATAAAGCAAGGTGCATTTCTCCAATTTTTTCATCCGTTCACCATCGATTTTTTTTTGGTTCTATCCAAGGTGGTACTAAATTTTTGTGCGTCCATCTGCTAGAAAAGAAAAACAGTTTTGTCCCAAATTTTGTATGTGGGCCGCATACGCTGCGGCCCAGCAAAGCAAGCCCATTAGTTTCCTTCCCATGCATCTGAGAAAAATTATTTACCGCATGGGGCGGCAAATAGTAGAAATTTCGCACATGGCGCCAAAGATTGGGCCGGCCCATTTTCGTTTTTCTCTCTATTCTGTTTTTATTTTATCCTTATTTTTTTGATTTTTTAATTTTTCCTTTTTCATAAATACTATTTTTCAAGTTTTTAAGAATTCCATTTTTTTAAAATTTTTTAAATCTGCAGAATTTCAAAATATCGTTCCCATTTTGAAATATCTTTGAAACTTTAAATTTTTTCTTCTTGTTCCAATTTTTTTCAAAACTAAAAAATGTTCGCATTTAAAAAAAATGTTTATGTTTTCCAAAATTGTTCGAGATTTTCAAAATAAATTGTATTTTAGAAAATGATACAAATTCATAAAATATTCATGTTTATTGAAATGTTCATAAATTTAAAGTATTGTTTGTGTTTAAAAAACACGTTTTAAAAAATTGTATTCAATGCTCAAAACATGTTTCCATTTTCAGAAATTGTTCACAAATTTTAAAATAATTTTTTTTTTCTTAAAAAGAGGTTCATGTTTTCAAAAAATGTTTGTGAATTTCAAAAAAACCGTTTCAAGTTTTGTTCCTCTTTTTCAAAATTTAGTGAAATTTCCAAACAAAAATGCTCGCATTTTTTAGAAAAGAATCAGGATTTCAAAAGTTGTTCACATTTCGAAGAATATTCAGAATTTCATAAATATTACTTTATTTTTGAAAAGCTCAAAAAAGATCAGAAAAATGAAAAAATGTTTCGAATGTTACGCTACATTATGTTATTAAACATTAGCGTTGGCCATATTTTAGCAGGAGCTGTTTGTTCGAATGTTGGCATCACGTGATCGAGATTTTGAGGCCATGAGTCTAATCCTTCAACTCAGCGGTTGTTTTGGATTTTTATTCATGTCATACAAACACACGTCGTTTTGGTAACTGCCAGTGGCCCGACCCAGACGCGAACTATTGTGCATCCCATGGTGCCATTTGATGATAAAAGAGAACATGTTGGTTGGCTATAATTAAAAGAAATTGTAGGCACATCCCAATAAAAGAGGATATGCTGGTTTAGCTCTGATTAAAAAAAAGGGATAATTGGTTTTATACCCTTAGTTGTGTCCCCCTTGTCAGGATTGCCCCTAGTTTCTGAAAATACATGGTCTTGCCCAACCCACTTTGGCGTCTTGTGCTTTTGCCCTTTGACCGTTTGACCATCACTTTGCCCCACCACTATCAAGATCTCGCGGGCCAAACATGACCCGTGATAACACCACAACTCCTCGCTCTATCGCCCCACCGCTATGGAGACCATTTTGATGGACACATCAATTATCTCTCTCGATGCTTCTCGCACAGAAAAAATCTCCCGTTGCAACGCACGGGCATATGTGCTAGTGACACTCAAATGAAGAGAAATATTTTTCCCAAACCAAAGCATAACTTAAGGGGGGAGAATATCTTATCTTCTCTCGTATTTCATTATTCTTCACATTACAATTCATTCATTATCTATCATTCGATGTGATCTGTTTTGTCAACAATCGTCCAAAAAGGGGGGGATTGTTGGTGCAATATCTGCCTAACTTATGTTTTGGAGATTGTTGACAGAAACAAGTATGGACTAATTTGTTTGCTAGTGCACACAGAGAGAAAAAGTCCACACACAACCGAAGAGAATGTTGTCTCCGATGCTGAGTTCAAAGAACTTCACCGAAGCATATCTGCGCTACAAAGAAGAACGAGCTATATCTGTTGAAGTGATAGAATCGAGAAGATTAATGTGAAGAAATTGACCCCTCGAAAGTTTTCTGCTATAGCGAAGCTTTCTGCTTCGATACTGTCGTCCAAAGAAAATGATTGCAGCGTTTGAAGTCGAAGACAAAATGAAGACATAGTATTCATTGAGTTTTTCTTCTTTGAGTCTTTTGAGTCATAGGACCTCCGTACTATTAAGAGGGGTATAGGTTCTCGATGCTTAGATCTACTGTGATGCTTTGCTACAACCTATGAAAGATGCGAGAGAAATCTCTTTGTGCTCTGAGTGAATACTTGCCAGCAAGAGACTGTGATCTTCTTCGCTGCGAGAGATTTGCCTCGGACCGAGGAGTTAGCATTTCTTGCTCCGTAAGAAATGTTACCATTGTGCTCAAATCCAACCGTTGGAATCGTGTCGTTCGGCCATTGGCTGAGGCCGATGTCTAACTTGCACTCCTAGGGCTTGTTAAGAAGTCATACAAGAGCCACCGGCGAGTTAGCGATGCATATGTGAGAAGCCAGGCGGGTTACAGGATTTGAATGCATATTACACTTACCGAAGACGGCGGCTGTCATTTGAGAGATGTGTTGTTTTAAACAGGATAACTCTTTAGTTGCCGGCTTAAGCGCAGCTTCAGCATCTTCGAACTTCTTTGTTAGAGCAGCCTTGTCAGTCTCCCAGGCGGCTCTCTCAGTGTCAAAACCTGCTTTAAGCTTCTCAATTTCCGCTAATGAGGCCTTCAGATCTGACTTGGCCTTGGAGGTTTCGGTCTGCTGCAGATTTAAGCTTTTTCTTAAGTCGCCAACTTGCGATTCCTTCATGTTCAATTCTGCCTGAAATAAACAAGGCAATGGTTATAGTGCAAGGAGCAGGTTTTTCAAGGTACGGTTAATCAAGTACCAAGCACATTGCAAGCAATACACTTGGCACTGGGGGCTAATGTAGGTCATCTTAATTTAATTATAACCCGGCTCACTTTGTTAAGTTAAGCTGGCCCTTGGGGGCTACATGTTTGGATTTCTGAAGTGATTATAGTCCCGGCTCACTTTGTTAAGTTCAGCCAGCCCTTGGGGGCTACATGTTTGGATTTCTGAAGTGATTATAAGTCCCGGCTCACTTTGTTAACTTAAGCCTGCCCTTGGGGGCTACATGTTTGGATTTCTTAAAGTGACTATAAGTCCTGGCTCATCTTGTTAAGTTAAGCCGACCCTTGGGGGCTACGTATTTGGATCTTAGAGGTAATTATTAATATGGCTCATCTTGTTATCATGAATTAATGGTTGAAAAGCTATACAAGGTTCATTCAAGATTATTATTTGAAGACCCGGCTCATCTTGATAAGATAAGCCGGCCCTGAGAGGCTACAGTTTGGATATTTTCATCAAGTCTACAGCATACTCAATATTTTCCTATACTCTAGACTTGGCGGACATATAAATGCATATGGAAGGGGGTTAGCAACATACCTCATAGCGTTCCTTCATAAGGTTCACTAAGTCGGCTTCTAGATCACGGCTAGTATGAAGGTGGTTCAGATAACCGGCGTGGATATCTCTTGCACTGAGGGCAGCATAGGTTTCCAGATCTAGCTTCGCCTTGCCTTTGTCCAAGGAAGGAGATTCTTCCTTGGTACCATGTTTGGCTAGCACAGTGGAAGCCCCTGGCGTAGTATAAGCCGTCCTAGTGATGGTCACGTCATCAGAGTCCTTTTCAAGAGGGATCTCTTCAGCTGGCTTCGGAGGAGTCGGCGGCTTAGGGCTCGGCGGGTCATGGCTTGCCACCGGGTTAAGGTCAGTATCCATCTGTTCAGGGATGGTGGCGGGTCATTAACAGGCTCTTCAAGGTCTTGAATAAGGGCCTCAGACATTTCTGCTGCTTGCTTCTCTGGTTCAGCAGCTTTTGGATCTTTTGAAGACCCGCCTAGTTTTTGTTTTTTTACCCGCCTTGGCGACGCCTCTATAACAAAGATGCAAGAATTCATGAGAACATGTCATTGTAAATCATTTATGAATAAGTAGAAATGCTTACCCTTGGGCGACCTTGAAGACAGGCATTTGAGTTCCTGTAGAGTCGTTGGATGATGGAGGTGTTCCCTGATAATTTGAGTCAGAAGGATTAAGAGGTTGACGAAAAAGACCAGCCTTCGGAAGAGAAAGAGTTGGGCTATGAGGCACCTCATTTCGACGCTTCCGAGGAGCAGGAGTGTTGGGTAAGATAGAGTTGAGGTCTTGAGAACCGTCACTCCGGGTCATACGTCTTGAGTCATGCTGCTGCTTCTTCAAAAAAAAAATTGGGGTCCAAATGAGCAAGAGGATGTGAAAATATTACTTTCCGGATGACCCGCCGGGTTTTCTTTCTTGGCAAAGGGTTTGAGTCGGAGGAGACATGTATTACCTCTGCAGCATTAGCCTGGTTTGTTTCCGCATCATCCTGAGAAGAGTCGGCGTCAATAAGTTGCATAAAAAGACGACCAAGGGAGTCGAGTTCTACCTCCCGAGTCATCCAGCTTGAGAAGATCTTCTGCCGCTTGTTTCTTACGACGGCCCGGAGCACGAGTTTTGGTCTTAGGCCTCTTGACCAGGGCGGCGGCTTGCAGTTTCTTGGTCCAGAAAGCGGAGTTAGCCTGGATAAGTATAAAAAGTTTAAAACAAGGCATAATGCAGAGTTGATCTGTATTAAACTAGATAAATATAAATGCTTACAGGTGGAGCTGGATTTTGTTTAAAGAAGGGTAGCAGACCAACTTTGTTGCAGTTCTCCTGAGACTCACCAAGCAGGGTCCTCATAGCTTTAAAGACTTCTTCGGCGGTAAAGTTGTCTTCAGTGTACCGTTGGGGGTCATTGGGCTCGCCAGAGTATTCATACATTAAGCCGGGGCGGCAGCTTAAAGGAAGTATCGTCCATGAGACCCAGCACCGGGTTAAGTCAACTCCAAGAAACCCATGAGCCAACAAAGCTTTAGCCCTGGAAAGGAATGAGAAGGCCTCGGCATGCTCTTCTGGAATAATTTTGCTTGGCGGGTCAAAATTTGTTGGAAGGCGATCAGCCC
The DNA here is from genome assembly GCA_011799875.1 of Thinopyrum elongatum. Lineage (NCBI taxonomy): Eukaryota > Viridiplantae > Streptophyta > Magnoliopsida > Poales > Poaceae > Thinopyrum > Thinopyrum elongatum. The sequence goes on along the minus strand of CM022300.1, from coordinate 22,303,109 downwards.
TAAACCCGGGCAAAGGATTTTCCGTTGCAGGAGCAGTATTCTTACAGTAAAACCAGGTGGTCACCCATCCCTTGGGGTGACTTGGTAAGACGGTGGAGGGAAAACTGTTATCCCTTCGTCTCTGAATAGAGACTCCACCCAATTCCTGGCTTGGGCCATTTTGACATTCAGTCTGGCGGTTTATGTAAAAGAACTCCTTGAACAGGGGAATAGTGGGCACTATTTGCAGATAAACCTCAAAGAAGATTTGAAAGTGGCAAATGTTGGATACTAAGTTTGGACCTATGTCTTGAGGGTGCAAGTTGAAGTAGTGGAGGAGGTCCCGGAAGAACTTAGACCCGGGTGGGGTAAACCCTCTGAGTATGTGATCAGTAAAGGCCACAATCTCATCCTCGGCAGGAATAGGGATTACTTCCCCATTGCTAGCTCGCCATCCAAGTTCTTGCTGACTTGCCAATAGGCCTTGGCCCATGAAATCATTGAGAATCTCCTTGGTAACCAGAGAACGTTCCCAGTTGATGATAGTCATTTTCGACGAGTTAAAAGTTACGGCCTAAGAATAAAGGTATTGGCGGGTTAATGTTTGATAATAAGCTGCCTAAATGACCCTACAATAATTCAGCAATGATGAGCCGGACACAATTAAAAGGCTATGCATTATGAGCTACTGAAGGGATTGTGAGCCGCCCTAGCCATGGAACGGAGCAATTGACCAGTCTATAAATACATGGCGGGTTAAGTTGAGGAGGTATAAGCCGACAAGCGTTATCGGCGGATTATACAAAACTCTGGATTTCTTGGCGAGTCATGATTAAGCTGACCAGGTTCTGGCGGGTCACAAAGGTTGTTATTTAAGCCGCCATGAATATAGAATGGCGGGTCAAATATCTATGGATTCAAGATTGGGGAATTTTTTCTAAGTGTTGGATAAACAGGTTTTGCAGATTACAGTTATAATTACGGATCTAACGCGGTTTAGAAAGGGGAAAATTTTAAACCTAAAACATGGCCGTGGAGGAACTAGTAAACTGGGGATTGAATCTAAGGAAGAAAGGATGTATCTACGATTTGAGGCAAATGCCAAAACTACTACCGCACGGCTTCAGTGTCATTTTTGGATTAAATCAAGCTGCATGGTGGATTAACTACGATGAACTTGGATGAACACGACGAACACTAACGAACTAGAGTGACCTAATGAAGATTGGAAGTGAGAAAAGATGAATACTTGGCGACGCTAATGAGTAATGGATGTGTGTCGTGATTCTCTGGTCTAGTCAGGTTGATGCAGCGGCCCAGTTGGAGTCGTTGGTGAAGAATGGCAGCGGCGGAGCTTCGACGGCGGTGGGCGATGCGAGGAGGAAGAAGGAGAGATAAGGGCGGGGGTAAAAGTGAAAAGAGGGCCCCCCCGTCCCTATTTATAAGGAAACAGTAAAATGGCATGCGCAGAAATCGAGGAGGTAACATGATTATCTCAACACTGCAGGTGCCTCGATTCTCGGACGACCAGTTAAATGCAAAAGATCCATTGTGACATCATGGTTTTTTTATGGATTTACTTCGTGTGATGTCATGGCGGGTTACAGTGATTTATTTAAGGTTAAGCTTTGAGAAGACGACTCACCAACTGAAGCAGTGAAGATTGACATGAACAAGTTCAAATCAATCTGGGGCCTAATGTTGGGGATATAATCCCGAGGTGTGACCCGCCCAGGTGGGGCCGGGTTACACCATTGGCGACTCAGTATGAAGAAGGCCCAGGTAGGTCCAAGAAGATGAAACAGGAAGACTGGTGGCGGCTTACAAGGTGGGCTTGCTGAAAGCCCAAGACCTGGTGGTAGAATTGTGACCCGGAGGGTGTGAGCCGCCACGATGGCGACTTGTCTAACAAGGCAGGGCGGCTTAGAAACCGAGTTGTCATGTTGTGTGATCCGGCTTGGACTCCTGTAAGCCCAGGGCCTCGGCCTGTGTATACAAAGGCGAGACCCTGGGCGGGTTAACTGAAGAAACTATTGATCGAGAGCTAGGTCAAGCGATTTCGCTCCCTTGTAATCGATATTCAAGCTATAGTCTACAAAAGCAGGAGTAGGCTTTTACCTTGTTGTGAGGGGCTGAACCTGGGTAAACCCTTGTGTCCTTTGTCCCGTTCAACCCCTTCGAGCTAACCTACGTTGCGATGGCTCCACACCGAAGTCCTTTCACAAGGGCATCTATCGTGATAAATCCACGATAGGAAGGCTGCGGCTATAAATAGCCACCCCTCTCCAACGTTATCTGTTGGCTGCTCCAGTTGAGATTTCTGAGAAGATTGATTTGAGCAACCCCTCTCTGAGTGATTTGAGTTTAAAATCCACCGAGAGAAAACCAAGAGCCCAAACTTAGACAGTGGTTTAGCATCACAGCAGTTCTGAGTGAGAGTTCTTGTACCTGTTACTCTTGAGAGTTGTGCACTCTCTAGACGGATAGGTTTGGCTTCAAGTGTTGAAGAGTTGTTGTCTTCACCGAGGCTGATCTTTGGCAACCAAGAGTGATTGTGGTTCGTGAAGGTCGACCGAAGGTTTGGAGATCATCGACAAGGATCTACCACGAGTGAAATCAACCTAAGTCTGATCAGCTCTGTGTTGAAGGAGAATAGGGTGAAAAGAGTTTATCTTCCGTGTTAAGTCACAGGCCCTCCAACCAGACGTAGCCCTTTGGCAGAAGGGTGAACTGGTCTACCAAATCTCTTGTCGCCATCGAGCACCACTGGTTATATCTTCTCTACTGCAATTCATTCAGTAGTTTTCATTCGTGCTCAGTGCCTTTAGATTTTTGTTCTTTGCTCTGTTCTGTGTCATTCATCCTGTGTTGCAATATCATTTCCTTTCATTATCCTCGTCTTCTTTTGTACATCATTAGTCTGTATCCTTGTTATTGGATTTCCTTCAGTATTCGTTATGTTTTGTTTCATTCTGTTAGACCTGTTTGCTTGTTGCATAACTCTCATCATAGTTAAACCCATTATCCATCAAGCTAGCTCTGTTGTAAATGCTTTTCTGGATGAATATGCCTCTGACGAAGAACTCTGATTCAGTGCATTCCCATCAATACTCTATTCCGTTGCGGTGTTTGGAATAAGTTTCAAAGCTTTCGAAAGAAAATTTGAATCTCCCATTCACCCCCCTCTGGTCGATATACTCTCAGTCCTAACAGCCACCCTGCTTGATCATGAGGAAAAAATTCATTACTACTATATTCTTAAGTTGTTTCCTTTCTCGTTAAAGGGTGATGCTAAGTTATGGCTTAATTCTCTTGCTCCTGGTTGTGTGCGTAGTCCCCAGGATATGATATATTACTTCCCTAAAAAATATTTTCCTGCTCATAAGAAGCAAGCTGCTTTACAGGAAATATTTAACTTTGTGCAAATTGAAGAAGAGAGTCTCCCACAAGCTTGGGGGAGGCTCCTCCAATTACTTAATGCTTTGCCTGATCATCCTCTCAATAAAAATGAAATACTTGATATCTTTTATAATGGACTAACCGATGCTTCTAGGGACCACCTAGATAGTTGTGCTGGTTGTGTTTTCAGGGAACGAACTGTTGAACAAGCTAAAGTATTATTGAATAACATATTGAGTAATGATAATGATTGGACACTTCCCGAACCACCTCCTAAGCCAACTCCGAAGAAAAGAGGTATTCTATTTCTCAGTCCTGATGATATGCAAGAGGCAAAGAAATCTATGAAAGAAAAAGGTATTAAAGCTAAAGATGTTAAGAATTTACCACCTATTGAAGAAATAGATGGTCTTAATACTCCGACACAGGTAGTAGAGGTAAATTCTCTCTATAGATTTGATGAAGGTGATATTCCTTATAATAAGTCTGCTAGTCAATGCTTGGATGAATTTGATAACTTTATTGTTAAACAATAAAACTTCAATGCATGTGTTAGTAGACAATTGAAACGTAATGCTTATATGCTTGACTGCTTGGGTGACTACATGTGTAGAACTGTTAATGATCCCAAGATTATTAGTAAACATGCTTCCATGGTGAAAACTCAAGTAGAACAAGTTCTTAAGGCACAAAATGATTTGCTTAATGAGATGAACAATAAGAACAATGATCATGCTGTTAGAGTTATGACTAGAGGTGGTAAAATGACTCCGGAACCTTTGTATCCTGAGGGCCATCCTAAGAGAGTTGAGCAGGACTATCAGAGAATTAATACTGATGCACCTAGTCCGTCAAAGAGGAAAAAGAAAACTGATAGGACATTGCATGCTTCTAGTGAACCTGTTGTAGACATACCTAAGAATCAAAATGATATTTCTATTTCTGATGTTGAGATACAATCAGGTGATGAACATGAACCTAGTGATAATGTTAATGATGATGTTCATGTTGATGCTCAACCTAGTAATGATAATGATGTGGAGATAGAACCTGCTATTGATCTTGATAACCCACAACCTAAGAATAAAAGATATGATAAAAGAGACTTTGTTGCTAGGAAATATGGTAAAGAAAGAGAACCATGGGTTCAGAAACCCATGTCCTTTCCTCCCAAACCATCCAAGAAAAGGATGATGAGGATTTTGAGCGCTTTGTTGAAATGCTTAGACCTGTCTTTTTGCGTATGCGTTTGACTGATATTCTAAAAATGTCTCCTTATGCTAAGTATATGAAAGATATTGTTACAAATAAAAGAAAGATACCGGAAGCTTAAATTTCCACCATGCTTGCTAATTATACATTTAAGGGTGGAGTACCAAAGAAACTAGGAGATCCTGGAATACCAACTATACCATGCTCCATAAAAGAAATTATGTTAAAACTACTTTATGTGATCTTGGAGCCGGTGTTAGTGTTATGCCTTTCTCTTTGTATCATAGACTTGATTTGAATAAGTTGACACCAACTAAAATCTCTTTCCAAATGGCTGATAAATCAACTGCTATACCCATCGGTATTTGTGAGGATGTGCCTGTCGTAGTTGCAAATGTTACTATTTTAACGGACTTTGTTATTCTTGATATACCCGAGGACGACAGTATGTCGATAATCCTTGGTAGACCCTTTTTGAATACTGCAGGGGCTGTTATTGATTGCAACAAGGGCAATGTCACTTTTCATGTTAATGGTAATGAGCATACGGTACACTTTCCGAAGAAACAACCTCAAGTTAATAGCATCAATTCTATTGGAAAATTTTCAACTATTGCTATTGGAGGTTTTGAATTCCCTATTGTCGGTGTCAAAACCGGCAGGGGTAGGGGTCCCGAGCTGTGGATCTAGGATCGATGGGTAACAAGGGACGATGAACACAGTATTTACCCAGGTTCGGGCCCTCTCGAAGAGGTAATACCCTACGTCCTGCTTGATTGTATTGACTGTATAACATGGTTTACAGAGTAGATCTACCTCGAGATCAGTATGAGCTAAACCCTAGGCTACGGGGGATGAAGATAGCCCTCCCCCTAATGACTACAACCCTCGGTTTATATAGACACCGATAGGGTTAGGGTTACCGAAGATAGATTACAACAAGAGGGAAAGAGATCTCATCCACCCTTGACTTGGAGGGCACACCACGGCTTCACAGGTCTCCGGTCACCACACGGCTCCACCAGTACGGCCCATGCACAATGGGCCATTGCCCAGAGGACCCCTTAGTACATGACTCCCTCAGTAGCCCCCGAACTTGCCTCCAACGCCGAGACTTGTATCCGGTATCCATTCCGACCAATATTCGGTTTGCGGGGCGAGTTCCTCAGCAAGTCTTCCCCCTGTTCGGTACCAAGTGATGTTCGGAGTCTGAAACGGCTGTTTTACTTAACACCAAAGGTAGTAATAAAAATATCTCTCAAGCGCAAATAGTGCCTTTATCTGACAACTTTTTCTCCTTCAACAAAGAGTCACTTCCGGCCATAACGCCAAGCAGTTACTATTTCTCAAAGCGCGGCTCGAGAATGACACCACGCTTGACACGTCCCTTCAAGGTGGAGATCGTGTCCCACTTTTCGGGGGATATGGTTAATGATTTCGATTCCCCTCCCCGCTCATAACGTTGCGGAGATATCGGGAAGTGGAGAGGCCAACGGCGTGGGGATCTTTGGCCTGCCCATAGTCTATAACAGGGGGCCCGCTACAGTCTGCATCCCATGCCTTCTCCTACCTTCCGCACTCGCGATCCTTCAGAGCTCCAACGCCCTTTCTCCCAGCTTCCATAGCCAATCCTACTTTACCTCCGTCGACCATGGCCGGATCCGACGCCAATGGGAAGTGGGAGGCCTCCTCCGTCACCAACGAGGATATAGTAAAGCTGAAGGAGGCCGGTTACTTGCCGGCCAACGTCGCCCATCGAGCCCTCGAAGAGGGCCAGATCATCCCTACGCCCGAGCTGGGTGAAAGGGTAGTTTTTCTCCCCCATTTCCTTAGGGGGCTTGGATTTCCACTGCACCCCTTTGTGCGGGGGCTAATGTTTTACTATGGGCTGGATTTCCACGATCTAGCCCCCAACTCCCTCCTCCACATTTCGACCTTCATCATCGTCTGTGAAGCGCTCCTCTGGGTCCAGCCGCACTTCGGCTTATGGCTGAAGGTGTTCAATGTGAAGCCCAAGGTGGTCGGCGGCGAGCACGCGGACTACGAAGGGGCCATGATCAGCAAGCTGACACGGGTCCAGTGGCCGGACGGCCACCTCGTCGATACCGTCCGGATGTGGCAGAAGGAGTGTTTCTATATCACCAAGCCGAGGGAGGCCGCATGGGGAGCGACCACCGCCTTCCGGTCCGGACCCCCCACCAGATTGGCCTCCTGGACCACCAAGAGTCCAGACTGGGGATGTGTTGCCGATGCCAAAGCACTGCAGAAGCGCGTCGACAACGTAATAGAGACTGGCGCGAAGCTGGTCAATGTGTTCTAGATCATGCTCCACAGCGGGCTCCTCCCTTGCCAAGAGAGGGCCAAGCCCATGTGGGAGCATGAGCCCGAGGACCTCGCCACTGTGCAGCACCTCTTCAGCACGACTCCTGACAAGATATGGGGCCAACTATTCCAGCCCCAGAGGGAGTGGTCGGCCGAGGGGAAGTACATCGGTCTTGATGCCGCAAATTCCCCAAGGGAGGTGAGTGGCATGTCTCTTCGAAGAGTATTCGGATATTCACATTACGTGAGATTCGATCTAACCTGGTTATGTTGACTTTGCAGGGCTGGCTCACCAAGGCCAAGAAGATCAGCGGTCTGGCGCCGCTACCGGAGGGGCCTCGATCAGAGCAGTAGGAGAAGATGCTGGTCGTGGTGCCCTACAAGGCGCCCGCTAAGAAGGGCAAGAAGCAAGAGGCACCGGAGGCCAGGGAGGGCCTCTATCGTAGGATCCGTCCGGGCAACCGGTCCTGAGATGCTGCGGCCTCATCCGTATAGGATGGGGGCGAGGAGGAGGACGAAGAGGAGAGTGCCTCTTCGCACTCCAAAAAGAGGCCGGTGTCCAAGGACGCCAAGGAGGTCCAACCTTCCCCGGCCCCAAAGAGACGACACCGGCCTAAGCTGGTTATACCTGACAGCTCGGATGACGAGAAGTCCGAGGCGTCCGAAGAGCTCCCAAAGAAGGGATCCAGGGTCAAGCCCCCTGCTAGTAGGTAAGGTCTCTGTATTTTCAGCTATTATGCTTTCAGTAGTTTGTTTTAGTTGAAGGTTAACCCCTCCGAATTGCAGTCCCCCGCATGAGCGCCCCACCGAGCAAATCTCGGAAGGGACGTCTCCGCCCGCCGAGCAGGCGGACAGTGGGTCTATGGCGCACTCCGCGCCTCCTTTGGTCCCCGAAGAGGCTGAGGAGGTGCGGTCCCAAAGAACTCCTCCTCCTCTGAACATGGAGGGGGATGTAGATGCCGTAATAGCCGAGGTCAACACCTCGGTCACCAAAGACCAGGAGGGAGCGTCCCTCCTGGCCGACGAGGGAAAAGAGTCCGGGCCATCCGGACCCCCTCCGTTGACCGCTCCCGAGCCTCCGAGGCCCTCGATAGCACAGATTCCTCCCAGCGGGGAGGGGGCCGGGGAGCCAACGCCAGCGCCGAACACCTCCGCACGGGCAGTGGTGGGCTGGTCGGACACGCTGGAGGAGTTGGTGAGCAACTCCGTCATCGTTGAAGGGCACCGCACCCTTATGGGTGCGGTTATGCAGAGTGTTCGGTCCTCCAATCCGGACTAAACGACGCTGTCCAAGGCCTTCTAACAGGCTTTGAGGTAAGTCAAGTAATGATCCTTCCTTATAATGCGGTTATAGTTCTTAGTTTAAGTAGGCCGCATACATAGCAGCCCCCGAGACTCTGCTAGAATCTTCGAAGAGACCTGCAGAGGATCAAATTCGGTAGGTCGGTTAACAATGTTGACATTTCTGATGCTAACGCAGGCATCTTCCATGGCCATGGCTGCTAATGCCGCGGCATTAGAGGAGATGGATCAGAAGCTCAAGCTTTCCGATCAAGATCTGGACCTTGTCAACAAACGGCTTGACGAGGCGCAAGGTAAGCTATGTAAAAAGATGTGTATTTGCCAGATAGGGACTGGCCGAACCATTGATTGATCCTTTATCTTGATGATCTTGCAGCTGCTGTCGCCGTGGTCGAGGGCTTAAAGGAGGCCCTTAAGAAAGCTGAGGCCGAGGCGGCCGAGAAGAGGACAGCCGCTGAGAGGGCGGTGTCTGAGCTTGAGCAGGCCAAGTGTGCTGCTAAGCATGAATCTCGGGTAACCGAGGTCCAAGGGGAGCTCCAGGATGCCGCTGAGAAGCTTGAGGCCCTTGAGAAGGGGCGGGAGGAGCAATCTTCCTGTGTGTCCAAGGCGGAGAAAGAGCTCCAGGAGGCGAGGAGTGACGCCCGAGGTGTCCGGGAGGAGCTTCGGCAAGCCGCACAAATTGCCAATGGTAAGAAATATTTATTGCACAGTGTGTTTGGAGGCAACAGATTCGCCCTGCTGACGAGGGTCTGGCGCTCCGCAGGCGTCTTCGCTGAACTCCTGAAGAATGCGGCGACCGCGGCGAGGCACTATGCCACTCGCGAGGAAGATTCCACGCAGCGGCTCTTTTGGTCACATTTTCCGGACTCTGAGCGTCCTCCCCTCCTCAGGGATCAAATGAAGCAGCTGACAGAGATGCATCGGATGTCCGAGCTGGCCTTGAAGGACCTCTGTGTCAGCCTGTGGCCGGCCGAGCCCATTCTGGACACCTACTTCGACCTTGTGCAAAGGCTGCGGGAGGCGCTTCTCCGGATTAACGCCGTGAAGCGGTCGGCGTGCCTTGAGGGGGCGAGGCTTGCGTTTGTGAAGACCATGGTTCATTGGCGAAGGATTAATCCAATGGAGATGGCCGCTGGTCCTCCGCCCCAGGGGAAGGAGCACCGCCGCCCCGAGCGGTACTTCACCCAGGTGATGACCGGAGCGCGGGCGATAGAGGGCCAGTGTTCGAAAAATGTAATGCTTGAGTAGATGTAGAAAGCTTGTACCAAGTGGGATTTATGCTTTATTATGCGCCCAGTGAACTTAGTGATTAAATTTTGACTCCTGTGTGGCCGTATGTTTAGTTCTAAAAGCTACCAGTCATCGGCTTCAGCCCCCAAGTGAATATCACGAAGGGTGTTTTGTTTCCGCACTGTTACCCTTAGCCAACGTCTTGGTGCCCGGAGGCGGTAGTGCGGGAACGAAACCAGGCGATCAGACTATTCGGTTTTACTGCTTTCACTTAGCCTTAGGAGCTTGACGGTGGGGACTAGGGACTAGCCCCCAGTGTATTTGTGATGTACTTGGGGGTCGAAGCCTGCCCTTTCCGATCACATGGTTTGTGTTAAGACGAACCCTTCGTGTGACACGGCGAAATGGCCAATGATTTTTAGAATCCAACCTCATCATCGGATCGCAGACCCGTTCGCGCTTACTATGACGATCAGTTTTCGGCTTTTTCCTCCTGAGGTACTTGACCGGGCGAACCAGTAGTACAATCGCAGGGGTTCTCCCTTTGCCCTCTTAGCCGAACAAGCGGAACATAAGGGGCAAACACAGGAGCCGGGCAACCCAACTATTCACCCAAGACATAGTCCGGAAAAGATGCATATAGTGCAATATCCGAGATGCCGGACACCTAGCGGGAAGCGGTGCAGGACTTAAAGATATTGAGCTGATGTACAAATCGAGCTCGTAACTGATTAATATATTTTCATGCTGGGCTGTTTGAAGAGCGAAGAGAGAATCGGAAAGGGACAGAAAAATTGCAAGATGCAGATATCCGAACACCATAAAGGGTATTTTTATTATTTCTCGTAAGCTCAGGACGTCTATCCGTACAGTTCGAACTGCGAAGGCAGTACTTGCAAGAGAGAAATAAAAGGAAAATTTACAGAGTAAAGGTTGACGCAGGGCCTTGATGCGTGAGTTGAAGCCTTCACTGTGCCCTGCTGCACGTCTGTGCCTTTGCTTCTGATAGGTGGGGGTTGGGACCTTCGATGTGACCTTGATGTGCGAGGACCCTGCCGATGAAGCTTTAAACTTGGGGGTATCCGAAATTGGTCCCCGGGTCGTCTGAAGACGAGGTAATTCCGAAGTTCGGTTTAACCGAACATGTACTTCAGATTAATGTATGCCTCACTGCTTCCCATGGTATTTTGAGTGCGAAGTTGTGCTGACGAGGCACGTGGAGCGTCAAGAATGTGGGCGTGCCGTGGGGAGCGTATCCCTATTTGCGGCGAACGCATGCGGGTTCCCATGATGGGGAACGGGTTCGAACCTGTTTACTGTTGTCGCCGGCCCTTACAGTGCGTCGACATCCGGGCCTATATGGGCCGGTGTGGTCTTCGGCCACTAGGGCCGCAGTGTGCTCTTCAGTTCGAAGTGATCGTTCTGTGTTGCCGTTGATAGTTATGACACCCGAAGGACCAGGCATTTTCAACTTGAGGTACGCATAGTGCGGAACAACATTGAATTTAGCGAACGCTGTTCGGCCGAGGAGTGCGTGATAGCCACTGCAAAAAGGTGCAATATCGAAGATCAAGTCCTTGCTTTGGAAATTATCCGGAGATCTGAACACCACTTCGAGTGTCACGGTGCCCGTGCAGCGGGCCTCCACTCCCGGAATGACTCCCTTGAAGGTGGTGTTACTGGGTTTAATCCTTGATGGATCGATCCCCATTTTCTTCACTGTATCCTCGTATATCAAATTGAGGCTGCTTCCTCTGTCCACTAGGATTCTAGTGAGGTGGAATCCATCGATGATGGGGTCCAGCACTAGGGCTGCGGACCCTCCATGGCGTATACTGGTGGGATGATCCCTGCAATCGGACATGGTCGGGCAGGCTGACCATGGATTGAACTTTGGCGCTACTGGCTCGATGGAGTATACATCCTATAGCACTCGCTTCGTCTCCTTCTTCGGTATGTGGGTTGCGTAGATCATGTTTACCGTCTTGACCTCGGAAGGGAAGGGTTTCTGGCCTCCACTATTCTTCCTGCGGGGCTCGTCATCATCCTTGCTTCTTGGGCTTTTGCACGAGTCTTCGGATGTGAGTTTGCCGGCCTATTTCATCACCCAATAATTTTGGTTGGAGTGGTTGGTGGGCTTCTCTGATGTGCCATGGATCTGGCAAGGCCTGTCCAGAATTGTGTCCCGCCTAGACGGACCATCACTGTTGCCTTTAGGGGCTTTCTTTCGGGTTCCGGACTTCTGGTTTCGGAATCTGACATTTACTGCCGTATCCTTCCCCTCGTCGTCATTGTGGCGATGTTTATTCTTGCTGCGTCGGGGCTTTCCATTTTCGTCCTGAACCTCAGAGGTACCGGGTGTGTCTGGGTTGGTGTTCTTGCGAGCAAGCCAACTGTCTTCGCCCGCGCAAAAGCGGGTCATGAGGGAACTAAGGGCTGCCATAGTTCTTGGTTTGTCCTAGCCAAGCTGCCGTACAAGCCATTCGTCCTTGACACTATGCTTAAAGGCAGCCAAGGCTTGGGCATCCGGACATTCAACGATCTGATTTTTCTTAGTCAGGAATCAGTTCCAAAATTGTCTGGCAGATTCTCCGGGTTGTTGCGTGATGCGATTTAAGTCGTCAGCATCCAGAGGCCGGACGTAGGTGCCCTGGAAGTTTGCTCGAAAAGCGTCCTCAAGCTCTTCCCAGCAACCTATAGAGTCTTCGGGAAGGCTGTTCAGCCAGTGTCGAGCTGGGCATTTAAGCTTGAGCGGTAAATATTTAATGGTGTGGAGATCGTCTCCTCACGCCATGTGGATGTGGAGGAGGAAATCCTCTATCTATACGGCTGGATCTGTGGTTCCGTCGTATGATTCGATGTTCACAGGCTTGAAGCCTTCTGGAAATTGGTGCTGCATTACCCTCTCTGTGAAGCACAGGGGGTGTGCAGCGCTCCGAACTCGGGCTACGTCGCGAGGGAGGTCTTCGGCCCTCCTACTCTGCTGCTACTCCCGGACTCTATCGTTTAGGTTTAACCGATCGTAGTATCCTTTCCGGTATGCGGGCAGTTCCTCTCTGGGTCCATTGATGGACCTGGTACAGCCTCCACGAGCATCTAGGTCATGGCGGAGGTCGTATTCGTAAGTGGGCCGCACCTGATCCTTGCCATGACGGCGAGGTGGGGCGGCTGGATGTTCGGCCTCTTCAGCTTCCCTGTAGCGCCCTCTAGGGGGTCGGTCTGGCTGTTCGGCGTTTGTATACGCCGGGCGTGTTGGCTCTATAGCCTCGTCGTCGAACTGGGGCAATAGCCTTCGTTTAGGATAACTCCTGGTTGGCTGATCGCGGCCGTACCCCTCTTTGGCAGCTAGGACTTTAGTCCATCGGTCGTTGAGGGTGTTCTGTTCAGCCTTGATTATGCGTTTTTGCTTCTTTAGGCTGCGGGCGGTGGCTAAAAGCCTCCACTTGAACCGTTCTTGCTCCAGAGGGTCTTCGGGGACGATAAAATCGTCCTCCCCGAGACTGGCCTCCTCTTCAGAGAGTGGGAGGTAGTTGCTATCCTCGGAGTCTTCGTGGCTTTCCGGATTGAGCGGGTCCTCCTGCCCCGCGGGGTCATCCTGATGATGCTCGTTGGCTGCGTCTCTGGCGAGGTCATCCGTATTATTTACGGTGCCGTTCTCCTCCGAATCTACGTTGCTTGCGTGGCTTCGACTTGGTTTTGATTGACGGCGCTGTTTTTGGCGTTTGGGAGGCTCATCTCTGGGCTTGCCTCGGTCCTGCTCAGGAGTGCCGTTGCCGTCCTTTGGGGTGTCCACCATGTAAATGTCGTAGGTGGATGTGGCCGACCAGCGGCCCGTGACGGGGGGACGGACCTCAGCATTAGCCACGGTTACGTCCTCCTCGTCCATGTATTCGGCATTCTCCGAATTATAGTCTAACATATCGGTTAAATCATCGATAGTTGCTACCAAATGGGTGGTTGGTGGGGCGCAAAATTCCCTGTCGAACGCCTCGAAGGGTCAGTGATTGAAGGCGGAGGGCAGGTTCTCCTGGATAGTCATTTTCTAAATTCGGTCTAGCGCCTCGTTCAAAATATCGAGGGTTGCCAGACTTGAGGGCTCTAGGCCGGACTTTGTGGTGGCGAAGCGGAGGTCGGTCTGTGACTCAACCGATCCTTGGTCCCGGACGGACCTATCTTCAGAATTCGGGACCGAAACCTCGAGGGGCACCGGATTGTCCTCGGAAACTGAGGGAGTGCTTTGACCCTCCTGTGCACCTTCCACGCCAATGTTTGAGGTCAGGTCGTTTTGGGCCGGGAGTGACCCCTGGCCGCTATTCGCCGACTCAGGGTGCGGGCTCGAGGCCAGCAAGGTGTTGTGGGGGAGGAGGTCGGCTGAGATTGAATCTTGGCTTCTGACCTCTAGTTCTGCCTCGAGGGCCGAGGATAAATCCTCCGTCAATGTGAGTTCGGTTGACGGTGGGGTAAGGTCCCCGCTCTCAGGGAGTCCTTCCTGGCTCAAAGCCGTTTGGTGGACTGGGGCCGATTCACAGATCGGATCGGAGGTGTACGTCAGAGCAGGCGCGGCAAGGCCTGCGGGGGTGGTGAATCCGGTGAAAACCAAATCCCCCCGCGCATCAGTAACGTACTCCAGATTTCCGAATCGAATCTGGTGTTCGGGAGAGAAGTTGTCGACCTGGTCAAGATGGCCGGTCGAATCAGCGTGCAGTACGATGCTGCCAAAAGCAAAGAGTTGTCCAGGGACGAAGAGATCCATGGAACTGATGTCCTCTCCAAGGACTAAGCGAGCCATCGATCCTTCCGGTGATCCAACAGCGGAACTCTCAATGAAAGCACCAATGTCAGTGTCAAAACCGGCAGACCTCGGGGTAGGGGGTCCCGAGCTGTGGATCTAGGATCGATGGGTAACAAGGGACGACGAACACATTATTTACCCAGGTTCGGGCCCTCTCGAAGAGGTAATACGCTACGTCCTGCTTGATTGTATTGATTGTATAACGTGGTTTACAGAGTAGATCTACTTCGAGATCAGTATGAGCTAAATCCTAGGCTACGGGGGGATGAAGATAGCCCCCCCCTAATGACTACAACCCTCGGTTTATATAGACACCGATAGGGTTAGGGTTACCAAAGATAGATTACAACAAGAGGGAAATAGATCTCGTCCACCCTTGACTTGGAGGGCACACCACGGCTTCACAGGTCTCCAGTCACCACACGGCTCCACCAGTCCGGCCCATGTACCATGGGCCGTCGCCCCGAGGACCCCTTAGTCCATGACTCCCTCACCTATTCCTACTGTCAAAAAGAAATATGATATTCTTATTGTTGGGGACATGCATATCCCCGTTGAGGCAACCTAATGTTATACGAAGATTCTCCGGTTTCATGTCATTTGGAAGAAGTTTGTTAATAATACTTGATCAACCTTGTTAATGGATTCCTTTTGATGGGCATGAGATGGATGAATTTAGTAAACACAACTTCCTGTGCCCACTTTTTACTTTCTGTTATTTAGAATAAACTAGCGGAGTGGCCCCCGCATTTGCGCGGCTAGATTTCTACACTTGATTATGCATGTTATAAATTTAACATGATCTTTAGTAGACAACGTTGACTATTATTTCAATATAAATATGATGTATACATATATAACGGACTTCATAATGATCTATTCGTAAATAACTACAATTCACTACCATTTTTTCATAGACATGTAACCATGGCACATAAGCGTCATGCATGCAAGTCATAAGTTACATTGTTTCTGCATTACTCTATACATGTAGCGCTACCACATAATAAATTCATACATGTTAGTCATAGGTTATTTTTTGCATTAGATTTTGTATTGAGAGTATATGTGTTGGGCGATTGCAGCATACCTATGTAGATACCCTTCATATTCTTTGCTAGAAATTATATTTTTAACTACAATTCAATTTTTCCCTCTTTCTATACCCTTTGTATTTCTTAATCTTACATTTGCTTCCCATTAGTTTTAGATACTTTTGTAGCAACTTTTATGTATTTTTAGCAAGGTTCCTGCAGCAATGCGCAAGGTATCATGTAGTTATTAGAGAAGATGATTCCATGCATTTGTCCCAATCTCCCTTTTTATATTCATTATTGGCCCATACATATACCTATTGGTTTTTCTTAGTCTACCTTTTTAGTTGCTTCAATTTGCACATGTTAATTCTACCAATGACAACTAATTCATGAACAATTCTTCTTATTGACATTCTCCGCATTCCACACATTTCAGGATCTTCATTTGCATTGCTATAATTTGGACTAACCATACACTGACATAATTTAACCTGCCATGTGCTTCGCATATTTGCATGACAATATTTAGTATGAATTGTTATATCACTCAAATGTACGGGAAAATACTATAGAAAAACATGTCTATTAAATAATACATGATACAATTTTGGTAGAAATCTTACCACTAAGTGTTTATTTGGTTGTTTGAAAGAAATTTGGTGTGCAAAATGCTAGACCACTAAGTGTTTATAATAATCTACATATTTCCCTATTTGAGCCTCTCTATCACATGTTGTCCATCTCTAACGTTTTGAGAAAGATTTAGCAAAACTAAAGTTAAACATTTATCCTTTATACATAACTTTTTGTTCTATTTATTTACCCACCTTAGCCATGTTAAACTGTGTTGCTTGATGGATAGACTAATTATTTTTTATATGAAAAGATGTCAATTCTTACTTACCATTGAAACTTGTTTTAATAATTTGATGATTAGATGGTTGATATAAGTTGTGTTCACTGAGAACAACATTAACGATATTAGTTTCTGTTTAGAAGGTTGAATTAAATGCCTTAAAACATTTTTGGCTTTTTTGAGATAAACATTATTTTTTGCTTATTGAATGCCTTATTAAAATGTTTTTATGGACATAGATCAACTTGTATCTTCGATGCTTCAAGTGTTGATGAGTGTACATGATCTTTCTGTAACCGTGGCTGCCATCTGGTTTCTTTGTTTTTTGCCATGCATGTATTTTTTTCAATTTTTATTACCCGACCATGTCGTGTCCGAATAAATCAAGTCCCGTTTTTATTACTCTTTGCTATGGTTTAATATCCTGTAAGTACATGTATGTATCCTTGTTAATTCCCTGAACAGTCAAAGATTCCATGGTAAATTTTCTTGAACGAACGTGATTATGGTTGTAACCGCCCAATTGATGTTACATTTTTTTGCGAGAAAAATTGATGTTAGATTTGTATGGTATCTTACAATGGTTGTACGCAACTCTCACACGTTTTAACTTCAATACAAAAATCAAATTCGAAATTCTATATAAATTCTATTGATTTGTATATTGGAATCCCCTAAAAACCAAATCATCTTTGAAAGTATGAGTTGATGTTATATTCTACATTCACCGGATTATATTAGGCTTGTTTTTGTTTTTTTAGATTGGCTTGGTATATTTTTTGAACTAAAAACAAACAGGCAACTTGTACATATGGACACAACGATTGGTGTCCTTCCATGTTAAGCCTATCGGCTAATTAATGCTCTGGCAAAAAACTTTAGTTTATTTGTATGCATGCATATATGTGCACATGAACCTGCTTTGCTGGTGCATATATACATATGTGTATTGGAATGTCTCTCTGTTTGCATTGGCGTGTCTGTCCGAGTCTAGCTAGCTTTGGCCTATGCGAAGCGTGCTTGGGTTGGACTTTTTCATCACAGGCACATGTACGTGGCAGACTTGACATGTCCAAAATAATGCATGTACGTGATATTTGTATGTAACGTTTACATCTATAGATCTTAACTGTTTATATCTAAAATTAGTGGTCAAGATAATTTAATCTGTGTGGATGAACGTGATGGCTTATTTGACTTCTGTCTTAAGTATATAATAGATAAAGCAAAAATACTATTATTTGTCCGTTTTCTGAATTATCCGTGCAATAAAAAATGTCATAAAAATAAAAGTTCTTCAAATGCCCTGAAAATTTAGTATGATTTTTTATGAAATATTTAAGAATTTTTGGTACTGAAAACACATCAGGGGGTGCACCAGTGGGCCACAAGACCACAGGGCGCGCCCATCACGGACGCGCCTACAGGGCTTGTGGGTCCCCCTCACTTATGCCAGCACCCTTCCTCCAGAAAAAATCTACCATAGCTCAAACCCGTGTTCTAGCTCATTTTGCTGCCATTTTCGATCTCCTTGCTCAAAACTCCATTTGCAAAACTGTTTTGTGGGATTGTTCTTCGGTATGTGACTCCTCCAATGGTCCAATTAGTTTTTGTTCTAGTGCTTTATATATTGCAAATTTTTGCTGCTGTGGTGACCTTTTTCTTGAGCTTGCATGTCAAATTTATATGGTCCAAAGTAGTTTTGATGCATGATATAGCCTCTAGGCACTTGTGGGAGTAGTTGCTATCAATCCTATTGAGTTTTGTTCACTTTTATTTTGAGTCACTAAAAATTTCAGAGGAAGAAAAATGTTTAGGAAGATATACCAAGGGGGTTCCTCGACGAAGAAGGCCCCAAGACTTGCAATACGTGAGCCAGACCTTGAACCACCAGATCTTAGTGTCCTCAAGAGTGCAGTAATTGGTGATAAACGATTTAATTTGGGGGCCATTGTTGCAAGGCGGTTACATAATAATGCTAAAGATAAAGATTTCTTTGGTGGGATTTATGCCACCCGGTTAGCTAATTATCTCGGGGTACCCATAAGAGAAAATGATGTTAAGTTACCACCCGCTTACCTTGATAATAATGCTATGGTTCGTTACCAGTTTCTTGAGAGGAGCGAACAGACCCTCTTGTACTGACTGATCTTTGACAGGGAGCGCGTCTTCTATATTACGCTTCCTGCTCCTGCCTTCTTTAACTTTCAGGTAAAATGGAGATACTTCATAACCAGAGAGGAGGCAGACGAGTATGATAGAGAGGGGGGCCGCTCGCCTCCACGCTGCAGCCCTTCAAGCAGTGGCGGCCGTAGCTCAGTACAACCCCAACTACGATTTTGGATACTATCCAGGCCAGCCGAGGCCCTAGACCAACTTAGGCCTAAAGCCTAAGCTTGGGGGAGTACGTATTTCTCACCGACATTATATTCATGTTCACACACTCATTTCAGTTGTCAGTGTACATACTTTTTCATTGTATTATCCATGCTAGTTTATTTCTTTTTCTCGCTTTCTTCTTGTGTGTTTGAAAAACTTTGAGAAAATCCAAAAAAATTAGTTCCCGCTTCTTTTTAGTTTTTCTTTCCAGTTTAATTTAGTTGTAGTATTAAAAGAAAACCCAAAAAGATTTCTCATTCTTCTTTTGCTTGTTGGGAGCTTTCCCGTGTAAATAGTTTTTCTCGTTTTCGTTTTACTTTCTTGGGTTGTAAGGAGAAGACCATGATGAAAAATGTTGAGTGGCTCTCATATGCATTATTGTTGATCTAACAGAGAGCCCATATTACCTTGTCTTCTCCTTTGAATAAATGTGTGCAGATTCTAGCTTAGTCCAATGCACGTGCACTCTTATTATTATTCACACCGTTCGGTCGTGCAAGTGAAAGGCAATAATAGCGATATTTGACGAAATGATTGAGATGGAGAAAAGCTGGTACGAACTCGACCTATTTTGTTTTTGTAAATATGATTAGCTCATCATTCTTGATTCAACCCATTTATGAATGAAACATGTTTGCAATGACAATTAGAGATTATAGTTACTCATGCCATGCTTAATTATCTAGGGGTGGATAATGATTTGTCTTGTGTGCCAACATGTAATTTAAAATGGTTATAATGTAGTATGATAGGATGGTATCCTCCTTTCAATGATTCAAGTGGCTTGACTTGGCACATGCTCACGCATGTAGTTGAATCAAAATCAACATAGCATCCATGATATTTATGTTCATGGTGATTTATATCCTACTCATGCTTGCACTCAATGTTGGTTAATCTCAATGCATGTTTATGACCGTTTTCACTCTCTAGTTGGTCGCTCCTCAATCCTTTTGCTAGCCTTGACTTGTACTAAGAGGGAATACTTCTTGTTCATCCACTTCCTCAAACCCAAAGTTGTTCCATATGAGTCCACCATACCTACCTATATGCGGTATTTACCTGCCGTTCCAAGTAAATTTGCATGTGCCAAACTCTAAACCTTCAAATAATAATCTGTTTTGTATGCCCGAATCGCTCATGTAGTGACTGGGGGCTGTCAGTATCTTCCATGCTAGGTGGGTTATTCTCACGATGAGTGTTTATTCACTTGTTATTCACGAGAAATTGGCTGGTAATCGGGATGCCCAGTTCCATGCTCAAAATCAAATCAAAATATAATCATAAAACAAAACTCCCCCAGGACTGTTGTTGGTATGGACGGTACCCGTGGATTCGGCTAGCCGTGGAGTGTGATTGTTGGTGGAGGGAGAGTAAAAACTTTACCATTCTGTTTGGGAACCGCCTATAATGTATCTAGCATGGAAGATAGTGAGAACTCTTGGTTGTTATGTTGACAATGAAAGCATACCGCTCAGAATTATATTCATCCCTGTTTTAAAAGCTCCGAGCTCTGGCACCTCTGCAAATCCCTGTTTCCCTCTGCGAAGGGCCTATCTATTTACTTTTATTGTTGAGTCATCATCCTCTTATAAAAAGCACTAGCTAGAGAGCACCACTATCATTTTTATGCTTTGTTATTAATTGATATTGAGTATGAGTGTGACTGGATCTCTTTTGCCATGAATTGCAATGTCTAGTCAGTCCTTAATCTTCAGGGGTGCTCTGCATTTATGTTTTGCGGTCTCAGAAGGGCTAGCGAGATACCATTTTGTCATATTGTATCATGATTGTTTTGAAAAAAAGTGTTGTCATCCGAGATTTATTATTATTACTCGCTAGCTAGTTGATTATGCCATTGATATGAGTAAATGTGAGACCTAAATGTTATTGTGAATATGGTTAGTTCATAATCTTTGCTGAAACCTGAATGCTGGCTATACATATTTGCAACAACAAGATCAAACAGAGTTTGTAAAAGTTTTTCTTTGTCACTTTCAGTTTGTCAACTGAATTGCTTGAGGACAAGCAATGGGTTAAGCTCGGGGGAGTTGATACGTCTCCATCGTATCTACTTTTCCAAACTCTTTTGCCCTTGTTTTGGACTCTAATTTGCATAATTTGAATGGAACTAACCCGGACTGACGCTGTTTTCAGCAGAATTGCCTTGGTGTTATTTTTGTGCAGAAATAAAAGTTCTCAGATTGAACTGAAAATCTACGGAGAATATTTTTGGAATATATAAAAAATATTGGTGCAAGAATCAACCAGAGGGGGGCCACCCAAAGGCCACAAGCCCTGGGGGCACGCCCACCCTCATGGGCGCACCCTGCCGGATTTTGGGCCCCCTGGAGCTCCTCCGACCCTAATTCCAACTCTATAAGTACCTATTCACGGAGAAAAAAAATCATAGAGAAGGATTCATCACGTTTTACGATACGGAGCCGCCACCACCTCCTATTCTTCATCGGGAGGGCAGATCTGGAGTCCTTTCGGGGCTCAGGAGAGGGGGATTCGTCGCCATCATCATAACCAACCTTCCTCCATCACCAATTTCATGATGCTCACCACCGGGAGTGAGTAATTCCATCGTAGGCTTGCTGGACGGTGATGGGTTGGATGAGATTTATCATGTAATCGAGTTAGTTTTGTTAGGGTTTGATCCCTAGTATCCACTATGTTCTGAGATTGATGTTGCTATGACTTTGCTATGCTTAATGCTTGTCACTAGGGCCTGAGTGCCATGATTTCAGATCTGAACCTATTATGTTTTCATTAATATATTTGTGTTCTTGATCCTATCTTGCAAGTTGTAGACACCTATTATGTGTTATGATTCGCATACCCCAAGGTAAAAATAATTGGGATTCTTTCCGGTGATTACCGTAGTTTGAGGAGTTCATGTATTCACTAAGTGCTATTGCTTTGTTTCGGTTCTCTATTAAAAGGAGGCCTTAATATCCCTTAGTTTCCATTAGGACCCCGCTGCCAATGGAGGGTAGGACAAAAGATGTCATGCAAGTTCTTTTCCATAAGCATGTATGACTATATACGGAATACATGCCTACATTATATTGATGAATTGGAGCAAGTTTTGTGTCACCCTAGGTTATAATTGTTGCATGATGAATGTCGTCCGACATAATTATCCATCACTGTTCCGTTGCCTACGAGCTTTTCACATATTGATCTTTGCTAAGTGCTACTACTTGAGCTTGCGTTTGTTTTTCCCTTGAAGAGAAAAGGGTGATGCAGCAAAGTATAGATAAGTATTTTCCTCAGTTAGAGAACCAAGGTATCAACCCAATAGGAGGTACAAGCAAGTCTCCAATCTATGCACCTGCACAAACAATCAAACACTTGCACCCAACGCGATAAAGGGGTTGTCAATCCCTTCACGGTCAATTGCAATGGTGAGATCTGATAGAGATAGGTATAAAAGATTGCTAGAACGTAAAATAAAATAAAAGCAAATAAATTGCAGCAAGGTATTTTTGGGTTTTTTGGTTTATAGATCTGAAAATGTATGATGGAAAATAGACCCGGGGGCCATAGGTTTCACTAGAGGCTTCTCTCTTGAAGGCAAATAATATGGTGGGTGAACAAATTACTGTCGAGCAATTGATAGAAAAGCACAATGTTATGACGATATCCAAGGCAATGATTATGCATATAGGCATCACGTCCGTGTCAAGTAGACCGAAACGATTCTACATCTACTACTATTACTCCACACATCGACCGCTATCCAGCATGCATCTAGAGTATTAAGTTCATAAAGAACAGAGTAACGCCTTAAGTAAGATGACATGATGTAGAGGGATAAACTCAAGCAATATGATGAAAACCCCATCTTTTTATCCTTGATGGCAACAATACAATACGTGCCTCGCTACCCCTACAATGTCACTGGGTGAGGACACCGCAAGATTGAACCCAAAACTAAGCACGTCTCCCATTGCAAGAAATACCAATCTAGTTGGCCAAACCAAACCGATAATTCGAAGAGAAATACAAAGATATCAAATCATGCATATAAGAATTCAGCGAAGATTCAAATAATATTCATAGATAATCTGATCATAAATCCACAATTCATCGGATCTTGAAAAACACACCGCAAAAGAATATTACATCAGATAGAACTCCAAGAACATCAAGGAGAACATGGTATTGAAGATCATAGAGAGAGAAGAAGCCATCTAGCTACTAGCTAAGGACCCGTAGGTCTGAGGTAAACTACTCACGCTTCATCGGAAGGGTAATAGGGTTGATGTAGCTGCCCTTCGTGATCGAATCCCCCTCCGGCAGATCGCCGAAAAAGGCCCCAAGATGGGATCTCACGGGAACAGAAGGTTGCGGTGGCAAAAAAGTATTTTCGTGGATGCCTCTGTTGATAATGGAATATTTGGGAATTTATAGGCCTGAGAGGGAGGTCGGTGGACTCCCGAGGGGGCCACAAGCCAGGGGGCACCCCACCCCTAGGAAGCGCCCCTACGGCTTGTCGTCGCCTCGTGGGTCTTCTGACTTCATCTCCAAGTCTCGTAGGTATCTTCTGGTCCAAGAAAAATCATCGTAAAGTTTTATTCCGTTTGGACTCCGTTTGATATTCCTTTTCTGCGAAACTCAAAAACAAGGAAAAAACAGAAACTGGCACTGGGCTCTGGGTTAGTAAGTTAGTCCCAAAAATAATATAAAATAGCATATTAATGCATATAAAACATCCAAAACAGATAATATAATAGCATGGAACAATAAAAAATTATAGATATGTTGGAGACGTATCAAGCATCCCAAAGCTTAATTCCTGCTCGTCCTCGAGTAGGTAAATGATAAAAACAGAATTTTTGATGTGGAATGCTACCTAACATATTTATCCATGTAATTTTCTTTATTGTGGCCTGAATATTCAGATCCATAAGATTCAAAACAAAAGTTTAATATTGACATTAAAACAATAATACTTCAAGCATAATAATAAAGCAATCATGTCTTCTCAAAATAACATGGCCAAAGAAAGTTATCCCTACAAAATCATATAGTCTGGCTATGCTCCATCTTCATCACACAAAGTATTAAATCATGCACAACCCCGATGACAAGCCAAGCAATTGTTTCATATTTTTGATGTTCTCAAACTTTTTCAACTTTCACGCAATACATGAGTGTGAGCCATGGATATAGCACTATAGGTGGAATAGAATATGGTGGTTGTGGAGAAGACAAAAAGAAGGAGATAGTCTCACATCAACTAGGCATATAAACGGGCTATGGAGATGCCCATCAATATATATCAATGTGAGTGAGTAGGGATTGCCATGCAACGGATGCACTAGAGCTATAAGTGTATGAAAGCTCAAAAAGAAACTAAGTGGGTGTGCATCCAACTTGCTTGCTCACGAAGACCTAGGGCAATTTGAGGAAGCCCATCATTGGAATATACAAGCCAAGTTCTATAATGAAAAATTCCCACTAGTATATGAAAGTGACAATATAGGAGACTCTCTATCATGAAGATCATGGTGCTACTTTGAAGCACAAGTGTGGAAAAAGGATAGTAGCATTGCCCCTTCTCTCTTTTCTCTTATTTTATTTATTTTGGGCTCTTTGGCCTCTTTTTTTTTCTTTTTTTCTTTTCTTTTTCGTCCGGAGTCTCATCCCGACTTGTGGGGGAATCATAGTCTCCATCATCCTTTCCTCGCATGGGACAATGCTCTAATAATGATGATCATCACACTTTTATTTACTTACAAATCAAGAATTACAACTTGATACTAGAACAAATATATGACTCTATATGAATGCCTCGGGTGGTGTACCGGGATGTGCAATGACTCAAGAGTGACATGTATAAAAAATATGAATCGTAGCTTTGCCACAAATACGATGTCAACTACACGATCATGAAAAGCAATATGACAATGATGAAGCGTGTCATAATAAACAGAACGGTGGAAGTTGCATGGCAATATATCTCAGAATGGCTATGGAAATGCCATAATATGTAGGTATGGGGGCTGTTTTGAGGAAGGTATATGGTGGGTGTAATGCACCGGCGAAAGTTGCGCGGTACTAGAGAGGCTAGCAATGGTGGAAGGGTGAGAGTGCGTATAATCCATGGACTCAACATTAGTCATAAAGAACTCACATACTTATTGCAAAAGTTTATTAGCTATCAAAACAAATTACTACAAGCATGCTCCTAGGGGATATATTGGTAGGAAAAGACCATCGCTCGTCCCCGACCGCCACTCATAAGGAAGACAATCAATAAATAAATCATGCTCCGACTTCATCACATAACGGTTCACCATACGTGCATGCTACGGGAATCACAAACTTTAACAGAAGTATTTCTACCAATCCACAATTACTTACTAGCATGACTCTAATATCACCATCTTATATCTCAAAACAATCATAAGGAATCAAACTTCACATAGTATTCAATGCACTTTATATGAAAGTTTTTATTATATCCCTCTTGGATGCCCATCATATTGGGACTAAATTCATAACCTAAGCAAATTACCATGCTGTTTAGAGACTCTCAAAATAATATAAGTGAAGCAAGAGAGTTCAATAATTTCTATAAAATAAAGCCACCGCTGTGCTCTAAAAAGATATAAGTGAAGCACTAGAGCATATTGCCTACCTCAAAAGATATAAGTGAGGCACATAGAGTATTCTAATAAATCACGATTCATGCGTGTCCCTCTCAAAAGGTGTGTACATCAAGGATGATTGTGGCAAACTAAAAAGCAAAGACTCATATCATACAAGCCGCTCCAAGCAAAACACATATCATGTGGTGAATAAAAATATAGCCTCAAGTAAATTTACCGATGGATTAAAGACGAAAGAGGGGATGCCTTCCGGTGCATCCCCAAGCTTAGGCTCTTGGTTGTCCTTGAATATTACATTGGGCATCCCCAAGCTTAGGCTCTTTCCACTCCTTATTCCATAGTCCATCAAATCTTTACCCAAAACTTGAAAACTTCACAACACAAAACTCAACAGACAACACATGAGATCCGTTAGTATAAGAAAATAAAATCACCACTTTTGGTACTGTTGTGAACTCATTATTTATTTATATTGGTGTAATATATACTGTATTCCAACTTCTCCATGGTTCATACACCCCTATACTACCCATAGATTCATTAAAATAAGCAAACAACACATAGAAAACAGAATCTGTCAAAAACAGAACAGTCTGTGAAGATCCGATTTGTTCTAATACTTCTGTAACTCCAACAATTCTAAAAAATTAGGAAAACGTAGGAAATTCGTATATCAATCTTGCGTAACAAATTCAGGGTTTTTAGTCGCTTCTGTGAATTATTAAAATTCTACAACTGGATGCAAAAGTTTCTGTTTTTCAGCAAGATGAAATAAACTATCACCGTAAGCCATCCCAAAGGTCTTACTTGGCTCAAACACTAATTAGAACACTAAAACACAATTACTATAGAGGTAATAATGTGTATTTTATTCAAGAATAGAAGCAAAACAAAAAACACAGAAATAAAATTGGGTTGCCTCCCAACAAGCGCTATTGTTTAACGCCCCTAGCTAGGCATATTGCAATAGATCTATGTATTGTCATCTTTGATATGCAATCCATAAGTAGCTCTCATAATAGATTCATATGGCAACTTAATTTTATTTCTAGGAAAGTGTTCCATGCCTTTCCTTAATGGAAATTGAAATCTAATGTTTCCTTCTTTCATATCAATAATTGCACCAATCGTTCTAAGGAAAGGTCTACCAAGAATAATAGGACATGTAGGATTGCAATCTATATCAAGAACAATGAAATCTACGGGCACATAATTCCTATTTGCAACAATAAGAACATTATTAATCCTTCCCATAGGTTTCTTTATAGTGGAATCCGCAAGATGCAAATTTAGAGAACAATCATCAAATTCACGGAAACCTAGCACATCACATAAAGTTTTCGAAATCGTGGAAACGCTAGCACCCAAATCACACAAAGCATGGCACTCATAATCTTTAATTTTAATCTTAATGGTAGGTTCCCACTCATCATAAAGCTTTCTAGGCATAGAAACTTCCAACTCAAGTTTTTCTTCAAAATATTTCATCATAGCATCAACAATATGTTTAGTAAAAGCTTTATTTTGATTATAAGCATGAGGAGAATTCAACATGGATTGCAAAAAGTAAATACAATCTATCAAAGAACAATTATCATAATTAAAATCCTTGAAATCCAAAAGAGTGGGTTCATCGCTACTTGAAGTTTTGACCTCTCCAATCCCACTTTTGTTAATTTTTGCATCAAGATCTATAAACTCCGAATCATTGGGACGCCTTCTAGCGAAAGTTGACTCATCTCCAGTCCCATCTTTATCAAGATTTATTTTAGAAAATAAAGATTCAATAGGAGTCACATCAATCACTTTAAGATCTTCATCATTATTCAAAGACTCCGGTTTAGCGGCCATCTTATTTACTAAAGTAGCTTGTTGATCAGAAGTTTGGCCTACTAAATTTTCAAGAGGAGCAAACTGAGATTTCAAACCATAAAATTCCTTAGACATGTCATCAAGCTCTTTATTAATATACTCCATCATAGTTTTTTGTTCTTTAAGATCGTTTCTAAAGAGATTATTATACTCATATTGTAAAGTCATGAAACTTTTAGCATTACTTTCAATCTCTTCCAACTTCCTAAAATAAGGATCAAAGCTTTTGGGTTGAGCCATACAGGAAATCTAGCAAACAAAAAGCAAACGAAAAGACAAACGGAAGAAGGGCGAATAAAAAGGCAAATCTTTTTGTATTTTTCTGAAAATCATTTTAGAAGTGGGGGGGGGAGGAAAATGAGAGGCAAATGGAGAATAATGTAATGCAAGAGATGAGAGTTTATGATGGGTACTTGGTAGGCTTGACGTAGACCTCCCCGACAACGGCGCCAGAAATTCTTCCTGCTACTTCTTGAGCTTGCGTTGGTTTTTCCCTTGAAGAGGAAAGGGTGATGCAGCAAAGTAGAGATAAGTATTTCCCTCAGTTAGAGAACCAAGGTATCAATCCAGTAGGAGGTACAAGCAAGTCTGCAATCTATGCACATGCACAAACAATCAAACATTTGCACCCAACGCGATAAAGGTGTTGTCAATCCCTTCACGGTAAATTGCAATGGTGAGATCTGATAGAGATAGGTATAAAAGATTGCTAGAACGTAAAATAAAATAAAAGTAAATAAATTGCAGCAAGGTATTTTTGTGTTTTTTGGTTTATAGATCTGAAAATGTATGATGGAAAATAGACCCGGGGGCCATAGGTTTCACTAGAGGCTTCTCTCTTGAAGGCAAATAATATGGTGGGTGAACAAATTACTGTCGAGCAATTGATAGAAAAGCACAATGTTATGATGATATCCAAGGCAATGATTATGCATATAGGCATCACGTCCGTGTCAAGTAGACCGAAACGATTCTGCATCTACTACTATTACTCCACACATCGACCGCTATCCAGCATGCATCTAGAGTATTAAGTTCATAAAGAATGGAGTAACGCCTTAAGTAAGATGACATGATGTAGAGGGATAAACTCAAGCAATATGATGAAAACCCCATCTTTTTATCCTTGATGGCAACAATACAATACGTGCCTCGCTACCCCTACTATGTCACTGGGTGAGGACACCGCAAGATTGAACCTAAAACTAAGCACCTCTCCCATTGCAAGAAATACCAATCTAGTTGGCCAAACCAAACCGATAATTCGAAGAGAAATACAAAAATATCAAATCATGCATATAAGAATTCAGAGAAGATTCAAATAATATTCATAGATAATCTGATCATAAATCCACAATTCATCGGATCTCGACAAACACACCGCAAAAGAATATTACATCGGATAGAACTCCAAGAACATCGAGGAGAACATGGTATTGAAGATCATAGAGAGAGAAGAAGCCATCTAGCTACTAGCTACGGACCCGTAGGTCTGAGGTAAACTACTCATGCTTCATCGGAAGGGCAATAGGGTTGATGTAGATGCCCTCCGTGATCGAATCCCCCTCCGGCAGATCGCCGGAAAAGGCCCCAAGATGGGATCTCACGGGAACAGAAGGTTGCGGCGGCGGAAAAGTATTTGCATGGATGCCTCTGTTGATAATGGAATATTTGGGAATTTATAGGCCTGAGAGGGAGGTTAGTGGACTCCCGAGGGGGCCACAAGCTAGGGGGCGCCCCCCAGGGCGCGCCTGTATGGCTTGTCGTCACCTCGTGGGTCTTCTGACTTCATGTCCAAGTCTCGTAGGTGTCTTCTGGTCCAAGAAAAACCATCGTAAAGTTTTATTCCGTTTGGACTCCGTTTGATATTCCTTTTCTGCGAAACTCAAAAACAAGGAAAAAAACAGAAACTGGCACTGGGCTCTGGGTTAATAAGTTAGTCCCAAAAATAATATAAAATAGCATAATAATGCATATAAGACATCCAAAACAGATAGTATAATAGCATGGAACAATAAAAAATTATAGATACGTTGGAGACGTATCACTAAGTTACTTTGTCGTTGCTACTGTTACAATCACAACAAAACTACTACTGTTACTTTTGTCACCATTACTGTTATTTCCATACTACTTTGCTACTAAAAACTTTGCTGCAGATATTAAGTCTTTCAGGTGTGGTTGAATTGACAATTCAACTGCTAATACTCGTGAATATTCGTTGGCTCCCCTTGTGTTGAATCAATAAATTTGGGTTGAATACTCTACCCTCAAAAACTGTTGCGATCCCCTATACTTGTGGGTTATCACACTACTGCGTCATTCTTCGAGATCTTGCTCGACTGAGAGTATTTCAACTCATTTGTCATTCAGGGCATCCTCATTGGCCAGCAGCTGCTACTGTTTCCGTTTCATACTTCGAGCGGTGGCCACGAGGCGCCGCGAAAGCGTTCTTGCGTGAGGGGGTCTTCAGGCACTATGTAGTCCTCGATACCGAGGCTCTCGTCCTCCTTTGATTCAGGTAGGTAGTTATCATCAGCCCCTTCAAAGAGGTCGCCGGGATCCAGGTCCTCGGGAATTCCCTCGGGGCTAGCGTGCTGCTCGGGGGAGGCTTGAAAGGCCTCTCCAGGATCGCCAGTCTCGTTGGCTGCCGCACTGCTATTGTCAGCGGTGCATTGTTCCCACTGGGGTCCCCGTTGGTGCCCTGTCCGCGTCTGCGCTGATGTCTCGACAGGTTTTTGGGAGTATCAACCATGTATACATCATAAGTAGATGTTGCCGTCCACTTGCCAGTGTTTGTTAGTGCCGAAGTGGTCTCTATAGGGTCGTCGACATCCTCATTCATGTCGGTAGCATCGTCGTAATCAAGCACATCGGCTAAATCATCGATCGTGGTGACTAGGTAGGTGGTGGGTGGGTGTCGATGTCACAACCGGCGGATCTCGGGTAGGGGGTCCCGAGCTCTGGATCTTGGATCAATGGGGAACAAGGGACTAGGGACATGATGTTTACCTAGGTTCGGGCCCACTCTAAGAGGTAAAACCCTACGTCCTGCTTGATTATATTGCTGGTGTATATGAGGATTACAGAGTCAATCTACCACGAGATCAGATGAACTAAACCCTAAGCTAGTAGGATCATGGTTGTTGTTCTGGCCACTACGGACTAAACCCTCTGGTTTGTATAGACACCAGGGTTACTAGGGTTACACATGGTCGGTTACACGGAAAGGATAAACATGCCGATTCTTCATCTTGACTTGGAGGACACACCAAGGCACCAAAAAGCCTCCTGTCCGGATACGGGGTCCCCACATAATTCGGCCTCCTAGCATTGGTAACACGGCCCAATAGTTTGGCCCTAAGAGATAGGCCGGCAGGCCGAAGACCCCCTAATGTAGGAATCCCTCAGTGGGATATAAATTTCCCGGCCGTCGGCTTTAGGTCCAGTCCTGTCGTAGACCGAGGTGCGACCGTCCGAGATTGATAAGCTCTGGATGCGGTCGAGCATCTCATTCAAGTGAGATAACTCCTCGGGGTTCATGGCTTGGTCATAGGCCGAGTTGACTTGAAGTAGAATCGGCGGGTCACCGGACCTGTTTCGGGCCACGTAAGGGGCAGAAGTAGATTCCGGATCTACCACTGGGGTCGGTTCTAAACCTGATGGAGTACCCAAAGCTGGACTCTGATCAACATCGGGGCTTGATGCTATGATGGGGCTGTCCAGAACGGGGGAGGAAAACTCCTCTGCATAACCTGGTGATGTTGAAGAGCCTGATCCTATGTCCTCGAGGGACATCGGTTCCGAAGTCGAGCCTCTGATGTCTAACAAGCCCTCAATCCGGTCGGGCGTCCAGCCTGATAGGACGAGCTCGCCGTGGGAATCCATGGTGTATTCCAGGCCTCCGAAAGTTATGATCTGGTTGGGAGCATGGTTCTCGATGATGGCCAGATGGCCCGTCGAGTCGGCGCAGAAAATCATGTTGTCGAACACAAAAAGTTGGCCAGGGATATATACGTTCCCATAGCTGGCGCCGTAGTTGATCTGCAGATGAGCCATCGATCCTTCCGTTGATCTCACAGCGAAATCTCAATGAAAGCAATAGTGTTGGTGTAAAAACCGGCAGAACTCGGGGTAGGGGGTCCCGAGCTGTGGATCTAGGACAAATGGTAATAGGAACAAGGGAGACGATATTTACCCAGGTTCGGGCCCTCTTGATGGAGGTAAAACCCTATGTCCTGCTCTTGTTTATATTGATGGAGATGTATCGAGTACAAGCTTGATCTACCTCGAGATCGTAAGTTGTGTTCTAACCCTAGGGCTAGGTGAATGTAATTATGATTCGGTGCCCTCTACGGGCTAAACCCCTTGGCTTATATACATGCCAGGTAGGGCATCTAGGGTTACATGGTCGGATCGCATGGAGGCGATAGGAGAAGTCTTGGAGTGTACGTCAAGTCTTCAGCAGATGTAGTCTTGATCTCATTCCCAGCGTGTAGCTTCCGGAGTCCACCTCGATGGGAATGAGGGCCCATTGGCCCAGCCCAAAAACCATGGGCTGACTATGTTAGTACGCCCTAGTCTAGGACACCTTCACTAGGCTATAAAACAGAGAGAGTACAAGGGCATTACCTCCCCTATGAAGTTGAGCATCTCATCGTCGCTGCTCTTCTCCGAGTCTGCCCAAGAAGGCATTACGGCGACGACGATGAGGTTGAGCTGCGGCAGCGGCGACTTAGAGTGGAGCGAGGTAGAGTGAGCGAGTGGGCGAGTGGAGAGGATGGGAACCGCACTATTTCCCTTTAGGGAACGGGCCGACCGGCTCTGTCCCTACGGCCGTTAACGACGCGACGCCCCCCGCTGTCGGACAGAACATGATCTGCCACATCAAAACGGTATCATTTTTGTGTTTAGTGTTTTTTGCCACTGTCAATTCTTCGCTGTGGTGCAAACTATCACGTTTTGTAAAGTGGTGGTTTTCCGAGAGCTATGACGCTAATGTGGTGGTTTTGTGCATTTTACTCTAGGCTGAAACCCAAGTTTACCAAGGGCCAGCGATGGGGTTTTGGGGCAGGCGCGTGATTGGGTGATGTTGGAGTCGAGTGAGAGGGATAGGTGAGCTCGAGGCTTGCCCGAGAGCTAGTTTCGACCGTACTGGTCAAAACAGCACTCTAAAGCACTCTGAAGCTACGACCAAGAGTGCACTGGAGCTTTGCAGGAGCCCAATAGTGCCATTAGTGCACAGTTTGGAGCTGACCTGGTAATTCCAGTGTGCCAGGGAGGGCAAGGGTATCTAAGGTGTTTGTCATGGTGCTGATGGTGCCGGGTATCCACTGGGGGTGCTAGAGGGCAATGCATATGCTAGGGAGTGAGAGAAGACAAGGAGATGCCCATGTCCAGAAAGGTGGAATCATCCATTTGGCCTTTGATTTGGTCAAATTGACTGTTGGAGCTTGCACTGGATAAAGCTCATTGCAAGAGTGAGCTCTCGTAAAAATTTGGAGGCATTTAGAAAAACTTTGTTTCACAAAATTTTCAAAACAAGTTTCCGCATGAAGTGGAAAAGTGGATGATTTCCATATCAAATGGATGATCTGGTTGCTCAAACTTGGCAGGAGTGGTATTTGATAACATTTAGAGCTCTTGGATTTTTTTGGGAATTTTAGAGAAAATTCCCCATGTAAAAGTTTGAAACCCTAAAAATGGGCAGAATTGAAAATTGTAGATCTAAGAATATTTTTGAACATGACCATGGGTTGAAATTCATATATGGAGAATATATGTCTCCCGAGTCTCTCTAAATTTTCTCAAATATTTTTGAAAGATAAATTTTCCCTATTAAATTACACTTTTGGCCTTAAGAAAAAGCCTTTAAATAACATACTTTTATACTTTTTTAAATAATAATTTTGTGGTTTTGGGATGTCCTATAACTAATAGGTTCGATTTATACTTTTGCAAAGTTTTCATTCCAGCTAAATTAGTGACTTGTAGTTCAAGCCATCATTCAAGGGTTTTTGAAAACCTAATTTTGGAAAATAGCTTTTGGCCAAAATATTTTGTAAATAATTATTTTTATAACCTATTCCCATGTCATGATCATTGGTAGAAATTTTGGTATGAAGAACTAAAGTAGATTGGTCAGTGGATTTCCCCTAAGGTCTTAGAGCACTTTATGCAAGCAAAAGATCCAACTCAAATTCAAGCAAGAGAAAAGAAAATTTTCAAATAAGGAGAAAAATTCCAACTTAGACACAAACAAGGATCCAAACAACTCTATTAGCTCTAAATTATCCAGAGGCAAAATTCAAGGTGTTACAGACCTACCCCCTTAAAAGAATCTCATCCCGAGATTCCAAGGCTAGGATCTCGAGAGAGATAAGGAGGTTAAAATCTGAGGTAGTCTTCGCGTTTCCTGGTGGCTTCATCTCTGGTGAGATTGATTCACCCTTCTTAAAGCACTCATCGGCTAGTCTTCTTGTCCAACTATCAGTTTCATGGAGATTAGAAATCTTGTGTCTCATGGTAGGTGGGGTCCAGCGGGGTTTGGTAGGTCGACAGTCAGTGTCCCAGTGAAGGTCTGATTGGCTGGGGCTCTGAATCACCTATGAAGCAGAGACTCGTAGAAGACGTTGGGCACACTGGTACGTCTCCGACGTATCTATAATTTTTTATTGTTTCATGCTATGATATTATCAATCTTGTATGCTTTATATGCAATTTTATATCATTTTTGGGAACTAACCAATTAACCCAGTGCCTAGTGCCAGTTGTAGTTTTCTGCATGTTTTTTGGTTTTATAGAAAATCCCTACCAAATGGAGTTCAAACACGACGAAACTTTTTGATGATTTTTTCTAGACTAGGAGGGACCCTAGAAGCTTCGGGGGAGGACCAGAAGCCAGACGAGGAGACTACAAGACAACAGAGCGCACCCGAGGGGAGGCGCACC
The DNA here is from genome assembly GCA_011799875.1 of Thinopyrum elongatum. Taxonomy (NCBI): domain Eukaryota; kingdom Viridiplantae; phylum Streptophyta; class Magnoliopsida; order Poales; family Poaceae; genus Thinopyrum; species Thinopyrum elongatum. Next base: position 22,269,152 of record CM022300.1, on the reverse strand, counting down.
TTGATGTCTTGTGGGACCCTCGTGGCTCCATCTGACCTAATTCTAGCGATATAAATTCCCAAATATTGCAAAATCCCCAGAGCGAGCCCCGAAATAATTTTTCCGCCGCCACAAGTCTCTGTTCTTCCATGAACCCAACTGGAGGCCTTCATCGGTACTTTTTCGGAGGGGGAATCGATCACGGAGGGCTTCTACATCAACCTTGCTGCACCTTCGATGATGTGTGAGTAGTTCCCCACAGGACCTATGGGTCCATAGCAGTAGCTAGATGGCTCTCTCTCTCTCTCTCTGATCTTTAATACAATGTTCTCTTCAGAGATCGATTCAATGTAATCTTTTGCGGTGCATTTGTTGGTATCCGATGAATTGTGGTTTTATGGTCAGATCGTTCATTGAAAGTAATTGAGTTATTTCTGAACTAAATTATGTGTGATTGTTATAGCTTTGTATTTCTCTCTGATCTATCTATTTGGTTTGGCCAACTAGATTGATTTATCTTCAGCGAGAGATGTGCTTTGTGGTAGGTTCAATCTTGCGGTGTCCCCACCCTGTGACAGGAGGGGTAGCGAGGCACGTATTGTATTGTATTGTATTGTTGCTACTAAGGATAAAAGAACGGGGTTTGATCATATTGATTGGTGTTATTCTGTCTACATTATGTCATCTTGCTCCAAGCATTACTCTGTTTTTCATGAACTTAATACCTTAAGATGCATGCTGGATAGCGATCGAGGGGTGGAGTAATAGTAGTAGATGCAGAATTGTTTTGGTCTATTTGTCACGGACATAATGCCTATGTACTAATCATGCCATGAATAACATCATAACTATGCACTTTTCTATCAATTGCCCAATAGTAATTTGTGTACACACCGTTTGCTATGTTCTTGAGAGTCGCCTCTAGTGAAAGCTATGGCTCCTGGGTGATTTAAATCATATTACTAAAACCTTAAAAATCTTGCTGCAATTTATTTACTTTTATTTTCTTTTGCAATGTATATATCTCCTACTATCAGATTTATTGCTTGTAATTAACGAGTACAAGGGGATTGACAATCCTCTTACTCGCGTTGGGTGCAAGTATTTTCTCTTGTGTGTGTAGGTACTACTAAAGGTCATTTGCGTTGATCTCCTATTAGTTCGATAAACCTTGGTTCTTTATTGAGGGAAATATTTTTTGCTACTATACTACTTCACCCTTCCTCTTCATGGAAATCCCAACGCCTATCAGAAGTAGCAGAAGAATTTCTAGCGCCGTTGCTGGGTACACTTCACTACAAAAAAAACGTCTGTGATGATACGTGTTTGTCACAGTAGGTCACCTTTTCTGTCATGCATGTACATCCGTGATGATTTTATGACAGAATCAAGATAGTCATACCTATGCCATCGTAGTTCCATGAAAATACTCAAACTATCATCACGGAAGTGTTCACTTCCATGACGATAAATGGCGCGTCATGGAATTGTTTTCGTCAAGGGTAACCGACACGCGGCAGTGATACGTCCATTTTGCATCATGTTTTCTGTTGGGAAACGTTGCATGGAAAACAAAAAAAATTCTACGCACATGCAATGATCTATCTATGGAGATGCATAGCAATGAGGGGGATAGTGTGTCTACGTACCCTCGTAGACCGTAAGCAGAAACGTTTCACAACGCGGTTGATGTAGTCGAACTTTCTTCGCTATCCAACCGATCTAGTACCGAACGTACGACACCTCCGCATTCAGCACACGTTCATCTCGGTGACGTCCTTTGCCTTCTTGATCCAGCAAGACGGCGAGATAGTAGATGAGTTCCGTGAGCAACACGGCGTGGTGACGGTGATGGTGAAGTGATCTCCGCAGGGCTTCGCCCAAGCAGTACGAAAATATGACCGGGGGTGTAAACGGTGGAGGGGGGCGCCGCACACGGCTAACAAGTGATCTGTTGTGTGCTAGGTGCCTCCCACATATATATAGGTGGGAGGGAGGGAGGAGTAGCCAAGGGGGGCGCCCAAGTAGGAGGAATCCTACTTGGGGTCTCTCCCAAGGTGGCGCCCCCCTGCCATGTATTGGAGCGGGGGAAAGGCAGGGGAGGGTGGCGCCCCCCTTTTCCTTTCTCCCATGAGAGGGAAAGGCAGGAGGGGCTAGCCCTCCCCCTTTCCTTCCCTACAGATGTTTGGCTAGGGAAAGGGGCGCACCAGCCCCCTGTGGGCTGGTCTGTCCCTCCCTTGGCCCATTAAGCCCATATACATGCCGGGGGTGCCCGGAACCCCTTCCGGTGACCCGATTTCTTCCCGGTACATCCCGAAACACTTCCGGTGTCCAAATACCATCGTCCTATATATCAATCTTTACCTCTTGACCATTTCGAGACTCCTCGTCATGTCCGTGATCTCATCCGGGACTCCGAACAACATTCGGTCACCAAATCATATAACTCATATAACACTATGTCGTCAACGAACGTTAAGCGTGCGGACCCTACGGGTTCGAGAACTATGTAGACATGACCGAGACACCTCTCCGTTCAATAACCAATAGTGGAACCTGGATGCCCATATTGGCTCCTACATATTCTACGAAGATCTTTATCGGTCGAACTGTTATGACAACATACGTAATTCCCTTTGTCCATCGGTATGTTACTTGCCCGAGATTCGATCGTCGGTATCTCTATACCTAGTTCAATCTCATTACCGTCAAGTCTCTTTACTCGTTCGGTAATACATCACCTCATGACTAACTCCTTAGTCATTTGCTTGCAAGCTTATGATGTGTATTACCGAGAGGGCCGAGAGATACCTCTCCGAAACTCAGAGTGACAAATCCTAATCTTGATCTATGCCAACTCAACAACACCTACGGAGATACCTGTAGAGCATCTTTATGATCACCCAGTTACGTTGTGATGTTTGATAGCACACAAGGTATTCCTCAGGTATCTGGGAGTTGCATAATCTCATAGTAGAAGGAATATGTATTTGACATGAAGAAAGCAATAGCAATAAACTGAACGATCATTATGCTAAGCTAACGGATGGGTCTTGTCTATCACATCATTCTCCTAATGATGTGATCCCATTATCAAATGACAATGCATGTCTATGGTTAGGAAACCTTAACTATCTTTGATCAACGAGCTAGTCTAGTAGAGGCTTACTAGGGACACGGTATTTGTTTATGTATTCACACATGTATTTTTGTTTCCGATCAATACAATTCTAGCATGAATAATAAACCTTTATCATGAATAAGGAAATATAAAATAACAACTTATTATTGCCTCTAGGGCATATTTCCTTCAGTCTCCCACTTGCACTAGAGTCAATAATCTAGTTCACATCGCCATGTGATTAATACCCAAAGAGTTTACTAGAGTCAATAATCTAGTTCACATCACCATGTGATTAACACCCATAGTTCACATCGCCATGTGATCAACACCCAAAGAGTTTACTAGAGTCAATAATCGAGTTCACATCACCATGTGATTAACACCCAAAGAGTACTAAGGTGTGATCATGTTTTGCTTGTGAGAGAAGTTTAGTCAACGGGTCTGTCACATTCAGATCCGTATGTATTTTGCAAATTTCTATGTCTACAATGCTCTGCATGGAGTTACTCTAGCTAATTGCTCCCACTTTCAATACGTATCTAGATTGAGACTCAGAGTCATCCGGATCGGTGTCAAAACTTGCATCTACGTAACCCTTTACGACGAACTCTTTATCACCTCCATAACCGAGAAATATTTCCTTAGTCCTCTTAGGTAACTAAGGATAATTTTGACCGCTGTCTAGTGATCTACTCCTGGATCACTATTGTACCCCTTTGCCAAACTCATGGCAAGGTACACAATAGGTCTAGTACACAACATGGCATACTTAATAGAACCTATGGCTGAGGCATAGGGAATGACTTTCATTCTCTCTCTATCTTCTGCCGTGGTCGGGATTTGAGTCTTACTCAACTTCACACCTTGCAACATAGACAAGAACCCTTTTTTTGAATGATCTATTTTGAACTTCTTCAAAATTTTGCCAAGGTATATACTTTGTGAAAGTCCTATTAAGCGTCTCGATCTATCCCTATAGATCTTGATGCCCAATATGTAAGTAGCTTCACTGAGGTCTTTTATTGAAAAATTCTTATTCAAGTATCCTTTTATGCAATCCAGAAATTCTATGTCATTTCCAATCAACAATATGTCATCCACATATAATATCAGAAATGCTACAGAGCTCCCACTCACTTTCTTGTAAATACAGGCTTCACCGTAAGTCTGTATAAAACCAAATGCTTTGATCACCTCAGCAAAGCGTATATTCCAACTCTGAGATGCTTGCACCAGTCCATAGATGGATTGCTGGTAGCTTGCACACTTTGTTAGCACATTTAGGATAGACAAAACCTTCTGGTTGCATCATATACAACTCTTCTTTAAGAAATCCATTGAGGAATGCAGTTTTGACGTCCATTTGCCAGATTTCATAATCATAAAATGCAGCAATTGCTAACATGATTCGGACAGACTTAAGCATCGCTATGGGTGAGAAAGTCTCATTGTAGTCAACTCCTTGAAATTGTCAAAAATCTTTTGCGACAAGTCGAGCTTTGTAGATAGTAACATTACCATCAGCGTCAGTCTTCTTCTTGAAGATCCATTTATTCTCTATGGCTTGCCGATCATCGGGCAAATCCTCCAAAGTCCACACTTTGTTCTCATACATGGATCCTATCTCAGATTTCATGGCCTCAAGCCATCTGCCGGAATCTGGGCACATCATAGCTTCTTCATAGTTCGTAGGTTCGCCTTGGTCTAGTCACATGACTTCCAGAACAAGATTACCGTACCACTCTGGTGCGGATCGTGCTCTGGTCGACCTACGAAGTTCTGTAGTAACTTGATCTGAAGTTTCATGATCATTATCATTTGCTTCCTCTTTGATTGGTGTAGGCATCACGGGAACGGTTTTATGTGATATGCTACTCTCCAATTCGACAGAAGGTACAATTACTTCATCAAGTTCTACTTTCCTCCCACTCACTTCTTTCGAGAGAAACTCCTTCTCTAGAAAGGACCCAAACTTAGCAACAAAGACCTTGCCTTCGAATCTGTGGTAGAAGGTGTACCCAATATTTTCTTTAGGGTATCCTATGAAGACGCACTTCTCCGATTTGGGTTCGAGCTTATCTAGCTGAAGCCTTTTGACATAAGCATCGCATCCTCAAACTTTAAGAAATGACAGCTTAGGTTTCTTGCCAAACCATAGTTCATACGGTGTCGTCTCAACGGATTTAGACGGTGCCCTATTTAACGTGAATGCGGCTGTCTCTAGTGCATAACCCCCAAAATGATAGTGGTAAATCAATAAGAGACATCATAGAACGCACCCATATCTAATAAAGTATGGTTACGATATTCGGACACACCATTACGCTGTGGTGTTCCAGGTGGCGTGAGTTGTGAAACAATTCCACATTGTTTTAAATGAAGGCCAAAACTCGTAACTCAAATATTCGCCTCCGTGATCAGATCGTAGAAACTTTATTTTCTTGTTATGATGATTCTCCACTTCACTCTGAAATTCTTTGAACTTTTCAAATGTTTCAGACTTGTGTTTCATCAAGTAGATATACCCATACCTACTCAAATCAACTGTGAAAGTCAGAAAATAATGATACCCGCCGCGTGCTTCAACACTCATCAGACCGCATACATCGATATGTATTATATCCAATAAGTCATCAGCTCGCTCCATTGTTCCGGAGAACGGAGTTTTAGTCATCTTGCCCATGAGGCATGGTTCACAAGTATCAAATGATTCATAATCAAGTGATTCCAAAAGACCATCTGCATGGAGTTTCTTCATGCGCTTTACACCAATATGACCTAAGCGGCAATGCCACAAGTATGTTGCACTATCATTATCAACTTTGCATCTTTTGGCATCAATATTATGAATATGTGTATCATTACGATCGAGATTCCATAAACCATTTATATTGAGTGTATGACCATAGAAGGTTTTATTCATGTAAACAGAACAAAAATTATTTTTTGACTTAAATGAATAATCGTATTGCAATAAACATGATCCAATCATATTCATGCTCAACGCAAACACCAAATAACATTTATTTAGGTTCTACACTAATCCCGAAGGTAAAGGGAGTGTGCGATGGTGATCTTATCAACCTTGGAATCACTTCCAACACACATCGTCACCTCGCCCTTAGCTAGTCTCTGTTCATTTTGCAACTCCTGTTTCGAGTTACTAATCTTAGCAACTGAACCGGTATCAAATACCCAGGGGCTACTATGAACACTAGTAAAGTACAAATCAATAACATGTATATCAAATATACCTTTGTTCACTTTGCCATTCTTCTTATCCGCCAAGTATTTGGGGCAGTTCCGCTTCTAGTGACCATTCCCTTCGTAGTAGAAGCACTCAGTTTCAGGCTTAGGTCCATCTTTGGGCTTTTTCATGGGAGTGGCAACTTGCTTGCCATTCTTCTTGAAGTTCCCCTTTCTTTCCCTTGCCCTTTTTCTTGAAACTAGTGGTCTTGTTAACCATCAATAATTGATGCGCTTTCTTGATTTCTACCTTCGCCGATTTCAGCATCGTGAAGAGCTCGGGAATCGTTTTCGTCATCCCTTGCATATTATAGTTCATCATGAAGTTCTAGTAACTTGGTGATAGTGACTAGAGAACTCTGTCAATCACTATCTTATCTGGAAGATTAACTCCCACTTGATTCAAGCGATTGTAGTACCCAGACATTCTGAGCACATGCTCGCTGGCTGAGCTATTCTCCTTTATCTTGTAGGCAAAGTATTTGTCAGATGTCTCATACCTCTCAACACGGGCATGAGTCTGAAATACCAATTTCAGCTCTTGGAACATCTCATATGCTCCGTGGCGTTCAAAATGTTTTTGAAGTCCCGGTTCTAAGCCGTAAAGCATGGCGCACTAAACTATTAAGTAGTCATCATATCGAGCTTGCCAAACGTTCATAACATCTGCATCTGCTCCTGCAATAGGTCTGTCACCTAGCGGTGCATCAAGGACATAATTCTTCTGTGCAACAATGAGGATAATCCTCAGATCATGGACCCAGTCCGCATCATTGCTACTATAATCTTTCAACTTAGTTTTCTCTAGGAACATATCAAAAATAGGGGAACTACATCATGAGCTATTGATCTACAACATAGATTTGCAAATACTATCAGGACTAAGTTCATGATAAATTAAGTTCAATTAATCAAATTACTAATGAACTCCCACTTAAATAAACATCCCTCAAGTTATCTAAGTGATACGTGATCCAAATCAACTAACCCATGTCCGATCATCACGTGAGATGGGGTAGTCATCAATGGTGAACATCTCTATGTTGATCATATCTACTATATGACTCACGTTCGACCTTTCGGTCTCCAGTGTTCCGAGACCATGTCTGTACATGCTAGGCTCGTCAAGTTTAACCCAAGTATTCTGCATGTGCAAAACTGTCTTACACCCGTTGTATGTGAACGTAGAGTCTATCACACCCGATCATCACGTGGTGTCTCGAAATGACGAACTTTCGCAATGGTGCATACTCGGGGAGAACACTTTTACCTTGAAATTTAGTGAAGGGATCATCTTATAATGCTACCGTCGTACTAAGAAAAATAAGATGCATAAAAGATAAACATCACATGCAATCAAAAATATGTGACATGATATGGCCATCATCTTGTGCTTTTGATCTCCATCTCCAAAGCATCGTCATGATCTCCATCATCACCGGCTCGACCCCTTGATCTCCATCATTGCGTCGTGGTTGTCTCGCCAACTATTGCTTCTACAACTATTGCTAACGCATAGCGATAAAGTAAAGCAATTACATGGCGTTTGCATTTCATACAATAAAGAGACAACCATAAGGCTCCTACCGGTTCCCTGATATCTTACAAAACATGATCATCTCATACAATAACGTGTATCACATCATGTCTTGACCATATCACATCACAACATACCCTGCAAAAACAAGTTAGACGTCCTCTACTTTGTTTTTGCAAGTTTTAAGTGGCTACTACAGGTTTCTAGCAAGAACCATTCTTACCTATGGCAAAAACCACAACGGTGATTCATCAAGTTTTCTGTTTTAACCTTCTTCAAGGACCGGACGCAGTCAAATTCGATTCAACTAAAGTAGGAGAAACAGACACCCGCCAGCCACCTTTATGCAAAACTAGTGGCATGTCTGTCGGTGGAACCGGTCTCATGTGCCTGGACATGTAAGGTTGGTCCGGGCCGCTTCGTCCCACAATACCGCCGAATCAAAATAAGACATTGGTGGTAAGCAGTATTACTATCACCACCCACAACTCTTTGTGTTCTACTCATGCATATCATCTACGCATAGACCTGGCTCATGATGCCACTGTTGGGAAACGTTGCATTGAAAACAAAAAAAATTCTACGCACATGCAATGATCTATCTATGGAGATGCATAGCAATGAGGGGGAGAGTGTGTCTACGTACCCTCGTAGATCGTAAGCGGAAGCGTTTCACAACGCGGTTGATGTAGTCAAACTTTCTTCATGATCCAATCGATCTAGTACCGAACATACGGCACCTCCACATTCAGCACACGTTCAGCTCGGTGACGTCCTCCGCCTTCTTGATCCAGCAAGACAGCGAGGTAGTAGATGAGTTCTGTCAGCAAGACGGCATGGTGACAGTGATGGTGAAGTGATCTCCGCAGGGCTTCGCCTAAGCACTACGAAAATATGACCGGGGGTGTAAACGGTGGAGGGGGGTGCCGCACACGACTAACAATTGATCTGTTGTGTGCTAGGCGCCCCCCTCCCACATATATATAGGTGGGAGGGAGGGAGGAGCAGCCAAGGGGGGCGCCCAAGTAGGAGGAATCCTACTTGGGGTCTCTCCCAAGGTGGCGCCCCCCTGCCATGTATAGGAGAGGGGAAAAGGCAGGGGAGGGTGGCGCCCCCTCTTTTCCTTTCTCCCATGAGAGGGAAAGGCAAGAGGGGCTAGCCCTCCCCCTTTCCTTCCCTAGGGCTGTTTGGCTAGTGAAAGGGGCGCACCAGCCCCTTGTGGGCTGGTCTGTCCCTCCCTTGGCCCATTAAGCCCATATACATGCCGGGGGTGCCCGGAACCCCTTCCGGTGACCCAATTTCTTCCCGGTACGTCCCGAAACACTTCTGGTGTCCAAATACCATTGTCCTATATATCAATCTTTACCTCTCGACCATTTCGAGAGTCCTCGTCATGTCCGTGATCTCATCCGGGACTCCGAACAACATTCAGTCACCAAATCATATAACTCATATAACACTATATCGTCAACGAACATCAAGCGTGCGGACCCTACGGGTTCAAGAACTATGTAGACATGAACGAGACACCTCTCCGGTTAATAACCAATAGCGGACCTGGATGCCCATATTGGCTCCTACATATTCTACGAAGATCTTTATCGGTCGAACCGTTATGACCACATACGTAATTCCCTTTGTCCATCGGTATGTTACTTGCCCGAGATTCGATCGTCGGTATCTCTATACCTAGTTCAATCTCGTTATCGGCAAGTCTCTTTACTCATTCTGTAATACATCACCTTGTGACTAACTCCTTAGTCATTTGCTTGCAAGCTTATGATGTGTATTGCCGAGAGGGCCCAGAGATACCTCTCCGAAACTCGGAGTGACAAATCCTAATCTTGATCTATGCCAACTCAACAAACACCTTCGGAGATACCTCTAGAGCATCTTTATGATCACCCAATTACGTTGTGACATTTGATAGCACACAAGGTATTCCTCCGGTATCCGGGAGTTGCATAATCTCATAGTCGAAGGAATATGTATTTGACATGAAAAGCAATAGCAATAAACTGAACGATCATTATGCTAAGCTAACGGATGGGTCTTGTCCATCACATCATTCTCCTAATGATGTGATCCCATTATCAAATGAAAACGCATGTCTATGGTTAGGAAACCTTAACCATCTTTGATCAACGAGCTAGTCTAGTAGAGGCTTACTAGGGACACGGTATTTGTTTATGTATTCACACATGTATTCAAGTTTTCGATCAATACAATTCTAGTATGAATAATAAACCTTTATCATGAATAAGGAAATATAAAATAACAACTTTATTATTGCCTCTAGGGCATATTTCCTTCATTTTCCTACTGTTATTTTTTATGTTTTGGGTCATTATTTCACTTTATGATGCAATTCTAATGCCTTTTCTCTCTTAATTTGCAAGTTTCACATGAAGAGGGAGATTGCCGACAGTTGGAATTCTAGACCTGAAAAAGCTATAACGGATATTGGTATTATCCACAGATCTAAATGACCTAAAAATTTACGGAGAATTATTTTGGAATTAATAAAAAATACTAGAATAAGAATCATCGGGAGGGGACGCACAAGTGATGCACAAGATCAGGTGGCACCCCCTAGGGCATGCCACCCAAGCTTGTTGGCCCACCAGCAGGCCTCAGTGGCCCTCCTTCTCCTATATGATGCCATTTTCCCTAGAAAAAAATTGAGAGAAGACTTTCGGGATGAAGTGCCGCCATCTCGAGGCGGAACCTGGGCAGGAGCACTTTTGCTCTCCGGCGGAGCAATTCCATCAGGGATACTTCCCTCCAGGAGGGGGAAATCAAAGTCATCGACATCACCAACGATCCTCTCATCATGGGAGGACCAATCTTCATCAACATCTTCACCAGCACCATCTCATCTCAAAACCCTAGTTCATCCCTTGTATTCAATGTTTGTTCCAAAACCTCCGATTGGTACCTATGGGTTGCTAGTAGAGTTGATTACATCTTGTAGTTGATGCTAGTTGGTTTATTTGGTGGAAGATTATATATTCAAATCCTTAAGCATATTCAATACACCTCTGATCTTTAACATGAATATGATTTGTGAGTAGTTACTTTTGTTCTTGAGGACATGGGAGAAGTCTTGTTATAAGTAATCATGTGAAGTTGGTATTCATTCGATATTTTGATCATATGCATGTTGTTCTTCCTTTAGTGGTGTCATGTGAACATCGACTACATGACACTTACCATATTTGGGCCTAAGGGAAGGCATTGGGGAGTAACAAGTGGATGATGAGTTGCGAGAGTGACAAAAGCTTAAACCCTAGTTTATGCGTTATTTTGTAAGGGGCTGATTTGGATCCATATGTTTCATGCTATGGTTAGATTTATCTTAATTCTTCTTTCCTAGTTGCGGATGCTTGCGAGAGGTAAGGATGGCAATTTTACCCATGGACATGGATACCCATGGATATCCGACGCGAATGGATAGGGTTTGGATATGCTTTTGTGCCCATGGGCGGTGCCCAAACCCGACCCGATGGCTCGCGGTTAGGGCATGGATATAATCTTGTACCCGTGGGTATATCCAAACCCGACCCAATAGTATGTATTAATGGGAAAAAAAATATGCTATCCCTACCCCACAGTCACATGTCCCAGTACAATTTTACACTTTGTTATGTAAAACATGCAAAAGAAATTGCACAATCCCCACTGTAACTTTTATTAGTTAACATCCAATCTCCGCTAACATACTCTAGCCGTCCATCGCCCCTTCCCTTAATTTTTATCTCGTCGTTAAATGACTCGTCGTTCTCATCTTTTAGAAAAATATTAAATGATATTAGGTATTTAGTGGACGTTGATTTACCATAAGTTGATGTTTACAATAAGTGAAGCCTAGCTTGCCACGAGGTGAAGAATGGAAGAGCTTATGTTAATATTGTGTTATGTCTTATTTATATGTCTTGAGAGGACCCAATAGATATCCAGTGGGTATCGATATCCATCGGGTTTGGACATGGACACAATTTTTCACCCGTGGATATTTTCATGGGCAGGCAAAGACTATCTTCATGGATATGGATATGGATTTGATATTGTTCAACCCGATCCAAACCCGACCCATTGCCATCCTTAGAGAGAGGGGGTAATCGTAAGAGGGTTGCCTGTTCAAGTAAGAACAACACCCTAGCACCGGTCCACCCACATATTAAATTATCAAAGTAGCGAGCGTGAATCAACTAAACATGATGAATGTGACTAGATGAGAATTCCCACGTGTCCTCGAGAACACTTTGCTTACTATAGGAGAACTTTTCGGTCAATCCAATGGAGTGCTACATCCTACATGGTTAGCCAATCCAGTGGTAGTTCATAAGGCAAATGGAAAATGGAGACTTTGCATTGATTTCACTAATATCAACAAAGCATGTCCAAAAGACCCTTTTCCTTTGCCGTGAATTGGCTAGATTGTCGACTCCACTGCCGGCTACAACCTCCTCTCTTTTCTTGATGCCTACTCTGGTTACCATCAGATCTTTATGGGCAAGGAAGATGAGGAGAAAACCGCATTCATAACTCCACGATAACCCACAAGTATAGGGGATTGAAACAGTTTTCGAGGGCAGTATTTCACCCAAAATTATTGATTCAACACAAGGGGAGCCAAAGAATATTTGTAAGTATTAGCTGTTGAGTTGTCAATTCAACCACACCTGGAGAACTAAATATTTGTAGCAAAATTAGCATAATAGTAACGGTAACAGTAACAGAAGCAGTTTATAGTGATTGTAATAGCAGCAGCAACAAAAGTAACTTAGCAAAAACCAATATGAGAGAATTGTAGGCATTGGATCAGTGATAGATATTTGTGTTGGATGACATTCATCATGTAACATTCACAACCTAGAGCGATACAATAGCTCCAATTCATCAATGTAATGTAGGCATGTATTCCGTATATAGTCATACGTGCTTATAATAAGAACTTGCATGACATCTTTTGTCCTACCCTCCAGTGGCAGCGGGGTCCATAAGGATATCTAAGGGATATTAAGGCCTCCTTTTAATAGAGAACCGGAACAAAGCATTAACACTTAGTGGATACATGAACTCCTCAAACTATGGTAATCACCGGAAAGAATCCCAATTATTGTCACCTTGGGGTATGTGGATCATAACATGTAATAGGTGCATACAACTTGTAAGATAGGATCAATAACTCAAATATATTCGTGAAAACATAAAGGGTTCAGATCTGAAATCATGGCACTTGGGCCCTAGTGACAAGCATTAAGCATAGCAAAGTCATAGCAACATCAATCTCAGAACATAGTGGATACTAGGGATCAAGCCCTAATAAAATTGACTTGATTACATGACAAATCTCATCCAACCCATCATCGTCCAGCAAGCATATGAAGGAATTACTCACTCCCGGTGGTGAGCATCATGGAATTGTTGATGGAGGATGGTTGATGATGATGACGGCGTCTAATCCCCCTCTCCGGAGCCCCGAACAGACTCTAGACCAGCCCTCCCGATGAAGAACAGGAGGTGGCGGTGGCTCGATATCGTAAAACATGATGATTCCTTCTCTTCGATTTTTTTCTCCCTAAATAGGTACTTATGGAGTTAGAGTTAGGGTTGCCAGAGCTGCCAGGGGCCACGAGCCTGGTAGGCACGCCCTCTGGGCTTATGGCGCCTGGGTGGCCCCCCTCTGGTAATTCTCTTTGCGAGTATTTTTTATATATTCTGAAAATAATCTCTGTAAATTTTCAGCCCAATCCGAGAACTTTTATTTCTACACAAAAATAACACCATGGCAATTCTGCTGAAAACATCGTCAGTCCAGGTTAGTTACATTCAAATCATGCAAAGTAGAGTCCAAAATAAGAGCAAAAGTGTTTGGAAAAGTAGATACGTTTGGGACGTATTAGTGGCACTTACTGTTTCATAGGTATGCCTTTCAGATTAAAGAGTGACGGAGCAACATTTGCAAGAGATGTGCAAATTGGTTTTGGTCCCCAGTTACACAGAAATGTGGAAGCCCATATGGATGATATAGTGGTCAAAACCAAGCACAAATCAACACTTATGCAAGATCTATAAGAAACATTTGCAAATTTGCGCAAGATCAACTTGAAGCTCCACCCCGAGAACTGTGTTTTCGGCGTTCCATCCGGCAAGCTTCTCGGTTTCTTTGTATCTCAGCATGGAATTGAAGCAAATCCCGACAAGATCAAAGCAATTGAGAAGATAGAAGAACCAAAGTGCGTCAAGGACGTATGATGTCTTGCCGGTTGTGTTGCCGCATTGAGTAGGTTTATTTCCAAGTCAGCTGAGCGCGCCTTGCCATTTTTCAAAATCTTGAAAAAGGCAGGTCCTATGAAATGGACCCTGGAAGCGGAGGCCGCACTCCAAGACTTGAAGAAATACATCTCCTCTCCACCAGTACTAGTTGCGCCTAGGCCACAAGAGTCGTTGCTGTTATACTTAGCTGCAACTAATCAAGTGGTAAGTGCTGCACTAGTTGCTGAGAGAGAAACAGATGATGAGCAGGTAGCAACCACGGAGCCACAAGTTGACAAGTTGAAATCTTCTCAAGCAGAGTCAGGTGCCGAGTCAAAAATCAGTGCAAGCAAATGAGCAAGAGCAGCAAGTTTTGCCGAAGAAGAAGGTGGTGCAACGCCTAGTTTATTTTGTCAGCTCTCTATAAAGGGGGCTTGGTCAAGATATTCTGGGATGCAGAAGTTGCTTCACCGTCGTCACTCGCTTTCCACTTCAGCGCATCTTGAGGAATCCAGAAGTCACTGGCAGGATAGTGGAGTGGGCATTGGAATTGTCAATCTTTGATTTGTAGTTTGAGAGCACTTCAACAATCCAGAGCAGGGCCTTAGTAGAGTTCATTGGAGAATGGACGCCAACGCCACACGAAGAAATACCAAAGACCTCTCTTCCCGGCAAGGAAACTACAGATGATTGGATTATGTACTTTGATGGTGCTTTTACGCTCCAGCACATCAGTGTCGACGAGCTGTTTGTCACACCCATCGGAGAGCACCTCAAGTACATAGTTCAAATGCATTTTCCCAGGGAGAAGGCCACCAACAACACTGCTGAGTACGAGGGATTGCTTGATGGTCTTCAAATAGCAATCGATCTTGGTATCAGGAAATTGATCATCAGAGGCGACTTGCAGCTTGTTGTAAAGCAAGTCAACAAAGATTAACGAAGCCCGTTGATGGAAGCATATGTTGATGAGGTGAGGAAGTTGGAAGAGCACTTTGATGGTTTGTAGATGGAGCACATCCCCCGTGCTTAAAATGACGTTGCTGATAACCTGTCAAAGGTTGCCGCCAAAAGACTTCCCGTGGAACCAGGAACTTTTGTGCTACAACTAACTCAACCATCAGTTACACCATTAGCAAGGCCAACAAAGAAGAGAAAGTTGAGTAATGGCGGTTACTTTTCGGTGGAGCTACCAGCAGGCGCCAAGAAAGTTGACACCACCGACAAGACACCTCTTGCCGGTGAGTAGAAGTCTCCGAAAAGGCAAGCCCTAGCCATCAAGGTATGCGCTTTGGGAGAGGAAGAACAACCATTGCTCCTTGTCATCGAGCCACGGGCTCCGGCATGGGCACAACAGATTGTCCATTAGCTTCAAATAGTTCAACTTCCCCACGATCAGGATGAAGCTAAAAAAGTAGCACGACAGTCAAGTATGTACCAGTTTGTTGACAACATTCTACACAGAAGGAGGCCAAATAGTGTGAAATTGAAGTGTATTTCTCGGGAAGATGGACAAATGCTGCTGGTAGAGATACATGGAGGCATGTGTGGTTCCCACATTGGGTCACGTGCCCTTGTCAGAAAAGGTTTCCGGCAAGGCTTCTACTGGCCGACAACCCTCCAAGATGCAACTGCACAAGTAACTTCATGTGAAGCTTGTCAGTTCCATGCCAAGAATATTCACCAACCAGCTAAAGCTCTCCAAACCATTCCACTCTCCTGGACCTTCGCGGTCTAGGGGCTGGTCATCCTTGGCCCTTTTCCTCGTGCAACCGGGGGCTTTGATTTCTTGTATGTAGCAATCTACAAGTTCACAAAGTGGCCTGAGGTAGAGCCGGTAAGGAAGGTGACTGCACAGTCAGCCGTCAAGTTCTTCAAAGGAATAGTTGCTTATTTTGGTGTTCCTAACAGAATCATCACTGACAACGGCACACAGTTCATGAGCCGCACCTTCATGCAATATTGTCAAGAGCTTGGCAGCAAGATCTGCTTTGCATTTGTCACTCACCCAAGAAGCAATGGGCAAGCTGAAAGAGCAAATGCTGAAGTGTTGCGGGGACTCAAGACCAGGACGTTTGACAGGCTGCACAAGTGTGGAAGACGCTGGGTGGAAGAGTTGTCGGCAGTTCTTTGGTCACTCAGGACGACACCAAATCGAGCTACCGGCCAGACACCCTTCTCCCTTGTTTATGGTGTAGAGGTAGTGCTCCCCACAGAACTCAAATATGGATCTTCTCGAGTCCAAGCTTTTGATGAAGCAGATCAGGAAGAGATGAGGCATGATGATGCCATGCTCCTTGAGGAGGACCATTTCCGGGCTGTTGTACGTGTTGCATGTTACCAGCAAGCTTTGCGCCGCTATCATAGCCGCAAGGTTCATGCCAGGAAGCTTGATGAAGGTGACCTTGTTCTTTGTCGGATCCAGTCACGAAGGGATCAAACAAGTTGACACCAAAGTGGGAAGGCCCTTATTGGGTTGTTCAAGTCACTAGACCTAGCTTAGTCCTTCTAGAGACTGAAGATGGCACTCCAGTGCAAAAATCATGGAATATTGAGCATCTTCGCAAGTTCTACCCATGAGGCGCGGTTGCTGGGCCTCCCGGTAACCTCTTTTGTACAAGTTGGCTAGCAAGGCATGTAATCCTTCGTACAAAGCCGGGCGCAGAACCCGTGCGAAGTGAAATAAAGCTAAGTGTTTCGCAACTTTTTGTCGAAGTACATATTTATTATGTCTGGTGTATGAAATGTTGTGTTACATTTTTATCTTGTATAAAATGATTAACGAACCATCAAGGGTTCTAGCCTACTCATTTCTCTTCTTTTTTTTCTTAAAAGGCAGAAGGGTTCCTCCGTGTGCAAGTTTCCCGGGGCGGGGGCGTAGTGGTGTAGAAACCAATGGTGTTCAAGTTATCGTTAACTACAAGGAGTACAACAAAGAAAGCTAAGTTGCAAAAACTTTGAAACAAATTTCTTTTTTGTTATTGCTGTCTTTTCCTTGAAAGATTTTTGTCTTTGTATAAAAACCTGCACACGAAAGGAAACTCGTCGGGATTAGTTGCGCTCCTTGTTGTTGTTTTGAGTCCGCTCAATAACACAAGTGGCTGCACTAAGACCAAGAAGTAACGACGTTGCCGGGAAGAGGCACTTCCCGCAAGCTGCTAAGAGCCCTCTCTCTCAAGCGTTGTTGGCTAGTGTGTGCGCACCGACAAGTTTTTCCGGGAAGCGTAGGGTAAAAGTATATAGAAGGACAGAATTGCATAGGGAAGGGAGCATATATTCATTTGGCAAATAGTTATATCATACAAAGGTAGCAAGGCATGCATAATTAAAGATATGTTGTTTTCTTTACATGAGACATGCCTGCAGCTAATGTGCATGAAGGGGCTAGTTGATGAGCCGTCCTTGGATTCTTGAGCATCTTTTGGGGGCTTCCGCGGCAATGACAGCGGCAAGAAATAGAAAATGGACGAAAAGGATTAAAGTGCTTACTCCTCAACTTCGCAGTCACTGAGGCAAGAGAGATCCCAATGAGCTTGGTTCTCAGTATGAGAGGTTGGAGGAGGGGGAGAAGGTATTCTGGAGCGCTTCATCCCCGAAGAAGCTAGGGGCTGTGAAGTTCCCGCTTCTTCCACAGTTGGCGGAGTTGGCCGTCGGGAAGATGAACGCTGAGGCAGTTGCTGCTGAAAAGCTTGCCGCCGAAAAGACTATTGCCGGGCAGCTTGCTGCCGAGGAGCCCTGACGGTCACCTCTGTGCCGACAAGCTCGTCGCTTGCCGGCTCGGTGCGTGTCATTTTCTTCTTGGCTAGTTTATTCAAGGTCGTAGCCCTCGTCCGGGCAGGAGAAGCAGGGGGCTCTTCCTCCTCTTCTTCCTCCCCCTCATGCTCCTCGACATGTTCCTCTTTGCCTCCATGCTCTTCAGCATGTTCCTCTTCGTCCTCACGCTCTTCAGCGTGTTCTTCCTCCTCGGCATCGCTAACTACATCCCTCGAGTGTGCCACCCTTTTTGCCTCCTCTGCCCTCAAGGCAATGAACTGGAGTTCATCATTTTTTGTACACGCCAATCTTCGGAAGATATCCACCCTAGCGCTCCTAGGCTCGATGAACATGGCCCCGCTGATTAATTGTCATGGGGGTCCTCGGCCCGGCCCATATGGCCGGGAGATGACGTGGTATGCAGCCCTTAGTTCAACACACCATCAATAACCCCTGAACCGGTCTTCAAGTCGAGGACACTCCTCGAGTTGTTCCCCATCTTCGGTCATTGGCCTTGTAAGCTCGTTCAACAAGTCCTCCATCCGTTTTCCCGAAGTGGCTGAGTCTTAGCTGAGGTGTATAAAATAAATGTTTTGCGTACTATAAAAAATGTTTCGTACCTTAAAAAAAGGGAAATTTTAAATAAATGTTCCCGCATTTCAAAAAAATGACTGTGACACTTAAAAAATGTTTATACAATGTAAAACAATGTTCTTGTAGTTTAGAAAAACAAGACATTACCATAACAAAATGTTTCAACATGTACTTGGACAAATGTTGACCGTGTATTCAAAAAAGTGTTCAAAACATGTATTAAAAATGTATAGCATCAAAAAATGTACAATGTAAGAAAATTGCGTAGTATAAGAAAATGTTTCGTACCATTAAAAATAATGTACATGACATTTCAAAGGAATAATCTTGAGTTTCAAAAATGTTTGTGACATAAAAACATGTTTATACATTGTAAAATAGTGTTCGTGTAGTTTTAAAATATGTTTGTTGTCATTAAAAAGTGTACATAACATTTAAAATAAATATCCACGTATTTCCAAAACACATGTCCATGAAATTTTTAAAAATGTATGTGCAATGTAAAAAAATGTTGTCGTAACTTGAAAAAATGTTTATTCTACTAAAAGAATGTTAAGCATGTATTCAAAAAATGTTGACATGTATTCCAAAAAGTGTTCAATACCTCTATTTAAGAAAAAAAATGTACACCATGTACATGAGAAATGGACAACGTGCATCCATAAAATGTTTCATGTGTACACAAAAAATATACATTTTGTACTAAAAATGGTAGACGTGTTGAAAACAAAAAATGATGAAAACCGACAAAAAAACATATAAAAATGAAGAAAACCAAGAGAAAACAAAGAAAAACAATGTATAATGAAGAAAAATACACAACCCATGAAAACCAGTAAGAAACAAAGAATACTGAAATACAACACATAAAACAAAACAAAGAAAACCGGTGAAGCAAAAAGAAAGTTGAAACACAACAAAGAATAAACACCAAAGAAATCGTGTGAAGAAGCAAAGAAAACCAAAAGAAGAAACAAAAAAGAAAAAAAAATGAAAAAAAGAAAAAAACTGAACAAGTCAAATAATGTTAACAGCAAGCGAACAAAAGCCAATGATCGAAAAAAAAAGAAAGAAACGGGCCGGCCCTGTTTGAAAAACCATCAGGCGAGATAGCTCAACATAGAACACGGCGTCACTTTGTAGGGACGCCATTACTATATCACTCATTACTAGAAAGAAGAAAAACAATTATGGCCCTTCTCACGAGAAAGCATACTTAGATAAAACTAAAGATTTTAAAATGTCGGATGCAACTAAGAAATAGATGGCCCTTTTTTATTTGGTAGCACCATTAAAACTACACACTCTGGAATGATCCATTGCCTGGTCGTGATTCGACGCTCTTCACTTGACTGCTCAATAAAACTTAGAAAAATTCTACGTTTTGTTGTGCAGTGGCAGTGACGTATTCTACCAAGTAAGTATGTTTACGTCCCTTAACTTGTTGGTTTGGCGGGGTTGTAGTTTTTGACCTCAAGTAACACGTGGGGAAGTTGAGACACAAACATAAGCAAGGGAAGTGATTGTAGGTACTTGGAGCCACTTGAATTTATCAGCCAAAGTAGAGTAGCTGGAGCCACAAAACTAGCACCTTGTCCACGTAAGAAACTCCATTATCTCTCCTTGAAGCGGTGTGTGTAGACGAAACCTTGCCAACTAACGGTTTGTCTTGGAGATGTGGAAAGCCAAAACGTTAGTAGTAGGAGCATTGGTCTTTTCCGCAGAAGATAGCTTAGCATTTGTTTCGTCAAGTTGATATGATAAAGGAGGGAGAGTGCATGGAAGTACCACAGAGGAAGAAGCTTCATAAGGAGTGGCATATTAAGTAGCTGAACATAGAACACAACGTTGCTATGTAGGGACGCTCATTATTATATAACTCATCACTAAAAAGGAGAAAAACAATTCTGGCCCTTCTCATGACAAAAGCATACTTAGATAATACAGAGATTTTAAAATGTCGGATGCAACTAATAAATAGACAACCCCTTTTTATTTGGTAGCACCCTTAAAACTACACACTCTGCACTGATCCATTGCTCGATCATTATTTAACGCTCTTCACTTAAGTGCTCAATAAAACTTAGAGAAAAGGCTAAGTTTTGTTGCGGGGTGGCAGTGACGTATTCTACCAAGTAAAGTATGTTTTTGGTCTGTTAACTTCTGATTTGGCAGGCTTGTAGTTTTGGAACTCAAGTAACACGTGGGGAAGTTGAGGCACAAATGTAAGCAATGGAAGGGATTGTAGGTAGTTGGAGCCACATGCATTTATCGTCTAAAGCAGACTAGCTGGAGCCATGTAGCTAGCACCTTGTCCACGTAAGAAAGTCCATTATCTCTTCTTGAAGACATGCATGCAAACGAAAAATTTCCAAACTAACGGTTTGTCTTGGACATGGGGAAATCCAAAACGCCAGCAGTAGGAGAATTGGTCTTTTCCGTAGAAGATAGCTTTGCGTCTTTTGGTCACGTTGATATGATAAAGAAGAGGAGGGCTGGTGCTTGGGAGTACGACAAAAGAACAAGCTTCATCAGGAAGGGAATATTAAGTAGCTCAACATAGAACATGATTTCACTTTGTAGGGGTGCTCATTATTATATCACTAAAAAGGAGAAAAGAATTCTGATCCTTTTCATGACAAAATCATTCTTAGATAAATCAGAGATTTTAAAATGTCGGGTGCAGCTAATAAATAGATGACCCCCATTTATTTGGTAGAACCCTTAGAACAACGCACTATGCATTGATCCATTGCCCGATCGGGATTCGACACTCTTCAATTAATTGCTCAATAAAACTTAGAGAAACTTCTATGTTTTTTCACGGGGTGGCGCTGACGTATTCCATCAAGTAAAGTATGTTTTTGGTCCCCTAACATGTGTGTTTGTGGGGGTTGTAGTTTTTGACCTCAAGTATCACATGGGGGAGTAGAGGCACAAATGTAAGCAATGGAAGTGATTGTAGGTACTTGGAGCCACGGAGCTAGCACCTTATCCACATAAGAAACACCATTATCTCTTCTTGAATCGGTACGTGAAGACGAAACCTTGCCAAACCAACGGTTTGTCTTGGAGATGGGGAAAATCAAGATGCCAGCAGTAGGAGTATTGGTCTTTTTCGCAGAAGATAGCTTAGCGTCTGTTTCGTTAAATTGATATGATAAAGGAGGGGGGAGTGTATGGGAGTATGACAAAGGACGAAGCTTCATAAGGAGGGGCATATTAAGTAGCTCAACATAGAACGCGACGTCGCTTTGTAGGGACGCTCATTATTATATCACTCATCACTAAAAATGAGAAAAACAATTCTGACCCTTCTCATGACAAAAACATACTTAGATAAATCTGATATTTTTAAATGTCGGATGGAACTAATAAATAGACGACCCCTTTTTATTTGGTAGAGCCCATAAAACTATGCACTCTGGATTGATCCATTGCCCGATCGTGATTTGACGCTCTTCACTTATGTGCTCGAAAAAACTTATAGAAAATTATGTGTTTTGTCGCGGGGTGGCAGTGATGTATTCTACTAAGTAAAGTATGTTTTGGTCCCTTAACTTGTTGGTTTGGCAAGGTCTTAGTTTTTGACCTCAAGTAACACGTGGGGAAGTTGAGGCACAGACATAAGAAAGGGAAGTGATTGTATGTACTTGGAGCCACTTTAATTTATTAGCCAAAGTAGAGTAGCTAGAGCCACATACTAGCACCTTGTCCACATAAGAAATTCCATCATCTCTTCTGGAAGCGGTGTGTGTAGACGAAACCTTGTCCACGTAAGAAATTCCATCATCTCTTCTGGAAGCGGTGTATTTACTTGGAGCCACTTTAATTTATCAGCCAAACTAGAGTAGCTGGAGCCACGGAGCTAGCACCTTGTCCACATAAGAAAATCCATGATATCTTCTTGTAGTATTGCATATAGACGAAACCTTTCCAAACTAATGGTTTGTCTTGGAGATGGACAGCCAAAACGCTAGCAGTAGGACCATTGATCTTTTCCGCAGAAGATAGCTTAGTGTTTGTTTTGGTAAGTTGATATGATAAAGGAGGGGGAGTGCATGGGAGTACTACAGAGGAAGAAACTTCATAAGGAGGGTCGTATTAGGTAGCTCAACATACAACATGACGTCACTTTGTAGGGACGCCCATTATTATACCATTCATCACTGAAAAGGAGAAATATAATTCTAACCCTTCTCATGACAAAAGCATACTTCAATAAAACTGAGATTTTAAAATGTCGGATGCAACTAATAAATAGACGACCCCCTTTTGCTTCTTAGACTACACACTCTGCATCGATCCATTGCCTGATTGTGATTTGACGCTCTTCTCTTAAGTGCTTAATAAAACTTAGGGAAAATGCTAAGTTTTCTCGCGGGGTGGCAGTGACGCATTCTACCAAGTAAAGTATTTTTTTGGTCCCTTAACTTTTGGTCTAGCGGGGTTGTAATTTTTGACCTCAAGTAACACGTGGGGAAGTTACAGCACAAACGTAAGCAAGGAAAGTGATTATAGGTAGTTGGAGCCACTTGAATTTATCGGCCAAAGCAGACTAACTGGAGACATGGAGCTAGCACACTGTCCATGTAAGAAACTCCATTATCTCTTCTTGAAACAGTGCTTGCAGACGAAACCTTGCGAAACTAACGGTTTGTCGATGGGGACAACGAAAACGCTAGTAGAAGGAGCATTGGCATTTTTCGCAGTCGATAGCTTAACGTCTGTCTCATTAAGTTGATAGGATAAAGGAGTGGTGGAGTGGATGGGAATACGACAGAGGAAGATGCTTCATAAAGAGGGGCATATTAAGTAGCTCAACATAGAACACGACGTCGGTTTGTAGGGATGCTCATTATTTTGTCACTCATTTCTAAAAATGAGAAAAAACAATTCTAACCCTTCTCATGACAAAAGCATATTTAGATAAAACTGAGATTTTAAAAAAATGTATAGCATCAAAAAATGTACAATGTAATTTTTTTTGCGTAGTATAAGAACATGTTTTGTACCATTAAAAGTAATGTACATGACATTTTAAAGGAATAACATCGAGTTTCAAAAATGTTTGCGACATAAAAAAATGTTTATACATTGTAAAATAGTGTTCTTGTAGTTTTCAAATATGTTTGTTGTCATTAAAAATGTACATAACATTTAAAATAAATATTCACGTGTTTCCAAAACACATGTCATTGAAATTTTTAAAAATGTATCTGCAATGTAAAAAATGTTTATTCTACTAAAAGAATGTTAAGCATGTATTCAAAAAAATGTTGAACATGTATTTCCAAAAAGTGTTCAATACCTCTTTTTAAGAAAAAAAAAGTACATCGTGTACATTTGAAATGGACAACGTGCATCCAAAAAATGGTTCATGTGTACACTGAAAATATACATTTTGTACTGAAAATGTAAACATGTTGAAAACAAAAAATGATGAAAACCGACAAAAAAACATAGAGAAAACAAAGAAAACCAATGTAGAACGAAGAAAAATACAAGACCACTGAAAACCAGGAAGAAACAAAGAATACTGAAATACAACAAAGAAAACCGATGAAGAAAAAAGAAAGTTGAAATACAACAAAGAATAAACACCAAGGAAATCGGGTGAAGAAGCAAAGAAAACCAAAAGAAGAAACAAAAAAGAAAACGAACAAGAAAAAATGAAAAAAAATTGAACAAGTCAAATGATGCTAACAGCAAGCAACCAAAGGTAGTCAGCGATCGAAAAAAAAGAAACGGGTTGGCCCAATTTGAAAAACCATCAGGCGAGATAGCTCAGCATAGACCATGACGTCCCTTTGTAGGGACGCCATTACTATATCACTCATCACTAAAAGGAAGAAAAACAATTCTGGCCCTTCTCATGAGAAAGCATACTTAGATAAAACTAAGATTTTAAAATGTCAGATGCAACTAATAAGTAGACGGCCCTTTTTTATTAGGTAGCACTCTTAAAACTACGAACTCTGGATTGATCCATTGCCCGATCGTGATTCGACTCTCTTCACTTAAGTGCTCAATAAAACTTAGAAAAATTCTACATTTTGTTGCGAGGTGGCAGTGACGTATTCTACCAAGTAAGTATGTTTATGTCCCTCAACTTGTTGGCTTGGCGGGGTTGTAGTTTTTGACCTCAAGTAACACGTGGGGAAGTTGAGGCACAAACATAAGCAAGGAGAGTGATTGTAGGTACTTGGAGCCACTTGAATTTATCAGCCAAAGTAGAGTAGCTGGAACCGCAAAACTAGCACCTTGTCCACGTAAGAAACTCCATTATCTCCTCTTGAAACGGTGTGTGTAGATGAAACCTTGCCAAACTAACAGTTTGTCTTGCAGATGTGGAAAGCCAAAACGCCAGTTGTAGGAGCATTGGCCTTTTCTACAGAAGATAGCTTAGTGTTTATTTCGTCATGTTGATATGATAAAGGAGGAGGAGTGCATGGAAGTACCACATAGGAAGAAGCTTCATAAGGAGGGGCATATTAAGTAGCTGAACATAGAACACGGTGTTGCTTTGTAGGAACGCTCATTATTATATCACTCATCACTAAAAAGGAGCAAAATAATTCCAGCCCTTCTCATGACAAAAGCATACTTAGATAAAACTGAGATTTTAAAATGTCGGATGCAACTAATAAATAGATGACCCCTTTTTATTTGGTAGCACCCTTAAAACTTAACACTCTACATTGATCCATTGCCCGATCATGATTTAACGCTCTTCACTTAAGTGCTCAATAAAACTTAGAGAAAAGGCTAAGTTTTGTCGCGGGGTGGGAGTGACGTATTCTACCAAGTAAAGTATGTTTTTGGTCCGTTTAACTTCTGATTTGGCAGGCTTGTAGTTTTGGACCTCAAGTAACATGTGGGGAAGTTGAGGCACAAACGCAAGCAATGGAAGGGATTGTAGGTAGTTGGAGGCACTTGCATTCATCGTCTAAAGCAGACTAGCTAGAGCCATGGAGCAAATAGCTTGTCCACGTAAGAAAGTCCATTATCTCTTCATGAAGACATGCAAACAAACGAAAACTTGCCAAACTAATGATTTTTCTTGGACATGGGAAAAGCGAAAACGCTACCACTAGTATAATTGGTCTTTTCCGTAGAAGATAGCTTAGCGTATGTTTCGTTATGTTGATATGACAAAGAAGAGGAAGGCTGGTGCATGGAAGTACGGTAGAGGAAGAAGCTTCATCAGGAACAGCATACTAAGTAGCTCCACATAGAACATAAGCAAGGGAAGTGATTGAATGTACTTGGAGCCATTTGAATTAATCGACCAAAGTAGAGTAGCTGGAGCCTCGAAGCTAGCACCTAGTCCACGTAAGAAAATCCATTATCTCTTCTTGAAGTGGTGCGTGTAGACGAAATCTTTCCAAACTAACGGTTTGTCTTGGAGATGGGGAAAGCCAAAACGCCAACAGTAGGAGCATTGATATTTTCTGTAGAAGATAGCTTAGCGTTTGTTTTGGTAAGTTGATATGATAAAGGAGGGGGACTGCATGGGAGTACCACAGAGGAAGAAGCTTCATAAGGAGGGTCGTATTAAGTAGCTCAACATAGAAGATGACGTTAGTTTGTAGGGACGCCCATTATTATACCACTCATCACTAAAAAGGAGAAACATAATTCTGACCCTTCTCATGACAAAAGCATACTTCGATAAAGCAGACATTTTGAAATGTTGGATGCAACTAATAAATAAGCAACCCTTTTTGTTTCTTAGATTATGCACTCTGCATTGATCCATTGCCTAATCGTGATTTGATGCTCTTCTCTTAAGTGCTTAATAAAACTTAGAGAACAGGCTAAGTTTTGTCACGGGGTGGCAGTGACGTATTCTACCAAGTAAAGTATGTTTTTGGTCCCTTAACTTTTGGTCTGGCGGGGTTGTAGTTTTTGACCTCAAGTAACACGTGGGGAAGTTACAGCACAAACGTAAGCAAGGAAAGTGATTGTAGGTAGTTGGACCCACTTGCATTTATCGGCCGAAGCAGACTAGCTGGAGCCACAGAGCTAGCACACTATCCATGTAAGAAACTCAATTATCTCTTCTTGAAGCGGTGCGTGTAGACGAAACCTTGCGAAACTAACAGTTTGTCTTGGAGATGGGGACAACCAAAACGCCAGTAGAAGGAGCATTGGTCTTTTTCGCAGTCGATAGCTTAGCGTCTGTTTCGTTAAGTTGATAGGATAAAGGAGTGGGGGAGTGGATGGGAATACGACAGAGAGAGATGCTTCATAAGGAGGGGCATATTAAGTAGCTCAACATAGAACATGACGTCGCTTTGTAGGGATGCTCATTATTATATCACTCATCACTAAAAATGAGAAAAAACGATTTTGATCCTTCTCATGACAAAAGCATATTTAGATAAAACTGAGATTTTTAAAAATGTATTAAAAATATATAGCATCAAAATTTATACAATGTAAAAAAATTGCGTAGTATAAGAAAATGTTTCGTACCATTAAAAATAATGTACATGACATTTTAAAGGAATAACCTCAAGTTTCAAAAATGTTATTGACAGAAAAAAATGTTTATACATTGTAAAATAGTGTTCGTATAGTTTTCAAATATTTTTTGTCATTAAAAAATGTACATAACATTTAAAATAAATATTCACATATTTCCAAAACACATGTCTGTGAAATTTTTAAAAATGTATGTGCAATGAAAAAAATGTTGAGGTAGCTTGAAAAATGTTTATTCTACTAAAAGAATGTTAAGCATGTATTCAAAAAAATGTTGACCATGTATTCCAAAAAGTGTTCAATACCTTTTTTAAGAAAAAAAATTGTACTTCGTGTACATGAGAAATGGACAACGTGCATCCAAAAAATAGTTCATCTGTACACTAAAAATATACATTTTGTACTGAAAATGGTATACGTGTTGAAAAAAAAATGATGAAAAATACAGGACCGATGAAAACCAGGAAGAAACAAAGAATGATGAAATTCAACAAAGAAAACAAAACAAAGAAAAGCGTTGAATAAAAAAGAAAGTTTAAACAACAAAAAATAAACACTGAAGAAATCTGGTGAAGAAGCAAAGAAAACAAAAAGAATAAACAAAAATGAAAGCGAAAAGGAAAAAATGAAAAAAAAACTGAACAAGTCAAATGATGCTAACAGCAAGCAACCAAAGGTAGCCTGCGATCGAAAAAAAAAGAAACGGGCCAGCCCAGTATGAAAAACCATAAGACAAGATAGCTTGTCATTACTAGATCACTCATCACTAAAAGGAAGAAAAACAATTCTGGCTCTTCTCATTACAAAAGCATATTTAGATAAAACTAAGATGTTAAAATGTCGGATTCAACTAATAAGTAGATGGCCCGTTTTTATTTGGTAGAACCATTGAAACTACGCACTCTGCTTTGATCCATTGCGGATCGGGATTCGACGCTCTTCACTTAATTGCTCAATAAAACTTAGAGAAAATTCTATGTTTTGTCGCGGGGTGGCAGTGACGTATTCCATCAAGTAAAGTATGTTTTTGGTCCCCTAACTTGTTGGTTTGCGGGGATTGTAGTTTTTGACCTCAAGTAACACATGGCGAAGTAGAGACACAAACGTAAGCAAGGGAAGTGATTGTAGGTACTTGGAGCCACGGAGCTAGCACCTTATCCACATAAGAAACACCATTATCTCTTCTTGAAGTGGTGCATGCAGATGAAACCTTGCCAAACCAACAGTTTGTCTTGGAGATGGGGAAAACCAAAATTCTAGCAGTAGGAGCATTGGTCTTTTCCGCAGAGGATAGTTTAGCGTCTGTTTCGTTAAATTGATATGATAAGGGAGGGGGGAGTGTATGGGAGTACTACAGAGCAAGAAGCTTCATAAGGAGGGGCATATTAAGTAGCTCAACATAGAACGCAACGCCGCTTTGTAGGGACGCTCATTATTATATCACTCATCACTAAAAATGAGAAAAACAATTCTGACCCTTCTCATGACAAAAGTGTACTTAGATAAAACTGGAATTTTAAAATGACGAATGTAACTAATAAATAGACGACCCCGTTTTATTTGGTAGAACCCTTAAAACTACGCACTCTGGATTGATCCATTGCCCGGTCGTGATTCGACGCTCTTCACTAATGGCTCGATAAAACTTATAGAAAATTTTGCATTTTGTCACGGGGTGGCTGTGACGTATTCTACTAAGTAAAGTATGTTTTAGTCCCTTAACTTGTTGGTTTGGCAGGGTCATAGTTTTTGACCTCAAGTAACATGTGGGGAACTTGAGGCACAGACATAAGCAAGGGAAGTGATTGTATGTACTTGGAGCCACTTGAATTTATCGGCCAAAGAAGAGTAGTTGGAGCCACGGAGCTAGCACCTTGTCCACGTAAGAAAATCCATTATCTCTTCTTGAAGTGGTGCGTGTAGACGAAACCTTTCCAAACTAACGGTTTGTCTTGGAGATGGTGAAAGCCAAAACGCCAGCAGTAGGACCATTGATCTTTTCCGCAGAAGATAACTTAGCATTTGTTTTGGTAAGTTTATATGATAAAGGAGGGGGAGTGCATGGGAGTACTAGAGAGGAAGAAGCTTCATAAGGAGGGTTATATTAAGTAGCTCAACATAGAACATCACGTCACTTTGTAAGGACGCTCATTATTATATCACTCATCACTAAAAAGGAGAAAAATAATTCTGACCCTTCTCATGACAAAAGCATACTTCGATAAAACTGAGATTTTAAAATGTCGGTTGCAACTAATAAATAGACGACCCCTTTTTGTTTCTTAGACTATGCACTCTCCATTGATCCATTGCGTGCGTGATTTGACGCTCTTCTCTTAAGTGCTTAATAAAACTTAGAGAAAAGGCTAAGTTTTGTCGCGGGGTGGCAGTGACATATTCTACCAAGTAAAGTATGTTTTTGGTCCCTTAACTTTTGTTCTGGCGGGGTTGTAGTTTTTTATCTCAAGTAACGCGTGGGGAAGTTACAGCATAAACGTAAGCAAGGGAAGTGATTGTAGGTAGTTGGAGCCACTTGCATTTATCGGCCAAAGCAGACTAGCTGGAGCCCTGGAGCTAGCACACTGTCCATGTAAGAAACTCCATTATCTCTTATTGAAGCGGAGCATGCAGACGAAACCTTGCGAAACTAACGGTTTGTCTTGAAGATGGCGACTACCAAAACGCCAGTAGAAGCAGCATTGGTCTTCTTCGTAGTATATAGCTTAGTGTCCGTTTCGTTAAATTGATAGGATAAAGGAGCGGGGGAGTGGATGGGAGTACGACAGAGGAAGATGCTTCATAAGGAGGGGCATATTAAGTAGCTCAACATAGAATACGACGTCGCTTTGTAGGGATGCTCATTATTATATCACTCATCACTAAAAATGAGAAAAAAAAATCTGGCCCTTCTCATGACAAAAACATATTTAGATAAAACTGAGATTCTAAAAAATGTATAGCGTCAAAAAATGTACTGTAAAAAAATGTGTGTAGTATAAGAAAATGTTTCGTACCATTAAAAATAATGTACATAACATTTTAAAGGAATAATCTCGAGTTTCAAAAATGTTTGTGAGATAAAAAATGTTTATACATTGTAAATTAGTGTTCGTGTAGCTTTAAAATATGTTTGTTGTCGTTAAAAATTTTACATAACATTTAAAATAAATATTCACGTGTTCCGAAAACACATGTCCGTGAAATTTTTAAAAATATATATATGCAATGTAGAAAAATGTTGTGGTAGCTTGAAAAAAATATTCGTTCTACTAAAAGAATGTTAAGCATGTATTCAAAAAATGGTTCATTTGTACACTAAAAATACACATTTTGTACTGAAAATGGTTGACATGTTGAAAACAAAAAAATAATGAAAACCTACAGAAAAACATAGAAAAATGAAGAAAACCAAGAGAAAACAAAGAAAACCAATGTATAACGAATAAAAATACAAGACCGATGAAAACCAGGAAGAAACAAAGAATACTGAAATACAACAAAGAAAACAAAATAAAGAAAACCGGTGAAGAAAAAAGAAAGTTGAAATAGAACAAAGAATAAACACCAAAGAAATCGGGTGCACAAGCAAAGAAAACCAAAAGAAGAAACAAAAAAGAAAACAAAAAGGAAAAATGAAAAAATGAAAGAAAAAATCTGAACAAGTCAAATGATGCTAACAGCAAGTGACCAAAGGGAGCCGGCGATTGAAAAAAAACGTGTCGGCCCGGTTTGAAAAACCATCACGCGAGATAGCTCAACATAGAACACAACGTCACTTTCTAGGGACGCCATTACTATATTACCGTTCACTAAAAAGGAGAAAAACAATTCTTGCCCTTCTCATGAGAAAGCATACTTAGATAAAACTAAGATTTTAAAATGTCGGATGCAACTAATAAGTAGATGACCCTTTTTTATTTGGTAGCACCCTTAAAACTATGCGCTCTGAATTGATCCGTTGCCCGATCATTTTTAGACGTTCTTCACTTAAGTGCTCAATAAAACTTAGAAAAATTCTAAGTTTGGTTACGAGTTGGCAATGACGTATTCCACCAAGTAAGTATGTTTACGTCCCTTAACTTGTTGGCTTGGCGGGGTTGTAGTTTTTGACCTCAAGTAACACGTGGGGAAGTTGAGGAAAAAATATAAGCAAGAGAAGTGATTGTAGGTACTTGGAGCCACTTGAATTTATCAGCCAAAGTAGATTAACTAGAGCAACGAAACTACCACCTTGTCCACGTAAGAAACTTCATTATCTCTTATTGAAACGGTGTGTGTAGATGAAACCTTGCCAAACTAACGGTTTGTCTTGGAGATGTGGAAAGCCAAAAACGCCAATAGTAGGAGCATTGGTCTTTTTCGCAGAAGATAAATTGGTGTTTGTTTCGTCAAGTTGATATGATAAATTAGGGGGAGTGCATTGAAGTACCACAGAGGAAGAAGCTTCATAAGAAGGGGGCATATTAAGTAGCTGAACATAGAACACGACGTTGCTTTGTAGGGACGCTCATTATTATATCACTCATCACTAAAAAGGAGAAAAACAATTCTGGCCCTTCTCATGACAAAAGGATACTTAGATAAAACTGAGATTTTAAAATGTCGGATGCAACTAATAAATAGAAAACCCCTTTTTATTTGGTAGCACCATTAAAACTACACACTCTACATTGATCCATTGCCCAATCATGATTTAACGCTCTTCACTTAAGTGCTCAATAAAACTTAGAGAAAAGGCTAAGTTTTGTCGCGGGGTGGCAATGATGTATTCTACCAAGTAAAGTATGTTTTTGGTCCGTTATGTTTTGATTTGGCAGGCTTCTAGTTTTGGACCTCAAGTAACACGTGTGGAAGTTGAGGCACACACGTAAGCAATGGAAGGGATTGTAGGTAGTTGCAGCCACTTGCATTTATCGTCTAAAGGAGACTAGCTGGAGCCATGGAGCTAGCACTTTGTCCAAGTAAGAAAATCCATTATCTCTTCTTGAAGACATGCATGCAAATGAAAACTTGCCAAACTAACGGTTTGTCTTGGACATGGGGAAAGCCAAAATGCCACCAGTAGGAGAATTCGTCTTTTCTGTAGAAGATAGCTTGGCGTCTATTTCGTTACGTTGATATGATAAAGAAGAGGAGGGTTGGTGCATGGGAGTATGACAGAGGAAGAAGCTTCATCAGGAAGGGCATATTAACTAGCTCAACATTGAACATGATGTAATTTTGTAAGGATACTCATTATTATATTACTAAAAAAGGGAAAAGAATTCAGATCCTTCTCATGACAAAAGCATACTTAGATAAAACAGATATTTTAAATTGTCGGATGCAACTAATAAATAGATGGCCCATTTTTATTTGCTAGAACCCTTAAAACAACGCACTATGCATTGCTCTATTGCCCGATCAGGATTCGACGCTCTTCACTTAATTGCTCAATGAAACTTGAGAAAATTCTATGTTTTGTCACGGGGTGGCAATGACGTATTCCATCAAGTAAAGTATGTTTTTGGTCCCCTAACTTGTTGGTTTGCGGGGTTGTAGTTTTTTAGCTCAAGAAACCCATGGGGAAGTAGAGGCACAAACGTAAGCGAAGGAAGTGATTGTAGGTACTTGGAGCCACGGAGCTAGCACCTTATCCACATAAGAAACACCATTATCTCTTCTTGAAGCAGTGCGTGCAGACGAAACCTTGCCAAACCAACGGTTTGTCTTAGAGATGGCGAAAACCAAAATGCTAGGAGTATGAGCATTGGTCTTTTCCGCCGAAGATAGCTTAGCATCTGTTTCGTTAAATTGGATATGATAAAGGAGGCGGGAGGTTATGGGAGTACGACAGAGGAAGAAGCTTCATAAGGAGGGGCATATTACGTAGATCAACATAGAATGCGACGTCGCTTTGTAGGGACGCTTATCAATATATCACTCGTCACTAAAAAAGAAGAAAAACAATTCTGACCCTTCTCATGACAAAAGCATACTTAGATAAAACTGATATTTTAAAATGTCGGATGGAACTAATAAATAGATGACCCCTTTCTATTTGGTAGAGCCCTGAAAACTACGCACTCTGGATTGATCCATTGCCCGATCGTGATTCGACGCTCTTCACTTAACTGCTCGATAAAACTTATAGAAAATTTTGCGTTTCGTCGTAGGGTGGCAGTGATGTTTTCTATTAAGTAAAGTATGTTTTCGTCCCTTAACTTGTTGGTTTGGTAGGGTCGTAGTTTTTTACCTGAATTAACACGTGGGGAAGTTGAGGCACATACATAAGCAAGGGAAGTGATTATATGTACTTGGAGCCACTTGAATTTATCGGCCAAAGTAGAGTAGCTGGAGCCACGGAGCTAGCTCCTTGTCCACATAAGAAAATCTTTTATTGCTTCTTGAAGTGGTGCGTGTAGACGAAACCATTCCAAACAAACGGTTTGTCTTGGGGATGGGGAAAGCCAAAATGCCAGCAGTAGGAACATTAATCTTTTCCGTAGAAGATAGCTTAGCGTTTGTTTTGGTAAGTTGATATGATAAATGAGGGGGAGTGCATGGGAGTACCGCAGAGGAAGAAGCTTCATAAGGAGGGTCATATTAAGTAGCTCAACATAGAACACGATGTCACTTTGTAGGGACGCTCATTATTATATCACTCATCACTAAAAGGGAGAAAAATAATTCTCACCCTTCTCATGACAAAAGCATACTTAGATAAAACTGTGATTTTTAAATCTCGGATGCAACTAATAAATAGATGACCCCTTTTCGTTTCTTAGACTAGGCACTCTGCATTGATCCATTGCGTGATCGTGATTTGACGCTCTTCTCTTAAGTGTTTAATCAAACTTATAGAAAAGGCTAAGTTTTGCTCTGGGGTGGCAGTGACGTATTCTACCTAGTAAAGTATGTTTTTGGTCCCTTAACTTTTGGTCTGGCAGGGTTGTAATTTTTGACCTCAAGTAACATGTGGGGAAGTTACAACACAAACGTAAGCAAGGAAAGTGATTGTAGGTAGTTGGAGCCACTTGCATTTATCCGCCAAAGCAGACTAACTGGAGCCACGGAGCTAGCACACTGTCCATGTAAGAAACTCCATTATCCCTTCTTGAAGTAGTGCGCGCAGACGAAACCTTGCGAAACTAAAGGTATTGGAGATGGGGACAACCAAAATGCCAGTAGAAGGAGCATTGGTCTTTTTCACAGTCAATAGCTTAGTGTCTGTTTCGTTAAGTTGATAGGATAAAGGAGTGGGGGAGTGGATGGGAGTACGAGAGAGGAAGATGTTTCATAAGGAGGGGCATATTAAGTAGCTCAACATAGAACATGACGTCGCTTTGTAGGGATGCTCATTATTATATCACTCGTCACTAAAAACAAGAAAAAACAATTCTGACCCTTCTCATGACAAAAGCATATTTAGATAAAACTAAGATTTTTAAAAATGTATAGCATCAAAAAATGTACAATGTAAAAAAATGCATAGTGTAAGAAAAATGTTTCGTACCATTAAAAATAGGGTTTTCTATTTATGTGCCCCTCTTCACTTAGTCCTCCTCAGGTTTGCACAAGCACATTTCTTATGCTTACTTTTACCCACCACCACGCCACCCACCCTCACCCATGCCCAAACGGGGTTTGCCGGTGGTCAAGGGGAGTTGACTGTTAGCCGGCGCTATTACTGACGCGTGGGGCACACCGTGCCAGGTGGTGCCCTCAAAATCAGCGGTGTGCATGCTTGCATGCATAAGTAGTCCCATCGTGGCACTAGTGGAGAAAAGCCTAACTACGACATGCCAAAAACAGCCTTGGTGGAGTGGACACCCGACGCCACCAATATGACGCCAGTGTTAAAAATTAGCGCTGGCGTTGGCACCTACGCCATCAGTATTTTGGACGGTAATGGCGTGTCGCGTCGTCCACGTCAGCAGTATTAGTCATCAGTTGTGACGTTCCATGTTTTCTCGACGCCACTACTTTGATTTTCAAATTTGAAATAAAAGCTGTACAGCAGCGATTTCAGCCAAAATGACAACATAATCCAGTTTAAGAACAATCACTAAATCAACTATAAATAGACCCAATGACAGTATTTAAGTTCAACAATGCACTTATTGATATAGTTCAACAAAGTAGGCAAAGTAACACACATATGAATGTACAAGTTCAAATAAATAGAGGTGATAATAACATGATATCTTCCATGCATGCCAACTAGCTAACCACGACTTTTCGGCGGGTGGAGTCAGGGTCATAGTCCGGAGTAAGTGCACCATCATCGCTGTCAGCAGGCTTGTAGTAGACCATGATCTCGTCACGATCGTAGTCGAGGTAGAACGTGGCTCTCTCCCCAGCTTCCATCTCGTAAGCATCTGCAAGGGCTTTCCAACCAGGGCAACCGAAGTAGGTGCGGTTTGCGTCGTTGGTGACAAGACAATTGAATTTTTGGGCCGTCAGCATCTTCATGAGGGTGCACTGGAATGTGATGGTGGCATCAACTGGAACTTTAAAATTCTCTAAGAAGTCATGCCTTGCCCCGCAAGGGATGACCTGATCAAAATTGAAAGAAAGAAATAGCTAGCTAGTTACACAATTGTCTTGTCATGCATGAAACTCAATCAAAACACATGTTCAACTAAAACATACCGTCCTAGTGAGGAAGTCATTCGGCAGATCTATGAAGAACTTCTTATCCCTTTGGCATCTCACCGAACCACAGGTCTCACATGGGGCATCCATTTATTGCTTTCATGCATGAAGTTGAGAAAAATAAGCATACATAAGATGTACATAAATATAATGCAACATAATAAGTAGTTAGTACGAACCAGCGCTATCCGCCCATCTAGTTATTAACACATACGTACTTGTAATTAAACAGTTCTACAAACCATGTGTAGTTCAAACATAAAACATGCATAAAGTTAAACAGTTCATATGAAATAGGTAGCGCGCGCTACGCTAGTGGCCAGAGGGACCGGCCTCGTGGTCGTGCCTAGTCGACCTACGACGACACCCCTGCTGACCCTCCTCCTCACGCTCCAAGGCATCCCAGTCTATGGGATCCTCCTCTGCGCTCTTCCTGGCTGCATACTGAAGTAACATCATCTTGTTGGCCCCCACGAGTTTGTCATCTCTCGCAAGCTCGCTCACCAATGGGTCGAAGAACTGCATCTCGGCCTCTTTTCTCAACTTCTCCTCAACCCTAGTGCATATCCTCATGTCCTCAGGCGCGAAACATTGTGAACTCACGACACTCAGGGAAGTTCAGATTTGCCCCTTCCTGAAATAACTCTACTGCCATGGTATCATAAGTGCGCGCCGCTAACTCCGAGGTGTCCCAATGGCCAAGTTCGTGCACGACATTGTCCTTCCTAATGATGGCATAGTACTTATTTCTATTCTGTCGCACGCCATGAAACTTCGGGGCCATCTGTGATGATGCATATATATAAAACTAACAAATTAGTAAAAAATGGGCATATTAACGAGTACCTGCAAAACCTACAATGCATAAAAGGTTCTTTCACCACAAGTACACTACTAGAAATATAATAAAATTACACTATCTAAAATCATAGTATACAACAACACTACATTATTTCACCACAAGTACACTACTAGAAATACAATAAAATTACACTATCTGAAATCATAGTCTACAACTACACTATACATTCTTTCACCACAAGTACACTACTAGAAATAGAATAAAATTACACTATCTGAAATCATAGTCTACAACTACACTATACATTCTTTCACCACAAGTACACTACTAGAAATACAATAAAATTACAATATCTGAAATCATAGTCTACAACTACACTATACATTCTTTCACCATAAGTACACTACTAGAAATACAATAAAATTATACTATCTGAAATTATAGTCTACAACTACACTATACATTCTTCACCACAAGTACACTGCTAGAAATACAATAAAATTACACTATCTGAAATCATAGTTTACAACTACACTATACATTCTTTCACCACAAGTACACTACTAGAAATACAATAAAATTACACTATCTAAAACCATAGTTTACAACTACACTACATTATTTCACCACAAATACAGTACTAGAAATACAATAAAATTACACTATCTAAAAGCATAGTCTACAACTACACTAAAATTCTACACTACTAGTATACACAAAATTCGATATTTTTCTACACTACTATTACACTACACTAAGTAGAACTCACCCGCGGCGGCGGTAGACGGGGTGGATGCGGAGGCGACGGCGGCGACGAGGAGGCGTTGCGGGCGACAGGGCCGGAGGCGGTGGCCTGGGTGGATGCGGAGGCGACGGTGATGGGGACAGGGACGGCGGCGGGGACGGGGGCGGTGGCCGGGGAGGATGCGGAGGCGACAGCGACGGGGGCGGGGACTTCGGCGGTGGAGGCGGAGGCGACGACGATGGGGACTTCGGCGGTGGAGGCGGAGGCGGCGGCGGTGGTGGAAGCAGCGAAGGCGAGGGCGACGGGCGCGTCGGCGATTTAATGGGGATCGACGGTTGTGGGTTGGGGGTTAATTTAATCAATATCTCCTGCGGGGGGCGGCGGGGTAATTGCTGGCGTTGGCCTATGCGGCCAACGCCATTGCTATCTGTTACACATATTGTTTTTTACTTTTAATTATGTGTTAGACATATTGTTTTTTATATTTATATAGATGTTTAGTTTATTATTTTATTGTTTTATTTTTCTACTGTTTATTATATTGTTATTTTTACTAATTATTTTGTGTAAATATGTAACCATACAAGGGAAACCAATAATTAGAGAACACCGGCCAACATCGATCGATCTCATTAATCTAGCATAGATACATAATAGTTGAATGATGAAAATAATAACACATATATATAACTTCTAGTACTACACACTCTTGATCTAGACTAAGAACATCATCAGTGTAATGATTCCCACGAGAAAAAAAGCTGCCACCGATCCAGCAGGGAGAACGAGGCCAAGCATAACACCAGCTAAAAGGGCATATCGAAGCATCTTGAATTTTTGAATTTGGCCACGCATCACATCAGTATTCAGCTGCATCTCATCTATCTGTTGTCTTAATTCACCAATGGAGTACTCGAGCAACTCACTCACGTACTTCTGCACGAGATCAACCCATATCCTTGTGTAGCAATATTTTGTCCCTAACGCTTATGGATCACAATATACACACACATATATTAATGATCGCAAATTGTGCAAATTAGCAGAATATATATCGAGGTATTTTCTATCATATTACCTTTTCACGGTTACCGCAGATGTAGAACTCTCGCTCTGGATTACTTTGTATGTGCGACATATGCTTATCAGCAGGGCGTCCACAACCGTAAAAAAGCAGCACAGGTGCCCTCGCTCGATTTCTGGCAGCTTCGGCGCCGGTGGCATAGCTGCCGGATCGTCGAAGGGATGTCGCGCTGCAGCAGGTTGATTCGCCAGATAGGGCTGGCTGCATTGGCCGCGGCGAGCGCATGTCGTGGCCAACGGGGCCAGATGAGAGCTCGGCCAAGGCGGCAAAGTCCCAAACTTGCGACATGCCACGCTGACGTGGGCTTGAACGGGCGGCTCGTGCCGATTCGACAAGCTCTGGTGGGTCCATTGTCACCAAAGCAGCTGACTAAGAGGGAGTAGAATTTTGTGGAGAATGGAAGTGAATGTATTTCATAACAAGGGGTTGCCAACACATCTATATATAGGCACAACTTAGTGCTGGCGTTCCTGGCGAAGACACGACAGCACAAAGTTAAGTATCTATGGCGTGTTTATAAATCACACGACAGCAATATACTGCAACTGGTCACGACAACTAGGCCCACATAGTAGTGGCGTAGGATGTATTGCCAGCGTCAGCAATAGCAACTTATAGCTGGCGTACCAATTTGGCAGACGCCAGCACTATTTGGAAAAAAATAGTGCTGGCGTTGATGAAAAATGGCGCGCCACAAACGGAAGTTGTGGCTAGCCATTTTTCCACTAGTGCGGGGAGTTGACTGTTAGCCGGCGCTATTACTGACATGTGGGGCACACCATGCCAGGTGGCGCACTCACAATCATCGGTGTGCGTGCCTGCATGCATGAGTAGTCCATCACGGTCACGTTGGTGCTTTCACACACGGGCAGCACGCACTACACGGTTTCCCATGCAAGGAATCGTGTCGCTGGCATTCCCGGTAGGCGTCTATTAATGCATTTTATAGCCGCGCGGGCACGCACCGGTGTGCACCCACTCTTGTCCCAATCCCCTCCCCTTCCCTCCCTTCCCTCATCCCCCCACAGCCTTCTCCGCCATGCGCCTCCACAAACCCTAGCCGCCTCCCCTTCCAGCAGCCGCAACAATGTCCAGCTACAATGGATGGCGCGCGTATGTCATTCTCGGCCTGCCGCGCACCCTCTGGGTCGAAGAGGCGTCGCTCCTCGCCCGCTGCAGCGGCATGGTGCCGCGGGACACACGCCTATCGGCCGGATGGCACCTGAGATCCGGGGGGCTCGTGGTGGAGCCTGTCCCCACCGTCGGCATGCCGGCCATGTCGCGCGCAATACGCGACTTTAGGCAAAGCCTTCCGCTCGCGGAGCGGTCGAAGCAGCACTACGCGCTCGACAACCAGCGGTGGCCGGAGATCCTGGCGACGGAGAACACCGCCCGCATCGAGCACTACGATGGCCGCTACCCACCGCCGTCGCGACACAACATTGACAAGAGGTACGCCTTTTGGGAAGCATGTACCTTCCCCCATGTCATGGCCGCGTGTCATGCCTAGCTCGGCCTGCGCGAGGGCGAACGGATTTCGTCGCCTTGGGCCACAGCTCGATCCACGCCGATGGCTGCGCCCACATCTGGAGGTGCCGCCAGCGCCAGAAGTAGTAGCAGGGGCCTGCGCGTTCCCAAGCCGGAGCCAGCGACGCTGGGGATGAGCTTGTGTGGCCCCCTGCGCGTGCCCAAGCCAGAGCCAGGGGCGAGCTCGCGCGGCCCCCTGCGCGTTCCCAAGCCAGAGCCCGGGACAAGCTCACACGGCCCTCTACGCGTTCCCAAGCCAGAGCTGGAGCCGCCGCTGCTGGCGGAGTATAGGGGGGCGGTGGCCAGCAAGCTCGGCGACCCTGCATACCTACCGGGGCTACTCCTGGTGCTGCGCGAGTCGACAAAGGGGCCGCTGCGCCACCCCGATGAGCCGGTGGACTCGTCGGGGCTGCGACAGGCAGTTGTCGCCTCGGTGGCTAACGTCACCATCGACCTCATGAACAACAACGAAGAGGACAAAAAGGAGGAGGAGGAGGACGAGGACGTCTTCAGCCAGCAGCGGCTCCGACATGGACGACGACGATTAACAGCTTTGCTTAGGGTTTATGTATGTACAAGTTATAAACTTTAAATGAATTTTGTGTTGTTTGAATGTTTGTATCTATGCATGTTTGAATGTCTAATTTGTGCCCTGTTTGCTTGTGTGTGACTAGTGGTGAGCCAAATTTCATGAAGATGCAAAAATAATTGGGTGTTTTCAATCGAACAGTGTCAATTTTTGTGAAGGTTTTTTTTAGACTTGTTGTATTGTAAGTTTAGTATTTTTTCCCACAAACTAGTGCACAAAAGATGGCTCAGTGCAAAGCAGTGGCGGAGCCAGGAATTTGTTACTGGGTATTCTTGTAATTTTTTTTGCCAAAGCAATATAATAGAACGATAAATGTACAGTAAGATGGCAACATCAATGACTCAATGACCATACATTGATAATAGTAGCAAAATATCATTGTGGCAATAACTCTAACAATTAAAAAAGATTACAAACAACAAAGGAAATTACAATATAACTTTACGATCCCCTTTTTGGAAGAGATTGATGACATCCTCATCTTTCACTTGCTTGAAGAATTCTCTCTCAACGAATGTACCCAAGCAATTGTTTAAATATTCATCACCCATTTTGTTTCTCAGCCTATTCTTCACATATTTCATTGAGGAAAATACCCACTCAACGCTAGCAGTGGCTACCAGAAGAATGAGCACCAACTTAAGAAGTTAGTAAACAATGTAATATTGTTCATTCTTTCTTGTCTCAACCATGAAAACTGAAAGCTCACATAGATTCTTCAAATTGCTAAACCTTTTATCCATACGCACATGAGAAATGTACATGCTTAATTGCCATGGAAGTCTTGACAATTCATCATTTGTGAAATCTTTAGCATAGAACTTTCTAGCAAGCCTAACCAACTTCTCTTTATCATAAGCAGCGAATTAATCACGTGGACTGAATGCTGCCATGCAAGTAAGTAGTTTAGTGTTTACCTCATCAAATCTTGCATCCAACTCTTGAAGTTGCCTATCAATGACACCCACAAACATTTCAACCTTGAAGCGATGGTAATTCTTTGCGCCATTAAAGAATCCTCTTCTTGGTCTCCCAGCAGGATAGTAAGGAGCCTCCATGTCAACAACTTTGATCTTGTGCTTTACACAAAAAGAAGTGACATTCTGAAGAAAATCATTCCATCCTTCATCTTCTCACAAGCATTGCAAGTGTAGCTTTGTGAGCTCAACAATCTCCATAGCATTAACAATATCTTGATCTTTCTTTTGCAAAGCTCTACTCAAGTCATCGGTGTATTCAAATATTTCTTGCACCAAGTGTGCCATGAAAACAAATTCAAATGTCCGAAATGATGTCAACATAGTCATTGCTGCTACTGCCTCTGTGCCGTTATACTCTTTTGCAATCTTGATGAGAACACGCCTTATTGCGGGATACATAGAGATAACATGGTTGACAGTCTTGTAGTGAGAGCCCCAACGAGTATCAAATGGCCTTCCAATACCCATTTCTTGATTCAAACCCGTCCCGGTTTCTACTTCTTCCAACTCTAATGCAGCAATAAGTTCCTTAGCTTGAGCTATTCGAAGCATTCTCATCTTTTTACAAGAATAGCCTAGAACATTTAGCAAACATGCAAGCTGTTGAAAGAACCAATTACAATCACCACTCTCCTTGGCAACAGCAACAAGAGTTAATTGTAGTTGATGGGTAAAGCAATGGACATAATAGGCATAAGGAGACTCGTCCATAATTAGTTTCTTCAGGCCATTAGCATTACCTTTCATGTTACTAGCCCCATCATATCCTTGCCCACGGACCATTGCAAAGCTCAAATTGTACGTCATAAGCATGTCCTCAATTGCAGCTTTAAGTGTCAAAGAGGAAGTGTCTTCAACATGGGCAAGACCAAGAAATCTCACAACTGTCCTTCCTTTCTTATCCACATAACTCAAGCAAACAGCTAATTGTTCATTCTAGTACACATCACTAGACTCATCTGCAAGTACAGCAAAATGTTCACCATCAAGATCTTCAATGACTAGTTTAGTAGTCAGCTAGGCACAACATTTGATCAACTCTTGTTGTATATCATGGCAAGTCATCTTACAGTTTTCTGGAGCATTCTTAGAACCACCCTATCAACCTCTTCAAAATTTCCTGCTAGCCAATTTAAAAGCTCAATGAAATTTCCTTTATTTAGTGAGTCATCACTTTCATCATGCCCTCTAAATGCCAAACCTTGGTGCAATAGGAATCTCAAACACTTGAGTGTCCATGTGACACGGAGCTTATATAGAACCTTGTATTGTGTGGTGTTTGAAGCAATGGACTCTCTAATTGATGTTGTAGGTGTAGTGAACCTATCATACTTTTCTTGAGCTTCAGCGTGAGCACTACTAACAGTACCAATATGCCTCTTCAATCTTGCTTTCAGGTTCCAATTATTAAACCCACCGTTCACAAATGCATCTCCTCCGGGACTTTTTGTTTTATCCTTGAACAAGTAACAAACGAAGCAGAAAGCAACCTCTTTTTGCACACTATACTCAAGTCACTTATGATCCTTAAACCAAGTAGGGCAAAAGCGACGAGGATGTCCACTAAAATCTCTAATCTCAAACTTATGATCCTTTGGTTGACAAGCTCCCAAGTCAATGTATCTCCTTCGAACTCTATCCTGGTCATTGACATGATACGAAGATATGGGAACTCGCTTGCCAGGATCACATTCCAGAGCTGCCAAATCTGCTTCGAATTGGGGCATTGATTCATCATCTTCGTCAACCGCTTCATCATCTTCTACAATTGGGATCGGGGAGCCTCTCTCCCTCTCCGGTTGTGGAGTTTCATCATGTGTTTGCACTAGTGCTGGCTGGAGATTGCTCTCAATCTCCACAGAAAGAGGAGTTGGTGTTGACGTAGAAGTTAACTTTCTTGCCTTTGAAGATTTGTCCCACAGTTCAAATAAGCTAACATCCTTCTTTTTCATCTACATCACAATCACATAAACAGAGTAAAGTCAGTGGCAACGTGGCATGGACTGTTGAAGATTGAAAACAATTTCAATTTACATAGTAAGCACCAAATAAGTCACATAGTAAATACTAAGTACTAAGTAGTACAATTTCAATTTACATGCAATCACTGAAAAATCTTCAGATTTGTTTAGAAAAGAGAGGGAAGAATACCTTGGTAGATGGCTGGATGCTAAACTGGATGTGGATGGCACAGAATCGGACTGCCGGAGGGCACTGCCGCGCTGGGGAGGCCGGACCGCCGGAGTGCCTGAGCTGCAAAGGCAGAGGGCAGAGGGCAGAGCTGGGCGGAGGACAGACGACGAAAGCAGAGGGCCAGAGGGTGAGGGCAGGGGAGGCCAAGAGGGAGAGGGCCGACCGGAGGGGCGACAGAGAGGCTGGAGATGGCCGGCCTGGCCGCCGGAGCCGGACCTCGACGGAGGGGCAGGAGAGGGTCGGCCGCCTTCAGCAGAGCTAGGTTAGGGGAATTAGGGAAGGGGTCCAAGGGGAGGGGATCGATTGAATAGGGGGCGCTTGACCTCGACTGCTCGCGCGCCTAACCAGACGCTGGTTTGGTCCAGTGCGTGGCTAAGGTGGACTGTTTGGGCTGCATTCATGGGCCAAATCTGTATACTATACCTAGTAGTTTTTTTTAGGCAAAAATCTTGGGTATTCCAAGGAATTCCCAGGAAGACCCCCAGCGCCGCCACTGGTGCAAAGGCATTTGAATTTTTGAGCCTTTTTTCATTTTATATGTTTTTTCAAACTTGGGTCAAACTTGCAGTGTTGACCATTCATACAAAATGGTTTGGAATTGCTACTTGCTTTGTCTCAAGTTTATCCAACACCAATATTGTAGCATAAAATGATTTTTCAAAAATTTCAGGAATAATCTACGTCACACTTGTAGTGCAAATTTGGGCATTTTCGGATAATTCAATGAAATTCAACTAAATGCATGGAACATAGCAATATTACTCTGAAATTGCTGAAACCTGGTCAGTGCCCATCCAATGTGGCCTGCTTTTGATGAAAAATGAAATGGAACAAATTTCAAAATTAGTTGAGGCACTTCCTTCACAAACAAAAGTCATTTCAGGGACTTGAAAAATGGAAAATTATTTTTTTATTACAAAATAATTGCAAATTCCTATGAAACATTGTCCACTATGGTTAGACCAACTAGTCATCAACCCGTGCATCTGCACGGGCTAGCAAATTCACACTAACAAATTTTATTAAAAAAATTGCGAATCAGAATAATGGAAAAATAAGGCTACACTTTTATAAGGTTGCAACTAATAACACAGAATAGTGCATTTATACTGTATGCCAAAAGTAATAATATCTCAAAAGTAAACAAATGCCATATTTTTTAATGAATTCCATGTTTGATGATTTATATACATGTATGCTTTACCAATTATGTTACATTAATTTTTTACTGTCATGTTGTATTTGGGATTGGTTCGTAGACCTGAAATCTAATTATATCGTGAATTAATTTGACATTTGATCCTTTTGGTATCAATTTTGACAAATATAAGGAATCATGAACACATGCATAATCAAGTATAGGAGAACTGAGATAGTTTGCTTGGGTATATTTCCA
This sequence comes from Thinopyrum elongatum, assembly GCA_011799875.1. NCBI lineage: Eukaryota > Viridiplantae > Streptophyta > Magnoliopsida > Poales > Poaceae > Thinopyrum > Thinopyrum elongatum. The sequence continues at coordinate 22,224,215 of CM022300.1, read as the reverse complement.
TGTTTTCCTCTTATTGCATCAATACTGAATGTGATATTTATTCTATTTTATCAATATGTCTTAACTATCATTTTTTATGGATAAGTTAGGGCCCCAACAGACCCCATAAGTGACAAAGTTACATGTGCATTTAAAAATAAATCAAGGTTCTTGCAACATTGAAGGAATTCTTTAAAATTTGGAACTTGTTGTCTATTTCGACGGTCAAAGCTAAAAATTCCACTAGATGTCATGCCATTATGCTATATGAAATATAATTGCCAAATACTTCTACATGTAGAAATGCTTGAGTTTAACAAAAATTATGTGTCGACATGTTTCCACTCAATTAACCATCCAAATTTCCTATGGAAGAAATCTTATTTATATAAGATAAATTAAAATAAAAAAATACATGATTTTTTAAATGCAGTTACTTAATGTCATTTCAAGTGTGTGCCATATCTTCTTACCCCATCTAGGAAGCATCTGATTCATGTCTCCAGCACAGATTGTTTCCTCTTTTTATTTTGACTTTAGAAACATTCTTTTGATTATTCCTTTTAGTAACACCCGCATCAAGAAGTTGCCAAACTTCATTACAGTGAGGTTACATCAACAAAGATTTCTTTTGGGTGTAATCTCCCAAATGAGTAAACATATAATCCTAGAAAACAAAACAAATAAAGGCTATACTTACACAATACCGAAGGGCATACCTCGATGCTAAAGTGAAACCATGAAGACTTAAAACAACGCAAGGGAAATCTGGCTGTAGTGAAAATAACTATCAAGTGTGATATCAAACAGTAAATTTGGCCATGCAAAAAATATGAGAAATGAGAATGGAACACGACACCTAGTCATGTAGCAATAGTCAAAGCATGTTAAATGTGCAGAAATATTTATTTGATGGTAAATTTCAATCAAACACTAATGGTGAGTTCATCCGCACACTGAGAAAAATGTGATTACTCCAAAACCTGCTGCGAGTGGTCGACATATAATGTACATTAGCATCAAAATTATGTACAGAATCGCGAAATATTCAAACAGACACACAACAATGTTATTGTAGGCAATGGCCAATAATTACTTCAATTGTATGTTTGGGCGAGGAGAGGACCCTACTATGCAGAACCATGTGTGCTTTTCCAGACTATTTGGAGGGTACTTCAAGAATACTACGTCAGCAAGCTCACTGTTTATGAGAGCGTCAACCCAATAAACAAATTATACTGAGGGAGGTGTAATTCCTCATAATAACCACCCTATAAACTAACCTGAACCACCATCACTGCCACTAAGTTCTTATGACCAAAAGTGTGTATAATTGCTTGTAGCAGTTCCATCGGAGACCTAACTATTTTCCACAGTACTGCCAACTCAATCATCTGAAATGCAATGGCATCTAAAATGGAGTCGTTCTTTTCAGCATTTATTATTTCCACACTGCCCCTGCTGATGAACCTACAACTAAACAACAATGTGAATGCCAAAACCGAGGACAGTTCAGATGAATGTCCGACAAAGTATACTCCTTAGGGAATAAAATGTAAACACATTTATAAACTTTCAGCCGCCACGAAAACAACCATATATGACTATTTACTTCTAAAGAGTACTGGACTGGCCATGGGCTCAAACCCTGAGCTTAGATATAAATTTGGAAGTTGTGTACTTGTGTTAGTGTATGCAGATTTATATTCTTGCACCTATTCTTTTTCTTTTCCCTTCACTGGAAGATAAGATGTTAGTATATAATTTGGGATGTATATGTGCTGAGGTAGCATGTGGCTTGTTAGAAAACACTGATCCAAAGTTCATAAGTTAGAATGCATGACATTTCTAAATTTTATTAATTCATGCTGTTAAATCCTTCTGTCCAGCAATCAACCAAAATCAACTATCATAGAGAAAAAGGTGAAGATCTATAGACAACGCTACCATCTTGAATAAATGTCAAACACATAATCAGTACAGACGATTTGAAAATAGCCATTAGGCACGCATGCATATATAAGTGCACACAAATTTCATTCATAGACAACTATTGAGACATGTTGTGGCTGGTACATCTGTATATTAAAAAGATTGATTACCTGAGGTGAGTCCCAAGCATATCAATGGATGTTGATGGCTCGTCAGCAGACTAAATTTTGTTGCTACAGCTTCTTTGCGAGAGAGCGTCAGTGCGAGCAGCAGAAGGGTGGTTTATTCCATGTCTGCGGCAGCTACATGTGATCCGCGCTGTCTTGTGTGGTGTAGCGAGCCTGCGAGACGACCATTATATTCTCCACCCGAAAAATCTGGGAGCTGGCGTTAGTAGTAAGGGGAGAAGGAGGAGGGAGAAAAGGAGGAAGGAGGTGGAAGTTGTAGCAACGACTGTGGCAGCAAATTCAAGAGACGACAGCATGCAAGAGAAAAGGAGGAAGGAGGTGACTTCTCGATCACTAACGGCCAAGGAAGCCATGCCTAGATCAGGGCGAGGTCTGCAGGATGGCATGCAGCTGTGCGGGAGATCGGATGGGCAGAAACGTCGGAGCCTTGTAGAGAGATTGATAGGGATCCGTACTGGACGGATTATGGTGAAAGGAGCGATCTCCACCAGTTCCCCATAGGACCTCTACCGCAGCCTCGCTGATGACGGCGTTCAGCTGATCTGTTTCACACGGACGTCTCCTCCTTCTCCAATTTTCTGGCTTTTCTGGCAATTCACATATCGTCTTAAAATTTGATGCTGGATTGCAGCGTGGTTAGCACTTGGAACCTGAGAAGATTTAGAGGTTGGATCATGAATCCTTGTAGATTAGTTGCAGCCGGCCAGCAATTGGAACCTGAGAAGATTTAGATGCTGGATCATGGACTCATTGAATATTTAGTTCCAGCAGGCCAACGCTTGGAACCTGAAAATAGTAGAGAGACGGGAGGGTGAACCCTAGGCAGCGTGCTTATGGTGAAATCATATATACGTGAACTATATGAGGAGACGACGCTCATATTTTTTTTTTCATGGAAAACGGAGAGAGATGGACAACTCACGTACGTGGATAGGAGAGCTTGTCTCATGTTTCATCCAACGTCCACAGAGACGTCGTATATTAATCCGACAGTCAAAATTTCTTACTTTTAAGAATTAATGTGGTGCCGTGTATGGTGACTCCAATTAGTAAATATAAGATATAAGATAGTTGTGTCAAATCTGGGCATGTTATCATGGATTTTGCCATGTATGTGGCCATTTTCGTGTGCATGTGCCTTGAAATCCACACAAGTCCATTGTAGATAGGCCATTTTGTGAAGTTTTTTTTTAACTTGTTGTATTGCAAGTTTAGTATTTTTCCCAGAAACTAGTGCACATAAGATGGCTCAGTGCAAAGGCATTTGAATTTTTGAACCTTTTTTCATTTTCTTTGTTTTTTTTAAACTGGGGTCAAACTTATAGTATTGACCATTCATACAAAATGGTTTGAAATTGCTACTTGCCTTGTCCCAAGTTCATCCAACACCAATATTGTAGCATAAAATAATTTTTCAAAAAATTCAGGAGCAATCTAGTGCAAATTTGGGCCTTTTCAGACAATTCAATGAAATTGAACTAAATGCATGGAATATAGCAATATTACTCTGAAATTGCTGAAACCTGGTTAGTGCCCATCCAACATGGCCTGCTTTTGATGAAAAATGAAATGGAACAAATTTCAAAATGTTTAGAAGCACTTCCTCCACCGAACAAATAATTTTTAAGGACTAAACTAATTTCTGTGGGTTACATTTGTTACTTTGTTTGTCCCAAGTTCATTCACCAATAGAATATTCTATACTAAACTAATTTGGTTGACTAAAGTGCATCCCCACACCAAATGGCTTGAAAAAAACTATTAACACCCCGATGGTATAGTACATATAGTGAGTAAACGGTTGGTTTATGCCTCGCTTCGTTTAGTGCATAAAATGATGAGGACTGCTTAAAAAATCACGTACACATACTTAGTCGGTTGGCTCTTGCGCCTCTCTTTGAGCGTGTGGTCTCTAGTTCGAGTACTCTTCCTGGCTTCATAAGCCACCTCTATTTTCCTTTTGGCGCAACCACTGACAAAGAAGTCCCACAAGCCAGTAACTGAGCCCAGCACCTACGACCTTGAAGCCACTGACAAAGGTGTCCCACGTGCCAGTAACTGCGACCACCACCTACGACTGCGCAGCCGCTGACAGAGGTGCCCCACAAGTGACAATATGCGCCCACCATCTACGACCGTGCAACCGCTTATAGAGGTGTCCCACAAGTCAGAATATGCGCCCACCGTCTACGAGCGCGCAGCCACTGACAGAGGTGTCCCACAAGTCAGTATATGCGCAAACCATCTACGAGCGGGCAGCCGCTGACATGGGTGTCCCACGAGTCAGAATCCATGCCCAGTAACGGTCAAAGGCTTTGACCCAATGGCAACCCCCCATTTGGGCTCTTGCGAGGGTGGGCCGCACAGTGGAGGGGAGAAGTGAGGACTGGCTTAGAGCGTGGGCAAAACTGCGGAGGACTAAGGCAAGAGGGGCACAAAAATAGAAATCCCTTAAAAATAATGTACATGGCATTTTAAAGGAATAATCTTGAGTTTCAAAAATGTTTGTCACATAAAAAATGTTTATACATTGTAAAATAGTATTCGTATAGTTTTAAAATATATTTGTTGTCATTCAAAAATGTACATAACATTTAAAATAAATATTCACATGTTTCCAAAACACATGTCCGTGAATTTTTTTTAAAATGTATGTGCAATGTAAAAAAATGTTGTGGTAGCTTGAAAAAAATGTTTATTCTACTAAAAGAATGTTAAGCATGTATTCAAGAAAATGTTGACCATGTATTCCAAAATGTGTTCAATAGCTCTTTTTAAGAAAGAAAAATGTACATCGTGTACATGAGAAATATACAACGTGCATCCAAAAAATGGTTCATGTGTACACTAAAAATATACATTTTGTACTGAAATGGTAGACGTGTTGAAAACAAAAAATGATGAAAACCGACAAAAAACATAGAAAATTGAAGAAAACCAAGAGAAAAAAACAAAGAAAGCCAATGTATAAGGAAGATAAATACAAGACCGATGAAAACGAGGAAGAAATAAAGAATACAGAAATACAACAAAGAAAACCGATGAAGAAAAAAGAAAGTTGAAATACAACAAAGAATAAACACCGAAAAAATTGGGTGAAGAAGCAAAGAAAACCAAAAGAAGAAACAAAAAAGAAAACGAAAAAGAACGAAATGAAAAAAAATGAACAAGTCAAATGATGCTAACAACAAGCGACCAAAGGTAGCCGGCGATCGAAAAACAGAAACGTGTCGGCCCAGTTTGAAAAACAATCAGGCAAGATAGCTCAACATAGAACACGGCGTCACTTTGTAGGGACGCCATTACTATATCACTCATCACTAAAAAGAAGAAAAACAATTCTAGCCCTTCTCATGAGAAAGCATACGTAGAGAAAACTAAGATTTTAAAATGTCGGATGCAACTAATAAGTAGACGACCCTTTTTTCTTTGGTAGCACCCTTAAAACTATGCACTCTCGATTGATCCATTGCCCGATCATGATTCGACGCTCCTCACTTAAGTGCTCAATAAAACTTAGAAAAATTCTACATTTTGTTGCGAGGTGGCAGTGACGTATTCTACCAAGTAAGTATGCTTACGTCCCCTAACTTGTTGGTTTGGCGGGGTTATAGTTTTTGACCTCAAGTAACACGTGGGGAAGTTGAGGCACAAACATAAGCAAAGGAAGTGATTGTAGGTACTTGGAGCCACTTGAATTTATCAGCCAAAGTAGAGTAGTTGGAGCCACGGAACTAGCACCTTGTCCACGTAAGAAACTCCATTATCTCTTATTGAAGCAGTGTGTGTAGAGGAAACCTTGCCAAACTAATGGTTTGTCTTGGAGATGTGGAAAGCCAAAACGCCAGTAGTAGGAGGGTTGGTCTTTTCCGCAGAAGATAGCTTAGCGTTTGTTTCGTCAAGTTGATATGATAAAGGAGGGGGAGTGCATGGAAGTACCACAGAGGAAGAATGTCGGGGGGAATGGCCACCGGGCAGGCAACGGAACCCAGATCCCCTTTTAAAAATTCGGGGCTAGCCAAGCCCCTCAATCCGGCTCGCCACCAGCCGGCTCCCCGGCGCGAGCCAGCCGGGTGTCGCGACCCGGCCGGCCGGCTGGCGCATGCCGGCCGTCCACGAGAAGTCAACTCCCAAACGGCAAGAGGGCATGACAACAATGCGCTTTCCTTTACGCCGGCCTCGGCGGGCACGACAACAGTGCACCCCACGCCCCCGCCCGAGGCGGGCGGTGTCTCCCGCAGCGTGACCCTGTAGCTAGGCGGCGCTGTCGTCCCATGACGCCCGGTGGGGTGTGCCACAGTATCAAGCAGCCGGTCGTACCCACGCCCAGCGGCCCTGGTACGGCCCACACCCGGCGGACCCGACGAGACCCGCATTCAGCGGACCCGGCATCCCAGCGGAACCCACTGCCGGCTCCCACAGGATGACACCAGGGTCCCGTGCCCAGGTAACATTACCATTGTAACCCCGGGGGGCCGGCCTATAAGATCCCCCGGTGCCCCTCCATGCAAAGGGTCGATCCCTAGAACACACACCCACACACACGTACGAGGCAGAGCAGAGGACCAGTGCCCTATTCCTTCTCCACCCAAACAGCTCCAGGAGCAACTCTATAACTCATCTCATATCATCCATTCGGCGGGACTAGGGATTTTACCTCCCATAGAGGGCCCCAAACCTGGGTACGTCTCGTGTCACACACCTGCGCATGCGAACCTCGCCTCTGGAACGCAACGGTGCCCTTGTGTCTCCCCCCATTTTTAGCCATCCCATGGCATCTGCCGTGAGATCACCCCGCCAGTTGGTGCCCACCGTGGGGCGACTCGCGGCGCCGGCCGGAGTCAAGTTCCAGACGAGGCCCTTCACCTGCTCCGGCGAGTGCATCGTGCACGGCATGGTCCCCGCATCTGGCGTGGATGCAGCCGGCTCCGCCGCGGGCTCCATCGTCCCCTTCGGCGCGTTCCGCGTCTCTGTCGCGCTCGTCCCCGACGAGTACCCCAACGAAGTGCTCAACGTCACCGACTCCCTCGTTCCCGTTGGCTGTGCCGTCTCCAGCGACGTGGCGGATCTCTGCACCCGCGTGGAGGTGCTCACCACCGGCTCCACTTCCTCTTCTGCTAGCGCCGCTGCTAAGGTCGCCACGGCCAAGGCCGCAGCGGCTCGGACCAACCTGGCCGACCCGCTGCACGCAATGCTGTAGAACCTCAGCATCCCCATCGCCACCGATGTCGACGCCACCCAAGCCCGGGCTCGGCTTGACGAGGAGCGCGTGCGCCTGCTGGACGAGGCCACGGCGCTTGCTGCTATGCAGCACCGGCTAGAGTCCTCCCAGCGGGAGCGCGACGCCGCGTACGGCTTCACGCCGGCCGCGGCCGAGCCCAGCCGGGTCGCCAAGGTACGGGCCCTGGGCGGTGCTATTGTTCACGCGCTGGGCGTGGCCCAGCCCGTCTACGACACCCCCGTCAAGAACATGCGCGCCGCAAAGGCGACCGCGGCGGACCTGGAGAACCTGCAGGGCGAGGAGCTGCTGCAGCGGCAGTAGCGCGTTCGCGATCTTCTTGCCACTGCGAATACGCGGCAGAAGCGCCTTGATGCTCCTGCAGCGTCTGGCTCGCGCCGCTCCAAAGACCCCGAGCCCCAGGACACCCAGCAGGCATTTTCTCCCCGCCCCAGCGAAGCCCAGTCCGGGAGGACCTGGAGTGGCCGGACCCGGCGCGACCGCACCCTGACAGCCGGCGACAATCAGGGCAATGAGCTGGCTCCAAATGATCGGTGCCAGCAAGATCTCCCCCTGCCATCTGGCCGGCGCGCCCGGCCTGCTTCAGCCGGTTCGGCTGCCCGTGGCCCGGTTGCTAGTCGGCTGGGCCCGCGTGACATCGACACCAACAACGCTCGCCATCGAATCGAGCAGCTGGCTCTCTCCCTCGAGCTAGAGGAGGACGACACGGTCGGCCCGGGCTGTTTCGGCCGGCGCATCCGCGACGAGCCCTCACCAAGGGGTTCACGCTCCCCCGCGATACCCCCAAGTCAATGGGACCGCCAAGTCGGAGGACTGGCTCAATGACTACACCATGCATCTGGCCGTGCACCCGAGGGGGGCACAAGACACCAGGGCGCGCCAGGGCCCCCTGGCGCGCCCAGGTGGGTTGTGCCCAGCTCGGGAAGCTTCCCAACTCCGTTTTCCTCCCGTTTGCTTGTTTCCCAAGAAAAAAAATCTTTATATACCCCCCAAACGTATTGACCACCATATCACGGAGAAATCTTCTGTTCTCCTTTCTTGCTGTTTTCTGACAGATCTAGATCGCCATGGCCGCTTCGAGCTCCTCCAAGGACCAGTTCTTCGAGAACATCATCAACCCATATTTGCGGGAGGTGATGCAGCACCCTCAAGCCATTGAGATGCGTGAGGGGGTGCTCAACATCCGGGACGTCCAGGGTCCCAAGGGGACGGGGACCGTGGATGCCAGGCTCGAAGCTATGGAGCAGGAGGTCTTCAAGTGCAAGGGGGTGGTGGAACGTGGACTCAACGCCAATCACCTCATGATCGCGGATTACACCCGTGATCTCAAGGTGGATGGCAAATCCATGAAGGACATCGTCTTCACCTTAAACGAGCAAATCAACTTTCTGCAAAGCCAAATCTATGATCTCCAAAACCAAGTCTTTGAATATGAGGCAAGGTTTAAAGGTATGAGTTTGGCTGCCAGTTGCAGGACTCGTGAGACTCGTTCCTCCTCTTATGATGGTGAGCCATTGCCATGGAAACCGGAAGATAAGATCGCTACTACTACTTCACCACCACCACCTTCTTCATCACCAAAGGAGACTTGAGTTCATGGTATGGACACTCCCCTTGGCTTGTGCCAAGCTTGGGGGAGGTGTCCCGGTATCGTATCACCACCACTATCTTTGCTTTCATCTATTTTAGTTTGATCTTTAGTTACCCTTTGATTTAGTTGAATAAAAGTTTAGTTCGATCCTTTCTTTTCGAGTATTTGCTTAGTGATTTATCTATCAATGTAATCGTGTGCGAGATATATAATAAAGAGTAGTTTGAGTTTTGTTTCTTTACTTTAATGTTTCAATAAAAGGGAAGGAAAATAAATGAAAAGATCATATGCTAATCTTATCGTAAGTAATGACATCACATAAGGAAAAGTATAAGTGGTAAAATTTATTGGAGATTGACAAACATAGCATTGGTCAATGATGCAATTCATGAAAGAATTAATAAGGGAAGAGAAGATTCACATGCAAATACACTATCTTGGACATCTTTTATGATTGTGAGCCCCCATTAAATATTTTGTGTCAAAATAGTTGACGTTGGACAAGGAAGACAACGTAATGATTTATGTTTGTTCATATTCACATAGAAGTTATATTGTTATAGATCCTTTAACATGTGGTGCTTGCTCAATATCCTTTCTAGCCAAAAATTCTACACTAAGTAGAGATACTACTTGTCAATCCAAAAACCCTCAACCCAAATCTTATTTCGAGAGTCTGCCATACCTACCTATGGATTGAGTAACATCCTTCAAGTAAGTTGTCATCGGTGCAATAAGGCAATAAAAATTGCTCCTAAATGTGTTGGATCATTTAGTGTAAGAGAAAATTGAGCGTTGTACGAACTTGTGATGGCAAAGTAATAAAAGCGACGGACTGCATAATAAAGGTTGCTATCGTAAGGGGCAATATAACATGACATTCTTTTGCATTAAGGGATTTGGCATACAAACAAATAAGCGCATGACAACCTCTGCTTCCCTCTGCGAAGGGCCTATCTTTTACTTTTATGCATTTACTTTTATGTAGAGTCAAAGTTTTCTTCCCTATTCCTTTCTATTTTCTCCTTTTGCAAGCATCATGTGGTGAGGAAAGATCTAGGCACATATATCTAGTTGGATATGAGTAGGCATGAGTTATTATTGTTGACATCACCCTTGAGGTGAATATGTTGGGAGGCGAAACTATAAGTCCCTATCTTCCTATGTGTCCGGTTGAAACTTTTTGCTCATGGGTATGCTGTGACGTTAGCAATCATAGAAGATTAAATGATGGTTGAGTATGTGGACTTGCCTAAAGGCTCCGATACGTGACCCTTCCTGAAAATATGATGAATTGTAGTTGCAAAGTTGACTGAGAACATAGTTTGTTGGTTTTCAATAAGGTTTATGCTTTATACTTCAGTGTTGTGATGAATTGTTACTTGTTCATGAGAAGTTATATGATAAAAGTTATTTGATAAAGTTTTATGTTAAAGTTCCTTGCTGTTATAATAATATGAATGATGCTTCTATGTATGTATTTTGTTTGTATCGACACCACTCTCTCTAAGCATGTGGACATGTTTTTCGATTTTGGTTTTTCGCTTGAGGACAAGCGAGGTCTAAGCTTGGGGGAGTTGATATGTCCATTTTGCATCATGTTTTCCTACTGTTATTTATAATGTTTTTATGCATAATAATGCTTTTGGGAGTAATTCTAATGCCTTTTCTCTCACAATATGAAAGGTTTACACAAAGAGGGAGAATACCAGCAGCTGGAATTCTAGACCTGAAAAAGCTACATCAGAGTTACCTATTCTGCACATCTCCAAATGAGCTGAAAATTTACAGAGAATTGTTTTGCAATATATGAAGAATATTGGAGCAAATAACCATCAGAGGGAGCCCACCAGGTGGGCACAACCCACCTGGGTGCGCCAGGGAGCCCAGGCACGCCCTGGTGGGTTGTGCCCTCTTCGGCCCACCTCCGGTGCCCCTCTTTTGGTATATAAGTCATTTTGACCTAGAAAAAATAAGGAGAGGACTTTCGGGACGAAGCTCCGCCGTCTCGAGGTAGTACTTGGGCAGGAGCACTTTTGCCCTCCGGCGGAGCGATTCCGCCGGGGGAACTTCCCTCCGGAGGGGGAAATCATCATCATCGTCATCACCAACAACTCTCCCATCTTTGGGAGGGCCATCTCCATCAACATCTTCAACATCACCATCTCATCTCAAACCCTAGTTCATCTCCTGTGTTCAATCTTTGTACCGGAACCTTAGATTGGTAATTGTGGGTGACTAGTAGTGTTGATTACATCTTGTAGTTGATTACTATATGGTTTATTTGGTGGAAGTTTATATGTTCAGATCCATTATGCTATTTAATACCCCTCTGATCTTGAGCATGATTATTAGTTGTGAGCAGTTACTTTTGTTCTTGAGGTCACGGGAGAAGTCATGTTGCAAGTAATCCTGTGAACTTGATATGTGTTCGATATTTTGATGATATGTATGTTGTGATTCCCTTAGTGGTGTCATGTGAACATGGACTACATGGCACTTCACCATATTTGGGCCTAAGGGAATGCATTGTGGAGTAGTTATTAGATGATGGGTTGCTAGAGTGACAGAAGCTTAAACCCTAGTTTATGCGCTATTTCGTAAGGGGCTGATTTGGATCCAAAAGTTTAATGCTTGAGAGGGGGTTAATCATAAGTAGGAGGTTTGTTCAATTAAGAACAGCACCTAAGCACCGGTCCACCCACATATCAAATTATCAAAGTAGCGAACACGAATCAAACCAACATGATGAAAGTGATATGATGAAATTCCCGTGTACCCTCAAGAACGCTTTGCTTATCGTAAGAGACCATTTTGGCATGTCCTTTGCCATAAAAGGATTGGGCTACCTTGCTGCACTTTATTTACTGTTACCGTTACTTGCTCGTTACAAATTATCTTGCTATCAAACTATCTGTTACTTACTATTTTAGTGCTTGCAGAAAATACCTTGCTGAAAACCACTTGTCATTTCCTTCTGCTCCTCGTTGGGTTCGACACTCTTACTTATTGAAAGGACTTCGATTGATCCCCTATACTTCTGGGTCATCAGCAGCATCAACTCCTAGCTCAACTTCGAGCAAGCCTTCGTGCGCAACTTCACCGGCACCTACAAGCGGCTCGGCCGGCCCCACCAGCTCGCCATGTGCGTTCAGGGGCCGGAGGAGACCGGCTGCCAATACCTCACGTGCTGGACTAAGCTCCGGAACAGCTGCGAGGGGGGTCCATCAGGTCCAAGCCATCCAGTACTTCATGGACGGGTGCCGAGACAGCACCCTGCTCAAGCATAAGCTTCTGCGCTCCGAGCCAACCACCATGGCCGCGCTCATGGCCACGGTGGACAAGTACGCCATGGCCGACGCCACCATGAAGGTTCAAGTCATGGTGGGTGATGCTGGCAAGGCGTTGCCGGCGCCGCCCTCCAAGCCGGCTGGCGAGAGCAGCCGCCAGCTGAACAACCACCTCGGCAACAAACGTAAGGGCGAGCAGCCGGCTCCCCGCTACGACAACCGCCTCGTTGCCGCCACCGAGCAAGCGCCCCCTGCTGAGCAGGGCGGCGGCCAGCATCAGCGAACCGGCAAGACTGCTTGGCAACCCGCCATGAGCTTTGAGCAGATGCTCGACTCTCCCTGCAAGCACCACAGCGGCGCGAGGCCATCCACGCACATGCTCCAGCAGTGCGCCATCACCCAGCGCATCATGAGGGGCGACATCCCTCCGCCTCCTCCTCCGGCGCCGGGTGTGGGGAAGCCACCTCCGCCTCCGCCCCCGGCGGCCGGTGCCATGCGCGATGAGGCCTTCCCCAACTCGAACGCCTGCTACGTCGTCTTCACCAGCATGGGCGGCAACAGGCATAACGAGCGCCTGCTTTGGTAGGAGGTGAACACCGTCGTCCTGGCCGCGCCCGAGTACATGCACTGGTCGGATCGCCCGGTCAGCTGGACCCGGGAGGACCACCCGGCCGTCATGCCTACGCCGGGTGGCTACGCCCTCATCCTCGACCCCACCATAGTCGCTGAAAAGCGCACCTGGAAGTTCTCGCGAGTCCTCATCGACGGCGGCAGCAGCATCAACATCCTCTACCGCGACACCATGACCAAGCTTGGCATCGAGGCGAGGCAGCTGGAGCCAACCCAGACGGTTTTTCACGGCATCGTGCTGGGTCTCTCCTGCTCCCCGATCGGCCGGATCTGGCTCGACGTCCTGTTTGGCACCAGCGACCACTTCTGGCGTGAGCCCATTTGGTTCGAGGTGGTGGATCTGGCGAGCCCCTACCACGTGCTACTGGGCCAGCCCGCACTCGCGAAGTTCATGGCGGTCCCTCACTACGCCTAGTTGAAGCTGAAGATGCTGGGTCCCAAGGGCCTCATCACCATTGCCGGCGACTACAAGAAATCCCTGGAGTGCACCCGAGCCGGCTCCAAGCTGGCCAAGTTGCTGGTCATAGCCGAGGAGCGGCGCCAGTTCGACCAGATCGTGGCGCTGGCCGGCGAGCAGCCGGCTGCGCCGGCTCCCCCCAAGGAGTCGGCTGGCGATGCCTCGTTCCAACTGTCCAAGGACACCAAGAAGGTCCTGCTCAACCCGGCTGACCCTAGCTGCAGCCAGTACATTGTTGTGGGCACCCGCGTCAGCAGCAAATAGGACGGCGAGCTCGTCGACTTCCTCCATGAGAATCGGGATATCTTTGCATAGTACCCAAAGGACATGTCGGGTGTTCCGAGGAAGTACGTCGATCACAAACTACACGTCCGCAAGGATGCCAAGCCTGTCCGACAACCCCTGCGCTGCTTTTCTAAGGAGAAGCAAAGAACCATCAGTGAAGAGATCGCCCGGCTACTCGCCACCGGCTTCATCACGGAAGTTTTCCACCCCGAGTGGCTGGCCAACCTAGTCCTCGTCCTGAAGAAGAACAACACCTGGCGCATGTGCATTGACTACACCAGCCTGGACAAGGCCTGCCCCAAGGATCCTTTTTCCCTGCCAGCTGCGAGCTCTTGTCCTTTCTGGACGCCTACTCTGGCTACCACCAGGTTAAGCTGGACCCGGCTGACGCCCTCAAGACGGCCTTCATCACGCCCTTTGGGGCATACTACTACAACACCATGTCGTTCGGCTTGAAGAATGCTGGCGCCACCTTCCAGCGCTGCATGCAGAAATGCCTGCTGCACCAACTCGGCCGGAACGTGCATGTCTACATCGACGACATTGTGGTGAAGACCAAGCAGCACCTCACGCTCCTAGCCGACCTCAAGGAAACCTTCGCCAATCTACGCCAGTACCAGATCAAGCTCAACCCGGAGAAGTGCGTGTTCGGCGTGCCAGCCGGACAGCTACTCGGTTTCATCGTTTCGAAGCGCGACATTGAGGCTAACCCGAAGAAGATCAAGGTCATCGAGCGCATGCGCAAGCCGGCTCAGCTGCGCGATGTCCAGAAGTTCACCGGTTGCTTGGCCACTCTCAACCGGTTCCTCAGCCGGCTGGGCGAGAGGGCCCTGCCCCTGTATCAGCTATTGAAGAAGACATCGACGTTCGACTGGAACAACCAGGCGGACGAAGCCTTTCGCGACCTCAAGCGCATGCTCTCCACCACACCCATCCTGGCCGCGTCGGCTGACAAAGAGCCGCTTTTTCTATACATCACCACCACCTCACGGGCGGTCAGGACGGTTGCTACTTCTTGAGCTTGTGTTGTTTTTTCCCTTGAAGAGGAAAGGGTGATGTAGCAAAGTAGAGATAAGTATTTCCCTCAGTTAAGAACCAAGGTATCAATCCAGTAGGAGATACACGCAAGTCTCTAATCTATAAACCTGCACAAAAAATCAAACACTTGCACCCAACGCGATAAAGGGGTGTCAATCCCTTCACGGTCACTTGCAAAGGTGAGATCTGATAGAGATAGATATAAAAGCTTACTAAAACATAAAAAAAAATAAAAGTAAATAAATTGCAGCAAGGTATTTTTGGGTTTTTTGGTTTATAGATCTGAAAATATACGATGGAAAATAGACCCGGTGGCCATAGGTTTCACTAGAGGCTTCTCTCTTGAAGGCAAATAATACGGTGGGTGAACAAATTACTGTCGAGCAATTGATAGAAAAGCGCAAAGTTATGACGATATCCAAGGCAATGATTATGAATATAGGCATCACGTCCGTGTCAAGTAGACCAAAACGATTCTACATCTACTACTATTACTCCACACATTGACCGCTATCCAGCATGCATCTAGAGTATTAAGTTCATAAGAACAGAGTAACGCCTTAAGTAAGATGACATGATGTAGAGGGATAAACTCAAGCAATATGATGAAAAACCCATCTTTTTACCCTTGATGGCAACAATACAATACGTGCCTCGCTACCCCTACTGTCACTTGGTGAGGACACCACAAGATTGAACCCAAAACAAAGCACCTCTCCCATTGCAAGAAGAACCAATCTAGTTGGCCAAACCAAACCGATAATTCGAAGAGAAATACAAAGATATCAAATCATGCATATAAGAATTCAGAGAAGATTCAAATAATATTCATAGATAAACTGATCATAAATCCACAATTCATCGGATCTCGACAAACACACCGCAAAAGAATATTACATCGAATAGATCTCCAAGAACAACAAGGAGAACATGGTATTGAGGATCAAAGAGAGAGAAGAAGCCATCTAGCTACTAGCTATGGACCCATAGGTCTATGCTAAACTACTCACGCTTCATCGGAAGGGCAATAGAGTTGATGTAGAAGCCCTCCGTGATCGAATCCCCCTCCGGCAGGATGCCGGAAAAGGCCCCAAGAAGGGATCTCACAGGAATAGAAGGTTACGGCGGCGGAAAAGTATTTTGGTGGACGCTTCTGGTGGTTTGGGAATATTTCTGAATTTATAGGCCAAAGATTAGGGTTGGAGGACTCCCGTGGGGCCCACAAGCCAGGGGGCACCCCCCCCCCCCTAGGGCGTGCCCTGAGGGCTTGTGGAGCCCTCGGGACTCTTCTGCCTTCCTCTCCAAGTCCTACGTGTGTCTTCTGGTCCAAGAAAAATCATCGCGAAAGTTTTATTCCATTTGGACTCCGTTTGGTATTCCTTTTCTGTAAAACTCAAAAACAAAGAAAAAACAGAAACTGGCACTGGGCTCTAGGTTAATAAGTTAGTCCCAAAAATAATATAAAATAGCATATTAACGCATATAAAACATCCAAAACAGATAATATAATAGCATGGAACAATCAAAAATTATAGATACGTTGGAGACGTATCAAGCATCCCCAAGCTTAATTCTTTCTTGTCCTCGAGTAGGTAAATGATAAAAACAGAATTTTTGATGTGGAATGCTACCTAACATATTTATCCATGTAATTTTCTTTATTGTGGCATGAATATTCAGATAAGATTCAAAACAAAAGTTTAATATTGACATAAAAACAATAATACTTCAAGCATACTAATAAAGCAATCATGTCTTCTCAAAATAACATGGCCAAAGAAAGTTATCCCTACAAAATCATATAGTCTGGCTATGCTCCATTTTCATCACACAAAGTATTAAATCATGCACAACCCCGATGACAAGCCAAGCAATTGTTTCATACTTTTGATGTTCTCAAACTTTTTCAACTTTCACGCAATACATGAGCGTGAGCCATGGATATAGCACTATAGGTGGAATAGAATATGGTGGTTGTGGAGAAGACAAAAAGAAGGAGTTAGCCTCACATCAACTAGGCATATCAATGGGCTATGGAGATGCCCATCAATAGATATCAATGTGAGTGAGTAGGGATTGCCATGCAACGGATGCACTAGAGCTATAAGTTTATGAAAGCTCAAAAAGAAACTAAGTGGGTGTGCATCCAACTCGCTTGCTCATTAAGACCTAGGGCAATTTGAGGAAGCCCATCATTGGAATATACAAGCCAAGTTCTATAATGAAAAATTCCCACTAGTATATGAAAGTGACAACATAGGAGACTCTCTATCATGAAGATCATGGTGCTACTTTGAAGCACAAGTGTGGTAAAAGGATAGTAGCATTGCCCCTTCTCTCTTTTCTCTCATTTTTTTCTCTCTTTTTTTTGTTTGGGCTTCTTTTGGCCTCTTTTATTTTTTTGTAAAGTCCGAAGACTCATCCCAACTTGTGAGGGAATCATAGCTTCCATCATCCTTTCCTCACATGGGACAATGCTCCAATAATGATGGTCATCACACTTTTATTTACTTACAACTCAAGAATTACAACTCGATACTTAGAACAAAAATATAACTCTATATGAATGCCTCCGGCGGTGTACCAGGATGTGCACTGATCTAGCATAGGGACATCAAAAAAAGGGACAAGCCATGAAAACATCATGCTAGCCATCTTACGATGATGCAAAGCAATATGACAATGATGATGCGTGTCATAATAAACGGAAGGGTGGAAGTTGCATGGTGATATATCTCGGAATGGCTATGGAAATGCCATAATAGGTAGGTATGGTGGATATTTTGATGAAGGGTAGGTTGCGCGGTACTAGAGAGGCTAGCAATGGTGGAAGGGTAAGAGTGCGTATAATCCATGGACTCAACATTAGTCATAAAGAACTCACATACTTATTGCAAAAGTCTATTAGTTATCGAAACAAAGTACTACACACATGCTCCTAGGGGGATAGATTGGTAGGAAAAGACCATCGCTCATCCCTGACCGCCACTCATAAGGAAGACAATCAATAAATAAATCATGCTCTGACTTCATCACATAACGGTTCAGCATACGTGCAAGCTATGGGAATCAAAAACTTTAACACAAGTATTTCTACCAATCCACAATTACTCAATAGCATGACTCTAATATCACCATCTTTATATCTCAAAACAATCATAAGGAATCAAACTTCTCATAGTATTCAATGCTCTTTATATGAAAGTTTTTATTATATCCCTCTTGGATGCCCATCATATTAGGACTAAATTCATAACCTATGCAAATTACCGTGCTGTTTAGAGAGACTCTCAAAATAATATAAGTGAAGCATGAGAGTTCAATAATTTCTATAAAATAAAGCCACCGCCGTGCTCTAAAAAGATATAAGTGAAGCACTAGAGCAAAATTGTCTAGCTCAAAAGATATAAGTGAAGCACATAGACTATTCTAATAAATTCATGATTCATGCGTGTCCATCTCAAAAGGTGTGTACAGCAAGGATGATTGTGTGAAACTAAAAAGCAAGGACTCATATCATACAAGATGCTCCAAGCAAAACACATATGATGTGGTGAATAAAAATATAGCCTCAAGTAAATTTACCGATAGACGAAGACGAAAGAGGGGATGCCATCCGGGGCATCCCCAAGCTTAGATTCTTGGTTGTCCTTGAATATTACCTTGGGGTGCCTTGGGAATCCCCAAGCTTAGGCTCTTGTCACTCCTTATTCCATAGTCCATCAAATCTTTACCCAAAACTTGAAAACTTCACAACACAAAACTCAACAAAAAACTCATGAGATCCGTTAGTATAAGAAAATAAATCACCACTTTTTGGTACTGTTGTGAACTCATTCTTTATTTATATTGGTGTAATATCGACTGTATTCCAACTTCTCCATGGTTCATACCCCCCGATACTACCCATAGATTCATCAAAATAAGCAAACAACACATAGAAAACAGAATTTGTCAAAAACAGAACAGTCTACGAAGATATGAATTGTTCTAATACTTGTTTAACTCTAAAAATTCTAAAAAATTAGGAAAGTACAGGAAATTTGTATATAAATATTTTTTTAAAAATTCAGGGTTTTTCCACGCTCCAGTGAATTTAAACAATTATGTTCATGGACGCAAAAGTTTCTGTTTTTCAGCAAGATCAAATCAACTATCACCAAAAGCCATCCCAAAGGTCTTAATTGGCTCAAAACTAATTAAAACAACAAAACACAATTACTACAGAGGTAATAATGTGTATTTATTGAAAAACAGAACCAAAAACAAAAAACATAAAAAAAATTGGGTTGCCTGCCAACAAGCGCTATTGTTTAACGCCCTTATAGCTAGGCATAAATCATAGATCTAGGTATTGTCATCTTTGGTATGCAATCCATAAGTAGCTCTCATAATAGATTCATATGGCAACTTAATTTTCTTTCTTGGAAAGTGTTCCATGTCCTTCCTTAACGGAAATTGAAATCTAATGTTTCCTTCTTTCATATCAATAATTGCACCAATCGTTCTAAGGAAAGGTCTACCAAGAATAATAGGACATGCAGGATTGCAATCTATATCAAGCACAATGAAATCTACAGGCACATAATTCCTATTTCCAACAATAAGAACATCATTAATTCTTCCCATAGGTTTCTTAATAGTGGAATCCGTGAGATGCAAATTTAAAGAATAATCATCAAATTCACGGAAACCCAGCACATCACATAAAGCTTTTGGAATCGTGGAAACGCTAGCACCCAAATCACACAAAGCATGGCACTCATAGTCTTTAATTTTAATCTTAATAGTACGTTCCCACTCATCATAAAGCTTTCTAGGAATAGAAACTTCCAACTCAAGTTTTTCTTCAAAAGATTTCATCATAGCATCAACGATATGTTTAGTAAAAGCTTTATTTTGATTATAAGCATGAGGAGAATTCAACATGGATTGCAACAAGGAAATACAATCTATCAAAGAACAATTATCATAATTTAAATCCTTGAGATCCAAAAGAGTGGGTTCATTGCTATTTAAAGTTTTGACCTCTCCAATCCCACTTTTATCAATTTTTGCATTAAGATCTAAAAACTCCAAATCATTGGGACGCCTTCTAGCTAAAGTTGACTTATCTCCAGTCCCATCTTTATCAAGATTTATATTAGAAAACAAAGATTCAATAGGATTCACACAAATCACTTTAAAATCTTCATCATTATTATCACAAGAAATCGAAGAACACGCTTTAACAAACCAATCTCGCTTAGCACGCATCTTAGCGGTTCTTTCTTTGCAGTCATCAACAGAAATTTTAATAGATTTAAGAGATTCATTAATATCATGCTTGGGTGGCATAGATCTAATTTTCAAAGAATCAATCTCAAGAGAAATTCTATCAACGTTCCTAGCCAAATCATCGATCTTGCGCAATTTTTCTTCAACCATAGCATTGAAAACCTTTTGCGAATTAATAAATTCTTTAATATTGTTCTCAAGATCAGAGGGCATCTTATTATAATTTCCATAAGAATTGTTGTAGGAATTGCCATAATTATTAGAGGAATTACTAGGAAACGACCTAGTGTTGAAATTACCTCTATACGCGTTATTACCAAAATTGCTCCTACCAACAAAATTCACATCCATAGATTCATTATTGTTCTCGATCAAAGTAGACAAAGGCATATCATGAGGATCAATAGGATCACTCTTACTAGCAAATAATTTCATAAGTTCATCCATCTTTCCACTCAAAGTATTAATTTCTTCAATCGCATGCACCTTTTTACTAGTGGAAGATCTTTCGGTATGCCATTGAGAGTAATTAGCCATGATATTATCTAGGAGTTTAGTAGCTTCTCCTAATGTGATTTCCATAAAAGTACCCCCCCCCCACCCCCGCGGCCAAATCTAAAAGATTTCTAGATGCAAAACTCAATCCGGCATAAAAAATTTGTGTGATCATCCATAAACTTAAACCATGAGTAGGGCAATTTCTTATCATCAATTTCATCCTCTCCCAAGATTGTGCGACATGTTCATGATCAAGTTGCTTAAAATTCATTATATCGTTCCTAAGGGAGATGATCTTAGCGGGAGGAAAATACTTGGAAATAAAAGCATCTTTACACTTATTCCATGAAACAATACTATTTTTAGGCAAAGATGAAAACCAAGTTTTAGCACGATCTCGTAGTAAGAACGGAAATAGCTTCAATTTAATAATATCATTATCCACACCTTTCTTCTTTTGCATATCACACAACTCAACGAAAGTATTTGGATGGGATGCGGCATCTTCACTAGGAAGGCCAGAAAATTGATCTTTCATAACAAGATTCAGCAAAGCAGCATTAATTTAATAAGATTCCGCACTAGTGGCGGGAGCAATCGGAGTACTAATAAAATCATTATTATTAGTATTGGAAAAGTCAAACAACTTGGTATTTTCTAGAGACATCGTGACAAGGCAAGCAATCTAGCACACGAGCAAACGAAAAGACGAATGGAAGAAGGGCGAATAAAAAGGCAAATCTTTTTGTGTTTTTCTGAAATCATTTTAGAAGTGGGGGAGAGGAAAATGAGAGGTAAATGGCAAATAATGTAATGCAAGAGATGAGAGTTTATGGTGGGTACTTGGTAGGCTTGATGTAGATCTCCCCGGCAACGGCGCCAGAAATTCTTCCTGCTACTTCTTGAGCTTGCGTTGGTTTTTCCCTTGAAGAGGAAAGGGTGATGTAGCAAAGTAGAGATAAGTATTTCCCTTAGTTAAGAACCAAGGTATCAATCCAGTAGGAGATACACGCAAGTCTCCAATCTATGCACCTGCACAAACAATCAAACACTTGCACCCAATGCGATAAAGGGGTTGTCAATCCCTTCACGGTCACTTGCAAAGGTGAGATCTGATAGAGATAGATATAAAAGCTTACTAAAACGTAAAACAAAATAAAAGTAAATAAATTGCAGCAAGGTATTTTTGGGTTTTTTGGTTTATAGATCTGAAAATATATGATGGAAAATAGACCCGGGGGCCATAGGTTTCACTAGAGGCTTCTCTCTTGAAGGCAAATAATACGGTGGGTGAACAAATTATTGTCGAGCAATTGATAGAAAAGCACAAAGTTATGACGATATCCAAGGCAATGATTATGAATATAGGCATCACGTCCGTGTCAAGTAGACCGAAACGATTCTGCATCTACTACTATTACTCCACACATCAACCGCTATCCAGCATGCATCTAGAGTATTAAGTTCATAAGAATGGAGTAATGCCTTAAGTAAGATGACATGATGTAGAGGGATAAACTCAAGCAATATGATGAAAACCCCATCTTTTTACCCTTGATAGCAACAATACAATACGTGCCTCGCTACCCCTACTGTCACTGGGTGAGGACACCGCAAGATTGAACCCAAAACTAAGCACCTCTCTCATTGCAAGAAGAACCAATCTAGTTGGGCAAACCAAACCGATAATTCGAAGAGAAATACAAAGATATCAAATCATGCATATAAGTATTCAGAGAAGATTCAAATAATATTCATAGATAAACTGATCATAAATCCACAATTCATCGGATCTCGACAAACACACCGCAAAAGAATATTACATCGGATAGATCTCCAAGAACAACGAGGAGAACATGGTATTGAGGATCAAAGAGAGAGAAGAAGCCATCTAGCTACTAGCTATGGACCCGTAGGTCTGTGGTAAACTACTCACGCTTCATCGGAAGGGTAATAGAGTTGATGTAGAAGCCCTCCGTGATCGAATCCCCCTCCGGCAGGATGCCGGAAAAGAGCCCAAGATGGGATCTCACGAGAACAGAAGGTTACGGCGGTGGAAAAGTATTTTGGTGGACGCTTCTGGTGGTTTGGGAATATTTCTGAATTTATAGGCCAAATATTAGGGTTGGAGGACTCCCGTGGGGCCCACAAGCCAGGGGCGCCCCCTAGGGCGCGCCCTAAGGGCTTGTGGAGCCCTCGAGACTCTTATGCCTTCCTCTCCAAGTCCTACGTGTGTCTTCTAGTCCAAGAAAAATTCATCGCGAAAGTTTTATTCCGTTTGGACTCCGTTTGGTATTCCTTTTCTGTAAAACTCAAAAACAAGGAAAAAACAAAAACTGGCACTGGGCTCTAGGTTAATAAGTTAGTCCCAAAAAATATATAAAATAGCATATTAATGCATATAAAACATCCAAAACAGATAATATAAGAGAATGGAACAATAAAAAATTATAGATACGTTGGAGACGTATCAACGGTGCTAGTGGTCGAGCGCCCGGAGGAGGGCAAGGTTAAGCCGGTCCAGCGACTGGTGTACTACCTGAGCGAGATGTTCTCCGCCTCCAAGCAGAACTACCCCCACTACGAGAAGATGTGCTACGGCGTGTACTTCACCGCCAAGAAGCTGAAGCAGTACTTCCAGGAGCACACCATCACCGTGGTGAGCACGGCCCCCATCGACGAGATGATGGGCTGCCGGGATGCCTCAGGCCGGGTCGCCAAGTGGGCCATCGAGCTAGCCGGCCATACAATCCTCTACGAGCCCCGCACCACCATCAAGTCCCAGGCGCTGGCTAATTTCCTCGTCGACTGGACAGAGACCCAGTACCTACGGCCACCACTCGACTCGACGCACTAGCGCACGCACTTCGATGGCTCCAAGATATGATCTAGCTTGGGAGCTGGCATCGTGTTGTCCTCCCCCAAGGGCGACCGGCTGTGGTACGCACTGCAGATCCACTTCGCCGCCTCCAACAATGTTACCGAGTACGAAGCTCTCGTGCACGGCCTCCGGCTAGCCAAAGAGATCGGCATCCGGCGCTTCCTCTGCTACGGAGACTCGGACTTGGTGGTGCAGCAGGCGTTCGACGAATGGGACGCCCGAGATGCCAACATGGCCAGCTACCACTTCCTTGTCTAGCAGCTCTCCAGTGGCTTCGACGGCTGTGAGTTCCTTCATGTTCCCTGCGCGGACAACGAGGCTGCCGACACCCTCGCCAAGATAGGCTCCACCCGACAAGCAATCCCACCCGGCGTCTCCCTCGAGCACCTGCGAAAACCATCCATCAAGCCGTCTCCCGACTCGGAGTCCATCCTCGTTCCGGACGAACCTAAGGCGACCCCGCCCACCCTTGGAGACCCCAGCCCTAGCACGGGGGCTGCTGCCCCGACCCCCACTGCCGCCGATCCCAACCTGGCCCCGGGGGCTGCTGACCTCATCCCGGGGGCTGCCAGCTCTGGCTCGGCTGCTGACCTCATCTCGGCGGCTGCCGGCTCCGGGTCGGGGGCTGCTGACTGATACGTCTCCAATGTATCTATAATTTTTGATTGTTCCATGTTATTATATTATCTGTTTTGGATGTTTTATATGCATTAATATGCTATTTTATATTATTTTTGGGACTAACCTATTAACCTAGAGCCCAGTGCCAGTTTCTGTTTTTTTTTCCTTTTTTTTTACTTTTACAGAAAAGGAATACCAAACAGAATAAAACTTTCGCGATGCTTTTTCTTGGACCAGAAGACACCCGGAAGACTTGGGGAGGGGGTCAGAAGACTCACGAGGAGCCCACAAGCCCTCAGGGCGCACCCTAGGGGGGTGCCCCTAGCTTGTGGACCCCTCGGGAGTCCCCCAACCCTAATCTTTGCACTATAAATTCCAAAATATTGCCCCAACATCAGAAGCGTCCACCAAAATACTTTTTCGCCGCCGCAAGCCTCTGTTCCAGTGAGATCCCATCTTGGGGCCTTTTCTGGCGATCTGCTGGAGGGGGATTCGATCACAGAGGGCCTCTACATCAACCTTGCTGCCCTTCCGATGATGTGTGAGTAGTTTACCACAGACCTACGGCTCCATAGCTTGTAGCTAGATGGCTTCTTCTCTCTCTTTGATCTTCAATACAATGTTCTCCTCGATGTTCTTGGAGATCTATTCGATGTAATACTTTTTTGTGGTGTGTTTGTTGAGATCCGATAAATTGTGGATTTATGATAAGATTATCTATGAATATTATTTTAGTCTTCTCTGAACTCTTTTATGCATGATTAAGATATCTTTGTATTTCTCTTTGAACTATCGGTTTGGTTTGGCCAACTAGATTGTTTTTTCTTGCAATGGGAGAGGTGCTTAGTTTTGGGTTCAATCTTGCGGTGTCCTCACCCAGTGACAGAAGGGGTAGCGAGGCATGTATTGTATTGTTGCCATCAAGGATAAAAAGATGGGGTTTATATCATATTGCTTGAGTTTACCCCTCTACATCATGTCATCTTACTTAAAGCGTTACTCCGTTCTTATGAACTCAATACTCTAGATGCATGCTGGATAGCGGTCGATGTGTGGAGTAATAGTAGTACATGAAGAATCATTTCGGTCTACTTGTCACGGACGTGATGCCTATATTCATGATCATTGCCTTAGATATCGTCATAACTTTGCGTTTTTCTATCAATTGCTCAACAGTAATTTGTTTACCCACCGTATGCTATCTTCAAGAGAGAAGCCTCTAGTGAAACCTATGGCACCCGGGTCTATTTTCCATCACATATTTTCAGATCTATAAACCAAAAAACCCAAAAATATCTTGCTGCAATTTATTTATATTTACTTTAGTTTGCTCTTTTATTTATTTTTTATACCTATCTCTATTAGATCTCACTCTTGTTCGTGGCCGTGAAGGGATTGACAACACCTTTTTCGCGTTGAGTGCAGGTGTTTGTTAGTTTGTGCAGGTGCATAGATTGGAGACTTGCTTGTGCCTCCTACTGGATTGATACCTTGGTTCTTAACTGAGGTAAATACTTATCTCTACTTTGCTGCATCACCCTTTTCTCTTCAAGGGAAAAATCAATGCAAGCTCAAGAAGTAGCAGGAAGAATTTCTGGCGCCATTGCCGGGGAGGTTCTACATCAAGCCTACCAAGTACCCATCATAAACTCTCATCTCTTGCATTACATTATTTGCCATTTGCCTCTCGTTTTCCTCTCCCCCACTTCTAGAACGTTTTCAGAAAAACACAAAAATATTTGCCTTTTTATTTGCCTTCTTTTCATTTGCCTTTTATGTCTTACTCGGTTTGTTTGCCTGTTCGATTGGAATAATTGTGTATTTATTGAAAATCAGAAAGCAAAAAAGTTTATGGATCCTCATCCACTTGCTAATCTTTTTAAGAGATCCAATTATGTTGAACGAATTGCTAGTGAGTTGCGTGCACTAGATTATCTTTATGAAGTTTTGCTTGAAATTCATGAATCTGAAAATTGTGATGAAATTTATGAAGTGATTCACGATAGCTCCTTAAATGAAAAGCATGATTGCAATGATGTTATTATAAATTCTCTTAATGTCAATTGTGCCAATAATATGCAAAACCCTAAGCTTGGGGATGCTAGTTTTGCTATGTCCACTACTTATTGCAATGATCATGATTGGGGTGATAATGCTTCTTATGATCCTGAAAATTTATTTAAGCCTCATGATAATAATGATTGCAATAATATTGAAAGTGGGTTTGGAAGAGTGTCAACTTTAGGAAATAATAATCCCACTACTTTGGAGTTTGATCAATCTTATGAAATTTTTGATAAAAGTGGGCTTGGAGAAGTAATGCCTTTATTCTATGTTAATCCCACTATTTTGGAATAGTGTCAACTTTGCATGCATGTGGATCATGAAGAGCAAATTTTATGTGATAGTTATATTGTTGAATTTGATTATGATCCTACATGTAATTATTATGAGAGAGAAAAATATGGTTGTAGAAATTTTCATGTTACTAAATTACCTCTCGTTATGTTGAGATTGCTATTGTTTCTTTCTTCTTCCTTGCATATGCTAGTTTTTGCTTGCCTTCATAATTTGTTTGCTTATAAAATGCCTATGCATAGGAAGCATTTTAGACTTAAATTTGTTTGTCACATGTTTTATGATGCTCTCTTTGTGTTCCAATTATTATCTTTTATGGGAGCATCATCATTATCTCAATGCCTAGCTAAAAGGCTTTAAAGAAAAGCACTTGTTGGAAGACAACCCAATATTTTTATTTTCTGTTTTTATGAAAATACACATTATTACCTCTGTAGTAATTGTGTTTTGGTGTTTTAATTAGTGTTTGAGCCAATTAAGACCTTTGGGATGGTCTACGGTGATAGTTGATTTGATCTTGCTGAAAAACAGAAAGTTTTGCGCTCATTGCCAGAAATTTAAAAAATCACCGAAACGTTATTTTGATCTGAATTTTTAAACAAGTTTTATATACAAATTGCCTAAATTTTCCTAATTTTTCAGAATTTTTGGAGTTACAGAAGTATACGAAATTTCCAGATTACTACAGATTGTTCTGTTTTTGACAGATTCTGTTTTCTATGTGTTGTTTGCTTATTTTGATGAACCTATGGGTAGTATCGGGGGGTATGAAACATGGAGAAGTTGGAATGTAGTATATATAACACCAATATAAATTAAGAATGAGTTCACAACAGTACCAAAAGTGGTGATTTTTTTTATTATACTAACGGATCTTATGAGTTTTCCGTTGAGTTTTGTGTTGTGAAGTTTTCAAGTTTTGGGTAAAGATTTGATGGACTATGGAATAAGGAGTGGCAAGAGCCTAAGATTGGGGATTCCCAAGTCACCCAAGGTAATATTCAATGACAACCAAGCATCTAAGCTTGGGGATGCCCCGGATGGCATCCCCTCTTTTGTCTTCAATCAATCAGTAAATTTACTTGAGACTATATTTTTATTCACCACATGATATGTGTTCGCTTGGAGCATCTTGTATGATATGAGTCTTTTCTATTTAGTTTGCCACAATCATCCTTGCTGTACACACCTTTTGAGAGGGACACTCATTAATCGTGAATTTATTAGAATACTCTATGTGCTTCACTTATATCTTTTGAGCTAGGCAGTTTGCTCTAGTGCTTCACTTATATCTTTTTAGAGCACGGCGGTAGCTTTATTTTATAGAAATTGTTGAACTCTCATGCTTCACTTATATTATTTTGAGAGTCTTAAATAGCATGGTAATTTGCTTAGGTTATGAATTTAGTCCTAATATGATGGGCATCCAAGAGGGATATAATAAAAACTTTCATATAAAGAGCATCGAATAGATGAGAAGTTTGATTCCTTGCATTTGTTTTGAGATATAAAGATGGTGATATTAGAGTCATGCTAGTGAGTAATTGTGGATTGGTATAAATACTTGTGTTAAAGTTTGTGATTCCCGTAGCATGCACGTATGGTGAACCGTTATGTGATGAAGTCGGAGCATGATTTATTTTTTGATGGTCTTCCTTATGAGTGGCGGTCGGGGATGAGCGATGGTCTTTTCCTACCAATCTATCCCCCTAGGATCATGCGTGTAGTACTTTGTTTTGATGGCTAATAATTTTTTGCAATAAGTATGTGAGTTCTTTATGACTAATGTTGAGTCCATGGATTATACGCACTCTCACCCTTCCACCATTGCTAGCTTCTCTAGTACGGCGCAACTTTCGCCGGTGCATTAAACCCACCATATACCCTTCCTCAAAACAGCCACCATAATTACCTATTATGGCATTTCCTTAGCCATTCCGAGATATATTGCCATGCAACTTCCACCGATCCGTTTTATTATGACACGCACCATCATTGTCATATTGCTTTGCATGATCATGTAGTTGGCATAGTATTTGTGGCAAGGCCACCGTTCATATTTTTTATACATGTTACTCTTGATCATTGCACATCCCGGTACACCGCCGGAGGCATTCATATAGAGTCATATCTTGTTCTAGTATCGAGTTGTAAGTAAATAAAAGTGTGATGATCATCATTATTAGAGCATTGTCCCATGTGAGGAAAGGATGATGGAAGCTATGATTCCCTCACAAGTTGGGATGAGTCTCTGGACTTTATAAAAAAATAAAAGAGGCCAAAGAAGCCCAAACAAAAAAAGATAAAAAAAATGAGAGAAAAGAGAGAAGGGACAATGTTACTATCCTTTTTTCACACTTGTGCTTCAAAGCAGTACCATGATTTTCATGATAGAGAGTCTCCTATTTTTTCACTTTCATATACTAGTGGGAATTTTTCATTATAGAAATTGTCTTGTATATTCCAATGATGGGCTTCCTCAAATTGCCCTAGGTCTTCGTGAGCAAGCAAGTTGGATGCACACCCACTTAGTTTCTTTTTGAGCTTTCATACACTTAAGCTCTAGTGCATCTGTTGCATGGCAATCCCTACTCACTTGCATCGATATCAATTGATGGGCATCTCCATAGCCCATTAATTTGCCTAGTTGATGTGAGACTTTCTCCTTCTTTTTGTCTTCTCCACAACCACCATATTCTATTCCACCTATAGTGCTATATCCATGGCTCACGCTCATGTATTGCGTGAAAGTTGAAAAAGTTTGAGAACACCAAAAGTATGAAACAATTGCTTGGCTTGTCATCGGGGTTGTGCGTGATGAAATACTTTGTGTGATGAAGATGGAGCATAGCTAGACTATATGATTTTGTAGGGATAACTTTCTTTGGCCATGTTATTTTGAGAAGACATGATTGCTTTATTAGTATGCTTGAAGTATTATTGTTCCTATGCCAATATTAAACTTTTGTTTTGAATATTATGGATCTGAATATTCATGCCACAATAAAGAAGATTACATTGATAAATATGTTAGGTAGCATTCCACATCAAAAATTCTATTTTTATCATTTACCTACTCGAGGACGAGCAGGAATTAAGCTTGGGGATGCTTGATACGTCTCCAACGTATCTATAACTTTTTATTGTTCCATGCTATTATATTATCTATTTTGGATGTTTTATATGCCTTAATATGTTATTTTATATTATTTTTAGGACTAACCTATTAACCTAGAGCCCAGTGCCAGTTTCTATTTTTTCCTTGTTTTTTGACTTTTACAAAAAAGGAATACCAAACGGAGTCCAAATGGAATAAAACTTTTGCGATGATTTTTCATGGACTAGAAGACACCCAGAAGACTTGAGGAGGGGGTCAGAAGACTCACGAGCAGCCCACAAGCCCTCAGGGCGCGCCCCCTGGCTTGTGGACCCCTCGGGAGTCCCCCAACCCTAATCTTTGCACTATAAATTCAAAAATATTCCCCCAACATCAGAAGCGTCCACCAAAATACTTTTCCGCTGCCGCAAGCCTCTGTTCCCATGAGATCCCAACTTGGGGCCTTTTCCGGCGATCTGCCAGAGGGGGATTCGATCATGGAAGGCCTCTACATCAACCTTGCTGCCCTTCTGATGATGTGTGAGTAGTTTACCATAGACCTACGGGTCCATAGCTAGTAGCTAGATGGCTTCTTCTCTCTCTTTGATCTTCAATACAATGTTCTCCTCGATGTTCTTGGAGATCTATTCGATGTAGTACTTTTTTGCAGTGTGTTTGTTTAGATCCGATGAATTGTGGATTTATGATAAGATTATTTATGAATATTATTTGAGTCTTCTCTGAACTCTTTTATGCACGATTAAGATATTTTTGTATTTCTCTTCGAACTATCGGTTTGGTTTGGCCAACTAGATTGGTTTTTCTTGCAATGGGAGAGGTGCTTAGTTTTGGGTTCAATCTTGCGGTGTCCTCACCCAGTGACAGAAGGGGTAGTGAGGCACGTATTGTATTGTTGCCATCAAGGATAAAAATATGGGGTTTATATCATATTGCTTGAGTTTATCCCTCTACATCATGTCATCTTACTTAAAGCGTTACTCTGTTCTTATGAACTTAATACTCTAGATGCACGCTGGATAGTGGTCGATGTGTGGAGTAATAGTAGTAGATGCAGAATCATTTTAGTCTACTTGTCACGGATGTGATGCCTATATTCATGATCATTGCCTTAGATATTGTCATAACTTTTCGCTTTTCTATCAATTGCTCAACAGTAATTTGTTTACCCATCGTATGCTATCTTCAAGAGAGAAGCCTCTAGTGAAACCTATGGCCCCCGGGTCTATTTTCCATCATATATTTTCAGATCTATAAACCAAAAAACACAAAAATACCTTGCTACAATTTATTTATATTTACTTTAGTTTGCTCTTTTATTTATCTTTTATACCTCTCTCTATTAGATCTCACTCTTTTTCGTGACCGTGAAGGGATTGACAACCCCTTTTTCGCGTTGAGTGCAAGTGTTTGTTAGTTTGTGCAGGTGCATAGATTGGAGACTTGCTTGTGCCTCCTACTTGATCGATACCTTGGTTCTTAACTGAGGGAAATACTTATCTCTACTTTGCTGCATCACCCTTTCCTCTTCAAGGGAAAAATCAACACAAGCTCAAGAAGTAGCACTGACCTCATCCCGGGGGATGCCGCTCTGGAACCCGTCCAAGTGGTCGTCCTCACGGTGGTGACGGCTCCGTCCTGGGCCCAGCCAATCCTCGCCTTCTTGAAGAGCGGAGCGCTTCCCATGGACGAGACCGAGGCCTAGCAAGTGCAGCACCGGGCGTCCGCGTACAACATCATCAACCATGAGCTCGTCAAGCACAGTGCGACGGGCGTGTTCCAGCGCTGCGTTGAGCAGGACAAGGGCATAGATATCCTCCTCGACATCCACCAGGGTGAGTGCGGGCACCACGCCGCCTCAAGGTCCCTGGTGGCCAAAGCCTTCTGCCACGGCTTCTACTGGCCCATGGCCCTCAAAGATGCCGAGTCGCTGGTCCTCAAGTGTGAGGGCTGCCAATGCTTCAGCAAGCGCAGCCACCAGCCGGCTACGGCCCTCCAGACCATCTCAATCACCTGGCCATTTGCCGTCTGGGGGCTCGACATGGTGGGGCCCTTCAAAACCACCCGAGGCGGCATGACACACTTGCTGGTGGCCGTCGACATGTTCACCAAGTGGATCGAGGCGCGGCCAATCAAGAAACTCGACGGGCCGACGGCCGTCCATTTCGTGAAAGACATTGTGGTTCGCTACGGCATCCTGCACAGCATCATCACGGACAACGGCACCAACTTCGCCAAGGGTGCACTGGCGCAATACCGCTCTGTATCTGGCATCCGGCTCGACTTGGCCTCCGTCGCGCATCCCCAAACCAACGGCCAGGTTGAGCGGGCAAATGGCCTGATCCTGGCCAGCATCAAGCCATGACTCGTCGAGCCACTCGTGCGCTCACCCGGCAGCTGGCTCGACGAGCTGCCGGCTGTCCTGTGGAGTCTCCGGACGACGCCCAACTAGTCGACCGGGTTCACCCAGTTCTTCCTCGACTACGGAACCGAAGCAATCATCCCCACCGACATCGAGTTTGACTCGCCTCGGGTCACCATGTACACAGAAGCCGAAGCCAAAGAAGCCCGCGAAGACAGCGTCGACCTGCTCGAGGAGGCGCGCCTTTTGGCCCTCAGCCGATCAGCCATCTACCAGCAAAGCCTACGGCACTACCACAGCAAGAAGATCAAGCCCCTCGCGTTCCGCGAGGGCGACCTCGTACTTCGGCTCGTCCAGCAGCAATCCGGCCAGCACAAACTGGCCTCCCCTTGGGAGGTCCCTTTCATTGTCAGCAAAGCCCCATGTGACCGCAACGCGTACTACCTCATCGACGCACGAAAGCCGAACAAGCGTAAGACAGACACAGCTGGCAAAGAGACAAGCCGGCCTTGGAACGCGGAGCTCCTTCGCCCGTTTTACAGTTAGTTGTATGCTTGTATGTATCGCTACCTTTTGAGTTCAATGAAAGCAACAGGTCCCCCGAACGACACTCAGGGGCTACCTTTCCTATCAAGTACTGTGTCCCACAAACCTTTATGATTTTACCCTCTCCCTCCGGGTCGGTTCATCCGGCTCAGGGGCTCGGGGGCTAGCCGGCTCGACTGCACCCCACCGTCCCCCTTAGTCCATTTCGGCGTGTCCGAGTCGCCAAGGCCCCCCTCTTCGCCCCAAGCCACAGTCCGACTCCGACTGTCTGGCTGGCAAGAACCAAAGGCCAAACGCGCTGACAGACAGAGATCTGCTAAGTTGGATCGGCCAGATCGGTTCATCCGGCACCCTCGTATTCAAGTCGCCGCACGACCGGCTGCGCGTCAGCCGGCTTCGCCGCTTGCCGCCAGCCGACCCAGTGGGTGTTTCGCTTGTGCTCAACGTCTGAAAAAACCTAAGTATTGTGTGCCCCTTCCCAAGGCCGAACTCCTTGTCACAGACCGGCACCCGGATGTTCGACTAGCAGGAGGGAGGCTCAAAGAGGAGGCAAACAAGAAAAGGCCTAAGGACGGGAAGCAAAAGCAAAAGCGCCAACAAAATATTTACATAACAAAGGCCCACAGCCGGAGTTCATTACATCACACTACCCCCCAGTGGGTGGACCTGCTACTTAACAAAGTTCAAAAGATAAAGGCAGGATGACTTCACGCGGCAGCCGCGTCGGCCCCTGTGCTCGCCGGTTCCTCCACGCCGGCCCCAGTCGTCGCGCCGGCATCGGCTTGTGCCGGCTCCGCCAAAACGGCGGTGTCTCCCAACGCGGCCTCATCGTCTGTGTAGGCCCCCGTCTCGTCGGAGCTGCCCTCCGAGTCGTTGAGCTCCAGGCCGAAGTCGTCGGGTGGAAGCTCCACGCCGTCCTCTGTCCGCTCCACGTTGAACTCATCGTGCACAGCGAACGGGGCAAGGTAGCTGGCTCGCCCAGCGATCCGACGTGCCCGCGCCTAAGTCGGCAGCCGTGCCGGCCTGCTGGGCCGCCAGCTAGTCTAGGTCCACGCCCGGGTACTAGGACATGACGAACCGCAGCGCCAAGTCTGCGCCCGCGCGGGCCGTAGAAACCCTCCACGCGTGGAGCCGATGCATGCCGGCTTCCAACCAACGCGCCAGCCGTGTGACGCTGTTGGGTGCTATCGCCTCTGGCCAGAGGGTGGCCGTCATGCCCAACCCGGCAGTGAAAAGTCTCCTCATCTGCTTATCAACCGCGTCCAGGCGGGACTCGGCGGCGAGGATGATCTCCGTGAAGGTCCAGGCGGCGTGCCGGTCGATCTCGACACCCGCGTCCACCTGGGCAACCCGGTGGAGGTGCACGGCCTCCTCCGCTGTCTCTTGCGTCTCCGGGAAGACCCCTGCAAAGAGGAAGAAAGAAGCCAGTTAGCAAAGCA
This sequence comes from Thinopyrum elongatum, assembly GCA_011799875.1. Taxonomy (NCBI): domain Eukaryota; kingdom Viridiplantae; phylum Streptophyta; class Magnoliopsida; order Poales; family Poaceae; genus Thinopyrum; species Thinopyrum elongatum. The sequence goes on along the minus strand of CM022300.1, from coordinate 22,190,489 downwards.
AAAGGTTGGCCGACTCACGAGCCAGTGGGTCAGTCAAAGAAATACTCACGGGTGAAAAGCTTGTCAAGATGTTGCGCCTCGCACAGCATCCCGTTCCCTTCTATGGTCCACGCGCGGCCACGGGTCTCAAGCTCCTTCTCAAGCCCGACGCTCTTCTCGACGGCTGCCTTCAGCTCAGCGGCCGCCTTCCCGTGGTCATCCGTCAGCCGGCTCAGCTCCGCTCGGTGGGCCTCGGACGCCTTAGCGGCCTCCGCCTCCAGCCGCTTCACCTCGGCCCGCAGCTAGTCGTGGTCGGCGGCGGCCTGGTCGCGCTGCTGGCTGGCTTTCACCTGGCACCTCGGCCGTGGCAGCTGCAGGACAAGATGTCGAGTTAGACACAAGAAAAGAACAAAAACACCTTAAGATTCGACCTGGCTGCTACGCAGTCGGCCTGAATCTCGGGGGCTACACCCAGTGGGTGCGCTGTCGCGCCCCCACTGGAAGTAGGCGAGACTCGGCTTGGGCCTGTGCCAGCTCTGTCTCCTTGGCGGTGAGGTGGGCTTTGGCCGCGCGATACCACCCGATGAGCTGGTTGTACGCACCTGCCCGCAGGTCATACAGCTCCTGCAAGAAGATGAAGTTTGGAAGAAAGCAAAGGGCGCATGTGAAGACCCGACCCGGCTGCTACACAGCCGTCCCGGGCCTCGGGGGCTACACCCAGTGGGTGCACTGGCGCGCCCCCACTGTCCCCGTTGTCCGACCGACGAAACAAGCAAGACGAAAAAATAGCATACCGCAATCGCGCGCTTCAGATCCTGCGTCCACTCCTGCTTATCGCGGACAAAGGCCTGCAGACGGCTCTCGCGTCCTCGGATCTACTGGCGCAAAGTTTCCGCCACCGCGTCCTCCCGGGTACGCGGTCCGATGACAACCTCGCCGGCGTCCGCCCAGGGTCACTGCGGGCCGGCACTGGATCCGCTCTCCAACGCCCGCTCCGGGTTCCCGGTTGCCTGCGGCGGCACGACCACCAGGGCGTTGCTGCTTCCCGCCGGCGTCCCCACGACCGGCGTCGACCCCAGCACACTGGCTGGTGTCGCCTGCGGCTCGTCGGCCGAAGGGACGTCCTCCCCGCGACCTCCTCCCCCGGCCTCGTTCCCGCTCGCCGGGTCATCCCGGGGTGGCGTGTCCACAATGATCTCCTCGACGCTTTTCGAGTCGTCGTCGGCCAGCTCCGCCTGCCCCTCCGGGTCGCGCCCCTCGTCCGCCTGCGGCTCTATGATCATACTAGCCGGCGCCGGGCCCTCCGCCCACTCCGGCCAGGCCGGGTCCGCGGTGGTCCTTCCTCTCGCTTCAGTGGCCCTCGCCCACGCCTAGGCCGAGGCCTCCCTCGCCGCCCTCTCAGCCACCGCCACGTCCTCCTCGGCCGCCGCCATGTCCCTCTAGGCGAGCCACTCCGTGTCAGCGGGGTCCAGGCCGAGGACCACCTAGGGTCGTTCCTGCCCACACTCAATGGCGCTGCTTCGGGTCTTCCTGAAGACGAGCTCGCTCCCGAACGCAGCCGCCGTCGCCGCCAGCGCCAGCTCGAGGGTCGACCTGCGTGCGGTAAAGACAACATGAGAAGGATGCGGCCAAACGGCAAACAGAGACCCGCGAGTTACACTTACCCGATGGCGGTAGGGATGGCCCATCTTGGCGCCACGACCGGGGCAGCCTGGCGCGCTTTCTTGGCGGCGCCTTTGTCGTGAGCCGGCTGCGCCTCCGCCCTGCGCTTCGAAGCCGGCCGCGGTGACACCGAATCCTTCCCGTGCGGCCGACGCGCAGCCGCCGGCTCGCGGGACTGCCTGGTCCTGGCCGTTTTCTTTAGCCGCCTTGGGGGTCAATGCTGCCATCTCCTCTCGATGGCGGTGCTGCACCACCAACACCCGTCAGGCCCTCCTCGTCGTCGTCTGGCCAGTCGCGCAGGAGTTCTTTGTGCGGAGGCTTACCCGCGTGGCGTGCCGCGCCGGCTTCGGCTCCAGTCGGCTGCGTGTTGGCCGCCCCCTCATTTTCGGGGACGGACCCGCCTCTGTCCGAGTAGGGCAAATCGTCCAACAAGATTTGCGCCCTCAGCCTGTCCCGGACCTGCTGGGCCACGAATAGCTGTGGCTCTCCAGTCGCATCAGGACGAAGAAACAATTCAGATATGGCAAAGAACGGGGACTAGGGACTCACCGCTGGCGCCGGATTCTGCCGGTTGTAGGGCGCCTTCCCGAATTGCCAGCTGGCGGCTAACCCGGCCTTGGAGATGTTGTTGGCCCGGCTGATGATCTGATCCGGCGTCAGCTCCCGGGTCGACATCCGGGTGCGATCATGCCGGCCACTCATCTTGGCGATCTTGTGCGCCCGGCGCTTCAGCGGCAGCACCCGGCGCGTGACGAAGGCGGCAATGAGGTCCGTCCTGGTAAGCCCCTCACGCGAAGTCATCTCGGTGATCTGGCTGCAGACGTTCATCATCTCCCGCGATGGATTCTTGGGTTGGTGGCCCCAGTTTGCTTTGGCGAGCGGCGGTTCGTCGATGGACGGTGGCAGGTTGATGAACTCCGCCTTCGGGTCGACGTTGCACACGTAGAAGAACGTGTTCTGCCACTTCTTGGCAGAATCTTCGATGGGCATCTTGGGGAACGGCCCGTTCGTCCACACCAAGACCACGGCGGCCCCACAATCGGACATGACGCCGGCTGCCGGCCCTTGCTGCTTGAGAAAGAAAAGCCAGGCCCACAGCTCCATGTCCGGCATCAGGCCCAAGTAGCCCTCGCAGAGCGTGGTGTAGCCGGCGAGTTGCAGCACGGCATTGGTGCCGAGGTGGTGCGGCTGCAGCCCGAAGAAGTCAAGGAAGGAGCGACAGAAGAGGCTTGCGGGGAGGCCGAACGCGCGCACGAAGTGGGAGTGGAATACCACGTACTCACCCTCCTGCGGCGCCGGCTCCACCTCCTCGCCTGCCGCGAGCGCTGCCACCGCTGTCGCCGGCGGCAGCCGCTTGGTGTTGCGGAGGTACTGAATGTTGGCCTCGGTGGTCTTGGAGCCCTCCCAAGATCCTTTCGGCCGCGCCATAGGTAGAGCTCTCCAAGGGCGCGGGCACGGCGATGAAGAAGAGAGCGCGGCGTGTGCGCGTGCGCGATGATCGACGGGCGTTGTGAGTGAGCACCCGGGAGGCGGCCGGGCACTATGGCTAGGGCGCGCTCGAAGCTCGAAGGAGAGGAGGAAGACGAAGGGAGAGCGAGGGGAGTGTGCAAGGGCGTCTCCACCACGCCCCTTCCTCTGTTTTATAACAACAGTAAATCATGGGGAAGTGGGATCAGTTGAGCCCACGATTCCACTTCCCCGCATTATGCGGGCACGTTTCACGCATGCCTTAACTGCGTGTAGAAGTGCAACCGCTCACCACTGCCACAATAAATCCCCCATGCACGGGCTGAGGGCGTAGCATGGAGGGGCCCAGCCAGCTGTTGCGTCCCATCGCACGCGTGGCCTGGCAGGGCCTCGCCCACAGCTGTTCACCACATGGCGATGCATCGGGCCGCGGTAGGCGCGTCCTTCCCTCTCAAGTCAAGACGCTGCTAGAGTTTCGGTTTCCTGCATAGGCCGGGATGCCGCGATTCGGCTTCCATAAGCAGGTACGCAGTGGGTGTTGCCGGGACCCGGCGTTCGCGTGCTTCACCAACACAACCACCTTCTCAGGGGGGATAAGCTGCGAAGGCCCCCCTGCTTGGAGCCGGCGAGCCTTCATAGCTTCGGGGACTATAGTCGGGGGATGGCCCCCGGGCAGGCAATGGAACCCGGATCCCCTTTTAAAAATTCGGGGCTAGCCAAGCTCCTCAATCCGGCTCACCCCCGGCCGGCTGCCCGGAGCGAGCCAGCCGGGTGCCGCGACCCGGCCGACCGGCTGGCGCATGCCGGCCATCCATGAGAAGTCAACTCCCAAACAGCAAGAGGGCGTGGCAATAGTGTACTTCCCTTTACACCGGCCCCGGCGGGCACGGCAACAGTGCAGCCCACACCCCCGCCCGGGGCGGGCGGTGTCCCCCGCGGCGTGACACTGTAGCTAGGCGGCGCTGCCGTCCCATGACGCACGGCGGGGCGTGCCATAGTGTTGACACCAGATTTTGGCACGACACAAAAAGCAAATAAGATGGCCTGAAGTGAAAGGGTTTTCAACATGAAAAGTTTCACGTTACTGAGTGGAACAATTTTGATGTTTAGGTTATCATCATCCGACCTCATCGTAGGGGCCGAATCTATACTCCAAGTGGCGGAATTTAGTGTTCTGAGTGCTTTTCGGCCAATTACGCCTCCAAGACAACCTCGGATGAAGGGGCACTCCACATGAATTGTCTTTGTCTTGTCGAGGCAATCAATTTTCATATATAAATCATCTCAATCCGAGTTAATATCCAAAAGTTGGAAGCAATACACTACAAGCTGACCCTGAATGGAAATATGGCCCAGGGTACCAGACAGATGTCTGATGGGTCGCGCGAGCAATTCGACCATCAAGACAGACGTGAATCGAAAAAACCTTCACCACGAAAAAGTTTTGTCTCGTCGAGCCGATCGATTTTCATATATAAATCGTCTCAATCTGAGGTCGTATGCGACCTGGAGAGGCAAATCAAGATCAGGCTGTGTTTTCATTCAGGAAATCCGAGTGAAAAGCTTACCATCCGAGTGAAAGCTTGCCGTTCGAGTAGAAGATTGCTATCCGACTGAAAGTTTGCCATCCGAGTGAATGTTTGCTGTCCGAGTGAAATTATCACCATCTGAGTGAAAATATTGCCATCCGAGTGAAAGGTTGCTGTCCGAGTGAAAGTTTGTCGTCTGAGTGAAATTATTGCCATCTGAGTGAAAATGTTGTCATCCGAGTGAAAAGTTGACATCCAAGTGGAAAAATCTAGCCGGGTGATCCGAGTGAAGGGCCCTAACATCCGAGTGGGGAGATTCATATCCGAGTGCTCCGACCAGAAGCTGAAGATGTGCCCGAAATGTTATCTAGATGACCTCAGATGGAAAAGTGTTCAACACGGAAGTTGTGTGTATCGTCAAAATGGTAAACTTTGGTTTTGGAGTCATCATCATCTGAGATAGTATAAGGCCTACAAATTCACTACCAGACTCGGACAGTACAGTTAGCTGCAAGACCGAGTCCGACTGGAAGTTAAAGATGGCTTCGTAGAGTATTCAAGATGGCCTTGTTTGGAAAAGTGATCAACATGAGAGTTGTTCGTATTGTTGAGACGCACAAATTTGATATTTGGGTCGTCTTGATCGGAGGTCATATGCAAGATCAACGGCCCGTGCAAGGAGCAAGACAGAAGTTTGGGCCAGATTCAGACTGAATCCGAGTTGGACTGAAACTAGGACTCTAGGACGTGAACTAATGTAAATTTTCGTGTAAGGAAAGCCTAGATGAATCCTTTGCTTGTACGGGAAGTCCAGCCACCTCTTATATATGTTGGGGGTGACGGCCGATTGAACAACACCAATCAAACCAATCAATCTATTACACTTTTGTGTTCATCTATCTTTATCCCTTACCCTTGTATCTTTCTTTCCCGTTCTTCGTTCGTTCTTCGTATTAGAGGGCAGCGATCCATGAGGCTCTAGGGGCGATCAGGTCGACCTAGAGCAGCCCATAGCCTCCGCACTCCCTGACGGGGTCCCTCCCGGGCGTGTGGGGTTTCGGGTCATCAAAAGCACCCGCCGACTGTCCTGCGTATCGCGCTGTCGGTCGGGTCTCCTTCGACGCAAGCTGCGGTGCATCACCCCCGGCGTCGAGGGTACACGTGACATGTTCGTGTGTTAACATACTTTTTGGTGACTCCGCTGGGGACCGAAGCTTTGAATAGTCTCCAGCCTGTTCTTGCTACGAGGAGAGCGTCATCAAGCGGCTGCAATCTACAAACGGTAACATGTATCATCAATCTCCTTACGTAGATGCAAATAGCCATTATGTTGATGTTGCTAGATCTTTCAATGGACATGTCATGTCGGCTAGCCCTAACGAGCAAAGGCAGACTAGTTATTCTGTTGGAGAAACTTGGAATTTACAAAATCGCGACATGCAACTAATGAATCTGAACTTTCGTGCATCGGCAACACCTTTCAATGTGCCGGTGAACAACACGATGAGTTCGAGTGATCAATATAGGACACCTCATGTGCATGAGGGTGTCTCGCAGTTTTATCCATCGGCAGCCGGCTCGTGATATGCGGGTTCATCCCCAAACATGCCGATGGACGGGGGAATCGGCCATGCTTCTGTTAGCTATTTGGCCGGTTATCCTCAAACATCATCATATACTACACCTCATGAGATTAATTGTTTAGTGGCATATGAAACTAAAAATATTCATGACTTGGATCACCTTTGCAGTTATGGCTGAGTGAATGGAGATTCTGCAGGAGCATATGTGCCTAATATTGCAGGAGATGAGGTGGCTCTGGCTGCATTAAAAAGTTTAACCAAAAATAAGAAGATTAGTGCTATTTGCCTTGAGCAGCACAAAAAGGGGATGGTTCCTGATTATGAGGCAATAAGAGCTAGGGTTTTGAAAGAAGACGAAGTGTTGCCGATTGATCAAATTGGCGAGAGAGAATATTCAACAACAGTGCACATGTCTTCACCTATCATTGCAGCATGTTATACACCCCCTTCATTGCCGAAAGATACTAAAAGTATTGGGGGGCAAGCCGATCCAAGCAGGGCTGAGTTTGAAGAAAAATATGTGGCCCAAGTGGACAAGATCAAGCTAGAGCTCACAGGGAATAGTGTTAACGAATTTACTACACCTATCCTTGAGGAATTACCAGCAGAATATCGACAGGCTTATGAAGCACTCAAGAAGAAGCGTGGAGAGGAAGATTTGCAAGAGTACATTAAGTGCCTTTCTCCATGTAGCAACCATGTTGGCCCTTCTGCACTTTTGAGGCAAGATAAAAAAGAAACTTTGCAAACAAATCGGCAAAAAAGGATTCACTCGGCTAGTATAGTGGATTCGGTTGAAACCGGATTGAGGACTGAGACAACTATTGCCGAGTGCATCAAGCCAGTTATTACCGAGTGTACCAAAACAGAAGATGCAAGCTTCGCTGAGCAAAGGAATGGCAAACGCAACAAATTGGCTGTGCTCGATTTTTCTGGATGTAAGGGAGCTTACATGCTACCCTATGAGTTTCGTGCTAAAGATATTGATGAGCATCAAGAACAAAGTAATATGGCCGAAGACAATTCGGTTAACGATGAACATCAAGAACAAGAAAATGCAGCCGAGCAAAGTTCAACTAACGAAGAGCGCCCGAGTGAAATCTACTCGGGCAATCCGAGTGAAATATACTCGGGCAATCCGAGTGAAATCTACTCAGACAATCCGAGTGAAATATACTCGGGCAATCCAAATGAAATCTACTCAGGCAATCCGAGTGATGAGGCACGAGATCCAGAAAAAGAGGAAGAAGCGTTGGAGAATTATTCAGAAGTGGAGCAAGGTATTGTTCCAGTGGTGCAACCATCTTCTCCTTCTAACGACTTCACAAAGGTACACCTAGCCGAGAGTTTACTCAATTTTTGATTCGGTCAAAATCATATTGTTGATGCACCCGTTAGTAAGATTCTAATTAATTTTGAAAGACCAATCGAGATGAGTAATCTGTTTGTTTTGAATTATCTTGTCACTAATCATGCTGATCAACACATGGCACCATTCATAGAGGCTAACAGTGACAACTTATTGCAATCAAAGTTGTTCCCGATATGCCGACTGAACTTTATATTCATATGGACAACTTTGTTTGTTTCGTGCCTGGCTAACATTTGGTATCGGATGAGATGTATATTCTGTAATTATTTTGGTTGCAGCAATATAAAGCCAGGTTCAAAGCTCTCTAGGATAGCCGATTCAAGAGCATCGCAAAAGGAGAATGAAAAGCGATGCATAGCCGAGTCAGATGACGTTAAGCCGACACCAATCGATTATTTAGTTTCAAAGCCGGTATCACATTATTGGTTAATGAACGCACAATGTAGCTTCAATCCGGGCATATGTGATCACATCGTCGGTGCATCGCTGACTAATCCTATTATTATAATTGATCACGATGTCGAGCCGTCAAGACAAGAGCGAATGCAATGTTCGTTCGAGCAAAATGTCAAAGACTGCAACATGATCCATCAAGTCGCACAATCAGTCAACACAAGACGATTAGAGTTTGTTGAAGCACGAGCATATGGCCAGTCATATTAGATTGGTCTTGATGGCGATCAAATATTGACTCGGCTATCTCAAGCCGATTCATCTAAAGGTCAACAGGTACACACCAATGATGAAGGGGTCAAGTCTTCAAGCAAGGATATGGTTAAAAAGTGCATCGACAACAATCTTAAAGACGGGAATTCCATCAAAGCTACAATGGCGACATCTAGCACTGAGGGGCGACGAGAAAATTCAAAGACCGATGCACGCAGAACTAAAGAAAGCAAAGGCAATGGTAAGCACAAAGGTAAAAAGCCGAAAGTCACTTTCGCGTAGTTATTAGAAAAATATCAGAAGATAAGCGAGGCAAAGAGTGCTTATCAGCCGATTGAAACAAAAGCATCGAAGTCACCCCCAAGGCATAAAATTGAAGACCGGGATTGGCGAAGGAAGAAGTTGAGCAAACAGACTCCATATCCTTCTTTTGGGCCACCAATGTCGATGTCATGGATACCTCCCCATGCTGACTATTATTCATATCAATCATGGAACAAGTATAAATCAAGGGCACACCGTCCATCATATTCGAAACCACCTCACCAAAATTATGCAGCTCCGAGAGGATCATCGTTTGTTCAACAACCACATGTTAAAGACCGACTCAACCAAAAAGAATCGGTCCGGAGCTCAGCGAAGAAGATGGGCCTGGTCAAGCAAGTATACCGAGTGAAGAAGGATGGCTGCAAGTGTGCTATTTTAGATCCGACTCCAGATGACAAAAAGCCAGCCGAGTCTATGGTGGCTACTAAGGACAAGAAAGTGAAGTAAGTAACTTTCAAGGATCCAATCGCCGAGTTTGGACAAGCCAAGCCGAAGATGCCCAAAGATAGAAAGAAATTGCCAGTGCATAAAACAAAATCACAGCCGGGATGCTCACTCGGCTTATCACATTGGCAAGAAAGAAAGCTGGAGTGGCTCAGGGACGAAGAGCTGGAGAAGAGGAACATTGCTTGGGTTCCCAAGGTAAATCCTCGAGTCAAGAGCGGCATCACATCTCCTATTGCAAAGCCGGCAGGAGTAAAGGAGGACAAGTGTGAAGCCGATAGGCGGACTCGACAGCTTTCATCTCACTATAGGGAGCTCCAAATGGCACATCGTCCATGTTCTTCAGCCGTTCCATCAAAGAGAGCGTCCCAAAACTTATCTCCATCCGAAACATCTGAATTATTTTGGCTATTCACGCTTTGGTGGACGGGTTCTCTAGGTCATATGATATAAGGACATATGGCCGATATTTACATATCACCCTAAGAGTACATTGTGTTGACAAAGATGGCATCTGGCTAACTGTGTTCGTTGTGGTGTATCTCATATTCCCAAAGCCAATTCTTAGTTTTGCCAACACTGGAAGGCCGACTAATTATTCGGCCACTAATCGAGGGTCTAGTGCAGCAAAAGTTGTTGACTCCTATTGTTGGTTTATTGCAGTATCCAGAGAAAGTGAGTCACCGAGATGAACGAAGCTCTGTTCACTCAGGGAGCGAGGCAATGTTGACTCGGGACACCAAAGGAAAGGAGCGTGACATCACATTTATCACTCGGCTATCACTAGACGCCAAGTCAAAGTGACATGGACATTATTTTCATGATTCAGTTTAGTAGCGCCCGGAGTCGGCGTTATTCACATATTTCTTCATGGGCTGGATTTGAGGGCTTCATGCCGACTAAAGCTTACACGCTAATAATCAAGCCGAATATGCTTTGCTATTCACGCTACAGGACTTCTAGTCGCTACAGGGGTTGCGTGCATTGAGGTTCACAATAATTCGTTGCCAACTGTCCAACGGATGTCATCTTTATATGCATCGACGAATCACTCAAATGTTGAACTTGTTGACTCACCAAACGGGTTAGTGCAATACACATCTGGTTATTACAACCGATGCTTTGTGTGGCCGCCTCGTGTAGGGCAAGTTTACATCCGACTTACTATTAAAGTCGGCCCATGAAGGGTTACAGCCGACTCTAGAGTTGACTCGACCACTGACGGATTTAGTGCGAGTCATATGGCTGGCTGGAGAAAGTTTCTCTTATCTGCAGGATCCAAGTCAGGAGACAGACATTGTTCGGCGGAGGCTTGACGCAGTATTTTGATCAACAATGAGTTGAATCACCGAATAGTTGGTGGTTCCTTTGAGGTGCATGGACATAATCGTTCGGCAGCTGGTATCGCCAAACGTTTCAAATTTCCCCATGGAGTACTTGGATAAAGGTCAAGTCAAGATTGACATGAGAGACTTACATGAAGGCATTCATGACATCGAATGGTTGTTCTCAGACGACTATTATTCGAAGAGGCTCTACCCAAGCAGCAACAAGCCTAAGCATATGGCCGATAACAATTATCGTCTTCAGCATGCATAGCCGATGTAGTGTTGACATCGTGCTTGGATGAAGTATTTTCTGGCAGGCAAGCTCTGCCAGAAAACAGGGGGGCATGTGTTGACACCAGATTTTGGAATGGCATAAAAAGCAAATAAGATGGCCTGAAGTGAAAGGGTTTTCAACATGAAAAGTTTCACGTTGCTGAGTGGAACAATTTTGCTGTTTAGGTTATCATCATCCGACCTCATCTTAGGGGCCGAATTTGTACTCCAAGTGGCGGAATTTAGTGTTCTGAGTGCTTTTCGGTCAATTACGCCTCCAAGACAACCTCGGATGAAGGGGCACTCCACATGAATTGTCTTTGTCTCATCGAGGCAATAGATTTTCATATATAAATCATCTCAATCCGAATTCATATGCAAAAGTTGGAAGCAATACACTACAAGCTGACCCTGAATGGAAATATGGCCCAGGGTACCACACAGATGTCTGATGGGTGGCGTGAGCAATTCGACCATCAATATGGACTTGAATCGAAAAACCTTCAACACGAAAAAGTTTCGTCTCGTCGAGCCGATCGATTTTCATATATATATCGTCTCAATCTGAGGTCGTATGCGACCTGTAGAGGCAAATCAAGATCAGGTTGTGTTTTCATTCGGGAAATCCGAGTGAAAAGCTTATCATCCGAGTGAAAGCTTGCCGTTCGAGTAGAAGATTGCTATCCGACTGAAAGTTTGCCATCCGAGTGAACGTTTGCCGTCCGAGTGAAATTATCGCCATCTGAGTGAAAATATTCCCATCCGAGTGAAAGATTGTTGTCCGAGTGAAAGTTTGTCGTCCGAGTGAAATTATTGCCATATGAGTTAAAATGTTGTCATCCGAGTGAAAAGTTGACATCCAAGTGGAAAAATCTAGCCGGGTGATCCGAGTGAAGGGCCCTAACATCTGAGTGGGGAGATTCAGATCCGAGTGCTCCGACCAGAAGCTGAAGATGTGCCCGAAAGGTTATCTAGATGACCTCGGATGAAAAAGTGTTCAACACGGAAGTTGTGCGTATTGTCAAAACGGTAAACTTTGGTTTTGGAGTAGTCATCATTTGAGATAGTATATGGCCTGCAAATTCACTACGAGACTCGAATAGTACAGTTAGCTGCAAGACCGAGTCCGACTAGAGGTTAAAGATGGCTTCGTAGAGTATTCAAGATGGCCTTGTTTGGAAAAGTGATCAACACAAGAGTTGTTCGTCTCGTTGAGACACACAAATTTGATATTCGGGCCATCTTCATCGGAGGTCATATGCAATATCGACGGCCCATGCAAAGAGCAAGACAGAAGTTTGGGCCAGATTCAGACTGAATTCGAGTTGGACTGAAACTAGGACTCTAGGACGTGAACTAATGTAATTTTTCGTGTAAGGAAAGCCTAGATGAATCCTTTGCTTGTACGGGAAGCCCAGCCGCCTCTTATATATGTTGGGGGTGACGGCCGATTGAACAACACCAATCGAACCAATCAATCTATTACACTTTTGTGTTCATCTATCTTTATCCCTTACCCTTGTATCTTTCTTTCTCGTTCTTCGTTCGTTCTTCGTATTAGTGGGCAGCGATCCACGAGGCTCTAGGGGCGATCAGGTCGACCTAGAGCAGCCCATAGCCACCGCACTCCCTGACGGGGTCCCTCCCGGGCGTGTGGGGTTTCGGGTCATCAAAAGCACCCGCCGACTGTCCTGCGTATCGCGCTGTCTGTCGGGTCTCCTTCGACGCGAGCTGCAGTGCATCACCCCCGGCATCGAGGGTACACGTGACGTGTTCGTGTGTCAACACACAGTATCAAACAGCCGGCCGTACCAACGCTCGGCGGCCCTGGTACGGCCCGCACCCGGCGGACCCGATAGGCCCGGCAGCCCCACTGCCGGCTCCCAGAGAATGACACCAGGGTCCCGCGCCCATGTAACATTACCATTGTAACCCCAGGGGCCGGCCTATAAGACCCCCCGGTGCCCCTCAAGCAAAGGGTCGATCCCTAGAACACACACCCACACACACGTACGAGGCAGAGCAGAGGACCAGTTCCCTCTTCCTCCTCCACCCAAACAGCTCCAGGAGCAACTCTGTAACCCATCTCATATCATCCATTCGGCAGGACTAGGGGTTTTACCTCCCACGGAGGGCCCCGAACCTAGGTAAGTCTCGTGTCACACACCTGCGCGTGCCAACCTCGCCTCTGGAACCCACCGGTGCCCTTGTGTCTCCCCCCATTTTTAGCCATCCCATGGCATCTACCGTGAGATCACCACGAGAAAGAAGCTTCATAAGGAGGGGCATATTAAGTAGCTGAACATAGAACATGACGTCGCTCATTATTATATTACTCATCACTAAAAAGGAGAAAAACAATTCTCACCCTTCTCATGACAAAAGCATACTTAGATAAAACTGAGATTTTAAAATGCCGGATGCAACTAATAAATAGACGGCCCCTTTTTATCTGGTAGCACACTAAAAACTACACACTCTACATTGATCCATTGCCTGATCATGATTTAACACTCTTCACTAAAGTGCTCACTAAAACTTAGAGAAATGGCTAAGTTTTGTCGCGGGTGGCAGTGACGTATTCTACCAAGTAAAGTATGTTTTTGGTCTGTTAACTTTTGATTTGGCAGGCTTGTAGTTTTGAACCTCAAGTAACACGCGGGGAAGTTGAGGCACAAACATAAGCAATGGTAGGGATTGTAGGTAGTTGGACCCACTTGCATTTATCATCTAAAGCAGACTAGCTGGAGCCATGGGGCTAGCACCTTGTCCACGTAAGAAAGTCCATTATCTCTTCTTGAAGACATGCATGCAAATGAAAAGTTGCCAAACTAACGGTTTGTCTTGGACATGGGGGAAGCCAAAACACCAGCAGTAGGAGAATTGGTCTTTTCCGTAGAAGATAGCTTAGCGTTTGTTTCGTTACGTTGATATGATAAAGAAGAGGGGGCTGGTGCATGGGAGTACGCAGAGGAAGAAGCTTCATTTGGAAGGGCATATTAAGTAAGTCAACGTAGAACATGATGTCACTTTGTAGGGATGCTCATTATTATATCACTAAAAAGGAGAAAAGAGTTCTAATCCTTCTCACAACAAAAGCATACTTAGATAAAATAGAGATTTTAAAATGTCGGATGCAACTAATAAATAGACGAGAAAGAACGGAGATTTTAAAATGTCGTCTTATTTGGTAGAACCCTTAAAACAACGCATTATGCATTGATCCGTTGCCCGATCGGGATTCGATGCTCTTTACTTAATTGCTCAATAAAACTTTGAGAAACTTATATGTCTTGTCGCGGGGTGGCACTGACTTATTCCATCAAGTAAAGTTTGTTTTTGTCCCCTAACTTGTTGGTTTGTCGGGGTTGTAGTTTTTGACCTCAAGTAACACATGGGGAAGTAGAGGCACAAACGTAAGCAAGCGAAGTGATTGTAGGTACTTGGAACCACGGAGCTAGCACCTTATCCACATAAGAAACACCATTATCTCTTTTTGAATCGGTGCGTGTAGACGAAACCTTGCCAAACCAACGATTTGTCTTGGAGATGGGGAAAACCAAAATGCCAGCAGTAGGAGCATTGGTCTTTTCCGCACAAGATAACTTAGATCCTGTTTCGTTAAATTGATATGATCAAGGAGGCGGGAGTGTATGGGAGTACGACAGAGGAAGAAGCCTCATAAGGAGGAGCATATTAAGTAGCTCAACATAGAACACGACGTCGCTTTGTAGGGACGCTCATAATTAATTGTATCACTGATCACTAAAAAGGAGAAAACAAATTCTGACCCTTCTCATGACAAAGCATACTTAGATAAAACTGAGATTTTAAAAAGTCGGATGGAACTAATAAATAGATGACCCCTTTTTATTTTGTAGAACCCTTAAAACTATGCACTCTGGATTGATCCATTGCCCGATCGTGATTCGACGCTCTTCACTTAAGTGCTTGATAAAACTTATAGAAAATTCTGCGTTTTGTCGCGGGGTGGCTATGACGTATTCTACTAAGTAAAGTATGTTTTTGTCCCTTAACTTGCTTGTTTGGCTCGGTCATAGTTTTTGACCTCAAGTAACACGTGGGGAAGTTGAGGCACATACATAAGCAAGGGAAGTGATTGTATGTACTTGGAGCCACTTGAATTTATCGGCCAAAGAAGAGTAGCTGGAGCCACGGAGCTAGCACCTTGTCCATGTAAGAAAATCCATTATCTCTTCTTGAAGTGGTGCATGTAGACAAAACCTTTCCAAACTAACGGTTTGTCTTGAAGATGGGGAAAGCCAAAACGCCAGCAGCAGGACCATTGATCTTTTCCGCAGCAGATAGCTTAACGTTTGTTTTGGTAAGTTTATATGATAAAGGAGGAGGAGTGCATAGGAGTACCACATAGTAAGAAGCTTCATAAGAAGGGTCGTATTAAGTAGCTCAACATAGAACATGATGTCGTTTTGTAGGGATGCTCATTATTATATCACTCATCACTAAAAACGAGAAAAAAACAATTCTGACCCTTCTCGTGACTAAAGCATATTTAGGTAAAACTGAGATTTTAAAAAATGTACTAAAAATGTATAGCATCAAAAAATGTACAATGTAAAAAAAATTAGGTAGTATAAGAAAATGTTTGGTACCATTAAAAATAATGTACATGACATTTTAAAGGAATAATCTCGAGTTTCAAAAATCTTTGTCACATAAAAAATGTTTATACATTGTAAAATAGTGTTCGTGTAGTTTTAAAATATGTTTCTTGTCATCCAAAAATGTACATAACATTTAAAATAAATATTCACGTGTTTCCATAACACATGTCCGTAAAAAATTTAAAAATGTATGTGCAACGTAAAAAAATGTTGTGCTGCTTGAAAAAATGTTTATTCTACTAAAAGAATGTTAAGCATGTATTCAAAAAAATATTGACCATGTATTCCAAAAAGTGTTCAATACCTCTTTTAAAGAAAAAACAATGTATATCGTGTCCATGAGAAATGGACAACGTGCATCCAAAAAATGATTCATGTGTACACTAAAAATATACATTTTGTACTGAAAATGGTAGACATGTTGAAAACAAAAAATGATGAAAACCGACAAAAAAACATAGAAAAATAAAGAAACCAAGAGAAAACAAAGAAAACCAATGTATAACAAAAAAAAACACTGAACAAGTCAAATGATGCTAACAGCAAGCGACCAAACACTACTAGGGAAAAACCTAGTAGTAGCGTGGGTTAAACAGCTAGTAGTAACTTGTAGTAGTAGCGCGGGTGCACCCCGAAAAATGCCAATAGCGGCCGCGCTGCAGGCAGGCCGCTATCTCTGGCCGTCACTTTGCCATGTGGATCCGCGCTGCCAGTATATACACCACATATTTGATTTTTTTTTGGCACGTATTGGCCCAGGCATGGCCCACGCACATGCAAAAGGGACCTAGCCCTCTGAGGGAAAGCTGACGTGTACTTGATGAGCGGCCTCCGTTTGGTACTTGTTCGGGGATGTGCGTGCATGCATGATTCGTAGCAAGCGGTGGACATGGACGACCACAGGGGTTCAGCAAGTGAGGACGTGGATCACTACCGTCCAGCCAACACTCACGTTCGCCCACATGTTGTTACCAGGCACCAAGTCTGCTTCGGCCATTGGCTTTGTTTGACACTTTTGACAGTATTACCCGCTAATTACATACTCACAAAACAGTACCACCATCATGGCACGACATTTTTTATTTGTCCATCAAGTTAGAGAAAGTGGAACAAGTTTAGGCAGCATCATTTATTAGATCAGTGATTTTTCTGCACAGGAAAAAATAATTGGCATCACGTTCACATTTGTATGTTTACTCTAACCCAAACAACTCAATTAGCGCGTCTGATCTACGTGAGGTGCAGGTTTCGTGGAACAGCACCCATCCGTGTAGGCCGGGTCGCTTTCCTCCGAGACGTCTTGTCACGTAATTTACTACACCCTCACATCACCCCTCCTCCCTGTCATCTACCTCCACCCACCTCAGGCAGAGTCAAGGCAGACCTGTGGCTCTGTTCTTCGCCGCCTAAGGAGAATCCACCAGGACCAAGGCGGACGAAGAGCACCCTCGCCGTGGTGCTGGTCGACGGCGGCGAGGCTTATCCTCCTCCGTCAGTCGGCCAGGGTAACAGCCCGAGTAAGGCAAGAGGTACTCACCCCAACCACACCCCTAGCACTTACAGGTTCGATTCTAATGCTCGCTCGCCATTGTTATCTTGCTTTCATTATCTAGGTTTTTCATTCAAGGGGGGATTAGTCGTAGTGGGCGAAGATGTCTGACTTATTTAGCGGGATCCAAGCAGCTATGGTTAGCCCCATCCCGTCCTTCTCGGCGCTTAATGGCAACGGAGTGGCTTGCACCTCCTTCATCATGGTCATGAAAACATCATAGCACCTAACATTGCTATCGCCAAGCAGCACACACTCTAGTGCCTTCGTGTACATTGTGTGATGTCTGAATGTATTACTGGAAGGAGGCCCTCGGTCTTTCTGGTACCGCACCAAATGTGCAGGCAAAACATCATTTGCATCTCTTGTCCAGCGTTTCATTATATGCTTCTCTGGTATCTTCGACAGGCGGAAGAGGACCATACCTGCATGCAAAACAGTAAGGCCCCGTTCGGTTCGTAGGTTTTGCAAAGGAATTGCATGAAACACGCACAGTAATCCTGAGGAAACTAGCTTCTTTGGTGCCGATTCCGGAGGAATTCTAGCATCTGCATAGAGCTCATTTTCTCACGGAAGACCGAGGCGAGGCGCTCTGGCAGTCGCTGTTAGAACCAGCGGGATTAAAAAAACCAGAACGTCTGTACGGTGAGGTGGAGGTAAAGCTGCCTTGTTTAGCCCGCGTAGCTAATTTTAAAAAGCCTGTAGATTACTGTTCACCAAGTGCTTTTCTATGGTCACCCGAACGCCCATCCTGTGTTTGTTTCTTCCGGCGTTTCACACATACATTGCTTCTCCGTTCCTATATTTTATCTTGTTCCTGTGTTTCGTATCCACACGAACCGAACGAAGCCTAAATGGTTTTCATTCCACTAGTCATTGTTTGGAAACAAACATGTATTTCAATATCATGAACAAACAGACTACAAATCAGAAGTAAATATTCACCTGCAATGCACGGCAACAAACCAAACCAGAGTGTTCAAACATGCCGCATTCACAGCTGAAAAAACTCTCTTCATCATCCACTTCGATCGTGAACTCAACCTTACTCCATTTCTCTCTGGCTGCAGCATCTACATGTGTTGATTTGTAAACCTTCCTCGGTACAATCTCATCCAATACATGTGCACCACACTTATATAGTTCTTCGCCAAACTTCTCAAACATAGCTCTGGTCTACACCTTGCTAGCATGCCTCTCTATTGGTATGTTAAGTTTAAGTGACACACCACTCTGCAAACAAAACCACCACACATTAGTACTTGGCACCATCTCTATCAGACAGTTTATAGCATGCACAAATGTTATAGCAGATGCAGAGGAAAAAATTACCAGTAATGTTCTCTTCTCCTGGAAGCTCTGCTCTGACTCCCTGTCGAACTGGAGTTTCTCAAATTGTTTCAAAAACAGGTGCATAGGACACCCCGGCGGCACGTAGCCCTTCAACATGTGATTAGCACTCTCACTCCGCTGTGTGCTAGTCATTTTTGCACAGAACACTCCTCTAAAATATGGCTTTGCCCACTTATGGCGCACCTCATATATCTGCATCAAGAATGGATGCTTCTTCAAGGAGTACTTTTCCAGCATCTGCTGCCAACCAGCTTCAAATTCTTCCTCCGTGATCATGTGATGGACTAGCTTGTGGAACTCCAATTTAAAGTCACTGTTCTTGCTCCACAGCACACCCATCGACTCCTTTGCCTTCTTCAAAACATGCCACTTGCACCAACAGTGTACTGTGTTGGATAGTTCTGCCTCGATAGCCAGCTCTATCGCCCGTGCCTGATCTGCATTATTTTAGGGGAATGCACATTCTGTTGGTTAGAACTATCTTTCTGTAGAAAAATAACAGCTGTATGTATAAAGTGGTAAACAGCAGAGCTTGACGGTGATACTAACCAGTAAGGATTGTCTGTGGGTGTTTCCCGCCAACCATACAGATGAACTCTTTAAATATCCACTTGAATGTGTCCTCTTTCTCGTCTCTCATCATGGCACCACCGAAAATTATGCTTTGGAAGTGGTTGTTGACACCAACGAACAGCCCAAATGGCATGTCATAAAGATTAGTGCGGTAAGTTGTATCAAATGTGATTGCATCTCCAAAACACCTGTACTGGTCAAAACCTCTGCTTGTTACCCACATCAGTGTTTTTACCCTGCTCTCACCATCCACTTGTACCGTGTAATTGAAGTCAGGATCATTAGCTTTCATTTCGGCTAGAATCGCCATTGTCTTGACTGCATCCATGTCAGACTGCTCTTTGTTCAGCTTCCGGCAAAGAGTTTGGGCACATTATCCACTGCCCCGAAAAAACTGCCAACAATGCTGAACACTTTCCCAAGACCAACATTGTTGTCTCTCAGCTGTTTCACCATGTCCTTTGTGTATCTGTCTATGCTTATGCGACTTCCAGTGCATTTTCTGGCCACACGTCAACGACAACGGGTGGTTATGGTCATCTTTGTGTTCTGCTATATACCACCCTTTGTCATTCGACCGCAGCAGCCTGATCATGGCATTGCATCCGCATCTAGACGAGCGACTGTTTTCCCTCAATGGTTTTCCCCTGCAAAGTTAAAACAGAAAGAAGAAATGCCGTCAGTCGATCTATCATGACATAACAATCAGTCAGCCCATGATGCGACTACTTCGACAGTTCTTCAATTAACATACCGCACAAGCGCACACAATCTCTTGCATGCATCTCTTCCTTTCAACATTCAATCTGCTCTTGGCAAGTCTAACACCAAAACCGCACTCCCACGAATACAGATTATAGAATTCATAAGCTTCGTCCAACGTGTCAAAGCTTGTCCCAATGCTTGGGTACACAACAGGTCTATCCCTCTTCTCTATATAAGCGCGGACAGACAATTCCAGAGCTGATATCCTGTTTGGATTCATCTCCCTCTCCTCAGGAGCTTTACCAACCCTGACCCTGCATAATCATCTCGGCAGGAGAAGACACACATGAAAACAACTAATGAAAATCTTCGCTTTTTGAAAGTACACTAATAGTCACATAAAGATCCAAGCATCACCTAGACTATTAAGGTGTCATAAAATAATCAACTATGTAATCCAATAAAGCTTTCAGGAATCAGCAGAACAATTTCGCAAACTAATCAACCGTCAAAAGCTTTCAGGAATCAAATCCCAATGCTTCATGAACAAATTCAGTATAGGAAACCCCATAGTTCACTTCCAAGATTTACGTGCCTGGGAACCTAACAAATACAGAAAGAAACGGTCCAGTGCTACATCTAAATATACTATAAATCCTTCATGAACCCCAGCAACAACAGATATAACGGCCTGCCTGCAGCGCAGACGCTATTGGCATTTTTCGCACAATCAACAGCTTTCTGTAACTAAGAACGCAACTAGGGTCCAGATCTAAGATTGCACAACAGCAGACAAAGAAAAAAAGAGGGGATTGATTTTCACTGACCTGCGCGTCCAGCCGCTGGTGGCTTCAGAGCACACCTCGCCCACCACTGCATCCACGAGCGGCCGCGCACAACCGGCGGCAACGAACGCGTCGTTTGGGACGCTCATGGAATCCTGAGACTCCACTGAGAAGACGGAACTGCTCTTCGCCCTGGACGCAGCACACATCATATGAATCGACGGAGCGGCCAACTCGGTGAGAAATCCCCATAATCTGTGCCGGTTAGTACCAAAGACGGCTGGCCGGAGGGGGAACAAAGCGTACCCGTTAATCTCGACACCATTGGTAGACATCTCGCCGTCGACGGAACAGCACGGGCGCGGCAAAATTTCGTGTTCCGACCATTTTGTGGCATAAATTCGGGATCTGGCCCCTATTTGAATTTTTTTTTGAAATCTGACCCTTTTTCCTACCGTCAAAGGGCTCGGCGGTAGGATTACATAGCTTACCGCCACGGTGCCTGGCGGTAGGCAACTAGTCCACGTCAGCAGCGCAAATGGCCGCCGTCCCCCTCCGTTTTCACCCTACTGCCAGGACCTGCAGCGGTAGGTTGCCTGATCCTACCGCCATTGACCCTGGCGGTAGGGTGCGAATAGTTATTTGTTGCGGCCACCCGCCCCACCCCCTTCTCCCCCACACCCACCTGCCCCAACCCCCAAGAACAGAGAGGAATTGCCTCTCTCGCCCCTCTCTCATCACCTCCACCTCCCCCCTCTGATCTTCTTCGTTTCTTCATCGTTTTTGCGGATCGAGATGGCCCCAAAAAGAGAAAAGTAAGCTCCTTCGATCCCTCCAATTAGTTTTAGTCAAATAGCTTCCGATTCGTCGCATTATTTGATTCAAATCACTCCCTTTTTAAACTAGATTTGATTTTTTTTGAACCTTAGGATTGATTTAGGTTGATTCTAGATGTTATATTGTGTTAGATATGAACTCTAGTGAGTAGTTGGTATGGTTGTGTGAAGATGAATCCTAGTTCATATTTTTTGTGGAGGATTTTTTTTATATGATGCATGTTGGAGGAATTTGTTGTGATATGATGATGCATGTTGATATGCTATGATGCAAGTAGTGGATGTAGTTGGAGAAAAAATATTGAACTCTCAAGATGAATCTTTAGTTCATAATTTTTTGTGTTAAAGATCTTCATATGCTTATTCAAAGATTGAACTCATAGGGTTTTTTGGATGTGATGAACCTTTGTGATGCATCTATATGTTTCCTAGTTCATGATGAACCCTAGTTCATGTTAAAAATTCTTTTGATATGCTTATGCTTATGTTTATGCAAAAAAATTAGGAGGCCACCTCTTCCGGACGACATCGGCATTAAGTACACCATGCTTGACCCTAAGTTCGACAAGGGTCACCGTGCCCGTTTCATTGAGAATGGAGTGGTAATTACCATCCTTAAACCAAATCTTTCGAATTGATGAAAACAAGTTGCTAACTATTATGTCTATGCTAATTATGCTTTGGTTCTTGATTTTAACAGATGCTCCCGCCACTGCGGATGAGGGCTCACAAGACGACCGTTAACATGGAGTACGACGAGTGGTACGCACCGTTCTTCAGGAGAGCCCGACTATTGAGTTTCGTCCTGCAGTTCAAGCGTAAGCCGCCGATGCTCGTCCACTCAGCTCTCACGGCTTTGATCGACCGGTGGCGGCCAGAGACGCACAACTTCCATCTTCCATGTGGGGAGATGACTGTGACCCTCCAGGATTGGGGGATGATTACGGCCCTACCGCTCGAGGGTCGTGCTCTCACAAGACGAGTGGAGAGGAAGAACTGGCATGATAGGGTTGTCGCCCTCATCGGCGACTGCCCCCCCCCCCCCCCCCACTAAGAACAACCGGACTTCCGGTGTACCGCTGCCATGGCTCCTCAAGTACCGGAGCAAGTGCCCGGAAGATGCCGAACCCCGGGTGGTGGAGCAGTACGCCAGGGCCTACCTGTGGTATCTTCTCACGGAGGTAGTGTTTCCAGACTACTCCGGGAACTCTGCCCTATGGATGTATCTCGACTTCCTAAAGGACTGGGATGCGGGGTACAGATGGGGGGCCGCCGGCCTCGCCTACCTATACTGTTCTGTAAGTGAATATCACTCTGTTTCAAATATCATGGACATGTGCTGCTTTAGATTATGACATCTTATCATCTATACTTGTTTTGTAGCTTGACGACGCGACCCAGAGGGCGGAAGGCACGTCCGGTATGTGTGGATGTGTATGGGGCCTCTCCATTTGGATGTGGGAGCGAATCCCGGTGGGCCGTCTGGAGAAGCTGCGCTCGCGTGCATGGATGGACTATGGCGAAGATGACGAACATGATCGGTACCCGACCGTCGCATACGCTTGGGACGTGGTGCGTGTCTACACGGGCGATTCCAAGGCCTTGTACAAGGTCTTCAGCAACGAGCTTGATGCTCTGACGGTTTTTCAGGTATAAGAACTAGATTTCGAATAGTTTCGATGACACTTTCACTTGAGCTTACCATTGTTTGGTACTAGGTTACTTGGCGGCCGTATGATGATGAACGAGAGTGGGGTTCGAGCTGAACAGCATGTGCAAGCAGGACCGGCTTCTCTGGCGGTGCATCGTGCCCATGATTTGTGTCTATGCCGTGGAGTACCACTTGCCACAGCGCGTTGCCGCGCAATTTGGTAAGGCGCAACGCACACCACCAGCCAGCATTGTCACCGATACCGGTGGCTACGACCTACACCTGTGAGTACCACCAGGCGTCCTCATCGATACCAAGTTCTTGTTTTGATGTTTTACATTCATTCTTAGGGTGTTCTACATTCTTTCTTATACATTGTAGGATGAGCAGGCAGAAGAATCAGTCAATCATAGATTGGGAAGACCAACATGCGAGATACGTGAAGGAATGGAACGAGTGGAAAACTCGCAAAGATGTGGAGAGGAAAGTGATTGACTGGAACGAGTACGAGGATCACATGATGTGGTACGACGATGGCATCAAGCATCGTCTGCGTCTGAGCCCCAGTGGACGACAGCAGATGCCGAAGACCTGTTCGACAGTGGATGACGAACTGATGCAGATTGGAATGGAGGAGACAACCCGCTGCGTGGCTCTGGTTTATCCCACGCAGCCCAGCCGTGCGAGGGGGTGTGTTGAACAAGATTCTCTCACATATGCTGTTTCGAACGACCGAACATGGGCCTTGACCTTGGTCCAAGCAAATGACACGCGGGGACAGACGCTTTGGATGGGCCGCACACAATACGCCTACACATTCACTAGCTGTATGGCGGGCTGTATTTCACTCCATAGGCCTGCCACGCACTGACGGGGGTGCACATCCCAAGGCCCAAACCAACGCCCACGATATCGGCCTGCCTGTGGCTCGGCCTCTGAAAATCCGCACTCGGGTGCACCCGCGCTACTACTACATCTGTTAGTAGTAGCGTGGGTGCTACCCGTGCTACTACTATTAATTTCAAAAACAAACAAAATTCTCGATCTCGTGCGTGCTATCAATGGCAGCAATGTTTCGATCCAGCACCGGCAGGGGTCGCCGGAGGTGCGGAAGGGCAGCGGTAGACCAGATCCAGCGACGGCGGCGTGGGGCTCCTCTTCGCAGCCAAGGCAGCAAGCTCCTGGTCGTCCATGGCGTGACCTGCACGGGCAAGGACATGCGAGGGTGAGTCAAACCAGAGGGAGAGAGAGAAAAAGAAAAACAAGGGAGAGAGGAAGGAGATGGAGGTAGCAGCGGGGTTGGTCGCCAGTGGTGAGGTGCTCCGTCGTGGTGGCATAGAGGCGAGGGGGAAGACGGGCGAACTCCTGGACGCCAGCGACGCGAGGAGGTGAACTCGTTGGGCACCATGGAGGTGGAGGTGTGCTTGGGCAGGAGCACCATGGGAGAGCCTATGGAGAGAGGGGGGAGAGTGAGGGAGAGAGGAGAGATTCGGCCGAGGATATGGGGACTTCACCTACCTTGTACTTAGTAGTAGCGAGGGGTATAAACCCACGCTACTACTATCAACTTAGTAGTAGCGCGGGTTTATACCCCTCGCTACTACTATGGCATGTCCCGGGGCGGCACGGTAGAGATCACTTAGTAGTAGCGAGGGTTATAAACCCGCGCTACTACTATCAACTTAGTAGTAGCGGAGGGTATAAACCCGCACTACTAGTAAGTAACAGTAGCGAGGGGTATAAACCCGCGCTACTAGTAAGCGTCTACCTATAAGCTTTTCCCTAGTAGTGAAAGGTAGCCAGCGATCGAAAAAAAAAACGGGCCGGCCCAATTTGAAAGACCATCAGGCAAGATAGCTCAACATAGTAACACGGGGTCACTTTGTAGGGACGCCATTACTATATCACTCATCACTAAAAGGAAGAAAAACAATTCTGGCCTTCTCATGAGAAAGCATACTTAGATAAAACTAAGATTTTAAAATGTCGGATGCAACTAATAAGTAGACGGCCCGTTTTATTTGGTAGCACCCTTAAAACTACGCACTCTGGATTCATCCATTGCCCGATTGTGATCCGACGCTCTTCACTTAAGTTCTCAATAAAACTTAGAAAAATTCGATGTTTTGTTGCGAGGTGGCAGTTGCGTATTCTACCAAGTAAGTATGTTTACGTCCCTTAACTTGTTGCTTGGTGGGGTTGTAGTTTTTGACCTCAAGTAACACGTGAGGAAGTTAAGGCACAAACATAAGCAAGGGAAGTGATTGTAGGTACTTGGAGCCACTTGAATTTATCAGCCAGAGTAGAGTAGCTAGAGCCACGAAACTAGCACCTTGTCCACGTAAGAAATTCCATCATCTCTTCTTGAAGCGGTGTGTGTAGACGAAACCTTGAAAAACTAACGGTTTATCTTGGAGATGTGGAAAGCCAAAACAATAGTAGTAGGAGCATTGGTCTTTTCCGCAGAAGATAGCTTAGCGTTTGTTTCATCAAGTTGATATGATAAAGGAGGGGGAGTGCATGGAAGTACAACAGAGGAAAAAGCTTCATAAGGAGGGGCATATTAAGTAGCTAAACATAGAACACGGCGTTGCTTTGTAGGGATGCTCATTGTTATATCACTCATCACTAAAAAGGAGAAAAACAATTCTGGCCCTTCTCATGACAAAAGCATACTTAGATAAAACTGAGATTTTAAAATGTTGGATGCAATTAATAAATAGACAACCCCTTTTTATTTGGTAGCACCATTAAAACTACACACTCTACATTGATCCATTACCCGATCATGATTTAACGCTCTTCAATTAAGTGCTCAATAAAACTTAAAGAAAAGGCTAAGTTTTGTCGCGGGGTGGCAGTGACGTATTCTACCAAGTAAAGTATGTTTTTGGTCCGTTAAGTTTTTATTTGGCAGGCTTGTAGTTTTGGACCTAAAGTAACATGTGGGGAAGTTGAGGCACAAACGTAAGCAATGGAAGGGATTGTAGGTAGTTGGAGCCACTTGCATTTATCGTCTAAAGCCGACTAGCTGGAGCCATGGAGCTAGCACCTTGTCCACGTAAGAAAGTCAACTATCTCTTCTTAAAGACATGCATGCAAAAGAAAACTTTCCAAACTAATGGTTTGTCTTGGACATGGGGAAAGCCAAAACGCCAGCAGTAAGAGAATTGGTCTTTTCCTTAGAAGATAGCTTAGTGTTTGTTTTGTTACGTTGATATGATAAAGAAGAGGAGGGCTGATGCATGGGAGTACGGCAGAGGAAGAAGCTTCATCAGGAAGGACATATTAAGTAGCTCAACATAGAACATGATGTCACTTTGTAGGGATGCTCATTATTATATCTCTAAAAAGGAGAAAAGAATTCTGATCATTCTCATAACAAAAGCATACTTTGATAAAACAAATATTTTAAAATGTTAGATGCAACTAATAAATAGACAACCCATTTTTATTTGGTAGAACCCTTAAAACAATAAACTATGCAGATCCATTGCCCGGTCAGGATTCGACGCTCTTCACTTAATTGCTCAATAAAACTTAGAGAAAATTCTATGTTTTGTCGCGGGGTGGCAGTGACGTATTCCATCAAGTAAAGTATGTTTTTGGTCCCCTAACTTGTTGGTTTGCGGGGGTTGTAGTTTTTGACCTCAAGTAACACATGGGGAAGTAGAAGCACAAACGTCAGCAAGGGAAGTGATTGTAGGTACTTGGAGCCACGGAGCTAGGACCTTATTCACATACGAAACACCATTATCTCTTCTTGAAGCGGTGCGTGCAGACGAAACCTTGCCAAACCAACGGTCTGTCTTGGAGATGGGGAAAACCAAAATGCCAGTAGTAGGAGCATTGATCTTTTTCACAGAAGACAGCTTAGCGTCTGTTTTGTTAAATTGATATGATAAAGGAGAGCGAGTGTATGGGAGTACGACAGAGGAAGAAGCTTCATAAGGTGGGGCATATTAAGTAGGTCAACATAGAACACGTCGTTGCTTTGTAGGAACACTCATTATTATATCACTCATCACTAAAAAGGAGAAAAACAATTTTGACCCTTCTCATGACAAAAGCATACTTAGATAAAAGTGAGATTTTAAAATGTCGGATGGAACTAATAAATAGACGACCCCTTTTTATTTGGTGGAGCCCTTAAAACTACGCACTCTGGATTAATCCATTGCCCGATCATGATTCGACGCTCTTCACTTAAGTGCTCGATAAAACTTATCGAAAATTCTGCGTTTTGTCGTGGGATGGCAGTGACGTATTCTACTAAGTATGTTTTGGTCCCTTAACTTGTTGGTTTAGCAGGGTCATAGTTTTTGACCTCAATTAACACGTGGGGAAGTTGAGGCACATACATAAGCAAGGGAAGTGATTGTATGTACTTGGAGCCACTTGAATTTATCGGCCAAGGTAGAGTAGCTGGAGCCACAGAGCTAGCACCTTGTCCACGTCAGAAAATCCATTATCTGTTCTTGAAGCGGTGCGTGTAGACAAAACCTTTCCAAACTAATAGTTTGTCTTGGAGATGGGGAAAGCCAAAACACCAGCAGTAGGAGCATTGATCTTTCCGCAGAAGATAGCTTAGCATTTGTTTTGGTAAGTTGATATGATAAAGGAGGGGAAGTGCATGGGAGTACCACAGAGGAAGAAGCTTCATAAGGAGGGTCGTATTAAGTAGCTCAACATACAACATGACGTCACTTTGTAGGGACGCTCATTATTATACCACTCATCACTAAAAAGGAGAAACATAATTCAGGCCCTTCTCATGACAAAGGCATACTCCGATAAAACTGAGATTTTAAAATGTCGGATGCAACTAATAAATAGATGACCCCTTTTTATTTCTTAGCGCCATTAAAACTACTCACTCTGCATTGATCCATTGCCTGATTGTGATTTGACGCTCTTCTCTTAAGTTCTTAATAAAACTTAGAGAAAAGGCTATGTTTTGTCGCAGGGTGGCAGTGATGTATTCTACCAAGTAAATTATGTTTGTGGTCCCTTAACTTTTGGTCTGGCGGGGTTGTAGTTTTTGACCTCAAGTAACACGTAGGGAGGTTACAGCTCAAACATAAGCAAGGAAAGTGATTGTAGGTAGTTGGACCCACTTGCATTTGTCAGCCAAAGCAGACTAGCTAGAGCCACGGAGTTAGCACACTGTCCATGTAAGAAACTCCATTATCTCTTCTTGAAGCAGTGCGTGCAGACGAAACCTTGCGAAAATAACGGTTTGTCTTGGAGATGGGGACAACCGAAATGCGAGTAGAAGGAGCATTGGTCTTTTTCGCAGTCGATAGCTTAGCGTCTGTTTTGTTAAGTTGATAGGATAAAGGAGTGGGGGAGTGGATGGGAGTACGACAGAGGAAGATGCTTCATAAGGAGGGGCATATTAAGTAGCTCAACATAGAACACGATGTCGCTTTGTAGGGATGCTCATTATTATATCACTCATTACTAAAAACGAGAAGAAAAAAATCTGACCCTTCTCATGACAAAAGCATATTTAGATAAAAGTAAGATTTTAAAATATCGGATGCAACTAATAAATAGACAACCCCTTTTTATTTGGTAGCTCCCTTAAAACTATGCACTCTACATTTATCCATTGCCCGATCGTGATTCGACGCTCTTCACTTAAGTGCTCAATAAAACATAGAGAAAAGCCTAAGTTTTGTCGCTCTTCACTTATGTGCTCAATAAAACATAGTTTTAAGGGTGTTATACCAAATAAAAAGGTGTCATCTATTTATTAGTTGCATCAGACATTTTAAAATCTCAGATTTATCTAAGTATGCTTTCTCATGAGAAGGGCCGGAACTGTTTTTCACCTTTTTAGTGATGATATAGCAATGAGCGTCCCTACAAAACGACGCCGTGTTCTATGTTCAGCTACTTAATATGCCCGTTTCATTGTTTTTTTGGTGTACGAATCAGATGCTGCTATTTATTAGGGAAGTTGCTGAACTAGAGATGAGCTCTGGCCTATGGCCCATGACTGCTTTAACAGCCAAACCGGGAGCAAATTTCCACACACAAAGACCAACTTGTTTATGTTGGAGTTGATGATTCCGAAATAAAGGTATGGAACTGCTTCACCATGCTGTTCAACTCTGTTATAAATATAGATTTTTTGGTGAAGTTTAACAGCATGATGATTTTGAAAAATGTTTTTGCATTTCAAAAAATTGTATGATAAGTTTTTCAAAAATGTATATGCAATATAAATAATTGTTTCACGTACAATAAAAAAGGTTTTGTACCTTAAAAAATAATTAAGTGATGTTTTCAAGAAATATTCCCGTGTTCAGAAAAACATTTGTGACACTTAAAAGATGTTTATACAATGTAAAACAATGTTCGTGTAGTTTAAAAAATATATTTATTAACATTAAAAAAGGGTCAATGTGTACTTGGAAAAATGTTGATCGTGTATTAAAAAAAGTGTTTAAAACATGTATTAAAAGAAAATTTTACAGCATCAAAAAATGTAGAATTTCGAAAAAAATGTTCGCGAAATATAAGAATTTTTTCGTACTATTAAAAATAATATACATGACATTTTCAAGAAATACTCTCGAGTGTCAGAAAATGTTTGTGACACTTAAAAATGTTTATCATGTAAAAAATTGTTCGCCCGTATTAATAGGAATACTTTAAATAGTATGTACATTATTTTTCTAGCCCGCATGTTTTCCCTCATGTTAAAAGGAATACTTTAAATAGATTCGATAATTTTTACATAAAGTGCACTGAAATTTGTACTACTTCGTTAGATATCATCGTGCATTGATTACGTTGAATTTCGTTACTTATCTGGACATGGCGAATATTATATAAGCAATGTCATTTATTTGATATTACATCCCCTTCCTTATATGTATGAGCTGATGAAGAACCAAATCATCACGAGGCGACCACCAAAGCCCCCTTTTAACCGTAAAAATAAAAGTATTTTCTTCTAACTAGTATGTATTCCCCATGTTAATCATACGATTGGCCAAAGCAAGGAAATAAACTCAAAGGCTTTCACAATCACCATGATACATAATTTATATGTTATGAAAAGGATAAACTAAATGAAATGACAATGAACACATACTAAACAAAGCTAACTAGCAGTCTAGAACAAATGATTTAAAATCGTGCTGATCAACACTCCTCCCAGAGAAAATAATATGGAAAATTCCCAGCACACTACACGAAAAAAAGATGCAAAGTTTTATTTGTGCATAGAACCACCACGCCGATAAGGCTTGAATTCCTTCTATTATTGTACTCTAAAGATAGATAATCTAGTAGGCACAACCGCTAGGTGGCGGTACAAAGCCTCCTGTCATGTGAATCGTGGAGTCGATGTGGTCACCCTCTTCCATCCCAAGCTGGAAATGGTTTCACACAACGAAAATTTAAGGCCTTGACAAATGAGTCGTATATTTGGTGATTCGAGAAAAAATTTATGCCTAGCTCATCAGTAGTTTGATCTGCACGAACACTTATGCCACGAACACTTATGCCATTAAACAGAAAGCGTATGGTTTTTGAATCAGTACACTCGCGCTTACAGTAAGCATTCATCACCCCTTCTAGTCGGGTTGATCTTCTGACGAGGAACCACACCTCCCTGCCATCCTACAACAGAAGTGATATGATATGTAAGATCTTAAGCAGAAACGCTACAGTAAATTAATGCAAGATTGAAGAGTCATACTTGTACTTTGACCATTAGTTTCATGGGAACGGTGTTGTCCTTAGCGATAGGAAGTTGCTTGTAGCCACACCCTCTTTCTATCCGCCCTTGTCCTTTATGAGGACGACGTGCCCCATCTCCAAGCCTCTCTCTTCCTTGTCTCTAGACAGAAGGAACAAGAGTATGTTGGTTGAGTTGAGCTCCTAGTAGGGGAGGGGCGTCCCCGAGTGTTCTTATAGGTGGTGCCTCAAGGGTGGACTAAACAATACATTGCTTGTTTGGATGGCGCCTCACGGGGCACGCCAAAATATTGGCTGGAAAGTCTGGCACCACGAAGTCGCTAGCGCGCGAGTCTAAAAGTTGAAAAGTGGGTTGTCATCGAAACACAAGTGTGGGCTATTGGTTAATGCGAAACATTGGTTCGGCAATCAGGGCTGCTGCCCAAACCGGCCCATAGAGCCATGGGCACGTACATACCTTCCATTTAACCACAATGCCAGTCTGATGAATTGGCCTCACAAATCAGATTCATCACAAATTATACAATGATAAAACAAACACTGCTTGAAGGAAAACAAGTGGTCAAAATTTGGAAGTAAGACACCTTGTATCACTTTTAAACACTCATATGGGGTACAAAATGTACTTTACTCTTAACAATGCTGGAAAGCAAGTGGGATGGAATTTCTGTTGAGCCTGGAGAGCAGGTGAAGCCAACCAATTTGTTTTGTGTTTGGTTTTGCGTGCACGTGGTGTCGTGTCCCCAATGGTCCAATGACGAAATCAGCCAGACCCACAGGGGACGATCGGGCCGGTAGATCAAACATTATCAAAGACCCGACTTTTCTCCTCCCCTACCCTCTCCTCTCGCCCTGGCCGCACCTCCGTCCGTCACCATGGCCAGGCACGCCAAGCTCCAATACATTGTGGACGTGGACAAGAATGGTTCCTCCTTCACCTACACGCAATCCCTCCTCCACAGCACACTCAAGCTCATGGGATGCAAGCCAAGGCACGCATTTGAGGTCTCTTCTTTTATTCTTCTTCAATCCCCCTCCCCTCTTCAATTCGATTCCGTGTTGTTCACTCAGATTTTAATTTTGATTTCTCTCAATAATAATAATAATAATAATAAGATCAGCAGACGGGTGTTCGATGTCGTTCGCGACGACCCGGCGGAGATGGAGATGTTGATGGCCATGTCCGGAGGCGGCAAAGGGGGAGTGTAGCAAATGTTTCGTACCATTAAAAATAATGTACCTGACATTTTAAAGAAATACTCTCGAGTTTCAAAACAATGTTTGTGACATTTAAATATATAGTATAAAAATTTGTTCGGCCATGTTAATAGGAATACTTTAAATAGCATGAACATTATTCTTCTAGCTAGCATGTTTTCTCTCATGTTAATATGAATACTTTAAATAGATTCGATAATGTGCACATAACATGCACCGAAATCCATACTACTTCCTTAGATATCACCGTGCATTGATTACGTTGAATTTCCTTACTTATCTATACATGGCGAATATTATACAAGCAATGCCATTTATTATATATTGCACCCCCTTATTTATTTGCATGAGCTGATGAAGAAACAAATCATTACGAGGCGACCACCAAACCCCCTTTTAACCGTAAAAATAAAAATATATTCTTCTAGCTAGCATGTATTCCCCATGTTAATCACACGATTAGTCAAAGCAAGGAAAGAAACTCAAAGGCTTTCTCGATCACCGGGATACATAATTTATATGTTATGAAAGGATAAGCGAAATGAAATGACAATGAACTTATACTAAACAAAGCTAACTAGCAGTCTAGAACAAATGCTTTAACATAGAAAATGGTTTCCTTTCTTGGTCATTTTTATAATCTTACCGCTCGTGTGTCATCCTGACTTCATGTCACTTCCAACACCTTTCTTTTCGAGGTTGGCAATATACACATCTTCGTTCAAAATTGGATGAGCAGTACAGATCCTTTGCAAAAAACTATGGTAGAGAGGATGAAAGAAAAGTTTGACAAATATTGGGGCTCTTGGCATGAGAATGAAAAGGTGAAGGAGAAGTGTCCTATTGTGAATGAAAGAGGGAAAGGGGAGAAGAAGGAGAATGAGTAGGAGAAGGAAAATCTCAACTTGCTCATTTTTATTGTTGCAGCTCTTGATCCAAGGTATAAGCTATCTGATTTCACTAGGCTGACTACTTTGGAAATATTTGGTAGGCTGAGTGTGGAGAGAAGGTGCGGTATGTTGTTAACAAATGTGTTTGCGAGTTGTTTGAAGAATACTAAGTAAGTTTAACTACACCAGAACCAACAACAGCAGCCAATAGCCAAGTAACAATAGAAGGAGGAGGAGCAAGTATGATAAAGGAACTAATTACAAACAGGTTGAGGCAAAATAATAGTGGAGGAAATGCAAGTACTAAATCTGAGCTTGAAAAATACCTTGCCGACGACTTTGAAGACCCTGAGAAAAAAATTGACATCCTAGTATGGTTGAAAGAGAATTCATCTAGGTTTCCAATCTTGGAAAATATGGCTCGTGATATTCTTGCTATCCCCATTACAACGGTGGCTTCTGAGTTTGCCTTTAGCATGACGCATCCTTGATGACTTTAGGACATCTCCAACTCCGTTTATGGTACAAGCTTTAGTTTGTACGCAAGACTGTCTGAGAAGGTCAACAGATACCATCGACATCAAGGAGAACTTGGAAGAATTAGAAGTGCTAGAAAAAGGTAAAGCAATCAGCCAACTTCTCCATATATTTGTTTTTGTATTGTAGAGATATTATTATGCATGACATATATTAGTACCAAACCAATGTATGGAGAATTTTATATGCATGACTTGTCAACTTCTCCATTAACTAGACCTAGCTAGCAAATCTCAACAAAAGCACATTGCATCTGTCACTATCAGTCTATCACCATAGCTAGCAGATTATGAAATTTGATTGAATACTTGACTTTTTGTAGAGTTGATTGAGGAATATGGTGACAAGGTGAAGGGAAAGAGCAAGGTCAATGGTGGTGGTGTTGCTTCTTCCATGGCCAAGTCAAACAAGTGCGCAAGTCGACCAACAAAGTGACGTCCATGTCTACTCATGGCTAAACTAAAATCATGTTGAATGTATGTTGTTTTAGTTATCATCTTGTGTTTGTGATTTGTGACTTGAGACTTGAGAATTGAGAACTGAGAGTGAGAGTGTGAGACCTTAATGTTTGTTGTTTGCTACTGAATCGAAATCATGTACTGAACCTGATTTGTTTCATGTCAAGTGCTATGTTGTCAAGTACTAAGAGGTGATGTTGTTTGCTGCTTGTCGATTCCATGGGCTGATGTTACTTGATCTTCTTACTTTCTGTTGTCAAATATAAATGACTATGCATGCATGAATCTTGTTGCTGGTGAAGTGGTGATTATATATAATGCTGATTTCTAATTTAAGATTTTTATGTGGTGTACTATATTCCATGCAGATTGCATACAAGTGTTACTTGTTTGAATTTTTCTTACGTACACATGCGCCTCTATACAAACATTTGTTGTCTCTGTACACACACACACCTTTGTACACACATGTACCTGTGTACTCTATGTAATTTGTATACAAATGGTACTGGAAGTAACATAAATCTGAGTTCTAGCAATTAATTTGGTTCGTTTGGTCGGGACCGAAGATCGAATAGTAAAGACCAAAGACCGAATAGTGAATAACCGAAAAGTCCGAAATTATTTCGGTCGTTACTTATGGAAGATTGAATTTTTGAAAGACCGAAAAGACCGAACGCTGGGGCTGAGTGGCATCGATGTGGTCACCCTCTTCCATCCCAAGCTGAAAATGGTTTCACGCAATGAAAATTTAAGGCCTTGACACATGAGTCGTATATTTGGTGATTCCAGAAAAAATATAATGCCTTCCAATACCCCATCAAGAGTTTGATCTGCACGAACTCTTATGCCATTAAACATGAAGTGTACGGTTTTTGAATTACTACACTCGTGCTTACATTAAGCATTCATCACCCCTTCCAATCGGGTTGATCTTCTGACATGGAAACACACCTCTCTGTCATCCTACAACAAAAGGGATCTAATATGTAAGACCTTAAGCAGAAACACTACAGTAAATTAAGGCAAGATTGAAGAGTCATACTTGTACTTTGACCATTAGTTTCATGGGAATGGTGTCGTCCTTAGCGATAGGAAGTTGCTTGTTGCCGCACCCTCTTTCTGTCCGCCCTTATCCTTTATGAGGACGACATGCCCCACGCTAGCCTTGTTGTCCTCATCTTGGCCTAAGGATGCCATTTCCAAACTTTTGTCTTCCTTCTCACTAGACAGAAGGAACAAGAGTATGTCGATTGAGTTGAGCTCCTAGTAGGGGAGGGGCGTCCTCGAGTGCTCTTATAGGCGGTGCCTCAAGGGTGGACTTAAAGATATATGGCTTGTTTGGATGGCGCCTGGCGGGGCACGCCAAAATATTTGCGGGGAATACCGGCACCACGGACTCGTAAGCATGCGAGTGTAAAAACTGAGAAGTGGGCTGTCATAAACATAAGTGTTGGCTGGTGGTTAAAGCCGAAACATTGGTTCGGCAGCTCAGGGCTGCCGTCCATGTCGGCCCATAGAGCCATGGGCACGGACATTCCTTCACTTCAACCGCCAAGCCAGTCTGACGAATTGGCCTCAGAAATCGGATTCATCAAAAATTATACAATGGTAAAACAAACACTGCTTGAAGGGAAAAAGTGGTCATAATTTGGAAGTAAGACACCTTGTATCACTTTTGAACACTCATATGGGGTACAAAATGTACTTTACTCTTAACAATGCTGAAAAGCAAGTGGGTGAATTTTATTTTGAGGTTGGAGACCAATGACGAAAGCAGTCAGACCCACAGGAGATGATCGGGCCGGTAGATCAAAACATTCGTCAAAGACCTCGACTTTCTCCTCCCCTACCCTCTCCGCTCGCCGCGACCGCACCTCCGTCCGTCGCCATGGCCGGCCACGTCAAGCTCATGAACATTGTGGTCATGGACGAGAATGCCTCCTCCTTCCGCTACACGCGATCCCTCCTCCACAACACGCTCCAGCTCATGGGATGCAAGCCAAGGCACTCATTCGAGGTCTCGTCTTTTCTTCTTCTTCAATCTCCCCCCTCTTCGATTTGATCTGATTCCATTCCGTTCACTCCAATTTCAATTTTGAATTCTCTCAATATTAAAAATAAAAAGATCAGTTGACGGGTGTTCTATGTGGTCCGCGACTGAAAGATCGTGTATGTCGTCTAGAGGGGGGTGAATAGGCGCTTTAAAATAATTACGGTTTAGGCTTGAACAAATGCGGAATAAAACTAGCGTTTAATTTGACAAGCACAAAACCTAAATCGACTAGGCTCACCTATGTGCACCAACAATTTATACTAAGCAAGATAAACAACTAGGTGATAGCAAGATATATAACATGAAACACTATGGCTATCACAAAGAAAATGCATAAGTAAAGGGGTCGGGTAAGAGATAACCGAGGCACGCGGAGACGATGATGTATCCCGAAGTTCACACCCTTGCGGATGCTAATCTTCGTTTGGAGCGGTGTGGAGGCACAATGCTCCCCAAGAAGCCACTAGGGCCACCATAATCTCCTCACGCGCCTCGCACAATGCAAGATGTCGTGATTCCATTAAGGGACCCTTGAGGGTGGTTACCGAACCCGTACAAATGGCAACCCTTGGGGGCGGTCACCGAACCCGTACACTTTGGCAACCCTTGGGGGGCGATCACCGGAACCCGTACAAATTGCTCGGGGTAATCTCCACAACCTAATTTGAGACCCCGATGCTTGCCCGGAGCTTTACACCACAATGATTGAGCTCCAAAGCACCACCAACCATCTAGGGCGCCCAAGCACCCAAGAGGAACAAGCTCTAGGGTACCAAGCACCCAAGAGTACTAAGATTCTCAACTTTTCACCACCACGTATCACCATGGAGAACTCAAACCGATGCAACTAATGCAATGGCAAGGGCACACGGAGTGCCCAAGTCCCTCACTCTCAAATCCCACCAAAGCAATGAAAGCTATGGAGGAAAATGAGAGGAAGAACAAGAAGGAGAACACCAAGAACTCCAAGATCTAGATCCAAGGGGTTCCCCTCACATAGAGAAGAAGGTGATTGGTGGAAATGTGGATCTAGATCTCCTCTCTCTTTTCCCTCAAGAACTAGCAAGAATCATTGGAGGGATTGAGAGATAGCAAGCTCGAAGAAGGTCAACAATGGGGAAA
Organism: Thinopyrum elongatum; assembly: GCA_011799875.1. Lineage (NCBI taxonomy): Eukaryota > Viridiplantae > Streptophyta > Magnoliopsida > Poales > Poaceae > Thinopyrum > Thinopyrum elongatum. The sequence continues at coordinate 22,153,764 of CM022300.1, read as the reverse complement.
GAACACGAGCTCAAGTGATAAGAATCATTGGGGAAGAAGACTCCCTTTTATAGGAAGGGGAAAATCCAACCATTATGTACTCAGTCCAGCACAAGTGGTAGAACCGCTCGGGCGAGCGGTACTTCCGCTGGCACGGTAGTTTCAGCAGTAATATGCAATTGAGAAACTCAAGGAGGCGGTAGTGCCGCTGGAGCGGTACTACCGCTCCCACCAGTGGTACTACTGCACGGAGCGGTACAGGTGAAACGTATCGTGTACAGGTGAAACCGAGGTAGTAGAGTAGGGCAGCGCGGAACTACTGCATGGAGCGGTACTGCCGCACTACTTCCGCGCAGAGGAAAAACGTATCCAGAGGCTAAAATATAAGCGGAGGTTCCTAAGGTAGTAGAAGGCCAGAAGTACCGCGCAAGCGGTACTACCGCTCGACTACCACTGAGGTGACAAAGTATCCAGAAGCCCAAGAATAAGTGGAAGTGTCCGCAGCACTGGAGCCGTGGATGTACTGCACAAGCGGTACTACTGCTGCCCACGGCAGTACTACCGCTAGAGAGCAACAAAAGGCCTAAGCAAAACAGATGGACACAGGGAAGCCTGATCTACCATAACTTCTGCAAATGAGCTCCGAATTGAGCAAACTCAAACTTGTTGGATAGATGACGACAAATACTATCGAACAACGATTGGTTATAGTAAGAAGTGGTAGAAGGAGTATGCCTAAGATATAGAGATGTGAAACTTCTATGAATGAAGAACCGGCAAAAACTCCAACATCGAAAACATCATTGCATATAAGAACTCCATTTTCGATGAACTCGAGCTTGTCATGAAGATGACCATAAGCTCTAAAACTCACAAAGAGAAACACCAAACAAGAACCAAGAAAGATGATGCAAGGATGCAATGGTTTAAGCTCTCTACGAATGATACGATCAAGCTACTCACTCGAGAGCCCCCCTTGATAGTACGGCAATCGATCCTACAACTCGATCTCCCAACTACCACCATGAGACCGGTAAAATAGAAAACCTATCAAGGGCAAACATTTGCCTTGCACATAGTCTACTTGAGGTAGATGATGACGATCTTGACTTCCTCAAGTTGGACCACCTTTCTTGATTGCGCTGGCTCGATGAAGACTAGTAGATTGCTCCCCCATACTCCACTATGGGTGAGCCACTCTTCGGCATATCTTCACAAGTCCATTGTCACGACAATGGACGACAAGCTTCAAGCATGATCTCTTCGTGATGCTCCACTTGAACTTGCACACCGCAATCTTGATGACGATCACCACTTGATGTCATCCTCCATGGGTTGTATGAGATCTTCCACTTGATGCAAGCCCATGAAAACATACCTAACCCCACATAGAACTCTCACGTATACCATGAATTAGTACACAAAGCGTAATGGACAATGCTTACCATACCATGGGATCACTTGATCCCTTTTGGTACATCTTCTACGCTTTGCATGTTGATCAACTTGATTCACTCTTTGACTTGGTCTTGATCAACCTTGTATCATGTATTCTACATGACCGATCTTTGGATAATTCCTTGAATAGCACTTGGGTCATCACATAAACTCCTTGAAACCAACACATGGACTTCAAGAAATGCCTATGGACAAATCCTTCATATATAACTCAAGGCAACAATTTGTCCATAGAGATTGTCATCAATTACCAAAACCAAACATGGGGGCACCGCATGTTCTTTCAGCGACGACCCGACGGAGATGGAGATGTTGATGGCCATGTCCAGAGGCGGCAAAGGGGGCGACGTAGAAAATGTTTCATACCATTAAAAATAATGTGCATGACATTTTAAAGAAATACTCTCAAGTTTCAAAAAATGTTTGTGACATTAAAAAAAATTGTTTGTACAATGTAAAAATTTGTTTGGCCATGTTAATAGGGATACTTTAATAGTATGCACATTATTCTTCCAGCTAGCTTGTTTTACCTCATGTTAATAGCAATATTTAAATAGATTCGATAATTTGTACATAACATGCATTGAAATTTGTACTACTTCCTTAGATATCATCGTGCATGGATTACGTTGAATTTCCTTACTTGTCTGTATGTGGTGAATATTATGTAAGCAGTGTCGTTTATTAGATATTGCACCCCCTTCCTCATTTGTATGATATGATGAAGAACCAAATCATCACGAGGTGACCACCAAGCCCCCTTTCAACCGTAAAATAAACATATACTAGCAAAGTCCGCGCGGCGGCACGGCACGCCCATCAATACGGTATGTAAGACCGGACATAGGAATGTAAGCTGAAAGGAGGCATATTTAAGCGATCGTATGTGTTGCATGCTGCTAAACAGGAAACACACATTGATACATCTTTGATAAGAATCATTTATTATGGTCCTATCGTGGCGCATTGTACAAAACAAAGAGTACATGATGATGATTTAACAATAAGATCAAACAAATATGGCATGCTCGCTGCTAGATCAGATCATCCTGGTGTAGCCTCCTGCTGGATTAGAATTCCATAAAAAAGTTTACCAGACCTTCCACGGCCAGAAACAAAGTAGACGCCATCCTTAGCCGCATAAACTGCAGTTACTGGTTCTCAAAAAAATAAAAAAAATAAACTACAGATACTCTTTCATGATGTATACTTGTTTGTTCATCATTCAACTTGCAACATGTCGTCTATACCAGATAGAGATTTGGATAAGAAGAAGAAAATGGCAGTTTTGAATTGTCATGCCTCATTGTTTACAATTTATGTGTTTGTTTTGAACTTTTGTTTATTAAACCAGATGCATAAATAGTTAGAAGTCCAGAAAAAAAATAACACCAAAACATAATAAGAATTATCCAAATAAAGGACAATAGAACACAACAATCACCGGCCGGAAAGTACATGCATTATTTTAGTGTATTTGTTATGAAGTGTTAATTAGTTAAGCATTCATGACATTTCCATATCGATAAGAATGAAGACAACAGAGGTAAATGCTCGGTAGGTAATTCCTAATTTTTCAAAATGCACCACCATAAAAGTAAGGGCATCAGACCACAGACATGGCAGTCAAGCAAAACAATTGGAAATGCTATCTACATGATTGTAATGCACAAATAAAAATATTAGTCCTATGCCATAACAAAGTAGGAAATAACCACATCCTTAGTACTACAATAAAGTTAGGATCCAGTACAAATGCTTGTTACATAGGTTGAACTGACACTATACTGCTGGAAATAAGTAATAATCATGGTGGGACTATATTGAGAAAAGGAGAACTTTGGTTATACTATATAATTAACCTGCAGTTTGTCGTGGTGAGACTACTGAACAAATTGCCACATCAATACTGTAGAAAACAATATTTACCATGTGAGGGTAGTTCAGCTGAAAATTTACCAAACTACAACAAATGAAAACTAATTATAACTATATATAGTACTAAAATACAAATTAAATTTTTTTGTACGCTCGCCATCATTTTTGCTTTCTACATGGAACCAAAGTAACACATTAGGCAAGATAAAATATCACAACATGGCTAAGATAGTTTATCATATATATTTGATTCTCGTCTAGATGAATGTTAGCCACCCCCTTTATCATATCTTCCTTGAAATTCAATGGTGCTCCTCATGAACTACAAAGTGTAGACCAGGATGCTTGCTCAAAATATACTTTAGAATCATTTAAAATACCCTAAGTTAAACCAACTAACCATGCTTTGTTGAAATAATCATTCACCAAAGTCTTTCACTCTAATATTTTAGCAAACCAGAGTTTGTGAGCTGTTGTTCGGTTGCTTCAGAGTTGTGAATACGTTGGTTACACTATACCATACTTGTTAAATTGCTATTTGATAACCCACAAGTGTAGGGGATCGCAACAGTTTTCGAGGGTAGAGTATTCAACCAAATTTATTGATTCGACACAAGGGGAGCCAAAGAATATTTGCAAGTATTAGCAGCTGAGTTGTTAATTCAACCACACCTAGAGATTAATTATCTGCAGCAAAGTGATCAGTAGCAAGGTAGTATGATAGTTTTGATAGTAGTAGCAACAGTAATAGTAATGGTAACAGTAACAGTGATATCAATGATTTTGTAGCAAGTGCAACAGTAACAGTAGCAGTAGTAACTTAGCAGGAACAATATAAGAGAAAATCATAGGCATTAGATCAGTGAATTCGTTGGATGATATTCATCATATAACAGTCATAACCTAGGGCGATACGGCACTAGCTCCAGTTCATAAATATAATGTAGGCATGTATTCCGTAAATAGTCATACGTGCTTATGGAAAGAACTTGCATGACATCTTTTGTCCTACCCTCCCGTGGCAGCGGGGTCCATAAGGAAACTAAGGGATATTAAGACCTTCTTTTAATAGAGAACCGGAACAAAGCATTAGCACATAGTGAATACATGAACTCCTCAAACTACGGTCATCACCGGAAAGTATCCCGACTATTGTCACTCCGGGGTTTGCGGATCATAACATGTAATAGGTGACTATAACTTGCAAGATCGGATCTAGAACATAGATATAATGGTGATAACATAAATGGTTCAGATCTGAAATCATGGCACCCGGGCCCAAAGTGACAAGCATTAAGCATGGCAAAGTCATAGCAACATCAATCTCAGAACATAGTGGATACTAGGGATCAAGCCCTAACAAAACTAACTCAATTACATGATGAATCTCATCCAACTCCTCATCGACCAGTGAGCCTACGAAGGAATTACTCACTCCCGGTGGGGAGCATCATGGAATTGGCGATGAAGGAGGGTTGGTGATGAAGAAGATCGGAGATCCCCCTCTTCGGAACCCAAAACGGACTCCAGATCTGGCCTCCCGATGAAGAACAGGAGGTGGCGGCGGCTCCGTATCGCGAAACGAGATAATTCTTCCTCCCCTATTTTTTTCTAGAAAAATAGGATTTTATAGCGTTGGAATCAGGGTCTGCGGGGCCACCAGGTGGGCACAACACACCTGGGCGCGCCTGAGGGGTGGCGCTCCCTGGTGGGTTGTGCTCACCCAGGGGCCCCCCTCTGGTGGTTCTTGGCTCCAGTATTTTTCTTTTATTATATAAAAATTCTCCAAAAAGTTTCGTTCCAATCCGAGAACTTTTATTTCAGCACAAAAACAACACCATGGTAGTTATGCTGAAAACAACGTCAGTCTGGGTTAGTTTCATTCAAATCATGCAAATTAGAGTCCAAAACAATAGGAAAAGCGTTAGGAAAAGTAGATACGACGGAGACGTATCAACTCCCCCAAGCTTAAACCTTTGCTTGTCCTCAAGCAATTCAGTTGATAAACTGAAAGTGAAAAAGAAAAAAATTTACGAACTCTTTTGCTCTTGTTTACATAAATAAGCTTAAGTAGCACCCAGGTTTTCAGCAAAGATTATAACTAACCATGTCGACAATAACTCTTAAAATTATATTAACTCGTATCAATGACATAATCAACTAGCGAGCAATAATAAAACATCTCAAATGACAACACCTTGTCAAAACAATCATGATATAATATGACAACAGTGGTATCTCGCTAGCCCTTTCTGAGACCGCAAAACATAAATGCAGAGCACCTCCAAAGTTCAAGCAGCGACTAAACATTGTAATTCATGGTAGAAAAGATCCAGTCATGATGCATCCAACATTAACTATACACAATGCATGAGGATGACAATAGTGCTCTTAGGGTCTGGCGCTTATTTGAGAAGGTGATGACTCAACATAAAATTAAATAGATAGTCCCTTCGCAGAGGGAAGCAGGGATTTGCAGCGGTGCCAGAGCGCAATTTTTAAAACAGAGGTGAATGAAATTTTGAGAAATGTACCCTTCTTGTTTACTTCGCGACCATCAGTTATCGATATCTTCCATGCTAAACACATTAGTGGCAGTTCCCAAGCGATAAAAGTAAAGGTTTACTCCTCCTCCACCAATAAACACACTCCACGGCTAGCCGTATCCACGGGTACCGTCCATACCAACATCAGTCCTGGGGGAGTTTTGTTTCATTATTTGCAATTTGATTTCGAGACTGGGAATCCCTATTACCGCCCCTCTCATGCAAGGATGAGTGAATAAACACTCATCATGAGAATAACCCGCTTAGCATGGAAGATACCGACTACCTCCTGTCACTCTATGAACAATCCAGGCACACAAAAAGGGTATTTAATTGAAGTTTTTAGAGGTGGCACATGCAAATTTACTTAGAACGGCAGGGTAATACCGCATATAGGTAGGTATAGTGGACTCATCTGGAACAACTTGGGTTTTAGGATTTTGATGTACAAGCAGCATTTTCGCTTAGTACAGGCGAAGGCTAGCAGATAGGTTGGGAAGCGGCCAGCTAGAGAGCGAAAACTGTCATGAACATGCATTATGCATAATGAACATTGGATACTAGCATGAGTAGGATATGAACACCATGAACATAAATATCATAGAGGCTAAGTTGTTTTGATTCAACTACATGCATGAACATGTGCCAAGTCAAGCCACTCGAACATTCAGAGGAGGATACCATATCATCATACTACATCACAATCATTTTAACGCAATGTTGACATCCAAGGTAAATCATTATCCACTCCTAGCTACTTAAGCATGGCATGAGAAACTATAATCTCTAATTGTCATTGCAAACATGTTTGATCATAATATGCTGAATCATGGATACTAGGTTAAACATATTTACAAAAACAGAACAAGTTGAGTTCATACCCATTTCTCTTTGCCACAGCCAGTTCACCAAATATCATCATTATTGCCTTTCACTTGCACAATCGAATGATTTGAAAATAATAATAGTGCAAGAGTGCCGTGGACTAAGCTGGAATCTGCAAACATTTTATTCAAAGGAGAAGACAAGGTAATTTGGGCTCTTTGTTAGATCAGCAATAATGCATATGAGAGCCACTCAACATTTTCATCGTGGTCTTCTCCTTGGTATGACTCAATAAACGGAAAAGAAATTCAGAGAAACACACTGAAATATTTTTGGAGTTTTTAGTTTTTCTAGAAGAAAGAAAATTAAAGAAGGAAAAACAAAAATGAGAAAAACTATTTACACGGGAAAGCTCCCAACAAACAAGAAGATGAATCAAGAAATATTTTTGGGTTTTTCTTTTAATACTACAGCTAATTAAACTAGAAAGACAGAAACGAAAAGAAGCAGAAAATATTTTGGGGTTTTCTCAAAGTTTTTCAAACACATAAGAAGAAGGCGAGAAAATAAATCTAGTATGGATAATACAATGAAAAAGTATGGACACCGACAACTGGAATGAAATGTGTGAACATGAATGTAATGTCGGTGGAAATACGTACTCCCCCAAGCTTAGGATTTTGGCCTAACTTGGTAATCATCATCAGTAGCATGCGTAGTAGTCGGAATGATAGCTCACGGAGGCTCTAGGTGCGGCCTCCTCAGCTCGCCGAGCAGCTACAACCTCAGCGTTGTGCGCGCGGGCCTCGCTCTCAAGAACATAATATCTTCCCTTGCTGTGATAATCAAAGAGAGCAGGAGCAGGCAAAAAGGTGTGCACCACAGAATGTTTATTAAACAATAGGTTATAAATATAATCAGTTGTCTCGCCTTTGAGGATTTTATGGCGCTTCATGGCCTCAAAGTCTAAGTACTGGGTGGGTAGGATAGGGTCATTAGGCCAAGGTGATACACCTAGTCCCCTTGCTAGACGTGAGGCATAAATCCCACCGTAAAAATATCCACTACCAGCGTTGTGTTGCAATCTGCGTGCAACAATCGCTCCAATGTTATAACACCTATTACTAGTGAGAGCAGTGTGTAAAAGACTCAAGTCAGGAGCACAAAGTATGCTGCAATCCTGCTTGCCTACAATGCATTTGCCATTAAAGAGTGCAAAATATTGAATCGATGGGAAATGAATGCTCTTTATTCTACCCTGTGTCACTCCTCTAGTTTCACCATAGCAGAGGCTAGTCAAGAATGTTTCATACTCAGATCTAGGTGGTTCATCTAGCGAGCCCCAAAATGGGATTTTGCAGTGGTAAGCAAATCTCTCTAGAGATATGGTAAATGGATTGTCATACAGTTTAAACGACACTCTAGACTCACGAGGATGAAATCTAAATTCTTTAGTAAATGATTCTGTGAGGCTGAGATGTTGGTTGCACTTATCTTCTACGTAGGGACCGAGCTCGGTGTTGTGAACATATTGCTCAAATTCTTCTTTAATACCTGCTCTCACCATAAAATTGTTGCATGGCCATAGGCAGGATTTGGTAGATGCTTCTCGTATCGAACTTGCGCTTGGTTCAACATAAGACCGGCGCACCGAATCACTACTAGATGATGCCTCCGAAGACCTCCTCCTTGAAGAACTCCTAAAGAAACTCATCTTATTCCTATGAATAAAATTCTAAAATTTTTAGTTCTCAAAATTTTGTCAATAAAACTTCACAAGATTGGTAGCAACTACTCATAGACATGCATAGAGGCTATATTGAGCATTCAAACTACTTAGAACTCTAAGAATTCAACATGCAAGCCCATCTACAGCAGCACCAAGAGTAGCTAATTATTCAAAATATAAAACACTAAAGCAAAAACTAATTGGACAAATGGAGGAGTCACGTACCAAGTAGCTTCAGAAACGGAGCTTCGAGCAAAGAGATCAAAATCCGCGGGTTTGTGAGAAAGAACACGAGAGAGCGAGAACAATGGTGAATTTTTTATGGATGTAGGTGGTGACATGGGCTAAAGAGATAAGTGAGGGGGCCCACGTGGGGACCACAACCCACCAGGGCGCGCCTGGGGGTGCTGGAGCGCCCAGGTGGGATTGTGCCCACCTGGTGCACCACCCTCTGATGTTATTTGCACCAAAAATTCTTAAATATTCAGAAAAAATTGTATTAAATTTTTAGGGCATTCTGAGAACTTTTATTTTTGGGTCATTTTTTATTGCATGGGAAATTCAGAAAACAGACAAACATGGCATTTTATTTTATTTAACTAAGAAAAACAGAAGACAAAAGGTAAGGACAGAAGATGGTGCCTACTAAATTCATCAACTTCATACCTCTCAAAAGTGATCCATTAATAAGGTTGATCAAGTCTTATTAACAAGCACCTTCAATTAGCATGAAACCGAAGAACTTTCGTAAAACACTAAGTTACCTCAACGGGGATATGCATGTCCCCAACAATAAGCATTTCATATTTCTTTTTGGCAGTAGGTAGAGGTAGTTGAAAACTTCCAATAGTGAGTGTCGGAGATTTTTCAATAACAATAATACCATTCACTTGGAATTGTTTCTTTGGAAAGTGCACCGTATGCTCATTACCATTGATATGAAAAGTGACCTTGCTTTTATTGCAATCAATAACAGCCCCTGTAGTATTTAAGAAGGGTCTACCAAGGATAATCGACATGTTGTCGTCCTCGGGCATCTCAAGTATAACAAAGTCAGTCAAGATAGTAACATTAGCAACAACAACGGGCACATCCTCACAAATACCGATAGGTATGGCAGTTGATTTATCAGCCATTTGCAAAGATATTTCAGTAGGTGTGAGTTTATTCAAGTCAAGTCTTTTATATAAAGAGAAAGGCATAACACTAACACCAGCTCCTAAATCACATAAAGCAGTTTTCACATAGTTTGTTTTTATGGAGCGAGGTATAGTTGGTATTCCCGGATCTCCAAGTTTTTTCGGTACTCCATCCTTAAAAGAATAATTGGCAAGCATAGTGGAGATTTCAGCTTCCGGTATTTTTATTTTATTAGTGATGATGTCTTTCATATACTTTGCATAAGGGGCCATCTTTAAAATATCAGTCAAGCGAGTGCGCAAAAAGACTGGCCTAAGCATTTTAGCAAAGCGTTCAAATTCTTCATCATCTTTCTTCTTAGTTGATTTAGGTGGAAAGGGCATGGGTTTCTGAACCCATGGTTCTGTTTCCTTTCCATGTTTTCTAGCAACAAAGTCTCTTTTATCATATCTTTTATTTTTAGTTGTGGGTTATCAAGATCAACAGCTGGTTCTATCTCAACATCATTATCTGGTTGTTTATCATTGTCTGGTTGAGTATCTTCATGAACATCATCATTATCTTTTTCATTATCACTAGGTGAATGTTCATTACCAGATTGAGTTTCAGCATCAGAGATAGAAACATCATTATCATTATCAGGAGGTTTTTCTATTTCAGGTTCACTAGAGGCATGCAAAGTCCTATCATTTTTCTTTTTCTTCTTCTTCTTAGAAGGACTAGGTGCATCAGTGTTAATTCTTTGAGAGTCTTGTTCAATTCTTTTAGGATGTCCCTCAGGATAAAGTGGTTCCCGAGTCATTCTACCTCCTCTAGTCATTACTCTGACAGCATGATCATTGATATTATTATTCATTTCATCAAGCAATTCTCTTTGAGATTTAGCAACTTGTTCTAGTTGAGTTTGAACCATAGAGGCATGTTTTCCTACACCTCTAACATCATTGGAGATTCTAAATAACAAGTCACTCAAGCGACCAATCATATCAAAATTGTATTTCAATTGTTCCATAACATTTGCATTAAAGTGATCTTGTTTTCTAATATAGTTATCAAACTCATGAAGGCATTGACTAGGATGCATATTATAAGGATTGTCATTATCATTAAATTTCATTAAAGAATTTACCTCTACCACCTTGGGTGGTGGTGTATCAATCCCATGTATTTCTTCAATAGGAGGTAAACTTTTGACATCCTCAGCTTTAATACCTTTTTTCTTCATAGATTTCTTTGCCTCTTGCATATCTTCCGGACTGAGATATAAGATACTCCTCTTCTTCGGAGTGGGTTTATGCGGTGGTTCAGGAAGAGTCCAATCATCATGATTTTTCAATATATTATTCAATAATTCCTCAGCTTATTCAACAGTTCGTTCCCTGAAAACACAACCAGCACAACTATCTAGGAAGTCCCTAGAAGCATCGGTTAGTCCATTATAGAAGATATCAAGTATTTCATTTTTCTTAAGAGGATGATCAAGCAAAGCATTCAGCAATTGGAGAAGCCTCCCCCAAGCTTGTGGGAGACTCTCTTCTTCAATTTGCACAAAGTTAAATATTTCCTGTAAGGCAGCTTGTTTCTTATGAGCGGGAAAATATTTTTCAGAGAAGTAGTAAATCATATCCTGGGGACTACGCACACAACCAGGAGCAAGAGTATTATACCAAATCTTAGCATCACCCTTTAATAAGAATGGAAATAATTTGAGAATATAATAATAGCGAATCTTCTCATCATGAGCAAAAAGGGTGGCAGTATCATTCAATTTAGTAAGATGTGCCACAACAGTTTCAGTTTCATAACCATGGAAAGGATCAGATTCAACCAAAGTAATTAACTCTGGTCGACAGAGAATTCATAATCCTTATCATCAACAAAGATAGGTGAAGTAGCAAACTTAGGATCACATTTCATTCTAGCATTCAAAGATTTCTCTTTCAGTTTGCATAATAATTTCTTAAGATCATCTCTATCATTGCAAGCAAGAAAATCTCTAGTTGTCCCCTCATCCATAACATAACCTTCAGGTACCTTAGGCAATTCATATCTAGGAGAGCTAGGCCTAATAGGTGTTTCAAGATTTTCAGTTTCAAGTACTTCATCAGTTTCAATAGTTTCACCAGTTTCAGCATTCTCAATATCTTTAGCTCTAGCAATTTGTTCATCAAGAAAATCACCTAGTGGCACACCATCATCAAGCAAGGTACTAGCATCATCAAGAGTAGCATTCATAGAAGTGGCATCATCAATAACTTGTGACATATCAAGATTAATAGCATGTGGTGGTGTTGCAAGTCTACTCAAAATAGAAGGTGAATCAAGTGTAGAGCTAGATGGCAGTTTCTTACCTCCCCTCGTCTTAGAGGGAAAAATCTTAGTCTTTGTATCCTTTAGATTCTTCATAGTGATAAATTGATAATAATCCCAAGTGACTCAACAAATATAGCTATGCTCCCCGGCAACGGCGCCAGAAAAAGGTCTTGATAACCCTCAAGTATAGGGGGTCGCAATAGTTTTCGAGGGTAGAGTATTCAACCCAAATTTATTGATTCGACACAAGGGGAGCCAAAGAATATTTGCAAGTATTAGCAGCTGAGTTGTCAATTCAACCACACCTGGAGATTAATTATCCGCAGCAAAGTGATCAGTAGCAAAGTAGTATGATAGTTTTGATAGTAGTAGCAACAGTAATAGTAACAGTAATAGTGATAGCAATGATTTTGTAGCAAGTGCAACAATAACAGTAGCAGTAGTAACTTAGCAGGAACAATATAAGAGAAAATCGTAGGCATTGGATCGGTGAATTCGTTGGATGATATTCATCGTATAACAGTCATAACCTAGGGCGATATGACGCTAGCTCCAGTTCATAAATATAATGTAGGCATATATTCCGTAAATAGTCATATGTGCTTATGGAAAGAACTTGCATGACATCTTTTGTCCTACCCTCCCGTGGCAACGGGGTCCATAAGGAAACTAAGGGATATTAAGGCCTCCTTTTAATAGAGAACCGGAACAAAGCATTAGCACATAGTGAATACATGAACTCCTAAAACTACGGTCATCACCGAAAAGTATCCCGACTATTGTCACTCCGGGGTTTGCGGATCATAACATGTAATAAGTGACTATAACTTGCAAGATCGGATCTAGAACATAGATATAATGGTGATAACATCAATGGTTCAGATCTAAAATCATGGCACCCGGGCAAGCATTAAGCATGGCAAAGTCATAGCAACATCAATCTCAGAACATAGTGGATAGTAGGGATCAAGAGCTAACAAAACTAACTCGATTACATGATGAATCTCATTCAACTCCTCACCGACCAGCGAGCCTACGAAGGAATTACTCACTCCCGGTGGGGAGCATCATGGAATTGGCGATGAAGGAGGGTTGGTGATGACGAAGATCGGAGATCCCCCTCTCCGGAGCCCAAAACGGACTCCATATCTGGCCTCCCGATGAAGAACAGGAGGTGGCGGCGGCTCCGTGTCACGAAATGAGATAATTCTTCCTCCCCTATTTTTTCTGGAAAAATAGGATTTTATAGCGTTGGAATCAGGGTTTGCGGGGCCAGCAGGTGGGCACAACCCACCTGGGCGCGCCTGAGGGGGGGCGCACCCTGCTGGGTTGTGCTCACCCAGGGGCCCCCCTCTGGTGTTTCTTGGCTCCAGTATTTTTCTTTTATTATATAAAAATTCTCCAAAAAGTTTCATTCCAATCCGAGAACTTTTATTTCTGCACAAAAACAACACCATGGTAGTTCTACTGAAAACAGCGTCAGTCCGGGTTAGTTTCATTCAAATCATGCAAATTAGAGTCCAAAACAAGAGGAAAAGCGTTAGGAAAAGTAGATACGATGGAGATGTATCACTATTCATAACAAAAAATGGTAGTATTCAGTTCCAAGAATCATCAATGAAGGACTGCATGAAGTAGTTTAAGTAGTGCCTACAATTATAATCCAAATTCCACGGTCCATGTATATGAGAGCGTACATGTAGAGTCTGCTACAGAATTAATAATCACACACAACATTTTATGTGAAACTTGAAGGCTACACCGACATCAATAGCATGCCAGACTGCAGATTCGTTAAGCGCTGTGTCCATGGCAACCCACCCATCGCTCTGAGCGGGCTGTTAACGGAAAACCCTAGCCGATGAGGCTATGTATGCACAGCGACCCACATGTGTACACCAAGCCAGAGGTGGGCAGGGCGGCGGCTGGCTCGGGGATGGCGCGGGGCCGCAGCTGGCTTGCGCGTACCCAACGTCGACGCGACCATGATGATCCACAAGTATAGGGGATCAATCGTAGTCCTTTCGATAAGTAAGAGTGTCGAACCCAACGAGGAGCAGAAGGAAATGACAAGTGGTTTTCAGCACTGTAATTGTCGTTAACAGGTAGTTTGATAGCAAGATAATTTGTAACAAGCAAGTAATGGTAATGGTAAATAAAGTGCAGCAGGGAATTTCATCTAGTCACTTTCATCATGTTGGTTTGATTCGTGTTCGCTACTTTGATAATTTGATATGTGAGTGGACCGGTGCTTGGGTGCTGTTCTTACTTGAACAAGCCTCCCACTTATGATTAACCCCTCTCGCAAGCATCCGCAACTACGAAAGAAGAATTAAGATAAAATCTAACCATAGTGTTAAACATGTGGATCCAAATCAGCCCCTTACGGAATAGCGCATAAACTAGGGTTCAAGCTTCTGTCACTCTAGCAACCCATCATCTAATAACTACTCCACAATGCATTCCCTTAGGCACAAAGATGGTGAAGTATCATGTAGTCGATGTTCACATAACACCACTAAGGGAATCACAAAATACATATCATCAAAATATCGAATGAATATCAAATTCACATGATTACTTGCAACATGACTTCTCCCGTGTCCTCAAGAACAAAAGTAACTACTCACAAAACATATTCATGCTCAAGATCAGAGGGGTATTAAATATCATAATGGATCTGAACATATAATCTTCCACCAAATAACCGGCTAGCATCAAATACAAGATGTAATCAACAGTACTAGTCTCCCACAGGTACCAATCTAAGGTTTCGGTACAAAGATTGAACACAAGAGATGAACTAGGGTTTTGAGATGGGATGGTGCTGTTGAAGATGTTGATGAAGATTGGCCCTCCCAAGGTGAGAGGGTTGTTGGTGATGACGATGGCTTCGATTTCCCCCTCCCGGAGGGAAGTATCCCTGGCGGAATCGCTCCGCCGGAGAGCAAAAGTGCTCCTGCCCAAGTTCCGCCTCGAGACGGCGGCACTCCGTCCCAAAAGTCCTCTCCTTATTTTTTCTAGGTCAAAAGACCTTATGTACCGGAAGATAGGCACCGGAGGTGGGCCAGGGAGCCCACTACCCACCAGGGCGCGCCTGGGGGGGGGGGGGGGTAGGCGTGCCCTGGTGCCTAGTGGGCATGATACGTCGCCAACGTATCTATAATTTATGAAGTAATTATACCATGTTTACAATAATTTTATATGGTTTTGGTATGATTTGATTAGAACTAACTTGGACTAACGCCTTTTTTAGCAGAACTACCGTGGTGTCATTTTTGTGCAGAAATAGAAGTTCTCGGAATGGGCTGGAAATTTACGGTGATTTTTTATGGACCAAAAGAGATCCCCGAAGCACCGGAGCTGGGCCAGGAAGTGGACGAGGGAGCCACAAGCCTGGGGGGGCGCCCACCCCCCTAGGGCGCGCCCCCCGAGCTTGTGGGCCCCTCGGGCACCCCCTTGACATGAGACCGACGCCAAAAATTCCTATAAATACCCAAAACCCCAGAAAGAACCCTAGATGAGAAGTTCCGCCACCGCAAGCCTCTGTAGCCATGAAAAATCAATCGAGACCCTGTTCCGGCACCCTGTCGGAGGGGGAAATCATCACCGGAGGCCATCTTCATCATCCCGGTGGCCACCATGATGAGGAGGGAGTAGTTCACCCTCGGGGCTGAGGGTATGTACTAGTAGCTATGTGTTTGATCTCTCTCCCTCTCTCGTGTTCCTGATTTGGCACGATCTTGATGTATCGCGAGCTTTGTTAATATATTTGGATCTTATGGTGTTCTTCCCTCTCTACCTTCTTATGATGAATTGAGTCTTGCTCTTTGAGGTTTCATTATGTTTGATTGAATATTGGATTCGAGAACACTTGATGTATGTCTTGCATATGGATACCCGTGGTGACAATGGGGTATTATATTGATTCACTTGATGTATGTTTTGGCACTCAACTCGCAGATTCCCGAGGTGACATTGGGGTAATCTATGCCTAGGGGTTGATGCACATTTTCGTCCTATGTTCTCCAATAGAAACTTTGAAGTGATTCTTTGTTGCACGTTGAGGGATTGTTATATGATCCAATTATGTTTTCATTATTGAGAGATCTCGCACTAGTGAAAGTATGAACCCTAGGCCTTGTTTTCAAGCATTGCAATACCGTTTTTGCTCACTTTTGTTTCTAGTTACCTTGTTGTTTTTATATTTTCATATTACAAAAATCAATATCTACTATCATTACTACACTTGTATCACCATCTCTTCGCCGAACTAGTGCACCTATACAATTTACCATTGTATTTGGTGTGTTGGGGACACAAGAGAATTTTTATTATTGGATTGCAGGGTTGTTTGAGAAACCATCTTCATCCTACGCCTCCCATAGATTGATAAACCTTAGGTCATCCACTTGAGGGAAAATTGCTACTGTCCTACAAAACTCTGCGCTTGGAGGCCCAACATGAGTCTACAAGAATAAAGTTGCATAGTAGACATCAAGCTCTTTTCTGGCGCCGTTGCCGGGGAGGTGAGTGCTTGAAGGTATATCTTTAGATCTTGCAATTGGATCTTTTAGTTTCTTGTTTTATCACTAGTTTGGTTTATAAAAGAAAACAACAAAAATGGAATTGAGGTTGCCTCATATTATTCATCTTTATAATGTCTTTCGTGAAAATGATGGTGCGGAAAATTGTGCTCAATTGATAAACGAAGAATTCAATAAAATGTTTGGCATAAAATATTTGAATGATGACCATGCTTGCAATGGTGTTAGTATGAATTCTTTGAATATCCATGATGCTAATGATATGCAAAGCCATAAGCTTGGGGATGCTATGTTTGATGAAGATGATATTTTTAGTCCCCCAAGTTTTTATGTGCAAATTATGATGATTGCATGCCTCCTATTTATGATGATTATTGTGATGACACTTATGAAATAAAGAATAATGATAACCATGGAACTTGTCATCATAATTTTAATTCTCAATATGATTATGCCAAGCAAGTATCACATGATAGTTATTTTGTTGAGTTTGCTCCCACTATTATGAATGAGAATAAATTTGCTTATGTGGAGAGTAGTAAAATTTCTATGCTTGTGGATCATGAAAAGAATGCTTTATGTGATAGCTATATTGCTAAATTCATTCATGATGCTACTGAAAATTACTATGAGAGAAGAACATATGCTTTTACATATTGCAATAATATCAAGTTTCCTCTCTATGTGTTGAAAATTTTGAAGTCATGCTTATTTTGCCTTCCTATGCTAGTTGATTCTTGTTCCCATAAATTGTTTGCTCACAAAATCCCTATGCATAGAAAGTGGGTTAGACTTAAATGTGCTAGTCATATGCTTCATGATGCTCCCATTATGTTTCAATTATTATCTTCTATGTGAGCATCATTAAAATCATCATGCCTAGCTAAAAAGGCATTAAACAAAAGCGCTTGTTGGGAGATAACCCAATACTTATACCTACTATTTTTTTGTGTCCACATGATTAAGATACTATAGTAATCATGTTTTATACCTTTTGTTTCAATAAAGTGCCAAGTAAAGCCTTTGGGGTAGTGTGGATGATAGTTGACTTGATTCTGTGCAAAAACAGAAACTTCTACATCCAGTAATAGAATTGTTTAAATTCACTGGAAAGCGATCAAATTCTGAACTTTTTACACATGATTGGTATACAAATTTCCTACGTTTTCCTAATTTTTCAGAATTTTTGCATTTACATAAGTATGGTCATTGTCCAGATATTTACAGATGGTTCTACTTTTGACAGATTCTGTTTTCAATGCATAGTTTGCTTGTTTTAGTGTTTCCATAGCTTATATTAAGTGATATAAATTGTGGAAATAATAAATTACAGTAGGAATTGTGTGAGAAAATTATGAATCTTGTCTTTGACAGTACCCAAGTGAATGATTTGTTTTATCATACTAACCTATCTCACGAAGTTCCGTTAAGTTTTGTGTGATTGAAGTTTTCAAGTTTTGGGTGAGATATCGATATGAGGAGAATAAGGAGTGGAAAGACACTAAGCTTGGGGATTCCCAAGGAAACCCAAGGTAAAATTTAAGGAAGATCCAAGCAACTACACTTGGGGATGTCCCGGAAGGCATCCCCTGTTTCGTCTTCAACATTATCGGTAACCTTACTTGGAGCTATATTTTATTCGTCACATGATATGAGTTTTGCTTGGAGCGTCATTTTATTTAAGTTGGATTTGCTTGTTGTTATTTACAATAATTTTTTGCAGCTTTTATTTCAATAAAAGTGTCAAGTATAGCCTTTACCATGCTTATTTTGCAAGTCTATATGTTGTTGTTTGAAAACAAAAAGGTTGTTGTTATGTTTTGAATATTTGTGAATAGTCAGAACATGATAAAATATTTAAATTTTTACACAAAAAGATACAACAAACTCTACAGTGTGGTAATGTTTCAGAATTTTTGGAGTTATAGAAGTATGAATCTTCCTTAATAGGTTGTTCTGTTTAGATAGATTACTGTTATGATTGCATGGTTTGCATAAGTTTGCTTGTTTAATGATTCTATTTGAGGATAGGAGTATTAAATATGCAGAGGCATTTAGTATGCAATGTCAAATTATAATTTTAGTGATTTTCTACAGTAGAGAATGATAAGGTTTTGCATTGATTTATACTAACTTATCTCACGAGTTCTTGTTGAGTTTTGTGTGGATGAAGTTTTTAAGAATTAGGGAAACTGTGATATGAGAGGAATTAAGGAGATACAAGAGCTCAAGCTTGGGGATGCCCAAGGCATCCCTAGTTAATATTTCAAGAAGTCTCAAGCATCTAAGCTTGGGGATGCCCCGGTTGGCATCCCACCTTTGTTCTTTAACAATGATCGGTCAGTTTTTGTTGAGCCTAAGTTTTTGCTTCTTCACATGATATGTGCTATCCTTGGATTATCATTTTATTTTGTTTTGCTTACTATTTGAATAAATAATTAAGATCTAATTTTTTTATGAGAGAGAGTCTTCACATAGCTACTTAATTATTTGATTACTCATTGATCTTCACTTATATCTTTTTTGAGTAGTTTGTCATTTACTTTCGTGCTTCACTTATATCCTATGAGTAAATGGGTGAATGAATTGAATATCATAAATCTGAAATTATATATGTTTCATATGCTTATCCCATGGGGAGTAATGACTTCACATATAAGAAGTATAGGTGGTAAAATTTATTGAAAGGTAGCAAATACATCATTGGTCACATGAACAATTCATGAAAGAATATTGAAGGAAGAGAGATCTCACATATAAATATACTATCTTGGACATCTTCTATGATTGTGAGCCCCATTAATTATTTTCAAACTTGAGAAAATTATTTGAAGTTGGACAAGGAAGACAACATAATGAGTTATGTTTGGGTATATTTGTATAGAAGTTATATTGTTATGGATCCTCCAACATGTGGTGCTTGCTTAGGATCTTTTGCTAGCCTTCACCTATACTAAGCGGGAAT
The DNA here is from genome assembly GCA_011799875.1 of Thinopyrum elongatum. Taxonomy (NCBI): domain Eukaryota; kingdom Viridiplantae; phylum Streptophyta; class Magnoliopsida; order Poales; family Poaceae; genus Thinopyrum; species Thinopyrum elongatum. Next base: position 22,134,384 of record CM022300.1, on the reverse strand, counting down.
ACTGCTTGTGCATCTACTTCCTTAAACCCAAAGTTATTCCATATGAGTCCACCATACCTACCTATATGTGGTATTTACCTGCGGTTCCAAGTAAATTTGCATGTGCCAACCTCTAAATCTTCAAATAACAATCTTTTTTGTATGCCCAAACCGCTCACGAAGCGACAGGGGGCGGCTAATATCTTCCATGCTAAGTGGGTTATTCTCACGATGAGTGTTTATTTGCTTGTCCATCACGAGAAAGTGGCTGGTAATTGGGATGCCCGGTCGTATGAGCAAAATCAAAATCAAAATATAATAATGAAACAAAACTCCCCGGATCGTTGTTGGTATGGAGGGCACCTGAGGATTCGGCCTGCCATGGCTTGTGTTTGTTGGTGGAGGGGGAGTAAAAACTTTACCTTTCTGTTTGGGAACCGCCTATAATGTGTCTAGCATGGAAGATATTGGGAACTCGCGGTCGTTACGTTGACAATGAAAGCATACCTCTCAAAATTATATTCATCTCTGTTTTAAAAGCTTCAAGCTCTGGCACCTCTACAAATCCCTGCTTCCCTCTACGAATGGCCTATCTTTTACTTTTATGCAAGAGTCAGTAGTATTCCTTCTCATTTCAACCTCAACTATTCTCTAGTTGGCAAGTATCATGTGGTGGGGAAAGATCCAAGCATATATGGCCATTCAAATATATTTGATCATGAATTATTATTGTTGACAATTATCTATATGATAAATAAGTTGGGAGGCGAAACATTAAGCCCCTATCTTTCTCTGTGTTTGATGGATGCTATTTGTTCTAAAAATATGCTTTGAGTGTTAGCAATCATGGAAGACTATATGATAGTTGAGTATGTGGAATTTGCTAAATCAAAGCTCTTACAAAGACCCTTCCTGAAAATAAGATGAATTGCAATTGTTTGATAACTAAGAACATAGTTTGTTAGTTTTCAAGAAAGTTTATGGTCTATACTTTAACATGTGAATAGCTTGCTACTTGATCGTGAGAAGTTTGATGAGATGAGCTACTGTTTATGATATATAATGATGATAGAAAAAGTGATTGGAATTATCATTGATCAAACTTGTGCACTTGCTAGCATTCACACTTCATAAATTATTTATTTTATCATTTACCTACTCGAGGACGAGCAGGAATTAAGCTTGGGGATGCTGATACGTCTCCAATGTATATATAGTTTATGAAGTATTCATGCCATGTTTACAACAATTTTATATGGTTTTGGTATGATTTGAATCGAACTAACCCGGACTGACGCTGTTTTTAGCAGAACTACCGTGGTGTTGTTTTTTGTGCAGAAATGAAAGTTCTCCAAATGCAACAAAACTTTTTGATGATTTTTTTTTTGAACAAAAGAGGCACTAGAAGCTTCGTGGGAGGACTAGAAGGTGAAGAAGGTGAGCACAACCCACCTGGGCGCACCTGGGCCCTTGCCCGTGTGCAGGTGGGTTGTGGTCACCTCGAGGCCCATCTTCACGTGAAACCAACGCCAAAAAATCCTATAAATACAGAAACCTCCAGAAATAACCCTAGATAAGAAGTTCCGCCGCCGCAAGCCTCTATAGCCATGAAAAACCAATCTAGACCCCGTTCCGGCACCTTGCCGGAGGGGCAAATCATCACCGGTGGCCATCTTCATCATCCTGGCGACCACCATGATGAGAAGGGAGTAGTCCACCCTCGGGGCTGAGGGTTTGTACCAGTAGCTATGTGTTTAATCTCTCTCTCTCTCTCTCGTGTTCTTGAGTTGGCACGATCTTGATGTATCGCGAGCTTTGTTAATATAGTTGGATCATATGGTGTTTTCCCCTCTCTATCTTGTTGTGATGAATTGAGTTTTCCCTTTGAGATTTCGTTTTTATTGGATTGAATACTTTTATGGATTTGAGAGCACTTGATCTATGTCTTGGCACTCAACTCGCGGATTCCCGAGGTGACATTGGGGTAATCTATGCATAGGGGTTGATGCACGTTTTCGTCCTTGTTTCTTCGGTAGAAATCTTGGGGCGCTCTTTGAGGTTATTTGTGTTGGATTGAGTATTATGAATATGAAATTGTTTGATGCATATCGTATAATCAACTCACGGATACTCATGGTGACATTGGAGTATCTAGGTGACATTAGAGTTGGTTGATGTGTATCATATGGTGTTATTTTAGTATGAACTCTTAGATAGATCGATCGAAAAGGATAACTTGTGTTATTTTAGTACGAACTCTTGGATAGATCGATCGGAAAGGATAACTTTGAGGTGGTTTTGTACCCTACAAACAATTTCTTCTTATGTTCTCCATAGATAGGAACTTTGGAGTGATTCTTCATCGCACGTTGAGGAATAGTTATATGATCCAATTATATTAGCATTGCTGAGAGATTGCACTAGCGAAAGTATGGACCCTAGGCCTCATTTTCAAGCATTGCAATACCATTTGTGCTCCATTTTATCGATTGCTACCTTGCTGTTTTTATTGTTCTTATTACAAAAATCAATATCTACTATCCATATTACACTTGTATCACCATCTCTTCACCAAACTAGTGCACCTATATAATTTACCATTGTATTTGGTGTGTTGGGGACACAAGAGACTCTTTGTTATTTGGTTGCAGGGTTGTTTCAGAGAGACCATCTTCATCCTACGCCTCCCACGGATTGATAAACCTTAGGTCATCCACTTGAGGGAAAATTGCTACTGTCCTACAAAACTCTGCGCTTGGAGGCCCAACATGAGTCTACAAGAATAAAGTTGCGTAGTAGACATCAAGCTCTTTTCTGGCGCCATTGCCGGGGAGGTGAGTGCTTGAAGATATATCTTTAGATCTTGCAATTGAATCTTTTAGTTTCTTGTTTTATCACTAGTTTGGTTTATAAAAGAAAACTACAAAAAAATGGAATTGAGGTGGCCTCATATTATTCGTCTTTATCATGTCTTTCTTGAAAATGATGGAAAGGAAAATTGCGCTCAATTGATAGAAGAAGAATTATATAAAATGTTTTACAAAAAATCTTTGAATGATGAGCATTATTGCAATGTTGTTGGTATGAACTCTTTGAATATCCATGATGCTAACGATATGCAAAGCCATAAGCTTGGGGATGCTATGTTTGATGAAGATGATATTTTTAGTCCCCCAAGTTTTGATGAGAAAATTTATTATGATGATAGCATGCCTCCTATTTATGATGATTATATTGATGAAAGTGGGTTTGGAAGAGTGTCAACTCTAGGTACTAATGATCCCACTATTTTGGAGGGTGTTGAATCTTATTGTAATAATTATGAAAGTGGATTTGGAGAGGTCATGACTTTATTTAGTGATGAATCCACTATTTTTGAAGAGGTTTCAATTGACTACGATAAAAAAGTTGCTATCTATGATGATTATGGTGATGATATGTATGCTATATTGAATAATGATAACCATGAAACTTGTCATCATGATTTTAATTTCCAATGACATGATAGTTATTTTGTTGAGTTTGCTCCCACTACTATTCATGAGAATAAATTTGCTTATGTGGAGAATACTAAAAATTTTATGCATGTGGATCATGAAAAGAATGTTTTATGTGATAGTTATATTGTTGAATTTATTCATGATGATACTGAAAATTATTATGAGAGAGGAACTTATGATTTTACATATCTCAATAATATCAAGTTTCCTCTCTATGTGTTGAAAATCTTGAAGTTTTGCTTGTTTTGCCTTCCTATGCTAGTTGATTCTTGTTCCCATGAATTGTTTGCTCACAAAATCCCTATGCATAGTACGTGGGTTAGACTTAAATGTGCTAGTCATATGCTTCATGATGCTCTCTTTGTGTTTTAATTCATATCTTTTATGTGAGCATCATTGAAATCATCATGCCTAGCTAAAAAGGCATTAAAGAAAAGCGCTTGTTAGGAGACAACCCAACACTTATACCTACTGTTTTTGTGTTTTCACATGATTAGGATACTGTAGTAATCATGTTTTATAGCTTTTTGTTTCAATAAAGTGCCAAGTAAAGCCTTTGGGATAGTGTGGATGATAGTTGATTTGATTCTGTGCAAAAACAGAAACTTTTGTGCCCAGTAACAGAATTGTTAAAAATCACTGGTGCGTCAAAAAATTCTTAATTTCTTACAGATGATTAATATACAAATTTTATACGTTGTCATAATTTTTTGGAATATTTGGAGTTACAGAAGTATGACCATAATTCTGATCTTTACTGACTGTTCCGTTTTTGACAGATTCTGTTTGCAATGCATAGTTTGCTTGTTTTATGGTTTCTATGGCTTAATTGCTCGATATAAATTGTGGAAATTGTAGAGTACAGTAGGCATTATGTGGAAATAATTATGAATCTTATCTTGATAGTACCAAAGTGAATGATTTGTCTTTATCATACTAACCCATCTCATGAAGTTCCGTTAAGTTTTGTGTGATTAAAGTTTTCAAGTTTTGGGTGAGATAACGATATGAGGAGAATAAGGAGTGACAAGACCCTAAGTTTTGGGATACCCAAGGCACCCCAAGGTAATATTCAAGGAATATCCAAGCAACTAAGCTTGGGGATGCCCCGGAAGGCATCCCCTCTTTCGTCCCCAACATTATCGGTAACCTTACTTGGGGCTATATTTTTATTCGTCACATGATATGTGTTTTGCTTGGAGCGTCATTTTCTTTTATTAGGATTTGCTTTCTTTTATTTATAATAATGTTTGATATCTTTTATTTCAATAAAATTTCATGAGTATCCTTCACCATGCTTAGTTTGCAAGTATTTGAGTTGTTGTTTCAAAACAGAAAGTTGCATGCTAGTGCGTGAATTCTTGAGAAAAGTAAGAATGTGATAAAATGTTGAAATTTTTGCACAATAAGATATGATAAATTTTCTACAGTGTGGTAAATTTTCAGAATTTTTGGAGTTAGGGAAGTATGAGTAAAATTGCACTTTTTACAGACTGTCCTGTTTAGATAGATTGCTGTTATGTTTGCATTGTTTGCATATGTTTGCTTGTTTAATGATTCTATTTGAGGATAGAAGTATTAAATATGCAGAGGAATTTAGTATGCGTTGTTAAATAATAATTTTAGTGATTTGTTACAGTAGATAATGATAAGGTGTTGCATTGATTTATACTAACTTATCTCATGAGTTTTTGTTGAGTTTTGTGTGGATGAAGTTTTTAAGATTTAGGGAAACCGTGATATAAAAGGAATTAAGGAGACACAAAAGCTCAAGCTTGGGGATGTTCAAGGCATCTCAAGATATTATTTCAAGAAGTCTCAAGCATCTAAGCTTGGGATGCCCCGGTAGGCATCCCACCTTTCTTCATCAACAATTATCGGTTAGTATCGGTTGAGCCTAAGTTTTTGCTTCTTCACATGATGTGCGCTATTCTTAGAATGTCATTTTATTTTGTTTTGCTTGATGTTTTAATAAAATACTTAGATCTGGAAAAAAATGAGAGAGAGTCCTCACATAGCCACCTATTTACTTAACAACACATTTGATCTTCACTTATATCTTTTTTGAGTAGTTTGTCGAACACTCTCATGCTTCACTTATATTATTTTGAGAGTTGATAATAGTGATGACAATTTGCACAAACTATGAAATTGGTACCAAAGTGATGGATGTTCAAGAAGGATATAATAAAAACTTTCATGTAGACCATTGGATATGATAAGTTTGATTCCTCGCAATAGTTTTCCGATATGGAGACAATAATATGTGAGTCATGTTGGTGAGTAATTATGCTTTAGTAAGAATATTGGTGTTAAGGTTTGTGATTCCCTATGCAAGCACGAAATTCAATAGTTATGCAATGAAATTACATCCTACTTGTGGTGCATTATTCAGTGTTAGTTATGTTTAATGCTCGTTTATGATCATTTTCGTTTCTTGGTTGGTCGCTTCTCAATCTATTTGCTAGCCTTCATTTGTACTAAGCGGGAATACTGCTTGTGCATCCAAACTCCTTAAACAAAGTTGTGCCAAATGAGTCCACCATACCTACCTATATGCGGTATTTCCATGTCGTTCCAAGTAAATTTGTATGTGGCGACTCTAATTTTAAAAATAAATTTCCTTTTTGTGTGCCCGTACCGCTCATGAAGCGGCAGGGGGTGGCCAATATTTTCCATGCTAGGTGCGTTATTCTCAAGATGAGTGTTTATTCACTTGTCATTGCATGAGAGTGTGGCAAAGGTAATAGGGATGCCTAGTCCCGAAATGCAAAAAAAATTATTTATGTTGTTTAATAATAAATTCCTTGGAAAGTGTTGGTATGGAAGGCACCCGTGGATACGGCTAGCCATGGCTTCTGAAAGAATGGTGGAAAAAGGAATAAACTTTATTTTCTGTTTGGGAACCACCTATGATGTATCTAGCATGGAAAGTGTCGGGAATTCTCGGTTGTTTTCGTTAACGGTAAAAGTATGCCTCTCAAAATATTTTATCTCTCAATTTAAGCTTTGAGCACTGGCACCTCTACAAATCTCTGCTTCCCTCTGCGAAGGGCCTATCTATTTACTTTATGCAATTTTTATTTTTATTTGAGTCTCCATCTTCTCTTATAAAGCACCAACTAGGGAGCACTATTGTCATACTTGTACATTGGATGTAGCTAATATTTGAGTGTGTTTCATGAATGGATCAATGATTGAGCATAATGGCCTAGGGATAGCTTTCTTTAGCGTTGATATTTTGAAAGACATGGTTGCTTGTTAGTATGCTCGAGTATTGATGTCTTCATGTCAAATTATAGACTATTGCTTTGAATCATTCAAGTTCAAATGTCCATGCTACAAAAGAAAGAGTATATGATGAATATGATAGGTACCATTCCACAACAAAAATTCCGCTTTCAATTGCTACTTTATCATGATGAGTTTTATGAGAAAGAGTTGTTGTTATGACGCTAGGAAAAGTGATTGAAATTATCATTGATCAAACTTATGCACTATGCTAGCATTCACACTTCATAAATTATTTCTTTTATCATTTACCTACTCGAGGACGAGTAGGAATTAAGCTTGGGGATGATGATACGTCTCCAACGTATCTATAATTTATGAAGTATTCATGCCATGTTTACAACAATTTTATATGGTTTTGGTATGATTTGAATGGAACTAACCCGGACTGACGCTGTTTTCAGCAGAACTCCCGTGGTGTTGTTTTTTGTGCAGAAATGAAAGTTCTCCAAATGCACGAAACTTTTTGACGATTTTTTTTTGGAACAAAAGATGCACTAGAAGCTTTGTGGGAGGACCAGAAGGTGAAGGAGGTGAGCACAACCCACCTGGGCGCGCCTGGGCCCTTGCCCGTGTGCAGGTGGGTTGTGGTCACCTCGAGGCCCATCTTCGCGTGAAACCAACGCCAAAAAATCCTATAAATACAGAAACCTCCAGAAATAACCCTAGATCAGAAGTTCCACCGCCGCAAGCCTTTGTAGCCACGAAAAACCAATCTAGACCCCATTCCGGCACCCTGCCGGAGGGGGAAATCATCACCGGTGGCCATCTTCATCATTCCGGCGGCCACCATGATGAGGAGGGAGTAGTCCACCCTCGGGGCTGAGGGTTTGTACCAGTAGCTATGTGTTTAATCTCTCTCTCTCTCTCTCGTGTCTTGAGTTGGCACGATCTTGATGTATCATGAGCTTTGTTAATATAGTTGAATCATATGGTGTTTTCCCCTCTCTATCTTGTTGTGATGAATTGAGTTTTCCCTTTGAGATTTTGTTTTTTATTGGATTGAATACTTCTATGGATTTGAGAGCACTTGATCTATGTCTTGGCACTCAACTCGCGGATTCCCGAGGTGACATTGGGGTAATCTATGCATAGGGGTTGACGCACGTTTTCGTCCTTGTTTCTCCGGTAGAAATCTTGGGGCACTCTTTGAGGTTCTTTGTGTTGGATTGAGTATTATGAATCTGAAATTGTTTGATGCATATCGTATAATCAACTCACGGTTACTCGTGGTGACATTGGAGTATCTAGGTGACATTAGAGTTGGTTGATGTGTATCACGTGGTGTTATTTTAGTACGAACTCTTACATAGATCGATCGGAAAGGATAACTTGTGTTATTTTAGTATGAACTCTTGGATAGATTGATCAGAAAGGATAAATTTGTGGTGGTTTCGTACCCTACATACAATTTCTTCTTATGTTCTTCGCTAGATAGGAACTTTGGAGTGATTCTTTATCGCACGTTGAGGGATAGTTATATGATCCAATTATATTAGCATTGTTGAGAGATTGCACTAGTGAAAGTACGGACCCTGGGCCTCATTTTCAAGCATTGCAATACCATTTGTGCTCTGTTTTATCGATTGCTACCTTGCTGTTTTTATTGTTCTTATTACAAAAAATCAATATCTACTATCCATATTACACTTGTATCGCCATCTCTTAGCCAAACTAGTGCACCTATACAACTTACCATTGTATTTGGTGTGTTGGGGACACAAGAGACTCTTTGTTATTTGGTTGCAGGGTTGTTTGAGGGAGATCATCTTCATCCTACGCCTCCCACGGATTGATAAACCTTAGGTCATCCACTTGAGGGAAAATTGCTACTGTCCTACAAAACTCTGCGCTTGGAGGCCCAACACGAGTCTACAAAAATAAAGTTGCGTAGTAGACATCAGCACCTGGGTGGCCTCCTCCAGTATTTCTTTTCTCCAGTATTTTTTATATATTCCAAAATAAATCTTCATAAAATTTCAGCTCATTTGGAGATGTGCAGAATAGGTATCTCTGACGTAGCTTTTTCAGGTCCAGAATTCCAGCTACCGGTATTCTCCCTCTTTGTGTAAACCTTGCATATTATGAGAGAAAAGGCATTAGAATTACTCAACAAAGTGTTATATTGAATAAAAACATTATAAATAACAGTAGGAAAACATGATGCAAAATGGACGTATCAAACCACCATCTCGCGCCTTACTGTCCAGCAAAGCACGATCGATGTAGCCTGGTCCAGCACTCAGAGCGAGGCCAAAGAGATACGATGTAGGCGCCACTTCGGAGCTGCCGTAGGACGGAGCGTCGCAGCAGCTCGGGTAGAGGGCAGCGGCTTAGGGATGGTGCAGGGCCGCGGTTGGAGAGAGAGAAGGAGAGCAGCACAGCACCATTTATCGATGGCCAAGCCACACGTGCACGCACGCGATGACGAGAGAGAGAGAGGAGGGAAGGCGATGTGAGAGGAGCTCTCCGGTGCAAGACACGCCGTGCACTGGCGGGACTTCGCCGACCGCCAACACCACGGTGTCTGGCCCCACTGGCCGGAGGCCTCCCACAGCCACACCCCAAGTCATCATCGTACCCTGCTGGCGCCATGCCTCCTGCCCCAAATCGAAGCCCATGCTGAGAAGACGCACATAAGAGGGAAAAAGGGAGATGGCCTGGCCGGCGAAATCCACCACGCCCGGACTTCCAATTTTGCTCGTTGATGAGCGACAAAAGCTAAGGCTCATCTAACCTGGAACAGGATGTCGCGGCTGGAGCCACTGCTCGCACCTCCGCACGAGCTTCCCATACACCCTCTCTCCTGCAACAGCTCAGGGCGCGAAGGCAAGACATGGATGGGGACCAATGGTGGCTCCGGGGAGGTCTGGGCCAACGGCCATATCAGGAGGATGGGTTGATCCATGCAGACTGAGAGGCAAGGTAGGGACGGATATTTATACCCGCATACGGCGGTGGGTCGGTGGCGGCAGAGGTTCGAGATGGATACCGAGTCTTCGAGAGAGAACCAGGAAAGATCTCCAAAGCAGTGATGCGTACATAACAACCAATCGCAACCACCAGAATCACCGCATGCAAACTGCTCGAAACAGCCAGCATCACGTGGTCACATCCATGAGTGCACATCCCAAGAAATGCAAAAAGAATGTTGCATATCCCATATGGAATCGCCAGGTTCACCAACGGATTGCACCTACTATTTCCCAAACTAATAACACATGTCAACCCTTGATTACTCGATTTTATCCTACGAAAAAAACTCAAGGAAGAAATAGGAATTCCTCACAAGCATAATTGCTAGGTGCACACCAAAGCACAAACAACCAGTTAAGAAAATTTTAGAGAAAAAGTCTAGGTATACACAAGCTTCTACCCCGCCACGTCCCAAACAAATGCACGTGGCAGCGTCCGGTTGGTCACTCCTTTCCACCAATCCAAGTGGCTAAACATGGTGAAAGAAACTTGATTAGAAATAGGGGTTTGGGTATTCTTCTAGCTAGCATGTATTCCCCATGTTAATCACACGATTAGCCAAAGCAATGAAAGAAACTCAAAAGCTTTCTCAATCACCGGGATACATAACTTATTTGTTATGAAAAGGATAAACGAAAAGAAATGACAACGAACTCATACTAAACAAAGCTAACTAGCAGTCTAGAATAAATGCTATAACATACTCCCTCCGTCCCAAAATAAGTGACTCAACGACCACATCAAGGCCACGATTCACATGACAGGAGGCTTTGTACCGCCACCTAGCGCATATGCCTAGTAGATTATCTATCTTTAGAGTACAATGGAAGGAGTTCAAGCCTTGTCGGTGTGGTGGTTCTATGCACAAATAAAGTTTTGCATATTTTTATCGTGCAGTGTGCTAGGAACTTTTTCATATTCATTTTTCTCTGGGAGGAGTGTTGATCAGCAGGCAACTATGTTCTACTCCCTCCGTCCCAAAATAAGTGACAGTACAAAGTCGAGTCACTTATTTTGGGACGGAGGGAGTAGAACATAGTTGCCTGCTGATCAACACTCCTCCCAGAGAAAAATGAATATGAAAAAGTTCCTAGCACACTGCACGATAAAAATATGCAAAACTTTATTTGTGCATAGAACCACCACACCGACAAGGCTTGAACTCCTTCCATTGTACTCTAAAGATAGATAATCTACTAGGCATATGCGCTAGGTGGCGGTACAAAGCCTCCTGTCATGTGAATCGTGGCCTTGATGTGGTCACCCTATTCCATCCCAAGTTGGAAATAGTTTCACACAATGAAAATTTAAGGCCTTGACACATAGTCATATATTTGGTGATTCGAGAAAAATATAATGCCTTATAGTACCTCATCAGAAGTTTGATCTGCACGAACTACAGAATGAATTCAGTAGCAGGAATACAGGAGGCGCCTCTGTTCAGTGCCTGGGATTTAATCCAGGCTGGGAAGAACAAGCACATTCCAGGTACCACCCAACTGCCTTCAGGACGAGCAAGGGATTTACCTTGTCTGACCAAGTTGTGGGTTTTATTATGTGCTTCTTTTACTTACTCGGCTCATGCAACCGAACATATAGTTCTTCTACTCAAGGTGACAGACACATGTACAAATATAACAATAAACCAACACACAATGGATACTTACACTTTTGTGAAACAATCTTCTTCTATCTCTGAAATCTTCCTCCCCTATTACCCTTTTCATTATTCAACCACATCCCATACTTACACCACCATCAGAATTTACTGCCGTCTCTACCAACAATTTCAGTAGTCTGTCGAACAATAAGATTCCAGTAGCATGTCGAACAATTTCTCTAGAATCTCTACCAACAATTTATCTAGAATCTCTACCAACAATTTCAGTACAAAAATCAGTTTTGACACATAAATCATGGAGGGTAATTAAAGGGGGGGACATAACCTGCCAAGAAGACGCCGACGCCGCAGTATTCCTCATCGAGCTCTCAAGGGGGAGCTTGTTGTCGTCGGGCTCGTCGGCTACGTCTCCTACCCGGATCCGGCGTGTCCGGCCTTGCAGCCACCATATATTAGCTGAAGCAGAGCTCTGTGGTCACTAGGGAGGGGGGGAAGCTAGGGGAGGCATGTGACACCCCCGACTCAATCGTGCACTAATCATACACGCAAACATGCACGATCAAGCACAGGGACTCACGGGAAGATATCACAACACAACTCTAACACAATTAAACGGAGATCCACAATATTACAGACCAGGGATCACGAGGATCCGAAAACATAAGTCAGTTATACAAATAATATCTGGGTACAGACATAGTTAGCCAAGGTTTGCCTTAAGAAGGCTAGCACAAACAACGACTCTAGATCGAAAGGCGAAGGCCTCCGGCCTGGGAGCCTCCGATCCTACTCCTGGTCGGCTGGCTCGATCCAGTAGTACGTGTCATCTGGTCCCATCTCATAGTAAGCTCCTGCAGTGGCATCTGGCTCCTAGGCTCCATCGTCTGTTGTATCATCAAGTAGGAGAATATAGGGAAAAAGAGGAAGCAAAGCAACCATGAGTACTCATCCGAAGTACTCAGCAAGCAAGGATCTACACTACATATGCAACTTTATTAAAGGGGAAAGGCTGTTTATGTGGGCTGGGCTGCAGAAATGCCAGAATAGAGAGAAGGCCTAGTCCTATCGAAGACTAGCATCTTCAAACATCTTCACGAAGCCACCATCTTGCAGCAATAGAAGAGGGTAGAATAGCATTTTATTAAGCAAACAAGTTGAAGTATAGCTTAGAGATCCTTCCTCGACTCCCTGCGAGAAAGCGATCCCGAAGCTTCAATTAAGTAACAAGTATCCAGTTCAAGTAGTAGATCGGGATACACAAACTGAGCGTCCTTTACAGTAGGACCGGCTATCGATAGATTATTCTTCCCTGTAGGGGTGCACTACTGTTACCCAACACGCTCGCTCACCTCTGGCCGGACACACTTGCTGGGTAATGCCCGACCTCGGGAGATCAACACGAAGCAGCGCCCTACCTAGACTCGGCAGAGAGGTCAGCACGCCGGACTAACCTATGCACCCAGAGGTCTTGGGCCATCGCCCTGGGCACCCTGCGCGTTGCGTGGCTGGCCGGGGTGCAGGCGCGACACTGAACTCGTTAGTGAAGTATCCAGCCCATTCTCGGCGATCAGCCCGCACGGTGAAACGTGACGTCTGAAGAGCTTTCGGGAGAAACGTATGACGTAGAGGGCCCCATAAACCATAATCCTGCATGGTGGTAGTGCGTATAGGGCACGTCGACCCACTCAGATCAAATACCCAATTCCGATAGGCTGATTTAGTAACACGCGGAGACGATCAGAGTTTCTGAAGCTCTGCCACAATATCACACTCGAGTGCCCTTCCGGCACACCCGACATCATAGATCCCCTGCGGGTACCCCTCGGGGTCGACCCGCCTGTAACAAAGGTCAAAGTAACCGTGTGGTCATAACATCAAGAGGGAAACCCCGAGGAATCACCCTCGGTGGATTCCACTCGATGAAATCATCAGGGTGAACGTACGAGGCATCACCCTCGAGGTTCACACTGAGGGGTTGCACGACAGAGTCGTATCGGAAGTGGAGAAGGAGGAATCACCCTCGATGACCATGACCGAACAGCTACACTGCAGAGTATTCATCAGGAGTACGTTACGAGGTATCACCCTCGGCACTCGATAGTAACTATGCAGAGTCGTACAACTAAGGGGATGAAGTGATGTGTCGGTCTCTGGTCGACGATCACATTGATCGAGTCATCGATGATCAAGCAGGGGCAACAAGGGTTAGGTGGTGGGGGTCACTGATGGTTCACTACCAACTTATACTAAGTAGTTTAACATAGGCAGGTAAGGTAACAATAAACAGGTTACAAAAGCAGGCTATGCATCAGAATAGGAGCAAACATTAATAGTAGCAAAATCTAATGCAAGCAGGAGAAATGGAATGGGTGATATCTGGATGCTCAAGGGGGGGGCTTGCCTGGTTGCTCTGGCAAGAAAGAGGGGCCGTCAACGGGCTGCTCGTCTAGAGCGTAGTCGTACTCAGCTGCAACGGCGTCGGTCTCGGCGTCTATCGAGAGAGAAGGAGGGGGAGAGAAACAATAAATTCACGGCAAAAATGCAAACAATATGTATGACATGCCTAAAAGCTATGCCGAGGTGTTCTACTGCCTATCTAAATAATTTAGTTAATTTAGGAATTTATTTGGATTTATTTTATTAAGGTTGATCACTATTCATTTACCGAAATCGGTCCAAAAGTTCCATGTTCAGATAGCTAGGGGCATATGACAGATGAACGGACCATCTATTCGGATTCGTCTCGAAATTCTGAGCAACTTTCATATATAAATTATTTTCATTTGAGTTACGGTTTATTTTATTTGATTTTATAAAGATTTAATCATTTTCTGAATTTATTTAATTATTTAAATTAGAATTATCCGAAACAGTGAATAGTGACGCAAGCATGATGTCAGAGTGACGTTAGCAGGTCAACTGGTCGGTTGACCAGTCAAACCTGACAGGTGGGTCCAGTGGGACCCACATGTCAGTGGCAATGGCTTTAATCAGAGGGGTTAGTTTAATTAAACAGGTTAATTAGTAGGTGGGGCCTACTGGTCAGCGAGTGTTTAGGATTTTAATTAATTAATTAGCTAATTAACTAATTATCTATTTAATTTAATTCATTTATTTCAGGCGTGACCCACATGTCAGTGGGACAGGGGCGCCCAGTCCCCGCGGTCAGTGACACAGAGGTGGGGCCCACCGGTGCCAGGTCAGCACAGCGGCCGGAGCGACGCCGGCAGCCAAATACGCGGCGGCGCGGCTCGGGAGGTGGTCGGGATTCGACCACAGAAGGTCTGCGGGGCTGCGGTTGGGCACGTTCGACGTGGCTCGGTGTCGCGCGTCGAATGGTGGTGGTGCAAGGGGCTGTGTTGGCCGGAGCTGAGCACCACGAGCTCGCCGGCGGTGAGGTGCTTCGGGTGAGCTGCGGAATCGGGGCTACAACGGGCAAAATGAGCAGCGCGAGGTGGCTACGGCGTCTACGCGACGCGGTGAGTGCGATGGTGGCACGCACGGGGCCCTATGGTCGCCATGGCCATGTCGGTGACGAGGCCAGGCGGCGGAGGGCTCGGGCAAATGCGGAGCGGAGCGGAGCGGCTGCTACGGGCAGCTAGAGGGGCAGGGGAAGGGCGCATCAAGCGCAGGAGCTCATCGGGGGAGCGTGGGGACTGGGCAGTGGGCTCGGGGAAGCTTGACGGAGGTGTATGGCGGCGGTGATCGTCGTCGGTCGAGGTCGAGGAGGAGCTCGATCCCGAGGCTGCGGCGGCGTCGGGCTTGATCCAGAGGACGGAGAGGAAGCAGAGGTCCACGGCGGTGCGGTCGGGCTCGTCGGAGAGGTGAACGGGCGACGGTGGCCGCGGCTATGGCGAACGGCGGCGAAGGTGGCGCTCGGGCATCCGCCCGAACCGAAACAGAGAGGGGGCGAGGGGGGGAATGGTGGCTAGGGTTTGCCAGGGGGTGCGGGGAGAGGGCCCTTATCCACTGGCGGGCGCGGGAGCACGCTGTCGAGCGAGGGAGAGGGGGGGCCTGGCGGCGGGGGTGTGCGCGCGTCGACAGCGCGAGCGGGGGTGAGCAGTAGGTTGAAGGAGGTGCGGGGGTGGGCTGGGCCGCGCTGTAGCAAGCAGGCCTAAGTGCACAGTAGGCCTTTGCCCTTTACTCTTTTTCTTTTATTTTCTGTTTCTGTTTTCTTTTGTTTCTATTTTTGCAATAATGTGTGGCCTCAAACACTGTTTTGTAAAATAGGTAACTTGTTCCAATAAATACAGTGCATTAGTTAGTACTGCTAAAAATTGGTTTGGAGGCTAATGGAGTTCACACAAATTTTGTATTAAATAAAATGTATTAAACCTTGTTGTTTTGGTACAGTTAGAGTCACTTAATTAATTTATTAATTGTTGGTTACAATTTTAGAATTGTCTCTGGAATATTTGTTATTTAATGAACATTTTAGTTTCTGTTTTAAATAACTTTTAATTTCCACTTTGAATTTAATTGAAGTTTGAACTAGGAGTTTGAAATGCAATATGATGCAAATGATGATTAGGTACTGTTAAACTTGCTGACATGGCATTAACTAAGGGTGATCATTGTTGCTAATTACATGAGGTGTTACAATTCTCCTCATCTAACAAGAATTCTCGTCCCGAGAATTAAGAGGGAGACTAAAAGAAAGCGGGGTATTCTTCGCGAAGACGATCCTCGCGTTCCCATGTGGCTTCATCTTCAGAATGATTCGACCACTAAACTTTAAGGAATTTGATTGCCTTCTGATGAGTTCGACGTTCAGCTTGATCAAGAATACGGATGGGATATTTTGGATAAGACAGATCTTCCCGTAATTCAAGCATTTCATGATCCACAGCTCGAATAGGATCCTTGAAGCAGCGACGGAGTTGGGATACATGAGAGACATCATGCACTTGAGAAAGATTCGGCAGCAATTGCAACTGATATGCCACTTCTCCTCGACGGGCAAGAATACGGAACGGGCCAATGTAGCGAGGAGCTAACTTGCCTTTGATTCCAAACCGATGAGTGCTTTTCAACGGAGTGACGCGAAGGTAAGCTTGCTCGCCAGGTTGATAGACCATTTCCTCGTGCTTTCGGTCATAGTTGCTCTTCTAACGAGACTGAGCAGTTTTCAGATGTTCACGGACGATGCGAACTTTTTCTTCAGCTTGTTGGATAATGTCCGGTCCGACGAGTGAGCGTTCCCCAGTTTCTGACCAATTCAGAGGGGTTCGACACTTACGTCCGTAAAGAACTTCAAACGGTGCCATCTTCAGACTAGCTTGGTAGCTATTATTGTAAGAGAATTCGGCATACAGGAGAGATTCTTCCCATTTCTTACCGAAGGAGATGATACAAGCCCGAAGCATATCTTCGAGCACTTGATTAACTCGTTCGACTTGACCCTGTGACTGAGGGTGAAAGGCGGTGCTGAAGGACAGATGAGTTCCCATAGCTTCTTGGAAACTTTTCCAGAATCTTGAGGTAAAGAGACTGCCACGATCAGAACTGATCTCCAATGGAACACCGTGGAGTGACACAATTCGGGAAACATACAAGTCTGCTAACTAACTAGCAGTGATTGTCTCCTTGACTGGCAGAAAGTGAGCAACCTTGGAGAATCGGTCAATGACGACAAAGATAGCATCATGACCCTTCTGAGATCTTGGAAAACCAGTAATGAAATCCATTTGGACCTTGTCCCATTTCCATTCAGGAATATCAAGGGGTTGTAGAGTTCCAGCAGACCTTTGATGTTCTGCTTTAATGCGGCGGCAAACGTCACACTCAGAAACATAACGAGCAATGTCTCGCTTCATATTAGGCCACCAGTATCTTTGAAAAATGTCACGGTACATCTTTGTGCTACCAGGATGAATTGACAGAGGAGTGGCATGAGCTTCTTTCATAACGTGTTCTCTCTCATCCTTGAATTTGGGTACGAAGAGATGGTGTTGAAAGAATACAATCCCATCATTATCAAGATGGAATTCCGATGGCTTTCCTTTTTCAAGGTATCGCTTAATCCTTTCAACTTCAGAGTCATACCGTTGCATAGTCTTAATGTTGTGTTCCAAATCTGGTTCAACAACCAGGGTATTGAGATAACCCTGCGGAACAATATGGAGGTTCAATTTGCGAAGCTCTTCATAAAGGAGAGGTTGTGCTTCCTGAACCATAAGATTGCTGCAATAAGCCTTGCGACTCCAAGCATCGGCCATTACATTAGCCTTGCCAGGGGTGTATGAGATATTCATATCATAATCGGCAATTGTCTTGAGCCATCTTTGTTGACGAAGGTTCAGATCTGGTTGAGTATATAGGTATTTCAAACTCTGATGATCCGTGTATATCTCGCAACGGTTACCGAGAAGGTAATGTCGCCATAGCTTCAGAGCATAAATAACCGCAGAAAGTTCGAGATCATGCATTGGATAATTTTCTTCGTGAGGACGCAATTGTCGAGAGGCATAAGCAATCACTTTGCGCTCTTGCATTAGGACACAGCCTAATCCTTGACGAGATGCATCACAGTATATCACGAAATCCTTTTGGGAATCCGGGGGTGCTAGCACTGGGGCAGATGTCAACTTATCTTTTAGCGTTTGAAAGCTTTCTTGACATTTTTCTGTCCACTCAAATTTAACACCTTTGTGGAGCAGGTCAGTCAGTGGCTTTGCAATCTTGGAAAATTTCTCAACGAATCGACGGCAATAACTAGCAAGTCCGAGAAAACTTCTGACTTGCTTGACATTCTTTGGGGGAGTCCAATCAAGAATAGCCTGAACTTGCTCGGGGTTCACAGCAATGCCATTCTTGGAAATCACATGACCGAGGTAGGTCACTTCAGATAACCAGAATTCACACTTAGAGTACTTGGCGTAAAGTTGGTGTTCCCGAAGCTTCTCCAATACAAGCCGAAGATGTTCAGCATGTTCTTCTTCATTCTTGGAATATATAAGGATATCATCTAAATAAACCACGACGAATTTGTCGAGGTAATCCATGAAGATATAGTTCATCAACCGGGAGAAGGTTGCTGGAGCATTGTTAAGCCAAAAGACATAACGGTGTACTCATAAGAGCCATATCAAGTAACAAAGGCAGTCTTCGGAATATCCTCTTCGCGAACATGGATCTGATGATAACCCAACCTCAAGTCGAGTTTTGATAACACAGAGGATCCAGCAAGCTGATCATAAAGATCATTGATCCGGGGCAGTGGGTATTTATTCTGGATTGTGGCTTGGTTAATCGGCCGATAATCCTGAACCAATCGGTTAGTTCCATCCTTCTTCCTAACAAAGAGTGAAGGTGCTCCCCAAGCAGAGGAACTGGGGCGGATGAAACCTTTCTTAAGTGACTTGTCGATTTACTCCTTAAGCTCGAGAAGGTGGTGCGGGGGCATCTTATAAGGATGCTTCGCAATAGGGGTAGTGCCAGGCTTCAAGTCAATGACGAACTCGACAGCTCTAACTGGGGGTATTCCTGGAAGTTCTTCCGGAAAGACGTCCGGAAAATCTCGAACGACAGGAACGTACTCGATTCCTTCCAGAGGTGAGGCGTTCAAAGCATTCAGAGCATATATCTGAGCTTCAGCATCCCGAGTAATTCGGGCGGTGTAGTTCACTATCTCGTCGGAGGGGTGAAGAAGTTGGATGACTTTTGTGGCACAATTGATCGAAGCTATATGAGCTTTCAACCAATCCATTCCGAGGATGAGGTCTATGGTGGAAGATTTCAAGACGATGGGTGAGGCAAGGAATTCCAACCCTTTAATTTCGACGGTAACATTAGGTGCCATCACGTCAGCATGACAATGAGAAGTATAATACAACTCGTAGAGAAAGGTTAAACAAAACAATGGAAAGGAAAATGATTATCAGACTAATCAGATCAATGGTAAGGAGGTAAGCACAGATATCCAGCTCTCCGGGTAGACGAGATTTACGAGATCCTAAGGGTCGGCGTTAGTAAAATTTATTTAACCCGAATAGAAGAGAGATCAGAGTCCCAGAATATAGATGAGGAATAAAAGATCCTAATACCACCCAGTTGGCGACGTGGGCCCGTAAGCCACACAGCCAAGTTAGTAAATTAGTTTTTCGATGTCTAGACTCAACTTCGGCCAAGGAATTGGAAGGGGGCTTCCTACACGCAGTCGGCTCTGATACCAACTTGTGACGCCCCCGACTCAATCGTGCACTAATCATACACGCAAACATGCACGATCAAGCACAGGGACTCACGGGAAGATATCACAACACAACTCTAACACAATTAAATGAAGATCCACAATATTACAGACCAGGGATCTCGAGGATCCGAAAACATATGTCAGTCATACAAATAATATCTGGGTACAGACATAGTTAGCCAAGGTTTGCCTTAAGAAGGCTAGCACAAACAACGACTCTAGATCGAAAGGCGAAGGCCTCCTGCCTGGGAGCCTCCGATCCTACTCCTGGTCGGCTGGCTCGATCCAGTAGTACGTGCCGTCTGGTCCCATCTGATAGTAAGCTCCTGCAGTGGCATCTGGCTCCTGGGCTCCATCGTCCGTTGTATCATCAAGTAGGAGAATATAGGAAAAAAGAGGAAGCAAAGCAACCATGAGTACTCATCCAAAGTACTCAGCAAGCAAGGATCTACACTACATATGCAACTTTATCAAAGGGGAAAGGCTGTTTATGTGGACTGGGCTGCAGAAATGCCAGAATAGAGAGAAGGCCTAGTCCTATCGAAGACTAGCATCTTCAAACATCTTCACGAAGCCACCATCTTGCAGCAATAGAAGAGGGTAGAATAGCATTTTATTAAGCAAACAAGTTGAAGTATAGCTTAGAGATTCTTCCTCGACTCCCTGCGAGAAAGCGATCCCGAAGCTTCAATTAAGTAACAAGTATCCAGTTCAAGTAGTAGATCGGGATACACAAACTGAGCGTCCTTTACAGTAGGACCGGCTATCGATAGATTATTCTTCCCTGCAGGGGTGCACTACTGTTACCCAACAAGCTCGATCACCTCTGGCCAGACACACTTGCTGGGTAATGCCCGGCCTCGGGAGATCAACATGAAGCAGCGCCCTACCTAGACTCAGCAGAGAGGTCAGCACGCCGGACTAACCTATGCACCCAGAGGTCTTGGGCCATCGCCCTGGGCACCCTGCGCGTTGCGTGGCTAGCCGGGGTGCAGGCGCGACACTGAACTCATCAGTGAAGTATCCAGCCCATTCCCGGCGATCAGCCCGCACGGTGAAACGTGACGTCTGAAGAGCTTTCGGGAGAAACGTATGACATAGAGGGCCCCATAAACCATAATCCCGTGTGGTGGTAGTGCGTATAGGGCACGTCGACCCACTCAGATCAAATACCCAATTCCGATAGGCTGATTTAGTAACACGGGGAGACGATCAGAGTTTCTGAAGCTCCACCACAATATAACACTCGAGTGCCCTTCCGGCACACCCTGACATCATAGATCCCCTGCGGGTACCCCTCGGGGTCGACCCGCCTGTAACAAAGGTCAAAGTAACCGTGTGGTCATAACATCAAGAGGGAAACCCCGAGGAATCACCCTCGGTGGATTCCACTCGATGAAATCATCAGGGTGAATGTATGAGGCATCACCCTCGAGGTTCACACTGAGGGGTTGCACGACAGAGTCGTATCGGAAGTGGAGAAGGAGGAATCACCCTCGATGACCATGACCGAACAGCTACACTGCAAAGTATTCATCAGGAGTGTGTTACGAGGTATCACCCTCGGCACTTGATAGTAACTATGTAGAGTCGTACAACTAAGGGGGTGAAGTGATGTTGTAACACCCTGGATTTTGCCCATTTTCTTTTTCTTTTGATTTTGGTCCAGATTTGCTTTTTGTGGCTTGATAGTCTTGCAACCTGGAGGGATCACCCTTCATTTTTCTTCCTGAGTGGCTTGCCAACCTCAAAACCATCCCAAGACCTTGCCATTTTCATCTTGGACCAATCTCATTATTCTTTTCCATGGGAATATTCCTTTTTCTATTAAAGGAATAACCCTGTTTGCCCTGAGTTGTGAAGCAACCCACATTTCCATCATTCCCAAAATTCCCAAATAATTCTCATAAATTTTTGGGTCATATCTTCCACAAATATGTCAAACCCTTCCTTGTCATGTTCAAAAATATTTCCCAAATATTCCTTTTCTGATTCTGCCTCAGCTGGCAGTTTGTGAAGCAAGTACCCATTATATTTGCTTTCTTGCTCTCAAACTTTTTGTGCACTCTTTACTATCCATATCATTGCCACATGCCAAAATTAAACTTTATTAGGATATTAAATCTCTCTTGGCTAATTTCCAAAGTTTCTTGGCAACTGGAATCTTTGTGAGGCAAGTGCTAGCTACGAGTATCCAAATAAGTTGAAATTTTGCAAGCATCTTCATATGCTCAAATCACGACTCTCTACCAAGTTTCAACCTTATCCAATCATCTATGTGAGCACAGCATCAAATCTTGGTTTCTGGTCAGATTTTCACAA
This sequence comes from Thinopyrum elongatum, assembly GCA_011799875.1. Taxonomy (NCBI): domain Eukaryota; kingdom Viridiplantae; phylum Streptophyta; class Magnoliopsida; order Poales; family Poaceae; genus Thinopyrum; species Thinopyrum elongatum. Next base: position 22,112,501 of record CM022300.1, on the reverse strand, counting down.
TGTGAAGCAGCTATATTTTATCTTGCTCCATAATTGCTGAAAATTTACCAGAGCATTCTCCTACCCATATAACTTATCTCCACAAAATTTGGGCTCATTTCATCTTCCCAATAATTCCCTAGAATTTTTCTAAGATTCTGGTCAGAGAGGATAGTTGTGAAGGAAGTACCATTTTGGCTTGTCCAAATAGCATGAAATTTTTATGGCACTCTCATATGACCAAATCATCATCCTATGCCCAATTGGCTACTCCATGTGAGTGGCACATCAATATTGAGTTTCTGGACCAGATTGGTCAGTTGCAAAGCTACTATATTAAATCTTGGTCCATTTCCCTCCAAATTTCATAGGATTGTAGTCCTTCCTACCCTAAACCCCCCAGACATCTTATATTGTTCTTATCAACTTCCTGTGGATCACAGTGGGGTTGTCAAGTTTGCTACAGCAAACTAGCAGTGAAGCCTCACATCCACTCTTGGTCTCTTTCGATGATCTATCACCTCAGAGGGTCCCTTACTTGGATGTATTTTGCATTGGACATGATTTGGCCGGTCAGGATGCACCCCATGTGCCAGTGCACGCGGTGATCACGCGGCTAGCATGCCAGCCAGCGCGCTCCAGTGATGAGACCCTCGGCCTTGTCGCATTCCCTCGCTCCCTCACCACCTATTCATGTCCAGGGGCTTCCCCTCGTCGTCGCCCATCTCCTGGAACCCTCTTCCCCTCCAGTTTCTTCCTCCTCACGCCACAGTGATCGCCGCCACTGTTCGGCACGTGATCCCGTCGTCGTTTTCCTTTGCCGCGTCGCTCCCGAACCCTCCCGAGCACGCCCGAGCTTCCTCTGCTCCTCCTTGACCTCTCTGGATGCCTCTCCCCCCCCCTCCTGGCGTGCTCCCGAAGCTCCGGGGCACCGGTGCACGCGTCACCGCGGCCGCGCTCGGCCACCCACGTCGCCTGGCTATATATAGGCCCCCCGAGCTCTCTCGTCCACACCAGCAGCTCCACCTCACCTCACTACCCCTCCCCAGCCGCTCAGCCGAACCCCGGAGCTCTCCCTCGCCCTCCATGGCCGACGTGCCCGCCGCCGTCCTCCGCCTAAATTGGCGTGGTGCCTAGCTTCTCCCTCCCCATAGCCACCGCCAGAGAGCTCCACCACCACCCTAGTACGCTCCCTGTTGCACTCTGCCCCCTCTCTGTGGCCGTGGTGCCCTGCCCATCGTCATTGTCGCCGGCGTCCGCAGCGACCCGTCCCCTGCTCAACACGGCACTCCCCGGCGTGCGTGCAGCCACTAGATGGGTGCAGCACTTCATCCCGACCCCGCCGGTAGCCTCGCCTTCACCGGAGATGGCCGGAGCCGCGAGCCCCATCGCCGGTGCCCCTCTTCTGCTCACCGACTCTGCCATCGCCTCGTCCTCTCCCCGGTGCGCGCGAACCCCTGGTCAGGTGCGGCACCGTCTCCCGCACCCGCCGGTGGCCACAGCTCGGCCGGAGACCACCGGAGCTGGCCAAGCCCGTCGCCGGCGTCGCCTCTCCTCTGCTCCTCTGTTCTGGTCGACGGAGGAAGAAGAAGGAGGCGCGGGAGAGAGAGATGTCAGCAGCGGGCCCCACCTGGCAGCGAGTCAGCGCTCGGCCCCGCCTCTGCTGACTAGGATAAGTGGAAGCGTATTCCACTGGAATACGTCTTCCCTTTCCGAAAACGTACTTTGGCTCTGCTTTAACCCAGTTTACGTTTTCTCAGTTGGAAAGCGTATTCTGCCAAAAGGCGTGTTCGGTTTTTCCGCTGAGGGCCTGTTTGTGATGATTTTGTTACAGATAGGTCCCTGGCAGAAAAACCCTTATAACTTTTTGCTCGGAACTCCGATCGAGGTGAAACCAACGCCCACGTCTTCGTCTCGTCGAGCCCATCATGTCGATGTCACTTTCTCTATGTGGTCCTGCAGTGGAAATGACCATTTTACCCTTGCCCGTAAACAGCCCCTCCGAGAGAGAACTGTTTCCGACAGTCAACTCCGCGGACTCTCCGCACTTCTTTCCGATGGTCCCTTCCTCCCCAGGCAAGCCACAACTCTCATCTGCATCATCGCATTGCAATATTATAGTTTAACTATTTACTTCAACAACAAGTAGGAGTTATCTGTGATATGGACTAGATTATGCAATGCTTGAGCTAATTCTCGGATAGGTGACTACCATGTTGAATACCAGATTATTAGTGACTAGTAGCTTACCCACTTGTTGATACTATGATGTTGAGACCACTATCTACGATTATTCTGGAGTTCATCCGGTAGTCGTGGAGATGAGTAATAGCAGTGGCTTAAGTATACTGGTTATCGGAGTGTCAACCATGACAGAAATATTATTCGAAGATGTGATATTTAGTCGGTTGACCTTGAGTCACCTGTCCGGACTTATCCGTGCAACCACATTTGCTGGTATGGGATGGCCTTGACTTGGTCTGATCATGTGCTCTTTCACCGGTACCGCCCGAGAGGGAAGGTTATGCGTGCGCGCTACCCTGGCCCGGTAGGCGGCGATAACCTTGTGAGCCCAGTTGAGTTATTTGGATCCAGGTCCCCGTTTGGGACAGTTTAGTTTGGCCACGACGGTGGCAGGTGTCACGCGGTGACACAGGGGCCACCCAGGGCAGGACTCCGGAGGAGTGTGATTGCCAGTGGTACGATGGGAGAGTCACGGGTCAGGCAGGTTTCGTTGGAGCAACACTGGTCCACCCGAATGGGATCACGAGGTCAGTGCTCCATGGTGTGGGTAAAGTGCGCAACCTCTGCAGAGTGTAAAATCTATTCGAATAGCCGTGTCCATGGTATTGGACAGTCCGACCAGACCTCACTAGGTGGTCAACCATGGTAGTGATGATAATGATGGAAGAACTCGTCTTATGATCGGAAGTACTCGATGGATCGTGAGTATTCTGAGGGTTGTGAGACAGCCCGAAAGAGAGTAAGTTTGTCAAACTTGTGGTACAGTTGGTATCAGGTATATGATATGTTAGCCATGGGATGGCTATGAGATGTGTGGTCGGATGACCACATGATTTGGATTGGGATGTGGCACAGGTTTGGATTGGATCCTGAGATTATTCGGAGTATGGATGAAATATGCTTCACCTTACTGCATCTACTACAGTAGCTATCTTGCTATGATGTTGTCTTGCCTTAATGCTGATGTTTGCTGTGAGCTTGCGAGTACATTCAAAGTACTCACCTGGCGTGTCATGCCAGTTTGCAGGTCATGTCATGATTGCTTGCTTGTCGAGGATCCCAAGTTTGCGACCTAGGATACGCGTTCTAGCCAGAGTCCCTGCGGAGTGGAGTCCATCATCGTCGTCGCTGATCCGCTGCTGAGAGAGTTATTCCGCTGTTAGCATAGAGCTACCCCGGGCAGGCGTAGTGTCGCCGTGCCGATGTTATCCTTGTACCCTTTGTAACCATATCCATTGTAATAAAGAGCTGATTTGTTCTATGCCAACAGTGTCGTATTCCAGAGGACTTGTCCCTGGGCTAGAATACGGGGTGTTCCGGTTTACTCTGAGCCGGGGTGCCACAAGCGTTGGTATCAGAGCCGGTCTAGCTATAGGACATGCGGTCTAGGTGCGAGCGTTAGTAACCGGTAGTATAGGATCCAGTTGGTTTGCTACACTTGTTTGCTGCATTTGTTTGGGCATAGCATGCATATAGACTAGATATCTTATCACTAACGACGGATCTGGTGAGTGTAGGTGGCATCGGTTTTGATTCCCTACCTGCGCTCTCCAGTTTGCATATTTGTTCCTTGGTGTGGTGTCATATTCGTCCTAGCGGAGTGATGCCAAGGTGCTTAGGGGTGTCGATCACTAGCAAGATTGACGCACTGGTACCACACCAATTTATTCTCTTCAGCCACCCCTATCATTTCGGTGATAGACATGTCTCTATCCCGGATCGTGCCATTCCACTAGCCGCTTCGGCAACCCTTACTGATCCTTGCTATCAGAAAAGGGCAATGCATGCAAGCCTTTCTCTCCACCACTAACTCATTCCGCCACCCATTCTTTGGACATGTACGGTCTTGTTCCATACGCTTGATGATGATGTGGTCGTAACTTCTGTGTTCCGACCCCCGATCACCAAGTTCGTCCTCGCCACCGGTTCCATCCGTGTTAAGCCCGTGTTTGGTGTAGCCTTGTTTACACCAAATTTTCTTCCACACATTGATTCACTTCCGTGCACATCGCCACAGCATGTTAGACCGGAATACCGGAGTTCTTGCGAGATTTGTGTGCTTAAGTAGGAGTGCATATTATTGCTTTGAATAGCTGTAGAATGTGATATTGCGTGTGTGTGTGATCTTGCTGCTTTGTGTGCTTTTGTTTAATCGTTTCTTTTGTTGTTTTGGGCCCTTGGTGTTACCTTATTTTCCCCTTAAGGAAGTTGCTCACCGACCCTGAACCCAAAGAGTTAGTGAAGAGACAGTCAAGTGGAAGCTCAGCTCAGCAATATGGAATTTTCAGTAGACTGTGCTATATCAGGAATATCAGATATCCTGGCTGGATTGGTTATCAGCACCAAGTATACATCATCGCAACTTTCACAGCAGTAATGATCGCATCAGCAAGAAGGCAAATTGTGAATATGATCCATAGTGCATTCTTTGCCAAAGGTATGATTCATATATACAAGGTTTGAGTCTGCTATGAGTACAATTTGAACCTTGCAATGTCCTGGAATCAAGCCAGAATGTGTTATGAATGTGGTGTCCAACAAGAAGGATAGCCGAATACCCTGTTGCATACAACAAGTAATCGACAGCAGTAACCTCAAGGTATATATATATATGCACTCAGTCCGCATGCAATAAAGAAAAGCTTCAGGTGTAAGCAACCCAGTCTTTTCCTACAAGCTACCTGAGAAGCCTACGACGCAAGGATTCCTGTGTCTTCCTCGATACAACACATGGACATCTTCCGATGCAAGTTAGCAGCATATGACAATGCATCCCCAGGGTCAGATCCGCAACAGCTGGTCCGAAGGCAAAGATCAGTCAGGACACAAGCTTGCCTCGGGTATCAAGTAGCCAGCTATACATGTTTCCATAGATATGGTGGACATGCTGCCAAGGTCATATGGGTTACTCATACAATGATGCCAGCCCGGTGAGGATCTGACTATTGCATGAGCTATGTAAGAAGAAGAGAACGTCAGTTATACACTACAGTGTGATGACCAACAACCTATGGAGCAAGCCGACCATCTGATATATGCCCTATAGCATTGCTCTGTGTTATTACGGTATGTTCAAATTATTATGCTCATACCTGTATGCATAATAGTGAGCTGTATGGGACGCGAATGAACCCTTGCCCGTCTTTCTTTGGTGACGGCACCACGCCTGTGCTCTGAGCTGTTTTCGGCCGTCCGGGGTGGATGCCGATTTTTATTTCTCTTGTCAGCAACTGGCCCGTGTTCTGAGCTACTTTTCGGCCGTCTCGGGCAGCTGTTGAATTTCCCTTCGTAGCAATGACCCTATGCTCTGAGCTGTTTTTCGGGCGTCTTAGGGAGCTGCTACTTTCTTCTTATCGACACCGTCTCATGCTCTGAGCTGCTTTTCAGCCGTCTTGAGTCGGGGTTGAGTTACTCCAGTAATGTCCCAGATCTGAGTTGTAAAGACCATTCTGGTGGCTGCTGGTTTATTTGCCGGTCTTATCCAAGAGTTCAGACAATCGTTACCCTACAGCTACAACTTGTAAAGCAATATGCCTGCCGGAATATTGCACCTGACAACACCTATGGTCACACGAAGAATCAAGAACACATAAGGCCAAGTTCGTCAGCAAAGGATCCAGGCAAAGAGAACCATAATGAAAGAGCATGGTTGTCCAACCAGGTATGGTAATGGTACAAATACTCCGGACAGTCGGGTTTGATGCCGATCACCAGGGATACACACCCACGGGGTATATCCCATTTGCAAGGACCCCCTATCGAGACAACCCGCTCAGCCAACCAGATATGCTCAGAATTGTCAGAAGAGGGCAGCCAAGCTGGTCAGGTCAGCCGAAAGATTAATTCAGCAGTTTGATTATAGCGACAGTGTTAAAGCATTACATAGCCTACCATCCATAGAGAGGTACCGACAGACTGAGTAATCAGAGGGATGAACAACAGTCTCGAAGCATGGGTCTTCACCAATGGGAATCAGTTAAAGACTAACCTGCCGTGAACAAGATTCTGCTGCCAGGACCACTGTCAGTCAAGTCTATGGATAATATCACAATAAGACGGTACATATTTATGCTGGTCACGACAGGTGACAGTCAAATATTTGGCAGGAGCTTTATACCCAAGACAGTGAAGATACCCAAGATGACTCAACAATCCGTGCGAGAAGTCAGATTTCGCCAGGAGAACGGTATGATTCACAGTACTGTTTTGAGCCTGGAGGACACACAGCCATTTAAAGTCACCCAATGCAATGAGTAGAAGATTTTGTGTCCACCAAGAGAATCCGCTCACAACTCAGTAAACGGTCGTTCATATTGGACCTCGTCACGACGCGTCCATGAGGAACCACCCTCGGACTTACGAGCAGGGCACATAGTTGGGTCAGGATAATTCATTGCCTCAGACAGGATAGCAGACATAAAAGGATTGAAGTCAGATGAACATATGAGGAAAGATTTGCCAGAAAAAGGGTCCAGTGAAGCAAACCACCCCGGAGCAAGGCAGTCAGTCATATGAAACTCAGTGGGAACATTATACAAAGGTAAAAAGGAAACCCGAGTTGTAAACGGTTTCCTCAAGAGGAGATATTAATGTTTGATCCCTGAGCAACCAAATCTCGAGGACGAGATTTCTTTAAGGGGGGTAGGTTTGTAACACCCTGGATTTTGCCCGTTTTCTTTTTCTTTTGATTTTGGTCCGGATTTGCTTTTTGTGGCTTGATAGTCTTGCAACCTGGAGGGATCACCCTTCATTTTTCTTCCCGAGTGGCTTGCCAACCTCAAAAACATCCCAAGACCTTGCCATTTTCATCTAGGACCAATCTCATTATTCTTTTCCTTGGGAATATTCCTTTTTCTATTAAAGGAATAACCCTGTTTGTCCTGAGTTGTGAAGCCACCCATATTTCCATCATTCCCAAAATTCCCAAATAATTCTCATAAATTTTTTGGGTCATATCTTCCACAAATATGTCAAACCCTTCCTTGTCATGTTCAAAAATATTTCCCAAATATTCCTTTTCTGATTCTACCCCAACTGGCAGTTTGTGAAGCAAGTACCCATTATATTTACTTTCTTGCTCTCAAACTTTTTGTGCACTCTTTCCTATCCATATCATTGCCACATGCCAAAATTAAACTTTATTTGGATATTAAATCTCTCTTGGATAATTTCCAAAGTTTCTGGGGAACTAGAATCTTTGTGAAGCAAGTGCTAGCTAGGAGTATCCAAATGAGTTGAAATTTTGCAAGCATCTTCATATGCTCAAATAATGACTCTCCACCAAGTTTCAACCTTATCCAATCATCTATGTGAGCACAACATCAAATCTTGGTTTCTGGTCAGATTTTCACAATGTGAAGCAGCTATATTTTATCTTGCTCCATAATTGCTGAAAATTTACCAGAGCATTCTCCTACCCATATAACTTATCTCCACAAAATTTGGGCTCATTTCATATTCCCAATAATTCCCTAGAATTTTTATAAGATTCTGGTCAGACAGGATAGCTATGAAGGAAGTACTATTTTGGCTTGTCCAAATGGCATGAAATTTTTATGGCACTCCCATATGATCAAATCATCATCCTATGCCCAATTTTAGCCCAATTGGCTACTCCATGTGAGTGGCACATCAATATTGAGTTTCTGGACCAGATTGGTCAGTTGCAAAGCAACTATATTAAATCTTGGTCCATTTCCCTTCAAATTTCATAGGATTGTAGTCCTTCCTACCCTAAACCCCCCAGACATCTTATATTGTTCTTATCAACTTCCTGTGGATCACAGTGGGGTGGTCAAGTTTGCTACAACAAACTTGCAGTGAAGCCTCACATCCACTCTTGGTCCCTTACTTGGATGTATTTTGCATTGGACATGATTTGGCCGGTCAGGGTGCACCCCATGTGCCAGTGCACACGGTGACCACGCGGCTGGCATGCCAGCCAGCGCGCTCCAGTGATGAGACCCTCGGCCTCGTCGCGTTCCCTCGCTCCCTCGCCACCTATTCATGTCCAGGGGCTTCCCCTCGTCGTCGCCCATCTCCTGGAACCCTCTTCCCCTCCAGTTTCTTCCTCCTCACGCCACGGCGATCGCCGCCACTGTTCGGCACGTGATCTCGTCGTCGTTTTCCTTTGCCGTGTCGCTCCCGAACCCTCCCGAGCACGCCCGAGCTTCCTCTGCTCCTCCTTGACCTCTCTGGATGCCTTCCCCCCCCCCCTTCCGGCGTGCTCCCGAAACTCCGGGGCACCGATGCACGCGTCACCGCGGCCGCGCTCGGCCACCCACGTCGCCTGGCTATATATAGGCCCCTCGAGCTCGTCGCCGGTGTCGCCTCTCCTCTGCTCCTCTGTTCTGGTCGACGGAGGAAGAAGAAGGAGGCGCGGGAGAGAGAGATGTCAGCAGCGGGCCCCACCTGGCAGCGAGTCAGCGCTCGGCCCCGCCTCTGCTGACTAGGATAAGTGGAAGCGTATTCCACTGGAATACGTTTTCCCTTTCCGAAAACGTACTTTGGCTCTGCTTTAACCCAGTTTACGTTTTCTCAACTGGAATACGTTTTCCCTTTCCGAAAACGTACTTTGGCTCTGCTTTAACCCAGTTTACATTTTCTCAGTTGGAAAGCGTATTCTGCCAAAAGGCGCGTTCGGTTTTTCCGCTGAGGGCCTGTTTGTGATGATTTTGTTACAGATAGGTCCCTGGCAGAAAAACCCTTATAACTTTTTGCTCGGAACTCCGATCGAGGTGAAACCAATGCCCACGTCTTCGTCTCATCGAGCCCGTCATGTCGATGTCACTTTCTCTATGTGGTCCTGTAGTGGAAATGACCATTTTACCCTTGCCCGTAAACAGCCCCTCCGAGAGAGAACTGTTTCCGACAGTCAACTCCGCGGACTCTCCGCACTTCTTTCCGATGGTCCCTTCCTCCCCAGGCAAGCCACAACTCTCATCTGCATCATCGCATTGCAATATTATAGTTTAACTATTTACTTCAACAACAAGTAGGAGTTATCTGTGATATGGACTGGATTATGCAATGCTTGAGCTAATTCTCGGATAGGTGACTACCATGTTGAATACCGGATTATTAGTGACTAGTAGCTTACCCACTTGTTGATACTATGATGTTGAGATCACTATCTACGATTATTCTGGAGTTCATCCGGTAGTCGTGGAGACGAGTAATAGCAGTGGCTTAAGTATACTGGTTATCGGAGTGTCAACCATGACAGAAATATTATTCGAAGATGTGATATTTAGTCGGTTGACCTTGAGTCACCTGTCCGAACTTATCCGTGCAACCACATTTGTCGGTATGGGACGGCCTTGACTTGGTCTGATCGCGTGCTCTTTCACCGGTACCGCCCGAGAGGGAAGGTTATGCGTGCGCGCTACCCTGGCCCGGTAGGCGGCGATAACCTTGTGAGCCCAGTTGAGTTATTTGGATCCAGGTCCCTGTTTGGGACAGTTTAGTTTGGCCACGACGGTGGCAGGTGTCATGCGGTGACACAGGGGCCACCCAGGGCAGGACTCCGGAGGAGTGTGATTGCCGGTGGTATGATGGGAGAGTCACGGGTCAGGCAGGTTTCGTTGGAGCAACACTGGTCCACCTGAATGGGATCACGAGGTCAGTGCTCCATGGTGTGGGTAAAGTGCGCAACCTCTGCAGAGTGTAAAATCTATTCGAATAGCCGTGTCCACGGTATTGGACAGTCCGACCAGACCTCACTAGGTGGTCAACCATGGTAGTGATGATAATGATGGAAGAACTCGTCTTATGATCGGAAGTACTCGATGGATCATGAGTATTCTGAGGGTTGTGAGACAGCCCGAAAGAGAGTAAGTTTGTCAAACTTGTGGTACAGTTGGTATCAGGTATATGATATGTTAGCCATGGGATGGCTATGAGATGTGTGATCGGATGACCACATGATTTGGATTGGGATGTGGCACAGGTTTGGATTGGATCCTGAGATTATTCGGAGTATGGATTAAATATGCTTCACCTTACTGCATCTACTTCAGTAGCTATCTTGCTATGATGTTGTCTTGCCTTAATGCTGATGTTTGCTGTGAGCTTGCGAGTACATTCAAAGTACTCACCTGGCGTGTCATGCCAGTTTGCAGGTCATGCCATGATTGCTTGCTTGTCGAGGATCCCGAGTTTGCGACCTAGGATACGCGTTCTAGCCAGAGTCCCTGCGGAGTGGAGTCCATCATCGTCGTCGCTGATCCGCTGCCGAGAGAGTTATTCCGCTATTAGCATAGAGCTACCCCGGGTAGGCGTAGTGTCGCCATGCTGATGTTATCCTTGTACCCTTTGTAACCATATCCATTGTAATAAAGAGCTGATTTGTTCTATGCCAACAGTGTCGTATTCCAGAGGACTTGTCCCTGGGCTGGAATACGGGGCGTTCCGGTTTACTCTGAGCCGGGGTGCCACAGATGTGTCGGTCTCTGGTCGACGATCACATTGATCGAGTCGTCGATGATCAAGGAGGGGCAACAAGGGTAAGGTGGTGGGGGTCACTGATGGTTCACTACCAACTTATACTAAGTAGTTTAACATAGGCAGGTAAGGTAACAATAAACAGGTTACAAAAGCAGGCTATGCATCAGAATAGGAGCAAACATTAACAGTAGCAAAATCTAATGCAAGCAGGAGAAATGGAATGGGCGATATCTGGATGTTCAAGGGGGGGCTTGCCTGGTTGCTCTGGCAATAAAGAGGGGTCGTCAACGGGTTGCTCGTCTGGAGCGTAGTTGTACTCAGCTGCAACGGCGTCGGTCTCGGCGTCTATCGAGAGAGAAGGAGGGGGAGAGAAACAATAAATTCACGGCAAAAATGCAAACAATATGTATGACATGCCTAAATGCTATGCCGAGGTGTTCTACTGCCTATCTAAATGATTTAGTTAATTTAGGAATTTATTTGGATTTATTTTATTAAGGTTGAGCATTATTCATTTACCGAAATCGGTCCAAAAGTTCCATGTTCAGATAGCTAGGGGCATCTGACAGATGAACGGACCACGTATTCGGATTCGTCTCGAAATTCTGAGCAACTTTCATATATAAATTATTTTCATCTGAGTTACGGTTTATTTTATATGATTTTATAAAGATTTAATCATTTTCTGAATTTATTTAATTATTTAAATTAGAATTATCCGAAACAGTGAATGGTGACGCAAGCATGATGTCAGAGTGACGTCAGCAGGTCAACTGGTCGGTTGACCAGTCAAACCTGACAGGTGGGTCCAGTGGGACCCACATGTCAGTGGCAATGGCTTTAATCAAAGGGGTTAGTTTAATTAAATAGGTTAATTAGTGGGTGGGGCCTACTGGTCAGCGAGTGTTTAGGATTTTAATTAACTAATTATCTATTTAATTTAATTCATTTATTTCAGGCGGGACCCACATGTCAGTGGGACAGGGGCGCCCAGTCAGCAGTTGACCCAGTCAACTGGGTCAACTGGGGCCCAGGGGGCCCGCGGTCAGTGACACAGAGGCGGGGCCCACCGGTGCCAGGTCAGCGCGGCGGCCGGAGCGACGCCGGCGGCCAAATATGCTGCGGCGCGGCTCGGGAGGTGGTCGGGATTCGACCACAGGGGGTCTGCGGGGCTGCGGTTGGGTGCGTTCGACGCGGCTCGGTGTCGCGCGTCAAACGGTGGTGGTGCGAGGGTCTGTGGTGGCCGGAGCTGAGCACCACGAGCTCGCCGGCGGCGAGGTGCTTCGGGTGAGCTGCGGAATCGGGGCTATGGCGGGCAAAATGAGCAGCGCGAGGTGGCTACGGCGTCTACGCGATGCGGTTAGTGCGATGATGGCACGCACGGGGCCCTATGGTCGCCGTGGCCACGCTGGCGACGAGGCCAGGCGGCGGAGGGCTCGGGCAAATGTGGAGCGGGTGCTACGGGCAGCTAGAGGGGCAGGGGAAGGGCGCATCAAGCGCAGGAGCTAACCGGGGGAGCGTGGGGACTGGGCAGTGGGCTCGGGGAAGCTTGACGGAGGTGTACGGTGGCGGCGATCGTCGTCGATCGAGGTCGGGAAGGAGCTCGATCCCGAGGTTGCGGCGGCGTCGAGCTTGATCCAGAGGAAGCAGAGGACCACGACAGTGCGGTCGGGCTCGTCGGAGAGGTGAACGGGCGACGGTGGCCGCGGCTATGGCGAACGGCGGCGAGGGTGGCGCTCGGTCATCCGCCCGAACCAAAACAGAGAGGGGGCGAGGGGGGGAAATGGTGGCTAGGGTTTGCCAGGGGGGGCGGGGAGAGGGCCCTTATCCACCGGCGGGCGCGGGAGCGCGGTTTCGAGCGAGGGAGAGGGGGGTGTAACACCCCTGTACTGATGAGCTACAGTAATCCCTGGGGTTGAGCTAATTATTTTTTTTGCTAAATAGTGCATGATCATTTTTGCTTCTATCTCATTTCAAATTTTGATCAAATTCAAATTCAAATACTAAGTGAAATCCAAAAGTTCACAAACATGAAAACTAAAATGTTGATCATGTGACAAATATTCACTTCTTAATATTGGTGTTGAACCAACTTTTTATAAAGTGGCTTAGTGCCCTAAAATAAAAGAAAACAGAGGCAATAAAATGAAAAGAAAAGGCAGAGGCAAAAGAAAAACAAACCCCCCCCCCCCACTGCCCCCTGGGCCTTGGCAGCCCAGCAAGCCCACCTAACCCCCCACCGGTCGCCCCTTCCTTCCTGTTCCTCTGCTCCGTGACGCTACAGGGGCGAGGTCGACCCCGACCACCTCGCCGGCCTCGCCGTGGGGATAAGGACGCCGCGCCCCCTCGATCCCCTCTCCCACTTCCTCCTGTCTCCCCACTCACTCTCTTATCCTCCCACGGTCTCCCCCTCGTCTTCTCCACCCAGCACGAGCGCGGCCAAGTCCTCGTCGCCGTAAACAACGCGGCCACCGACCTCCTCTCGCCGTTCCGAAGAGCCCGACAGCTTCCCCGTGGTCGTCTTCATCGACCTTGCCGTCGGACCGAACCGCAGGAGCCCCACTGACGTCGCCCCCAACCTCTTCTTCTCCGGCGCTGTCCGCCGCTGCAAGTCGTCGATTCGCCGCACCTCGACCTCCCCAGGCTTCCCCGAGCTCACCCCGGCCTCCCCAGTGAGCATCCTCCTCCCGCCTCCGCTTTCCCCTCACTCTCGACGCCGTAGGTCGCCGCCCAATCTCCCCTGACCGGAGCTGCGCCCGTCGCGCCCGAGCACACGCTCGCCGTGGCTCTGTCCGCGCTCGCCGCACGTCCTCACGCCCCGGCTGGCCCGGGCCTTGCTCTGGGCGCGCCTGCGCCTCGCCGCGGCTCGCCCAGCGCGCCCTGGCCACATCTCTCCCGGCCGCGCCCTGGCCTCGCTCCCCCACTGGCCTCCTGCTGCCGCTGCGCTTCTGCTACTGCTGCGCCATGCTGCCCCCAACGCCCTGCGCCCGCCGCCTCCTACTGCCGCTGCTGCAGCAGCTGCGTCCCACAGCGACCGCTGTTGCTGCCGTGGTGACCGCCGCGGCCCGCAGCTCCTCGCGCGCCGCTCGCCCAGCCTGCTGCACCGCCGCGTGCCGCCCCGCCTGCCTCGCCTCGCTCCCGCCGGCCGCCCCTGCGCCACGCGCCGGCCACCGCTCGCCCCGTTCCTCCGCCGCCGCTCCCGAGCACCGCCGCCGCCCCACTTCCCCCTGGCCGGCGCCCCGCCGCGCCCCCTCGCCAGTCCAGTTCGGGCGGGCGCCTACGCCCGCCCCTGTTTCGCCCAGCGCCCACAAACCCCTACTGGGCCACAAACACGTGGGGCCCAGCCCCTGGTTTAAAAAAAGATTTAAAAAATAATAAAAAAAATTAGTTAATTAATTAGGCAATTAATTAAATTAATTAACCTTGCTTAATTAGCCTAATGAACTAGATTAGTTAATTTAAACCTATTTAATTAACTAAGTCAATGACAGATGGGCCCCATGTGCCAGGTTTGACTTAGTCAACCTGTTGACCTGCTGACATCACCCTGACGTCATGCTGATGCAATAACTTCATTTAGTTTTAATAATAATTTGGAAAAATATTTAAACCTTTGAAAATTAATATAAAATAATCCGTAACTCGCATGAAAAAGTTTTATACATGAAAGTTGCTCAGAACAACGAGACGAATCCGAATACGCAGGAAAACATTCCCTCTCTTTCATTCCCACACGCCCCTAGCATAGCGAACGTGGAATTTTTTCCCTCTCTTTCATTTGTCCGAAAAATGCCAAACTTCAGGAAAACATTCCCGGATGTCTTCCCCTTCGCCAGTATCACGTAGTACCGCGTTAGAACACGCCTAGTGCTGCTTATTGTCATGTCATGCACCTTTTTGCTGTGTATTTATCTGTTTCCTCCCCCTCTTCTCTCTCGATAGAGCCCTGTACCGACGTAGCCTCCGAGACCGGCGCAGCTCCGGAGATCGACTACGCCTCTGACGACCTTGCCTTTGCCGCCGAGCAACCAGGCAAGCCCCCCCCCCCCCTTTGATCATCCCGATATTGCCCATTCTATTTTCTCATGCTTGCATTAGATTTTGCTACTGTAATTGATTGCTCCTATTCTGTTGCATAGCCTGTTTTTGTAACTACTGTTGATACCTGCCTGATATCCAAACTGCTTAGTATAGGCTGGCTAGAGACCCACCAGTGACCCCCACTTGTCCCAACTGCCCTGCTGGATTATCAGAAGACCCGATCAACAGGATCGAAGACCAGGCCCCGGCACCGCACATCACTCCCCCCTTAGTTGCTCGGCACTACTGGGTTACTATCGAGTGCCGAGGGTGATACCTCGTCAGCACTTCTGATGTTAACCTTGTAGGTTAGTTCTCAAGAGTGGACCTCGAGGGTGATTCCTCCTTCGTTCACCTTGACGATAATATCAGGTGGAATTCCATCGAGGGTGATTCCTCAGGGTTCCCCTTGGTGTTAGACACACGGTTACTATGGTTACTATGACTTTACAACTGATGCTTGGAAAGGCGGGTCGACCCTGAGGGGTACCCACGAATGATGGGATGTCGGGTTGACCTGGAGGTTACCCGAGAGACGAATACGAGGCGTGGTCGGGCATTCTTAGCCTTTGCCACAAGTCCTCGAGACGGGGCGACGGGGTCACATCGATCGTGAGTCTCTGCTCGTTACCGCAAGCCCCTAATCCACTAACGATTTGGATATTTGATCCGAGCAGGCCTCTGGCCTGATAGCACTAACCATCACGTGGGAACAGTTATGGGCACTCTGCATCGTAGCATCAGCCGAAAGCTCTGTCAGACGTCCAGTTCAGCATTGCGGCACGGCTGGGCCGGCGCCATCCATGTATAGAGGTGGTACCGAGATTCGCCCTGCTCGCAACGACCCGGAGTGCACAGGGCGATGGCCCAAGACCCCTGAGCGCTTAGGAGGTAGACCGGCGGGGACCTCTCTGTTGAGCTGTAGGTAGGGCTGCGGTGTGTCGTTTGGCCGAGGCCGGGCATGACCCAGGAAAGTGTGTCCGGCCGAAGTTAAGCGAGCGTGGTGGGTAAGTTGGTGCACCCCTGCAGGGAAGAAAACATCTATCGATAGCCTGTCCTACGGTAACGAACACTTGGAGTTGTATCCCGATCAATACAACTTGAACTTGTGATGGTGGCTCCGGGATTGCTTTCTCGCAGGGAGTCGAGGAAGGATCTCTGGGCGAGACTGTTACTTGACACAACCACTACTATATTATACTGTGCTGATCTACTCTCTTCTATTGCTGCAAGACCGCTGAAGATGCTAGTCTTCGGCTTTCCTTTCTATTCTGGCATTTCTGCAGCCCAGTCCACATATACCGCCTTCCTTTGGTAATGTTGCATATGTAGTGTAGATCCTTGCTTGCTGAGTACTTCGGATGAGTACTCACGGTTGCTTTACTTTCTTTTTCTCCCCATATCCATTTGATGCAACCAGCTGACGGAGCCCCTGAGACCGCTGCCTCGCCGATGACTACTTCTACCACCCCGAGGATGGCTACTACTTCGAGATGGCTGCCGACCAGGAGTAGGTTCGGAGGGTCCCAGGCAGGAGGCCTGCGCCTTTCGATCGTAGCTTTTGTTTGGCCCCGCCTTCTTAAAGGCCTTTCTGTTTCTGTTTTATATATGTACTCAGATATCTGATGCTTCCGCTGACGCTTGTAAGCAAGCTATGTATTCGAGCCCTCGAGGCCCCTGACTTGTAATATAAAGCTTGTATGACTTTATTTATGTTTTAGAGTTGTGTTGTGATATCTTCAAGTGAGTCCTTAGGCTTGATCGTGTGCATTTGCGTGTATGATTAGTGCACGATTAAGCCGGGGCGTCACAGGGGGGCCTGGCTGCGGGGGTGCGCGCGCGGCGACAGCGCGAGCGGGGGTGAGCAGTAGGTTGAAGGAGGTGCGGGGGTGGGCTGGGCCGCGCTGTAGCAAGCAGTCCTAAGTGCACAGTAGGCCTTTGCCCTTTACTCTTTTTCTTTTATTTTCTGTTTCTGTTTTCTTTATTTCTATTTTTGCAATAATGTGTGGCCTCAAACACTGTTTTGTAAAATAGGTAACTTGTTTCAATAAATACAGTGCATTAGTTAGTACTGCTAAAAATTGGTTTGGAGGCTAATGGAGTTCACACAAATTTTGTATTAAATAAAATGTATTAAACCTTGCTGTTTTGGTACAGTTAGAGTCACTTAATTAATTTATTAATTGTTGATTACAATTTTAGAATTGTCTCTGGAATATTTGTTATTTAATGAACATTTTAGTTTCTGTTTTGAATAACTTTTATTTTCCACTTTGAATTTAATTAAAGTTTGAACTAGGAGTTTGAAATGCAATATGATGCAAATGATGATTATGCACTGTTAAACTTGCTGACATGGCATTAACTAAGGGTGATCACTGTTGCTAATTGCATGGGGTGTTACAAGGCAGGCGAGCGGGAGCTGTGCGAGCAGGACGGAGCGGCAGAGGAGGCAGTTGCGGCGGCGGGGAGTAGGGGAGCTGTGGCGGTGGTGGAGCAGGGCAGCTGCGGCGGTGGTCTGCGGCTTCTGTTGGAGGAGGTTGGAAAAATTGAGCCTTCTCCTCGCCCGGGGAAGCAACGCGGCGGAGGTGGGGAACAAGGAGGGGAGCTTCGGCGAGGCCCGGGGAATCTCCGGCGACGCCCGCGGAAGCTGCGCGGGGAGCCGAGCAGGAGGCTCCGGCGGGGGAGACGAGCGGAGGAGACGAGCGTCATTTGTCGGGAATTGCCTGAGGGGTTTCCCGCAAAATTACCACGGTGACATGCTTTTCCGAACTGAAGGAGTATTGATCTGACATTGTATATGTTTTTCCGATCATTTATAAACTTGGTAAAAGTTTATAAAGTTTGACTTTAGACAACGCCATAATATGCAGAGTGAACGAAAACAGAAGGAGTAATATAAATGTTTTTTTTTGTGGTAGCATCATCTTGTACATATAAAAGCAATCCCAAACAAAATGAAATGTGGAAAAAGAGAGTGATCCGAGACGCCTATTCCGTCGCATCACCACACGTTTCACAAACCAGGCCCCGGTTACACCAGACAGCTGCCCGCTCCGCATCACCACCTTCCGTTTCCCCATCTAGGGTTGCGTGAGCGTGAGCGTGAGCCCCGCCACCGCCGGCCATGTCCGACCCGGCCTCCGCCCAGGAGCCCGACGCCGAGATGCGCGACGCCGCCACCGGCGCCGCGGCAGCAGAAGCAGCAGCCGGCGACGACGACGGCAGCGAGGACGACGCGGAGGAGGAGGAAGAGGACGACGAGGAGGAAGAGGAGGAGCTGGCACCTGCCGAGGAGCCGGCGGCGGCCCCGGAACCGGTCTCGGCCTTTCCGGGGAACCCGAACCAGCTGACGCTGCTGTTCCAGGGCGAGGTCTACGTCTTCGAGTCCGTTACCCCTGACAAGGTCTTCTCCCCCCTCACTCAACTCCCATCGTTCTGTTTTCATTCCTGTTGACATGGAAGCGCGTAGCTCGAAAATCTCACGCGACCGAGCTAGCAAATTGATGCGTTTGATACTCATGAGCGGGAATTGGATACTTGATTTGATGTTGAGATTTTCGGTTTGATCATTCTAGCAAGGTGTGTTGCTGTGTAGTTGATCAGGGTTAGTGCAGCTGTACTCTGCACATCTCACCGTATGCTTACCGTGACGAGTACTCCCTCTGTATCTGAATAGAAGACATTTCTGCAGTTCAATTTGAACTACGAAAACGTCTTATATTTTGTTACGGAGGGAGTATTTGTTTTGGTTAGAAGTTGAAAATATTTTCTTTGGTCACTTCGGATTTGAATAGCCACAGAGTTATGAACTTCAATGATGTCAATAGGAAACTAGGCTAGTTTTTATGAACTGAACGGTACATGACCGCAGTAGCTCACAATAATTGGTTACTTCCGTACTGTACAACTGTCCTTGCCACTTGTGGCAGTTTGCTATCAACTCATACGGGTTTCTTGCCGTAACTACCCGTAAGCGAAGTATTTGATGGCTTGTAATGACTACTTTTTAGTTGTTTTTTAAGAGGGATTTGTAATTATTAGTATATAGAAAAATCTGTTGTTATATTCAGATTTTAAGTTCGTTCTGTTTTATCTAAGTTGAAGTCCTTTTTCCAGGTTCAAGCTGTCCTGTTACTGTTAGGAACTGGTGAAATTCCACCCGGTCTATCTGCCATGGTTTTACCCAGTCAACGTGAAAATAGGGTACTTGGAAATTACTCGGTTCTACCTGTATATATGTTAATCAATAATATTTCCCCCTTTATGATGTAATGTTAGCATTCTTCTGCAGGGCTATGAGGATTTACTTCAGAGGACAGACATTCCTGCAAAAAGGGTTGCTTCACTCATCAGGTTCCGCGAAAAACGCAAGGGGAGAAATTTTGATAAGCAAATACGCTATGCTGTACGCAAAGAAGTGGCACACAGGTTTGTACCTAGTCTGCCAGATTTGTCAGTTGTCTATTGTACCACCAAGTATTATCAGTAAAGCTGTGAATGAACCATACACCATGGCATTGGTATTTAATTTATTTTGGATCAGTCATCCTTATCATCATATCTATTGAGAACTAGTTCATTAGTTACGGCATTAATCAGACCCATATCATTGTTGTGCCTACTGCTTAATTAGGCCCATGTCATTCATGGTTCGAAACCAGGTGACCTTGCAAGAAGTAATTCTAAGATGACCAGGTCTTTAATAGGTCCTTATGTACTGTATGTATTAGGCCTTCTAAATTTTGACATAACCCTCCTTTCCTTGGCAAGCACAGACGGATTTTTTGATACCTTGACAAAGGGAATATATTTAAAAAATGATTCTGGATACCCGAGTTTTTTTAAAAATCGCATAAAATTTTTGTTTCCAGAGTAATTTTTTCCCTTCAGAAAAGGTAAGGAAGCAGGGCTTTGTGTTATCTCTCTTTTGCTTGGTGAAGGAGTCAGTAAGCTGTCATCTGTTCTCCGGGCCTTTATTTTTGTACAGTTATTTTGTGCTCCTTTGTGTGGATATATATTCACCAGTATCCACCTTATTGTTCTTGAAAAAAAAATAAGACACTGTAAATGATGTACACAGATATGTTAAGTTTACATCCATTTCGACAGTTAAGTATGAAAAATGCTGTACTTTCAGAAGCATTATATTTGTAATTGGAGGAGATATTGTGGCCCACAATGTTTCCTTAGGCTTTAGTTCATTTGAACATGTTGTCCTATCTATCTTAGTTTGTCCTATCTTGTATTTGCTTGGTCAAAATTTGGTCCAACAAATATTCACAAGGAAGAAAAGCTGAGACCTTGGTTGGCACGATGGTTGCCATACGCCACTGTCTGATAGTAGCATACTGCATGCTTGTTGAGGAATATAGTGGACTGTGATAATCAGGGTAGATGCTGCAAGGCATGGCTGGCTAGAGGCTAGGTTGGGGAATATAGTGGTTCCTACGAGGTACAAAAGGGGAAGATAGGTCCTCTGGATGGCATCTGTGGGGAAATTAGGTTAGAAAATCCTGTACATCAGACGTCAAGCCATGATTCCAACTTCCAAGTAGCAATTAGTTGTAAGGAACATCACATGCCTTAAGAATCTGATGCTCATATTTCTAACTAATCTCTCAGGATGCAGCGTCGGAAGGGGCAATTTGTTGGAAGAGCAAATTTGGAGGGGGAGTCCCCTTCTCCAGGCTGTGATCCTGCCTCCCAGGGCTCAGGCCAAGATTTCCTGTCTCGAGAATCAAAGTTGTCTTATCTTTGATCACTTGATCCACTTTTTCTGTCGTTATGTTATTGAACGGGAAAGGGATGACCCCTTTTCCCCCATATCATACTTGTTACAGGTGTCAGAATTGTGGCACTAGTGAAAAGATGACACCGGCAATGCGTCGTGGTCCAGCTGGTCCAAGGACTTTGTGCAATGCTTGTGGACTGATGTGGGCAAACAAGGTACAGTCTCATTCTTAACATGCTAGACTGTTATTTTTTCTTCCTTTCTGATAGATATGATGCATGGTTTCTTTCTTTCCTTCTGAATTTCCTAAACAAACCCCTTCTGTGCCTTTCATGCTTTAGCGAACACGGTAAATGTTTCAATGAAGGTGGAATTGCATTGTGTGGTTGCAAATTGAAATAACCATATTTTAACAACAACATCTTAACACCATGCTTGCTGTGATGGTGTCACAGGGCACATGTTAAATCGACTTTGTTTTGTCATCTTGTCCAAGTGTTGTGGACTTGCAGCAATGGTGCATGCTTGTTAGCAACTTGGTGGATAAGAATCCATGGAATATTTCAACCGAGTCATGAAGACATGGTTAATTGACTTAATTCAACTATGCTGCCTGTTGAAGTTATCACGTATTTAGTTTTCAGTTTGTCCCTTGTTACTTCCGGTAGTCATGGAGGTATGTGATATGCCGATGCACTTGCTTCAGTAGAAAAGCTCCGAGGTTTCTATGGCTGCGAGACGTCAGAACCATAAATAAGCTTGCATAAAGGAAATAAACTGTTACATATGAAAAGAAATGGACCCTATCTTTTTCATTGTTTCAGCAGTGTTAGATAAGTTACTCATGTGCTGCTATTGTCTCTACTTAAGAGTGGAAAGAATCATAGAAATAGGTGGTGGTGATTCTCTGTGCAATGACCGTCTTCAGTTTCAAGATTTAATTGTCTTTTCTGACTTCATGCTTGCGCTTGTTGGTTCCGCCATTTTGGACTTGCAGCTATTTATTTCTGTATATTGGATTTTATGCAGGGCACCCTGAGAAGTTGCTCCAAGGCAAAAGTTGAAGCTCCTATGCTTGCAATTGATCAGGTTCGTTTCTTCGTCATCACTATTGACCATCCATTGGGTGATCGCCGCTTTCTATGCATACCGAAGCCTGAATCTTCCATACCCCTCTTAGTGCAACGCCGCTGTCGCCCAGTGTCAGACTGGAACTGATGTCAAAGCACTGCCGGCTCCAAACAACTACGACGTCGCTCCAAGCAAGGGCGAAGCGTGAGCACGCTCTTTGCTTCCTTTTCAAGTGATTCAGGCGATTAACTCTGACTCTCTCTCTCGTCTTTTGCAGCATGGATAACAGTGTGACTGCAAACGCAACTGCTGCTGCGATGGAAGGAACCCCGAAAGCGCAGTCAGAATAAGTTACATCGACATTTGATCATCGAACTCAAAAGACCCCGAATTCATCTCGTATAGCCAAACTTCACAAAAAACAGGATTCGCTAATCAGGAATACTGATTGTCATCAAGTGTACATCAACATACTGATTGCCAGCGCCAGATATGTAATTAACATTAGAGCGTCTGATCGACTCGATGTTGGCATTCGAGGCGCATTTACATAATCACATTGATCATGTTCCATCTTCGTCTTCATGGGACTCTCGGGTTGCTTTTCTGATTCTGAAGGGAAGTTAGTTTGTTCGCCGAGACTTTTTTTTTTGCCTCCTTTGTGCCCCTCCGAAAATAGACTTACGCAGTTGTGTGTACTCTTGTCTAACTAACAACTGCCCTAGCACATCAGCCTATCATTTGTCTGCCCTTTGCGACACCGAGAATCGTGTCGTCAGATGTATTTGTTCCCTGTATTTGCATATGTATGCCATCTGGATACATTATGAGAAATCAGTATGAAAACAAGTACAGCTCCGTCCACTCCATAATGTAGTGTTTATGTATCATTTTCAAAAGTCAAACCATCTAGAGACTGACAAAGTTTAATGAGAAAAATATCAACACTAATAATACTGTATCTTCTGATGTATATAATGGTATTTATTTGGTATCATAGATGTACATATTTTTTTATAAACTTTATCAAAGTTGATGAATCGTGATTTTAGAAAATAACTACACAAACTACATCATAAAATGGAGTGAGTATCTTTGGGAAAATCACAAGACGCGGCATTAATTTTTTGTGATTATTCAATTTCTTTTGGTCAAACTTAAGACATGACGATTCAGTCTCTCAAATGTGCTCGTACTGGTAAGATGTGTGTGCACGCGTGCATAGCAATGAATGCGTGTGCGTGTGTGTTTGTACTATGTAAAAAAAACCCGGAAATGGTAAAAATCTGACCTCGGATTTTTTGGCATGAAAATCAAATATTTT
Source organism: Thinopyrum elongatum (assembly GCA_011799875.1). NCBI lineage: Eukaryota > Viridiplantae > Streptophyta > Magnoliopsida > Poales > Poaceae > Thinopyrum > Thinopyrum elongatum. Next base: position 22,089,624 of record CM022300.1, on the reverse strand, counting down.
TTATGACAGTTGCCGGGAGGATGGCAAATTCTTTTAGTGAGCATGACAATTTCCAGCAAAAAAAGCGCTGAACACGGCAAGGATTGGCCATCTCTTATACTATACTAGAAGAACGCCCGTGCGTTGCAACGGGGCCACATTAATTTTAAAAGTTCAATATTAATATTCTCATACATATCAACTGACATTGGCGACATTTTTTACCATCAAATCCTCACACACACACACTCTCTCCCTCCCTCTTCCTCACTCTCTCTCCCCCTCTCCCTCTCTCTCTCTAACACACACACATATCCATCTTATTGGGTACGGGACCATAATCCATCTATTTCACACACACACACGCTAGTGCATAACAATATGGATTATGTGTATTATATTTGCCACCATAACTGAGGGAATTAATTTCATGTAAATCGGCCAGCCACAGCTCCAAGAATACGGGGAGGAGGTGGCCCGGGTCGGCGTCGACGCCGTCCGGCGCGGGCCACGGGCCCGCTTCCAAGTGCGTCTGCGCGCCGGCCACCCACGCCGGGTCCTTCAAGTGCCGCTTCCACCGCACCAACTCCCAGGGCCACGGCCACGGCTAGGGCCAGGGAGGCCGCCCTTCTTCGCCCCCTTCACCGGCCGCGGCCAACGCGGTGCCGCGGCACCCGGCCTCGCCGTCCTCGTCCTCCGGCACCGTCGCGACCCAGTGACGCAGCCCAAGCATCGGCCTCGAGAATCAAGAACGCTCGACAACGAAGAGGTAAGGGAAGATCATATATATGTCATAAGAAAGGGAGTTTATTTACTGCTCCCTCGATGTATTGTTTCCTTTGTTTGGAGATTGATTACCATCCGTGAGTTAAGGTAAGGTTAATGTGATTGAGCGATTTTTCTGAAAATCAATTAATGTGATTGAGTGATTTAAGGTAAGGTTAATTAATTTAGATTTGATCTTTAGAGATTGTTCGTGATTGATTCTACATTACTAAATATAACTTGCACCAGTATGGAAAGTTCTGATCTGTTCAGATTTCTTTCGTTGTGTGAGAGGGTGACGCGAAAATAAACCGATGAAGTGGGGGGAGGGGACGAAAAAAATCTATGAAAAAAAATCAGCGAAGGTGGGAGGAGGTACCAAAAAAAATCATGGGAGGTGGGACGAAAAAAAACCTGGAAGCGAGACTACCAACTGCTCCATTAGGAGTAGAGACTACTTAAAAAGACGTAAGGTTCCCATTTTACCTTTCTTCCTACCACCCATTCGTCCAACCTTTCATATATGATAATCAATCACCTTAATTTACTTACCTTCTGAACCAATTCCACTTTAATTTACTTACCAAACTTCTAATCAAAATATAAGGTAATTCGCGGGCAGAATTTGACGAACATTTATTTATATAATCGCATTATTATTGATAGGTAAATCACAAACTACCAGATGGTAGGCGACGTGCGCTGGCGGGCCTTGTTCGCGGCGGACATCGGGGCCGCGCGGCGGATCTCGCTCGCCGATGGGGTGATCTGGCTCCGCCGAGAGGCGCTCCGCCTGGTTCTCCTCGACGAGCGCGGGGAAACGGTGGACGCACGCTTTCTTCGCGAGGGTGAGTCGATCGACATTGGAGGTATTGTCTCGTTTCCCTGTCACTTTGCTAGGGTTCGCGTTAGGATCCCGGTGATGGACTTCAATGGCGCGAGCTCGTCGGCGGGCGCTGGATCCGCGCCGTCGACCGGGGACGCGGTGGGTGAGGATCTCAGGCGGGCCCGCGGGGGACACCATCCTCCACCTCTGACCAGGGGGCCAGGAATCCTTGGGCGCGGACCGGTCCACCACAAGTCGGATGCTCACCACGTGGGTGAGGAGAAATCGGACCGCCATGGAGCTCCTGGCCCTAGGGTTTCCCCGCACGCCACATACATAAAGCGAGACCTGCGGCCCCCCTCCCCCATTCTGGATCTCAGCGAGAGGCTCTCCCACTTCTGGGACGCGCCGACGAGAATCAGATCTAGGGTTTATCAGTCATACGAGTGGTGGGAGGGAAAAATCCACGGTGATCCTCGTTCGTTCGCCCAAGTTGCCGCCGCATCCACGCTCTCTCCTCCCCCCCCGCGACATGAGGGGAGACGGGTTCGGAGCCGGGCGGCAAGGGCGGGGTGCCGGGCGATTCGACCGCGGCGGCGGCCGTGGCCGTGGCCTCGACGTCAACGTCTGGAAGCGCAAGACGGAGATCGGGGCCTCCTCGACGCCGAGAGGCTCTAGATCCGGGGGCGCCGGGTTCGAGAAGTGGGATGAGGCTGCTGGAAGCAAGCAGACTGCCCGTGCTCACCAGGAACGGCGGGGTGGGGATGAAGGGGGCACGAATGAGCCTCGCGGGGGCGATCCTCCTGTTCATGCTGGTAACACTGCTCCCCTCCCTGAACCCTGTCAGATCTGCAACCTGAGAGGGCATCCTACTGCCAGGTGTCCTCAGGCCCTGTGTGCTAGATGTAGGAAGAAAGGGCATCTTGCTGTTATCTGTACTGAGTTTCTGCCATGGGAGTACGTTCCTACGATGTGCGCTTTTCAGAGCAAGGGGCAGGGATTCTTTTACATTCCTGATTTCAGTGTTGATAGACAGACTAGGGAGAGGATTTACAATGTGGTAGTTACAATTGTTGAGGGATCTGCTCAAACCAAAGACATTGAACATGAGCTTAGTGTCTATGTGGGACAAGGGTGGAGATGTTGTGCTAGGTTCTTTGCTCCTCAAAAGTTCGTTATGAGAATGCCTAATCCTAGAGAGGTTGATCGTGCTCTGTTTGTTGAACATGTTAGACTTAAGAAATGTGGGGTTACTGTTAAATTCTCTCCCTGGTCCGAGGATATCGACTCTGAGGGGCTCCTGGAAATTGCTTGGGTTAGGATTGGGAGAATTCCCCCTAACAAAAGGTGCGATAAAACTGTTGCTTATGCCGGGGGGCTTGTGGGCATCACTCTGGAGGTGGATATGTCCACCATAAATCGACCTTCGTCAGTTAGAGCTAAAATTGGGTGTCGCTCTGTTGACCAGCTACCTGCCATGGCTGAAGGGGTCCCGAGGGGGGGGGGCGATTTTACAAATTCACATATGAAGTTGAGGAAATTCTTGTTAAAAATCCTATGTGTACTGAGAATGCAGCTGAGGTGACCAGAGGGGACACACTTAAGCCTGATCAGACCCCTAAACGCAAACGGGCTGATCAGGAAAAAGAAGAAGATGGTTCTGAGTCCCAGGATAATGCTAAAGGGGGGGCATCGACCCGTGGTGGCAAGACCTGTCGTCTGTCACCACAGGAGCGTGAAGCCTCTGAGTCTGAAAGCGAGGTGGACTCCTCTTTGCTTATTGAAACCATGGCAAAAGAACATGAAATGCTGGAAAAAAAATGGAGGCCAAGACACATCAAACTGGATTGTGTCTACTGAGCTCGCTGTGCCTGATAAAATATGGGAACCTGAGATGGAGTTTAAGGAAGTTCAGGTAATCAAAACACCTGTAGCCTGTCGTTCTTTGTCCTATGCTGCTGTTGTTACTAACTCTGCTTAGATTGTGGAGGTGAAGGATGACGTGGATTCAGGTCTGAAGATATCCAGTGACTATGTGGTACAGTTACCTTCTCCTGAATGTGGCGATGAGGTGATTCTCACTCCTCCACTTGCGCATGAAGCGGCTCCGAGGTTCAACAAACGCAATGCTTGTGGAGTGCACGAAAACATTGAAGCCAAGGCCATCCGTCTTGCTCAACAGAGAGACCTGGGAGGTAACATTCAGAAACCTTGTAAAAATTCTTTTGGTGCTTTATCTAATACTGAACTGATGAATAGAGCTGCGGGGATGGGGGTTATCATTCCTGACAATGATTTTACCTATGTAAATGTGCTTAGAGAGCTTGAAAATGTTAGAGAAAATTTAGTTGAAAAGGAAATTAAAGGGGATAAACTTGAGGAGTATGATGAGGACATTATTGTTACCAATGGCCTTGGCAAAACAACACAGGTCAATTTGACCTGGCTAGATCAGGAAGAAGCTATGCATGAGCTGATCTCTGCTAGCAAACAGAAAAAAGGGAACCCCAAGAGAAAATCCAATGTTAAGATAGCCAGACCTGTGACTAGAAGCCAGAAAAAAATTAATTCCTTAGATGAATCTCACTGTAGCCCTCCTATGCCTCCTGGTAGGGCTACTCGATCTCAATTCCATAAAAAACGTTCCAAATGAGAGGCCTCATTTGGAACTGCAGAGGGGCAGGCAAGAAAGGAATGGCCACCTGCCTCTCTGATCTGATTAGTGACCATTCCCTGGATTTCATTGGATTGCAAGAAACTATGAAAAAGGACTTCACTCCTAAATGTCTCAGAAAAATTGACCCCTTTGGCCTATTTCAATGGGAATGGATCCCATCTATAGGGAAATCAGGTGGTATCCTGGGGGGGGGGGTGGTGGTTAGACAGGACACTATGGATATCACATCCTGCTGTAGGGGTAAATATATTCTACAATTAAATATACATGACAAGAAAAAGAAAAAAGACTGGGGGCTGGTGGCATATGGCTCAGCACATGAGGAGTTCAAAGAAGAATTTTTGGTGGAGTTGGCTACTATGTGTAGCAACATGAATATACCCTACATTGTAGTGGGGGACTTTAATATCCTTAGACATGAAAATGAGAAGAATAAGAAGATGAACCATAGTAGATCTACAGATCTTTTCAATTCCATCATCAATGCGCTTGCTCTAAGAGAAATTCACACTAGTGGGGGGAAGTATACTTGGACAAACAACCAGGCTCATCCCACACTAGAGAAACTTGATCGCATCCTGATGTCTGAGGACTGGGAAGATCTTTTTCCAATGGTGTCTGTTAGAAAACTGGTTCGGGAGATCTCGGACCACAATCCTCTCCTGCTCTCATCTGGTGATGAGGCGCATGGGGCTCCTAAACCTCGTGAATTTCGTTTTAACCTTGCTTGGATCAAAGATGAGATGTTCATTCCCACTGTTAGTAGAATCTGGGCTAGGAAAGTCCACGCATCCGATCCTATTGACATTTTAAATATCAAATTAAAAAGATTCAAGACCTACTTCAAAGGGTGGGGGTCTAATAAATATGGCCATGACAAAAGAAGAAAAGAAGAGCTTAGGGTTGAGCTTGCCTTGCTAGAGGAACTAGAAGAAAATGGGCCCCTGTCTCCTGAAATGTATAGCATTAAGATTGATGTGAGTACGGAGTTGCACGAGCTGCTGATTAATGAAGAAATATTTTGGCTACAACAATCCCATGCACGCTGGTTGCTGAAAGGAGACCTCAACACTGATTACTATCATAAAATTGCTAATGGGCAAAAAAGGAAAAACACAATCCACTCCCTCAAATTGGGTGATGTGGAGATTGAAGGCACGGATAACCTGATTGCTCACGCCACAGACTTCTATAAAAATCTTTTTGGCCCTGAACCTGGCAATATGTTTCATCTTGACCCTGATACCTGGTCGGATGAGGAAAAACTTAATGCCAGAGAGAATGCTGATCTTTGCCGTGAGTTCACTGAAGAGGAGGTGAAAGAAGCATTGTTTTCCATGGCACCTAATAGAGCTCCTGGCCCTGACAACATTCCTGTTGAATTTTATCAGGTTTGCTGGGAGATAGTTAAACAAGACATCATGTCTCTTTTTGAACATTTCCATAAAGGAACTCTGGATGTTCAACGTCTTAACTATGGTGTGATAACACTACTACCCAAGAGTGTTGGGGCAAACAAAATACAGCAGTTTAGACCTATTTGTCTCCTTAGATGCCCATATAAATTGATCACTAAAGTGCTAGATCGTAGAGTGGAGAAGTATGCTGATAAGTTGATTAGCTCGACTCAAAATGCTTTTGTTAAAGGGAGGAATATTATGGATGGTGTTCTCTCCCTGCACGAGATATTGAATTATACTCATGTGAAGAAAAAAGTGGGGGTAGTGTTGAAACTTGATTTTGAAAAAGCCTACGACAAGGTGAATTGGGAGTTCCTGTTAGAATGTCATAAACAACGAGGCTTTAGTGAAACTTGGTGTGGATGGATCAAACAAATTCTGCACAATGGGACGGTGAGTATCAAGCTTAACAATTGTGTGGGACCCTATTTCCAAAGTGCAAAAGGGGTTAGACAAGGGGACCCGCACTCCCCCTTCTTGTTTAACCTAGCTGCTGACTGCCTTGCAAAGATGATTACAAATGCCCAGAAAAACAATATGCTGGTTGGTTTGGCCTCTGATCTCATCCCGAATGGAGTCGCGGTGCTACAATATGCCGACGACACCATCATTTGCCTTGAACATGATGTAGACAAGGCTGTGAACTTGAAGCTCCTGTTTGTATATGTTTGAAATGATGTCAGGGCTCAAAGTTAACTTTCAAAAAAGTGAGGTCCTTACGGTGGGGGGGGGGGGACGAGAATATTACGAAACAATATGCCGATCTGTTTAACTGTGACGTTGGAGATTTTCCTATCAAATATCTTGGCATGCCAGTCAGCTACACTACCCTAAAGAACTCTGATTGGGAATTTATTGTAACTAAATATCTCAAAAGATTCGAAGCCTGGATTGGAAATGCTGCCTCCATGGGAGGAAGGCTTGCCCTGTTAGATTCTGTTGTCACACAGATTTCCCTATACCACATGTCCATGTGGCTGATGAACAAAACTTTTATTGAGAAGCTCGACAAACACAGAAGAATTTTTTTTGGCAAGGATGTAATAAGAAGAAGAGATACCACCTTGTTAGGTGGGACAGGATCTGCAGATCCAGAGATAAAGGGGGTTTGGGGGTGAAGGACCTGAGGAAACAAAATATCAGCTTGATGGTTAAGTGGTGGTGGAAACTGGAAACTCAAAAAGGGTTATGGCAGGCTATCGTGCGAGCACAGTACCTGAAAAACAAAACAGTGGCCTCGGTTGAACCCAGGTTTTCAGACTCCCCCTGTTGGAAATCGCTTCTTAAAGTAAAAAATTTGTATATGGATGGTAGGAAAATCAATACCAAATCCGGGAACCTCACTAGGATCTGGAAAGATCCCATTAGAGATCGGAGCCGGTTTCAAGAACAATATCCCTTGCTGTTTGATATTTGCAACAATCAAGACTGTACTGTGGATAAACTTGGCCATGTCGATGTACAGACGTTTTTTCGTAGGAGACTTTCCTCTGAAATGCTGGACCAGTGGAAAGATATCAAAGACACCATTGCAAGTATCCCGTTGACCCAAGGAGATGATAAGGTGACCTGGGGGCTTGCGAGCAATGGGATGTTCTTGACCAAATCCATGTACAAATGGCTAGAAAGACCCCTTAGTGGGTGTCATTATAGATGGATCTGGAGAGCTAAAATTCCCCTCAAAATCAAAATATTTATGTGGCAAATGTCCCAAGATGCTGTCCTTACTAGACAGGTCATGAAAAGGAGAAGATGGCCTGGTAACCCTAGTTGCTCTTTTTGTAATAATATTGAAACATCCCAGCACTTGTTTTTTACTTGCCCTGTTGCTAAAGTGGTGTGGCGCTGTATTGGGATGGCATTGGGTACTGACAGGTGTCCAAATAACTACTGGCAATACTACGCTTGGTGCAACACTTTCCTCCTTGCGGAGAGAAATACTATACCGTAGGCCTGGCTGCCGCGTGTTGGGCTATATGGCTTGCTCGTAATTGAGCTACCTTTGAGAAAAAACAAATCAAAACACCTTTCGAGATTGTTTTCTCCATGTGCTTCTTTCTCGTTTATTGGACAGGTCTTCAAAGCGAGGGAGGAGCCAAGGAGCTGCAGGGAGGCGCACAGATGATCAGGGCAGGTACAATGAATCTGATGAAGATGTACAATGCGATGCGCCGACCGATCGAGAGCGAATAGAAGATGTCAGATCGCTACTTTCCTTCTTCCGGTGGTGGGACGCTCCTTTGGATAGCTGATGCTGTTTTGGTCTCCATGTAGCTGATTTTGGAGAATGATTTCATCCCTCTAGCCTGGCTGGATGGGCTTTTGTAATAGGCTGTAGCTATTGCTCGAACTGTGATTTGGTGTTATCAGGATTTCGCCCCACGGCACTCGTTTCGATGGCGACCGAGTGTGGTGGGTTTCCTGATAATGCCCGAACTCGCTCTCCTCTTTCCCTTCTCATGTTGTCTCTGGAACTAGTGTATTTCCGTTCATTTGCAATGGAAAGGGGTGCAACCCAGTTCAAAAAAAAAAATCCCGTTGCAACGCACGGGCATTGTTTTATACTTATTAAAGAAAATTGCCATCCTTATGACAATATAATTTACCATAATAAAGTGCAATTTGCCGTGCCTAAAATCAGACGTTAACGAAAGAAACAAATATTCAATTTGTTTTGAGAGAGATTTTGCAATTTCCTGCTCAGACCGTCTTTTTCCCCAATCTTGTATCCCCCACTCCCCGGCAGCCCACTCGCGGACGGACGCGTCCATCTGTCGTCTCTCTCGGCTCACGCGCCACGGATGCAGAAGCAGCCTCCCTCCACCACCTCGCCGCCGGCGATGTCGGTTCCGCCCTCCGGCCACCGCCAGGTACCCACCCCCTCCCCTCTCGGCCTCCTCCGCCCATTCCCTCCCTGACCTAAACAGTTCCCCCGCAGGTGTCGCTGAGGGGGTCCAGCGCCAGGGAGATCACCCGCGACGCGCTGCTGCAGAAGGTCTCCGAGGAGCGCCAGCTCCGTAGCCACCTCCGCCGCGCCGCCGCCGCCGCCCTCACCATCCAGGTACCCGCCGTCGCCGCACCCGCCCCCCCTCCTCAGCCGCCCACACCTGCTGACTACCACCATACCCGACCACCACCCACCAGCCCACCCGCGCACCCAATTAATCTACCTGAAATCCCGAAATCTGATCGCTGCTCATGACCATGGTTTGTCTGCTCAGTTTGTTTTGCTATATACTTTGGTGGATCTGGGCTACGCCGCGTCTGTCTGGCACAAACAATTGATGTGAAGAATTTGGGGACACCGATTTGATTGGCCTGGCCTGAAATCACCTAGGGAGTCTTCTGGAATGCTGTTGTAATTCTGGTTCTGACTAGCGGTTCGTGAATCCTGAGTACTAATAAAAAAAATTAGATGAACATTGAACTAGTAACAAACAATCTTGACCTGGGCACAGGTAGGTTTTAGTGTTGCTGGCGCCGAATCTAGGAGTTGATTCAGGTTTGCGCACCAGCGTCCTAACAAAGAGACTTGAGATCAGTGGGGTTTTCTACTTTGAAGTAAGAATGTACTCCAGATTCCAGAAGATGCACAGAAATCCTAAAGCTGTAGTTTCAATTACGCCGCAACCTACCCCCATGTTGGATAAACTATTGAAGCGTAACGACTCACTGATTTTTGGTTCTTGCATCGCCCTAAAGAGTTTGCTAGACTTGACTCACTGATTCTCAAAGTGTTCGATCGTGAGATCCTACTGAACTACTCAGAAACCAATAATAGGTTTGAAGCAAGAGCACTAGCAACTCACAATGTCTTAATAAATCTCAAATGACGAAAAAAAGGATTCACGATTTCATTTATTCGCTGGTATCAGAGTGAATGACATAATTATTATACATAAGAGAGAAGCTTCAATGGTTCTATGGTTCTATGGTTCTACTGTGAACGATGAGCTTGTGCTTAGCTTGAGCACATCGATAATGCTCATACGGCTAGCAGAATGTGATGTTTTGTGACTAACACCAGGCAAAGACCAGTGATAATGTCAAACATTGATACTGTTAGCCTTTTCATTTTTGTGGCCGACCTTTTTGGCTGACACTGACAGAGGATGAAGTTGTTGGTGCAACTATTCTGGAGAGGGCTAAATAACGGATGGATGAGAGATCTACAGCTTTATAGTAGACACTGGGAAGGGGAAGTTATTGAGAGTTACGTGGGGGCAACAGAATTGAACTACATGGCTATGTATCTTCTAACTTCCCTTTATGGGCAACTGAATCGGTACTTGTGGTGTTAACACCTTCTGATTTTTTGTTTAATGTCTCTCTATAAAGACATCACTGGAAGATATTTGATGTTAAACACCTTCTGAATTTTCTAGTAAGTTGATGGATCTGGAGGCCCTAACAAACTGGAATATTTAATAAATATAACGAAGCATGCCTTTGGTGATCTTTCAGTAGATTATTTTATCGTTTATCCTTATAATCATACCCTGAAGCAGCTATAAATTTGTAAATTCCTTCATGTATTTTTTTGCCAACCATGCAGAAAAAACTTATATATATATATATATATATATATATATATATATATATATAAATAGGTGCGACAGCCCTGCCAAAGTGTTCATGTACATGAGCTACATAGGTGTTGTGCTTTGCTTCGATGATTTTGTGTTGTATACTCATATAATGGATTTCCCTGTTACTGTCTTACTTCTGCCAGCGAGTATGGAGAAGGTACCATCTTATCAGAAAGGTTACAGAACAACTTCATGAAGAGTGGGAAGTATTAATAAACCAGCCTGACATCAACCTGACAAATCAATGGATATCGAGCAAGATGCTTAGGCCATTTCTTTTCTTCATTACTCAACCATCAAGCTGGTACAAGGGGCAACACACCAAGACTGTGAAGTCTATCTCAAGATGCTTCAAAATCATCTTGAATAGCATAAACTCAATGGGTATGCCTTTTTACTAATCAAACTTCTGCTTTCAGCGATTCTGGTATGTGTGGTAAGCTTGAACATTTTAGGAACATATTCCTCTTTTCCTATTCTAATTTGAGGATTATATTTTTATCCCTGTATGGGGATGTACTAATTTACAATAAATTAATTTTAAACTTAACAGAAATATAAACTACTCCCTATGTTTCTATATGCGAGGCGTATTTTGACCTACCAAAATTCATGCTTTGACCAATAATTTAATTAATAACATGTGGGCTATGTTTCACAAAATTGATACCATTGTATTCATATTCAAAATTATTCATGATTGTTATTTGGTACTCCGCCAAGGCGACCCTTTGTCGCTGATACTCTTCGTAATTTTAATTGACGTCCTGAACACTTTGATTCAGCGGGTGGTCAAAGACGGGTTCATGCAGTGCCTCACCAACCATCATATCGCCTTGAGCGTTTCCCTCTTTGCCAATGACATTGTCATCTTCTGTCACCCAGACGCTCAGGATCATGGCACGATACACTGCTTCGTGTATTTCTTGATGTGCTCCACTGCGCCGACCCAATGCCAGCCTGCGGCGATGAGGCCATCGGTGACGGCTTGTCCTGTCCTATAACCAATTTTCCCATTCCATATCTAGGGCTGCCACTGTCAGTTCGGCAAGTTCCATCATCCACTCTCCAACCGCTGGTTGATCGGATCGAAGGGAAGTTTACTACCTGGCGGGCAGGATGTTGAAAAGGGGTAAAGCTTGTGCTGGTCCGACACGTTCCCAGTACCATGCCAGTGCATATCCTCCTGGCCATGGTACTAAATCCGTTGATTTTCAAGAAGATTGACTGTATCCGACTCGAATTCCTCTGGCATGGTCAGTAGGAAACTAGGAATCTAGTGGAGGCCAATGTTTCTCAACTGACAGCTGGTCTGCTGGCTGTTGGCGCTCGGCTGACTACTGATAGAAGCTCGCCAGCATGCATATTTGAAGATAAAGCAAAATTATTACATGTTTAGTGCAGAATGTGATGATGTCAGCATCATGTCAAAGTGCAATATGGTAAATTAGGCTGAGCATAAAAAAATTGAACTGGACTAGATTCAGGCTTGCTGCAAAAATCACACAAATTGGGCACGTACCTTTAGAAGATGCACTTTCTTTTTCAACTGACATGTATCTTTTCTATGTAGATCAAAGCAAAAACTACTGTTCCTTTGCTGTGGGTTTTCCAGAAGAGAGGTCTATTTGGCTTTATCAGGCAAAGAAGCTGATTTCGCTGTGCTCTGGCATCCTTGCCAGGTGTGATCATTGTTGTTGTAAGGATGTAAACATGGTTGAAATTACTACTCTTACTATGCGGTTGGCCATCTCATTAACTGATTGCAAAACATGGAAAAACTTAACAAGTGAGAATACTAGAGCTGCTGATGCCTCTGTGGAAACTTTGATTGAATTTATTGGCACAAGACAGAGTGGTACATATAGCTGTGTGAGGAGATATATAAAATGTTTTGGTCCCCATGTTACCCCAGGGAAGATAGATTCTGCGATTGCGCCAGATGACCAGCTCCTGGTTACTGCTAGTGCAGTCACTCTTGCATTGCGCCCTTTCAACTCTACAAGAGCAGACATGGGTGTTGATCTAACTGGTGCTGCAAAGGAATACTTCACACTTATACTCACAATTCCGTATATTTGCAAATGTCTGCCGCCTCTTCTCTTACCTGCTCTAAAACACATATCTGTACTGCAACCGTCTCTCAGCATTTTACTGGTAAGGGTCTTCTAATTTTGATATGGACATAGGCATTTGGTATGCCGTTCCATTAATTTTGTATAGAAGCTTTTGCTTTCCAAGGAGTCAGACATTGAACTAATAAATTCCTGTGTTTCTGACATGATAATGAGTTGCTTTATCCGTGTAGTATTCCTCAATGGTCGCAACTTGAAACCTGTATGTTATAGTTGATCTGCTAATATTTTTCTAGTGGTAATTGTTTTATTCTTACTTTTTAGTTATATACTCTGTTGGTGGTCTATGTACTGCTGTATAATTTTTATGACACTAGCTATTAAATTTTAATTTATCATGCCAGTGGTTAATGTTAAGTGAACCAGTTGCAAATTTGTGAAAGATATTATTCCATTACCATGTTCTACCCATCTGCAAGTCCCTAGGCCTAGTATTTCTATATAGTGACAACTCATCACTGTGGCATCTTGATTAAAAAAGTTGATTCCATTGTAAGTGCAGAATTGTAGTGTCCCGACACGTTCATCCTTCTAGGGATACAAAAAAGTTCACGATTTATTTGGTGTGATTTTTTTAAATATTGGAATTTAAATGTCGAACTGATCAAGCCATGGCAGGTGGTAGCAGATCTCGAAGGATAAAATATTTGAAGAAATAAGTAAACTGGAGCAGTCAGAGGTTTCCAATGTTGATAACAGTACCATTCCCTACTGTGGTTGGGCTCTTGGAAATCTTATAACTCTAGCCACGGAGCATGATGATTTATCCAATTCGGGTTGCTTCATTCAAGGGCTAGATTGTAGCCTATATGTTGATGCTATTAACTGTATTTCCCAAAACTTACTGAAATGTTTTGAAGAAAGCAAGGGAATGCTTCATTGTATTGATGACAGGGCCACCAATAATACATCAAGTACTGAAGAAGCTGACACCAATGATAGCTGCCGCACGAGAACATTGTTTATGGACCTTCTAAAGCCAATTTACCAGCAGTGGCACCTCAGAAAGCTATTGATATTGGCAAAGGAGGATGTTCCGTGCGACAGGGAAACCAACCATGACCTAGATCAAAGGCAGGTTAAATGTCGGAGCCTAAAGTTAACAGATATTATATGCTTTTACTATTACATGCTCAGAATTTTCTCTTCCCTGAACCCATCTATTGGTCCATTGCCTATTCTCAACATGCTCTCATTCACCCCGGGATTTCTTGTTGATTTGTGGGGGACGTTAGAAATATCAATTTTTGGCCAAACTGGACAAAAATCACAGGAACCTGAGCATGAAAAACAATTGGCTGGAAGTAGTTCAGGTGAGCAAATATCCTCCACAAGGCAAAGACGGAATGCCAAGGACACACCAAAAAAGTGGGCAAATGTGCTCCATAAGATTACAGGAAAATCAAATGATGCAGATGACACCAATTTGAGTGACAGTTTGACTTCTGAGAATTCTAATGATGATGCATTAATTTTATGGGATATTGAGACTATGAGGCAAGGATCTGAAGGTATCGGGAAGGATGTAATGCACATGTTGCATCTGTTCTGTGCAATATATGGACATCTATTACTTGTGCTAGATGATATTGAGTTTTATGAGAAACAGGTAATATTGCCTCATCCACACTCCCTCTTTCTGTCTATTTCTCTCCACCAATGTATTGATGATGTGCTTTCCCTTCTCTGTTTCCACAGATTCCTTTCACTCTAGAGCAACAGCGGAAGATTGCATCAGCACTCAATACGTTTGTGTACAACTCTTTCCTTCAGAATAGTGGAAGCGGCAACAAGCCTCTTGTTGACGTGACTGTGAGATGTCTTAATCTACTCTATGAAAGGGACAGCAGACACAGGTTCTGTCCCAGTTCCCTGTGGTTGTCACCCGCCAGAACTGGTAGAATTCCAATTGCAGCTGCTGCCAGAGCCCATGAGGCAGCCTTTGCTAGTTTAGTCGGAACTACTTCAGGAATTCCTACCCGCAGCTCTGTACTTACCACAGTACCACATGTATATCCGTTTGAGGAGAGGTATTTAACTGTCTAGGTTTATTCATTGGCCCTATTATGCTTGTATTGCAGTATACAACTGAATGCAATGCTGCACATGGCTAAACCTAAAAACAAAGTGCTTCCTCTGTAAACTAATATAAGACCTTTTAGATCACTACCTCAGTGATATAAAAGGTCTTATATTAGTTTACAGAGGGAGTATATATTAGTGTATTTTATGGGATTGCTCGATGAGTGGCTACATCAAATTTATTTTTATACGCAGGGCGTATTTTTAATATTAATTTTATCCGATACTAATTATTCTTAACATCATTTGATGTATTTTACTCAGAGTGCAGATGTTTAGAGAATTTATTGAGTTAGACAAAGCATCAAGAAGAGCTAATGGTGAAGTCTCTGGGCCAGGTCCAGGATCCATCGAGATAGTCATTCGTCGAGGTCATATCGTTGAAGATGGATATAGGCAGTTGAATTGTCTTAGATCTAAGCTGAAATCTTGCATCCATGTGTCGTTTGTCAGTGAATGTGGCCTCCCTGAAGCTGGTTTGGACTATGGTGGTCTATCAAAGGAGTTCTTAACTGATCTGTCCAAGGCTGCCTTCAGCCCAGAGTACGCCTTCTGGGAAATTACAAGCCCTTTAATCTTTTGTTTCTCCAATGCAGAAGCGTTGATACTATCTTTTTTCTTCTTCTTTGAACAGATATGGACTGTTTACACAAACATCAACATCTGATAGTAGCATAATTCCAAGCAGTTCTGCTAAGCTTTTGGACAATGGCATTGATATGATTGAATTTCTTGGTCGAGTTGTCGGCAAAGCACTCTATGAGGGGATCCTCTTGGACTACTGTTTTTCACAAGTATTTGTGCAAAAACTACTAGGGCGCTATAGTTTTCTGGATGAATTATCAACACTTGATTCTGAAGTTTACAGAAGTCTAATGCAACTCAAGGTATTCTAGTATTTTATTATGGTTCCTTTAAAACGCTAGTCAAGTTAAATGTTGTGAGCTTTATGGGTATTTCGAAAAGAAATTCTTAGCATGCTGTTCCAATCTTGAAATGTCTAACCATTTAGTATGTTCAAGATAGGTAGTTACTGGAACAACTAGCAGTCAATACCAGAGATTTGGAAGCTATTTTAGGAATAGAAACCGCTCCATGGCCGATCCTGGTTCTCGACAAGTGTGGCGACAGCTTGAGAACCGCAAACATAATTTTGGATTCAAATTTGCAAACCGGTCAAACTGGACAAAGTTAAATTTTGATTTTCGAATCGGAGTGGCCTGGGATTCTCAGGGAGCACCAAATATTATGAACATTTCTCGTCTGTTTTCTGAACCCTGGTCAATACCATGCATTTATTACAATTCAATGATTCATCGTATAACTTTGACAAATATTTCCTCGTCTATTAAGCCTAAGCAAAGTTTGTTGTGGTTTTTTGGATTAATATATCTGTATTAACTCGTAGGACAACGGTAGATCTCCCTATAGATATAGACTAAATATGGCATGTAGTGAGGTACCTTTCTGAGTAAAATCTGATGGACACATTTTGACAACAACTCTATACTGGGTTTTCCATCAAACAGCACTATGACGGGGACGTCGAAGAACTTTGTTTGGATTTTACTCTGACTGAAGAGTTAGGCGGGAAAAGAATCGTGCATGAACTGAGACCGGGTGGCAAAAATATCTCTGTTACAAATGAAAATAAATTGCACTATGTTCATGCGATGGCAGACTACAAGCTTAACCGCCAGGTTTGTTACTTCGCTCATATTTGTAATGATTTAAAAGCTTTTATTCTGTATCAGTAAGCAATCTTCTAATAAAATCATAAACCCTGCAGATACTTCCGTTTTCAAATGCATTTTACAGAGGACTCAGTGATCTCATCTCACCATCTTGGCTGAGCTTGTTTAATGCAAATGAGTTTAACCAGGTAACCCTCTCATTCTTTGTTGATACTACTGAACCTGAATTGCCCTTTATGGAGGATCCTCGAAGCGGATTTAAAATTCCTTAAACTGGAATAATAAATATAAAATTCCGAGATTATAAACTTGGATGCAAATATCAACATTTAAGATCAAAATTGTTGAGTTTGCTATATTATGTTACAGTTTTATAAATCAAAACTATTGATTTAAATAGTACTCTCTCCGTCCCATAATATAAGAGTGTTTTTGACATTAGTGTCAAAAACGCTCTTATATTATGGGACGGAGGAGTAGAAATCAAAATAGTACTTTAAGTTGAATCTGACAATACTAATTTTGGGCCAAGGCCCAAACTATTATTAATGTAGTGATAATGATAAGCCCCGAAAGTACTATGTGGTTGACATGTAGGGAAAATTTGAATATATATGCACCCCTAGCTTACATAGTACACTTATGCACTTAAAAAATTCTTGAATATTTATAGTATAATTGTTAGATGGTTAGAGTATGTGTAATTGCCAACCTATGCACAAAAATATGATCAGATGTGAACTTCACAAAGAAAAACAGCTATAAGTCTACTTTCTTTTTTGTAGAGCTCTTAATTGCATGTGCACAAATACTCCTCGGCTCTTAAAATCTAATTGCAAGCTTCTATTTCTGCTATCTGCCATAGCAATTGCAGTTTAGTAGTTTGCATTTTTATGCCCCTGTTTACAGTGCTAATGTATGATTGCCACATACAACAGTTACTTTCAGGTGGATCTCAGGATTTTGATGTTGATGATCTGCGGAACAACACCAAGTACACTGGTGGTTATACCGAGTCAAGTCGAACTGTTAAACTCTTTTGGGAGGTATGTGAAGTTGTCTCATTTTGGCCAGAGGGTGGTGCCCATGTAAATAGCTTGCCAATATGAGTTGGTCAGGAAGGAAGTTACTGACCACATGACACTAATCCCCAACCCCTTATCAAACTGGCAAATATAAAATATAAGAAAAGGTTGACAGGCCTTTGCAGGAAATATTTCTCTTATGTATAGCTTGGTAGTACCCTATGTTATTGCTGTCATACTACATGTCCATGCTATTAGCTTGCGGAGCTCGTGGACTCTTTCTTTTTTGGGCCATGCTTTGCTGCCCCCATTGGCATGCAATACACACAAGCATCTAGTATAGCCAAAAATATCTGTTTTGCTGAGCAACTGCAATGCAAATATAATATCTTACCATTCTGAATTGAAACGGTCGTAACAGCATGTGAAGCACTGGAATATGCAGGTTATCAAAGGGTTTAAGCCTGCAGAACGCTGCCTGCTCCTAAAGTTCGTGACGAGCTGCTCGCGAGCCCCGTTGCTCGGATTCAAGTACTTGCAGCCTGGTTTCACAATTCACAAGGTTCGATCAAGCAGACCGAGATAGCCTTCTGTTTCTCCCTCCCATCAGCTTGGTTGGTATATTCAGAAGTTGCACGTGTCGTTGTTTACCTAGGTTCCATGTGATGTGACACTTTGGGCTTCAATCGGAGGGCAAGACGTGGACCGTCTCCCATCAGCTTCGACATGCTACAATACGCTCAAGGTATCCACGTGATGTTTCATTTTGAGTAAATAAAATCCACCCTTTTGTCGAAAAAAACTTGTCTCCATGTCAAGCATTGGCGCTTGACGTCAATATAATTAACTTTTATTTGTTTCTTTGGATATGTGTGTCAGCTTCCAACGTACAAGCGGTCGAGCACGCTGAGGAGCAAGCTGCTGTACGCGATCAGCTCGAATACCGGGTTTGAACTGTCGTAGGTGGAGGCATGTTTGCCATGCATGCTCTGCTGCTGTGAATAGATGGAGAGATGCGCAGCGAAATTGTATCAGAAACCTGAATATCTCGCCGTAAATGTATTGTGCTTGATCACTCATTTGTTTTGGGTGGATTGTATATAAAATAAGCACAGCGCAAGATGGTGTGCAAATTGTTGGAGACTTTCAATTGAAGGATATACTATATTTTTGAAAATTGTTGCTCCGATCCGAATTAAATGACTCGGCCTCTTTGAAAATCTTTTGTTTCTTGACGCCCTCTTTCAACATTTTTATTGATAATGCCACGCGGATAACTAAAATTAGCCAAAGCCTAGTTTCAGTGCCGCTATATTACATTACGGATCACATTCACATCACACAAAGCAAGGACATATGGTGCCTAGTACAAACAATACATAGCAAACGAAACAGCAGGAGAGATGGTCTAGTAGTAGGTAAACAGATAGTACATGCACAAGACAGTCAGTCATGACACGAGGCACTGGAACCATCGATGAGGACTGATCACAGCAGCTAGGAGATGAGCTGGAGGCCCTGGAGCAGCAGCGCGTCGGCGAGCACCTTGTTGGCGGCGTCGGTGGGGTGGAAGCCGTCCCAGAAGACGTACCCCGTGGCGTTGGCGCACGTCCCCGGCGCCCCTTGGTTGCACAGCACCGACGTCTCGATCGTCCCCGTCCCGCAGCACGCGCGCCGAGACTCGAAGAACCCTGCAGTGCAGTTCATCCATCGATCACTTCATCAATTCATCAACCATTGACACATTAGCCAGGCGTCGGACCGATCGCGTACCGGCGCTCATGGGGTCGGCGACGAGGTTGAGGAGCGGGTTGTAGATGTCGAAGACGACGAGCTTGAGGTCCGAGTGCCGCTTCTTGGCCGCGTCCGACGCCGCCTGCAGCTTGGTGTTGAAGGTGAGGGAGTCGTTGTTGAGCCGCTCCACGCAGCCGCCCCCGCCGCCGCCGCCGAAGAGGGTGACGGACGCCGGCAGGCACCCCATGGGCGGCAGCGACGTCACCCCGATCCGCCGCGCTCCCAGCCCGTACAGCCTCTGCACGCATGCAATGCAACCACCGTTCATGCGTGGATATGGATATGCCAATCAGCCACTCACATCATACCAGTACAGCAGTATGTACGAAGTGAGATCCAGCTCTAGCCTCTTTGTTTCTACGGTTCTACCCCAGGTGTACGTACGCGGTTCTAGCTACTAGTAGTTTCATGGATCATTTACTGCTGTGTCTCATTACTAGGATCTTGCGGCCAGCAACCAACCGTGTCAGCGACGTCTTCACGCAGGGAGTAGCAGGGCCGGTCCGCCATGCATGCCGCTGGAGACAATGCATGCGACACGGTACACGCTATTGAAAACTAGTAATGCATGGCGGGCATTGACCGTGGATGCAATGCAAGAAGGGTCACGACGGCAGGGCAGGGTCATGTGCGTGGTAGTAAATGAGGCATGCAGACGCAGGGAAATGTTGCAGGTTTTGCCTTGGCTGGCATGGATGTTCCATGGACATATGTGTCCATGCATGGTGCAGATGCATTTACGAGGATTGGTGAGGGAGAAGAGATCATGAAGAGGAACTGATTCTACGCGCTGTGCTTTCGCACATGGGTGCACCAGGCAGGGTATGATCAGGAGGATAGGGGCAACGGGAAAATTACCGACCTGTGCGTGGTGGTTGAGGCCGCCTAAATTTGTGATCGGTGAAATCTGTCTGTACCGTGCCCATGAGGGGGGGGGGGGGGGGGGGGGGGGGGGTTATGTTCCACACTGCTCGTCAGAAACCACCCATGTTGGTTGAGCAGCGGAGTTACTGAGGCCATTGAATCCCTGCGGTCCTATCCGTAGCCCCCATAGGCGCCGTTCTAGTTCTATCCATACCACTGTGGCCTTCAATCCATTTACACACTCTACTGCAGGTTATTCAATTGCCTGTCTGCTCAAGATTCAAGTTTCATCATAACTCTTACTGTACAGTCTAGTGCAAGGAACTACCACCACCTTTTAACTAGATTGGCTAATTTGATCGATGACTCACTATGCAGTAACCTCAGCATGCACCAGCACGTAGTACTATATCGACTCAATGTTAGGAGAGCACTACTTTGTTAAGAGGAGAGTCTATATTGCTTTGCAAAATGTTCTGAAATCCAAAATTAATTTACCCCCCTAATTAACTAGCTAGCCAGGAAATAACTTGATTTTATCTAGAACTAGAACAGTCGAACAACTTCGTGCCAGCAACTGAGATGGTTAAATTGACCATGCATTTTCAATTCATCTACTACCATTCTACCAAGAGCAAGATTCATGAACATCAATTTTTTTGTTTAGTGGTTGGTAATTAATTACTGTAGTTACCTCGACGAAGGCGGTGAAGGGCTGCATGAGCGCGTCGGCGAACTGGTCGGGGGTGTAGGCGGCGGCCAGCATGGCGTTCACGTAGTAGTTCTGCACGTAGTCGCTCGTCCCGGCGCTCACCACGTAGATGGACCCGGACGTCAGCGCCGCCGCGCGCTTCTCCCCGGCCACCGCCGCCACCTTGGACTGGTACTCCTTGAAGTAGTCCAGCTGCCGCCCCAGCGAGATGGCGCCCTGCATCGTCCATTCATGCGTCCGTGCATGTCACCGTGCGTGTGTGCATTCATTTATTTACACATTTCATTTCATTAATAAGAAGGCGAGTTCATGACGTACGTAGAGCGCGGCGGTGGCGTCGAGGTAGCCGGCGGCGCCGGAGGCGAAGTTGGCGCCGTGGAGGAGGGTCTTGTTGTCGCTCTGCGCCTCCTCGCTCAGGTACGCCGGCGGGTACGAGCTCAGCCCCAGGCTCTCCACTGCCAAACAGTTCACCACGACACGCCATTAATCTTGTCATTATCTCGCAGTAGATGCAAATTAATAGTCCCATTCTCCATTGATCGAAGGTGGCAAGCGAAACTGAAAGGACCGGGTTGAATGCGCGTGCGTCCGTACCGGTGTAGTCGGTGGCGAGCTTGCCGTTGCAGAAGCGGCCGGTGGGCGCGTGGGTGGCCGGGAAGTCGCGGCCGTAGGGCGGGAAGTCGGCGCGCACCAGCGTGGCCAGCCGGTTGTTGTTGCCGGCGTCCACCACCGAGTCCCCGAAGATCATCACGCCCGGCACCAGCGCCTGCCCCGCGCACCGCGTCGCCGCCGCCGACAGCAGGAGCAGCAGCGCCCACGCCGCGGTCATCTGGTGGTGCATTGTTCGATCGGCACAGCTGTTACGTACGTACGCGCGTGGTTTCGGAGGAGAAGCAGGCGGTGGGTAGTAGATGTAGATCGACCGTGGGGGTGCTGTGCTGCTTTCGGTTGACAGACGCGGCCGGCCGGTGGTGTGGGTGCGAGTGTGAGTGTGGGTGAGGGTGGTTCTAAAGGAAGAGGCGGAGGGTGAGAGAGGGACGCGTACCGGTATGGACCTGCGGTATTCAAGACCGAGTTACTGCTGCCTTGGGAGGGTAGAAGAAGGGGGTGGTGGTGGGAACCGAGGGAAAACATTCAATGACACAAATTGTCCATTTTAGCTAGATTTCAGTCAGCTGAATTTTAGCTTTGTGGTCAATCGATTTTCTGACCCTTGGATTGTGCTTTAAGATTTGTGTAGCTTTTTTTTTTCTGTCAAATTTTGCTGGTGGTGTTGGCCTATTTGGATTCGATTGACACATATTTTGGGTCAGTCGATTTCCTTCTCGGGCTGAATTCTGGTGTGTGTATGCTTTTTTTCATGTGTTTACTTTTGTTTTCTGCACGTGTATTCTTCTTTTATTTTATTTTTCTGTTGAGTTTTTTTTCTTCTTTACGTGTATTTTTGGATGTTGAGTGCGTGAAAATGTATACATGCAAGTACTACATGTACAAATCACATCAGAGTACAGAAACTTCACTCTTATATATTTATTTTACATATTATAAAAAGTGCATTTTTTGTGCTAATTGTGTGGATTTTTTTTTATTTTCTTTATTCTTTAAGGGTAATACCAATGCTAATTGTTTTGTGCAATCTTTTTGCTAATTAAATACATTTTTCTATTATTATGTGTATGTATGCATGAAAGTACAATACAATTGTGTGTAAATTGTACTAGACTGCTAAAGTTGCATTATTATATGTGTATTCGCTGCATATTATAAAAAGTGCAATTTTAGTGCAAAGTTGTGTGCAAGTTTTTTCTTTATTTTCTTTTCTCTAAGAGTAATTCCAATGTCGCTAATTTATTCTCTCTTAGAAAACTTTATTTGTTTTATTCTGTTTAGTTTTTTAATTCATTTCATGTTTTTAAGGACGATACCAATGCCACTTATTCGTTCCTTGTTTAAAACTTTGTTTTTATGTAAAATTCATCTATATATGTTTATTCTTACATAACTAAAAAAGTGCAATTTATGTGCAAATTGTGTGCAAATTGTATCATTATTTTTTGAATTCCTTTCTTCTTAAAGGGTATCAATATGTGTATTCGCTGCTAAAGTTATTTTTTAATTTTATTTCTTCTTAAGGGTTTCATTTTCCCAAAACAGGATTAGTTTGTTTTGGTTTTTGTTTTTATATTTTCTTTCTCTTAAAGGGTTTTATTTTACATTGAAAATTCATTGTTTAGTTTTAGTTTTAGTTTTTGTATTTTGTTTCTTAAAGGGTTTCATTCTTTCATAAAAACTTCATTATTTAGTATTTGTTTTAGTTTTTATTTTCTTCTTCTTAAAGGGTTTCATTCTTCCCTAGAAAATTTCATTATTTTGTTTTTGTTTTTGTTTTTTTATTTTCTTTCTTCTTAAAGGGTTTCAATCTTCCCTAGAAAATTTCATTATTTTGCTTTTGATTTTTATTATCTTTCTTCTTAAAGGGTTTTATTCTTCCCTAGAAAAAATCATTTTTTGTTTTCATTTAAATTTAAATTTTATTTCATTTTATTTCTTTAAAGGTAATACCTTTATTTTTGCATATTATAACAAAACGCAATTTCTGCGTAAATTGCGTGCAAATTTTACCATTACCTGGTTTTTATTGTCTTTCTTCTTAAAGGGTACTGTCAATGTTCAGTTTTTTTTTATATTCTTTCTTCCTCAAGGGTAATACACGGGCCAGAGAGTCCACCGGCACAGGAGCATGCTGGGCTTGGGATTCAGCAAACACATCAATCAACTGACCTGTAGCCATTCGACTGAAACGAGTTTGGGTCAGTCGATTGACCCAAAAAGAAGTCAGTCAACTGACTTGTAGCCGCTCCCCAAATTGTCACCCGCAAACGGTTTCTAGCTAGGCCCGTTTGATTCAGTTCAAAGGATTCTTTGTAAAGGATTTTTTTGGATGATTTAAAAATTTATAAAGGCCTCTTTTGACTAAAAAGCTTGGAACCTCCGCATATATATAGTCTCCTTGGGGCGGCTCGGGAGGAGCCCTAGCCGCCAGCCATCGACCCACCCCGCTTCAACATCTACCCTAAGCACCGTCCGCACAGGTTGAGGTCCCACTCCATATGCCTCTTCGACTCCCCTTTCACTTCGCGTTGATGGGTTCTTCACCGTGTGGCCGGTGACAAATGTGGCGCTGCCGGCCTCGCCATCTGGCACCCCCTCCATGGCTCCATCGACCTGGCCGCCGCCCCCCTTCCATCGCACGTTGGCTCCATCGACCTGGTCAGCAAAGGGATCTTCCCCGGGCCGTCGCCAACGATGATGGCGCCCGTGGCCGTCATTAAACCTTCCCAAAGGCGTCACAAGACACCACAATTCTCAAAGTCCTTGCAGGTCCTCGATCAAGGTGTTGTGGTGGGTCTCGACGACTGGGGGGGGGGGGGGGGGTCTGTTGGTACCGCCGTGTTGGCGCCATGCTCCAATCCACCTGATCCCCTGTCCATCCCATGCTAACATCAATGTTGCCTCTTTGTTGTTTTGCCTACTCAAAATCCTCCCATGGCGGTTGGGGTGATCTTTACGGTCTCGGGTGTCTTTGCTCTTCGATGGCGTATGATGCCCATCCCACCATGCGATTTGTTTCGGTTGTCCCTATGGCGGAGCCTCAAGTCAAGGTCCGTGTTCATCGATGGCCTCACAACTTGCATTGCTATAGTAGCATGCCCCTTTGGCGGAGCTTGCGATCATGTCAATGGTACTTGTTGATTGTGTTTCCTTCTGTATCGCACCGTGGGGATCCAGAACTTGTGCGGGTGTCTCTGGCAGCCTACAAGGTCTTGGTGTTGTGATACCCTTCGATGAAGCTTGCATATACTTGCGACCCTTGTGGTGACGATCGTTGTGTACGCTGGCTAGCCCGTGGCTTTTCATGGGCACTCACCTTGCTCTTTTTCTTTTTCCATTTGCTATATGTACAGTTTTTGGCCTGGTTCTTATGATAAAATGGGCTGATCAGATTCTCGATCCGTTTTTTTTCTTTTAAGCTGGATCAATCTTTTTTTAAAATGAAGTCATATTGAGGTGGTACATAGTAGTACAACTGTGGCCTGGCGGAGAAAGCTGACCAGTGGCTGCATCGATCTCTTGAGGCGTGGTGGCACTGTGTGTAGTAAAAGGAGGAGGGGGTTGTTGTGAGCATCTTTTCCAAAACCATTGCTATTGACTTGTCTACGCGCCACCTTGCCTCGTGGATGAGACGATTCTACCTCTACTGCATATAGTAAATGATAAGCATGGGCCAGCAGCTAGCATATTCCATTCATTTTCGTATATTACATTCTTGGCCATTCAGTTTTCACCAGGTACTTGAACACTAAATTGTAACCAACCATGCATGTCGAAGATGTTGTAATACACATACTTTCTACTTACCGTATTTATATCTCTAAGCTGGGCTGCTTGATTTGTGTTCTCTGACAACCTCATGCGTGCTCAAATTGGTTCAGTTTAAAACAAGCAGCAGTTGGTTTTTTATATATTGCTTTGCTACCGTTTGGAATGGTGCAGGTGAAAAGCAAGCAACGCTTTCTTAAGCAAGATAGTGTCAACGAAGATTGCGTGTGTCTCTATGTGTGCGACGACGCTTTTTCAGAGTGTCTGATTACCTCATATTATGAGTACAACATATTACTACCGGCAGTGCTAGTAAGAAAAAATTCTAGAGATTTCAATCCTCCAAAATTTCTTCGCAAATCCTTTGAATCAAAGAAGCCATAACCCTTGTTTTTTTTCCTATACATGTTATTTGATTCGTAGAGATGCAACCATAATGATTTTTTCTTAGGATTCATTTGTACTAGATGTCAGCGGAAATTTTTCATCCACTCCAACCCCATGTGAAGATTCCTATGCTCGATCAAACATCCATGCAATCCTGTAGTACCGAAGATGGCATGATATCTTATTCCCGTGTTTTCCCTATTCCTATGTTTTAAAACTCCCGCGAATCAGAGAAGCCCGGTGGCAACAATGCAAATGTGTTTTTGTACCCGAAATATTACCACAAGTAATTTGTGAGAATTTGAAATAAGAATAGTACAAATCCAACTCCGATCTGTATCCTCCAAAAATAGTCTTCAATCACTCTTTATCTAAGATAGCCACATATTAAAGAGGAGGTGTTGGGGGTTTTTAGCTTGATATCATATACAAACACAAAAGGAACCAACACAACGAACTTAAAGGTAAGGTCAAGCACACTTTTTTTAGATAAAAAGGCGTAAGGAGCGCCCAGCTTTAAATGAATAAAGCTAACAAGGCCAACGTTGTTCAGTATAACAAACCAAGCAAAGAATAAACAAAGATTACATGCCATCTCAAAAGGCAAAGGATGTTAAAACAAACTAGAGCCGAAAGGATCGAACACCGAAGACATCAGGCATGGTGTTTTTGTTGACCTAGTGTACTTATTTAATCTTGTTTTGCACCGCACCAGCCACCTCGATGTGCTTCCTCTTCCCCGAAAGACTCCAATACCCAAAAAAACAATGACCATTTGATGTGATCAACAGGTTGATTTAGAAATTTACCCGTCGCAGTCAGTTTATTGTGGCTTCCAAAGAGCCCAGGCTAGAGCCGCAGAGGAATGCCATGCAATCCTTTGGTGCTAACTGTTGTGGGGTGGCGTGACACACGGTAGGGGGAGGGAGGAAGAGAAGGCGCTAGTGGCGACTAACATGCAAGAGTTGAGGGAGGAGGAGGGGAAGCGGTGGCGGTTTGACCGCGTGAGAAGAGTTGGGGCGAGGAGAGATTTTTTTAGGGTGGGTGAGGAGAGGGTTCCAGCATGGTCCCACCTGTCTGAAGAGGTGGGTAGCTAGGCCGGCCCACATGGCTATAGCACATCCAGCAAAGAGGCTCTTAGATTGGAAAAGGGAATTTGGCGCTCATTGTGACAAAGTGTTGGATAAATACATTGGGGTACACATAGGCCAGCCCATGTGCGATTTTTTTTGTTGCTCATTTCTTTGGGCCTTTTTTCCTTCTTTTTCATTCTTTCTGTTATATTCGCAACCTTTTCCTTACGGGTTTTAATGGTTTTTTTACTTTCTTTTTTATTCATATTTTTGTTTTTCTTCAAATCATCTTTTTTTAATAAATTCATAAATATTTTTGAAATTTTACAAAGATTTTTAAAAATCATCAATATTTAGTAAATTGTGAATTTTTATACTAAAATTGATGAACATTTTTAAACTTCATGATCATTTTATATTCATGCACATTTTAAATTCATCGACAATCTTTTTAATTCATGAACATTAAAAAATCATGAAAATTATTTAAAAATTGGTGAACAATTTACATTCATGAATACCTTTAAAATTTTGTGAACATTTTTTAAATGCATGAGGGTTTATTAAAATACGAGACTTTTTATAATTTTGCGAACATATTTTAAAACATGCATACATTTTTTAGTTAACTATTTTTTTAAAAAAGACGAACACTTTTCAGAACATCTGACATTTTTATGTTGAAAATAATAATTTATCTTTACTCTAAAAAGGCAGTAGCTGAACTTTTTAGAGGAGAACCGGAGAGCAAAACTGAAGGAAGAAAATAAGCAGAAGAAAATTACTAGAGGAGCGCTCTAGACAACGCAACCCCGTAGAGGGCCAGCCAACCCGAGCACTATGTGTGTCAAACCGGCATTTCGAGCAAAGATCGTCAAATAAGGGCTCCCCTCAGATTGCTCTGTATTCCTTCGCCTAGAGTATATTGCAAGTGTTTTTTTTTCTTGTAGGAATATATATTATAAGATGCTAACGAACAGGACTCGCCATCCAAGCTGTGCATTTTGAAAATAACTAACAATTCCATCATGAGACGATAGCCGGAGATATGAGAATCATAACAGTTATGCTATTACGATGCTTGATGGATTTGCAAATATCACTTCGATTCTACAAGTTCACAATGCCCATTGCACAGCCAAAATGCTAAACCGCAAATTCTCCACACGCCTTGAACAGGAACCATGTGTCCAGTTCCCATCCTAACAAAGAAAGCACAGCAACAGGAGCACCTGCTAGGCCAAGATCATCTCATCTAGTCTAGTTTGAGCGGGGGCACCACTCTACTCTACATCCAGAGTTGAAATAAAAAAAACTTCACTTTGTATGGCAACGACTTAATCACTAACTGAGGTGTACATGACTACATGCATACACATGTTTGAAATTGAAATACACAAACATTGGTCATTTGTCGAGCACACACCGGAGGCTAGGAGAGGAGCGCACCTGGCTGCTTTTGTGAATGATGCTGAACAGCACCATGGCTGTCGTCATCACACACGGAAGCAGCAGCGCCAAGGTGCCCGGCAGAATGAACCCCCTTGTAGTATGCATCGGTGATGGTGATGGTGTTGTACCGAACTGAATCCTGCCGCACAAGGACAATAGATATAACAGTGAGGTTTCCTACTGGACAGGTTTGCTAGCAGTAACCTGATTCCTGAGGTTTATTATTTTCTGCCCCTCTGTTTACCTTGGCTGGATTACTTGTGGCCATGGGTTCTCAGATGAGACAAAGCCATCTGCAGAAGTAGTAGTGGCAGAACTGGTTGGCTTGTGCCGAGCAAGCTTCGGTGACCTAGCACGCGTTGGTGCTTGAGATCAAAAGGCCACACAAGTTTATATCAGGATGCCATGTTTAATAATGTAGCAGCTCAAATATTTACAGGAACAGGACATGCGGTGAGCACTTCTAACATCCTAACAATGCCACAAGCAGGAAATGAAAGTTTTAACATCAAAACAAATTCAGCATGGATGTTTTCTCATTTGAGACTTGCAGAACTTCCTAACAAATGCCACAACCAGGAAATGAAAGTTTTACTTTAGGAAGATTGTATCAGGTAGACATGTTGTCCTTTGAATGCCATCATTCTCTACTTCCGTCGCATATGAAGCATATAGAAGTATGCTTCTACAAAATTTGGATGAAGATACAAAAACTCCCACCAATATATTCAACACCAAAAGGCCCTCGATTAAAGCTAAGATATATTGCACTGGCATATCCAGGCTTGAATTCCAGACTAAACTGAGAAACCCTTGAGATCAAAATGAATAAGCAAAGAACTTCCATGCGCAAGAAAACAAACAAGGAATGTTCTCCTCCAGAAACTATAACTTGAAGTTGAACTAAATCCACTTGTGTGGTCACAATCACTGACGACGCTGTCTTATCATCTGAGACTTGCAGAACTTGCTAACAATACCACAAGCAGGAAATGACCATTTTACACTAGGAAGACTATCGGGTCGGCATCTTCTCTTTTTCTTCCATATAATACACAGTTGGGCGTGTGCACATGACAGGATGCAATTTGCTTCAGAGGATAAACATTTCAGGCACATCACAAACACTATCAGGTAAATGTATTCCTTTATATACTTAAAGGCGAATAACCTCACGTCTGCTAGCTAAGCAAAGGAAAAAACTCAGATCCACAAATAAGCAGTTAAAAGCACATATCTGGCAGGGCTGGTAAAGACAGAAGACAAACAAAGGCTGTTCATCTCCAGCCTCGGAAGTTAGCGAATCGACTCGACGTGTGTACAAACAACGGGGAAGAGTTCATAGCAGATTCAACTGGAAACGGGATCACGAGGAAACTTAAGCTCCCTCCCTCCCTCTCTCTCTCTCTCTCTCACACACACACACATAGAGCCCTGAAATGCATTTTTGCTCTCAGAAGAGAAAAGAGAGGGAGGACGGCAAGTGAAACTCACCATAAGTGTGAGAAAAATGCAAACAAGGTCAGGTAAACTGACCCCATGCTGCGAGAACCATGTTGAGGAGCTAATAACCAACCAATGCAACATCAAGTCCGGTTGCTTCTAAGTGGCCACACAGGAAACCTCACTCTTATTTCTCCTGCCCTTCTTGTGCAACAGGAAACCTCACTCTTATTTCTCCTGCCCTTCTTGTGCAACAGGATTCAGTTCGGTACAGTACCATCACCATCACTATCACCGATGCGGACGGTAAGGGGTTCATTGTGCTAGGCACCTTGGGCGTTGCTTCTTCCATGCGACGACGTCAGCGGCGGTGCTGTTTTTCATCCGCTACATAAGCAGCTATGGTGAGCTCCTCTCTTTGCCTTTGGTGGTTGCTCTGATCTCATCGCGGCCATCGATGTTCATAATTATGACACGGTTATTTATGTGCCTCCTAATTTTACGAGGCAGTGCAACTAGACCATCCGTCTAAAACTGACTGTGCGTAGTTTTTCTATTGCCCAACTAATCTAGTGCGGCGTCTAGTTTGGAAGCTTGATGTTCTCCTTTCTCCATAGACAGGTCTCCTAATTCTCCCACACCTCACGGCGGGAGACCACTCGGGGATCGACGACGACAAATTCCAAGACGGTGCCACTGCCAAGGACGAAATTTATCTTCGCCCGATAGACATGGAGGCGGACCACTGTCACATCGTAGTCACGAGGCGCCTGCTCTGACGAGTGTTTTCTCGCACAAGGAATGACTCTAGAGTTTGAAATGTTGACAAAAAAGGGCTTGGTTTTTACGGCAAACCCCCCTAGAGTTTGAAATGTTGACAAAAAAGGGCCCAGATTTTGACAAGTCGGTGGATTTTTCAATAGAAATTTCGATAGCATGACACGTTGGGAAGAATCGCATGCACAATGGCAGTAGAAATTTATTCAACAAAGAATGAAGCTGTCATGTTCATTCCAAAATTACATTCATGAAGCTTAACCCATTCCATACCAATTGGAGGAACTTCCCTACAAATTTACATAGCCCAGCATATGTCTACCAAAAAAGAAGAAAGAATGTACAGAAATTCGTCCCAACAAGCACATGTAGTAGTTGCTAGTGCAAGAATCTGTGCATCTTGGGAAACCACCAGAGAAAGAGGCTCATTGGCCAAAAAGATAGGCCTACATCCAGCACTCCGCACTAGGAAAACCATGTTCAGAACTGCCACTTCACGTCTTCAATGACACTCGGCACCATCGAGATCCTTCGGCATGTCACCAAGATAGGCATCTTCAGCATATCGCTCCAGCTGAAAACCCCAACAAAACTGCAAGTCCACCAAGATAGGCGTCTTCAGCAGACCGCTCCAGCTGAGAACTCGTTTCATTGCAAAGTCCATGGCTGGGGACAACAGATAAACATGGAGTAACTGTCACCAATATCAACAGCAACTTCACAAACTAATTGTAAATGTTTAACAGTGAGTAACCAAAAAAGACACTAGACAATCAATCTCGCACTAAATATTGGAAGGCACTGCCAGAAGACATAAAAAACAACATGTTCTTGCTCAAAACCAACAAGATGATGAAACTGAGACACCCATCCAATGAACACAAGCTAGCAAAAGTTAAGGACCGACGATCAAAGAAACCAAGTGTTGGCAGCACCGCCATAGCATCATCTTTGACAAACTGGTGGCCACAAAATTACTACAACATCACAGCAGCAATCGACCCAGCAATGCAGCAATTTCCTCAAAGCCAGCAAGGAATCGCATGCCAAGTAACCTACCTAGAACAGAGCCCTTTTGTAAAACTAAAACATACTAGAACAGAGTCAACAAATGAGTCCTTCCGTAGCCAGAGGAACATTGAGTCGCTTAACTAGCTATCAGGAACTTTGAAAACCAGTAGTGCATCATTTACCGAGCCAATTCAGGCCATCAAGGCCAAAACCTAAGTAGCCATGGCATAAAGGGAAAAGAAGGGAGGCGGAGGAAGAGAAGCCGAGAGGACTCACCTTTAATGTTTGTACCAGAGGCTGAACCACGCCGTCACCGTTGATAGTGGAGACACGAACTGGCTGAGCATACTCTTCCTGAAAAGTTAAAGTAGCCCGATCAACAAAAAATCAAAACATAAACAAAAGTCCATGACTCGCGACAACAGAAAAACAAGGAGTAACTGTAATCAATATCAACAACAACTTGACAAACTAAATGTTTGGTAGTGAGTGACGTAAAAAAGACAGTACACAATCAATCTCACACTAAATATTGGCTGGCACTACTAGGACACGTCAAAAACAACAATATGCTTTGCTCAAAACCAAAACGATGACGAAACCGAGATACCCATCCACTGTGCATGAGCTAGCATAAATAAGGACTGACTGTCACAGAAACCAAGTGTTGGCAGCGCTGCTATAGCATCATCTACAACACGACACCTACACACTAGTGCTGTGGGTGCAAGGAAAACAAAAATATTATAGTGCGCAAGAAGTTCTGGAAAACAATGTATCACGGGTGCAGGAAATATTATAGTAGTACTTGATGTCACTTTTTTCATCCAAAAAACACACCCTCTATACTTCTGTCCTACATAGCAAAGGTCATAAAGGAACCACAGGAAAATTATTCTTTCTCTAGTCTGCAATGAAATGAGCATAATATTGTCTCCAGGAGAAACCCAGAGACAACTAGACATTATCTAGCAGGTCACACCAGGTCATAACTGAAGATGTGCTACTATAATATTTCCTGCACCACAGAGCTACTATAATCTTTACTTTCTCTAGTAGGGAAACTCATAACTGAAGACTATCATCACCAAAATCAGAACAGTCCACCATCAGATAATCAACCATAGCTCGATGGCCAGCGCATTGACCGGCCCTAGCTCAAACGCTAGGTCCGAGAGCAAGGGGGCGGATGGAGGACCCGGGATGTTGGCATTATAGGCTCGATTGATGTTGGCACATAAAGCATGATAGAGAGCAGAGGAGAGGACCAGTGGCTTACCTATGCCAGAGTCGGAGTGTCGCCAGCGCAGGCCGACAGACTCGCTGGAATAAACTCGTGAACGAAGGGCTGAACTCTTGTGTCGTGCCTTCATGAACATTCTCCTTGCCGATATTGCTCCTTTGCCCACTTTGGGTGTAGCTTTTTGCATTCAGTTGCATCCTCATAAGCATCCTCCATTCTTTTCTGCAGTAGAAACATGACACATTACAAGGGGTCAGAAACATGCTTGATGGTTCCAAGCTCAAAGACGACTTCATTTCTGGCAGTCCACAATGCCCGTAGCAGCATATTCTACAACAGAATTACACTGGCACATATACAAAAAAAAATCTCTTCTTATTAGTTCCACTTTTGCCCTACACAAACACATGATTGATAGCTAACACTCGGACATACACTTGATTGGTTCCAAGAAAAGATATCAAAATGCTACAAGATACTAGCATGGTAAATCCTACTATACATATCATCACCACACAGTCTGCAAGCATTTTGTTCTATTCAATAGCCCATTCACAAGTCAAAAACCCTAGCTTAGGGATTATATCAAACAAAACATGGACTATTCAGGGATAGAGGACAAGCACAAGGCTTAGCAACAAAGCCAAAAGAAAAGAGAAGAAAACTAATCTAAACATCATCATTGGCACCCAGCCGACCTGACAAAACACTCATGTAGACTATCATCACCAAAATTTCACGATCTTTCGCTACAAACTTTGGCAGCATATAACACAGAGAGCAGTGCGGTGAACTTTCATCTATTACCTGGACGATAGTCGAAGGAGAGGCGGTATCAGTGAACTCGCTGCCATCACACAAGGCAAGAGCTGCTGTAGATGCTCATTGACAAGTCATCCACAACAGAAGAATGTGCAAGGACTGGCGCACAATAACCTACCCAATTACATATAGTAAAAAAGGTTCAAGTTTTTCTCACTACAGCCAGCAAGACAATAAGTTCGGAAACACAGCCAAACTCAGGATGAACACAAGAAAATGAGGGTACTAGGACAAATACATGCCAAATGAATTCTGCACCATTTTTAATTTTAATCTCTAGTGTCATCATATCAACAGCAAATGAGGGTAACTGTCATCAATATCAACAGCAACTTCACAAACTAAATGTTTGATAAGTGAGTGACCAAAAAAAGGCACTACACAATCAATCTCACACTAAATATTGGCTGGCACTACCAGGAAGCATCAGAAACAGCAACATGCTTTGCTCGAAACCAAAAGGATAACGAAGCCAAGATACCCATCCACTGTACATGAACTAGCCAAAATAAGGATTGACGGTCATAGAAACCAAGTGTTGGCAACGCCTCTATAGCATCATCTTTCATAAACTGGTGGCCACAAAATTACTACAACATCAGGATCACAACACACAAGTATTGTGGGTACAAGGAAAACAACAATGTTACGATGCACAAGAAGTTCATGGGGGTGTGGAAAAGATTATAGCAGAACTTGTTATCACTTTTTTCATCCAAAACATACACCCTCTGTACTGCTGTCCTTCATAGCAAAGATCATAAACGAACCCTAGGAAACCTTTTCTTTCTAGTCCACAATGAAATGAGCATAATATTGACTCCACCCAAAGACAACTAGACACTATCCAGCAGCCTGAGAAGGTTAGAGATGAGCCCCTCTTGCTACTATCCTGGTAAAACGATTACACTTATCTCATAACTCAAATCACTAGATGGTACACATAACTTTTGGCTGTAGTTGATCCATCAAAAAAGAATGAATGAAAAAGCAGATTATGAACCATGGTCGTCGACTAGTTGATGAGTCGCAAAAAAGTGTCGACTCAACTTAGTGTCTACTCGAGTCACGAGTCGCAACTAGTCGCAACTGCAGGCTCGACTTTTTCCGAGTCGCTACCCAGAGCGACTCGGATGAGTCGCGACTCGAAAACCATGTTATGAACATCAAGGCAAGCTCAATTACCAGACATCTCAGGTCAAGATCAGTGGAAACGAGCCTCTCCGCTTGACAAGGTCGTAACTAGAAGTAGACTCAAACACCTCGACTAGTCGATCAGCAGGGCATGAGTCGTCAAGAGTCTCTTCCCCAGAACGACTCGTCGACTCGAAAACCTGGGTGTGCGCGCGCACACACACACACAAAATGAAATGAGGGTAATATTGTCTCCAGGAGAAACCCAGAGACAACAATACATCATCTAGCAGCCTAGAATGTGTCAACATGGAAGCAAAGTCATATGGATCAGAAAGAGTATTAATTTGGCCATGTTAGAAAACTTGAACTCTCTTCGATCCACATTAATTCTCACTGGTACTAAACCAACAACAATCAATATGGATTGGAGTGAGTAGCACTACTAGGAAACGAACTTTTTATGCACGTGATCTTGGAACTATATATCAAACAATCCAAGCAACCAAAAAAGAATGTCACATACAATCCAAGAAATCAGGGGTGCAGTGTGTTCTGATCCTTACATGGTCTCCATGGTGGCTGAAGATCACAGGGCAAGGAGATGAAGAAATTTGATGTGGCATAAACATTGAGCTCAAAAGGCCGTTCGATAAGGCCTAGAAAGCCTTCGATATGTGCAAGCAATCAAATCAAACTCCACTTACATAGAGTGGCCATAGCAGTATAGCAATACACAAACGGAGCATAACCATATGAACATCAACGGACTAAATCTACAAGTCTATAACCATGTCAATGAATAGTTCTCCGTTACTCAACATGAACAAAGAACAGAGATCAGGAATATGAACACTGAGTTCACATCCAAGTACCCAAATCAAGCATGAGTGGAAATGGGCCTCTCTGCTTGACAAGGCCTTACTGTTCTCATCACACACACACACACAAAGCATGTATGTCCAAATGTCGCACAAGCCAAGGCCTACCCTAGAAAATACCACAGCTCGAAGGCCAGAGGATCACAACATAGCCTCGACATGACGACTAGCACCACAGAGCATTGGGCGGAGTAGGGAGGAGAGTGAACAATTACCTAAACGACAGTCGAAGGAGAGGTGGTTGCAGCACGGTGAACTCGTTGTCGTCGCACAAGGAGAGAGCTGGTTCCAAGAAAAGATATCAAAATGCTACAAGATACTAGCATCTAAATCCTACAATACATATCATCACTACACAATCTGCAAGCATTTTT
Organism: Thinopyrum elongatum; assembly: GCA_011799875.1. Taxonomy (NCBI): domain Eukaryota; kingdom Viridiplantae; phylum Streptophyta; class Magnoliopsida; order Poales; family Poaceae; genus Thinopyrum; species Thinopyrum elongatum. The sequence goes on along the minus strand of CM022300.1, from coordinate 22,054,045 downwards.
TTCTATTCAATAGCCCATTCACAAGCCAAAAACCCGAGCATAGCGATTATATGAAACAAAACATGGACTGTTCAGAGATAGCGGAACAAGCACACAGCTTAGCAACAAAGCCAAAATCAAAGAGGAGGAAACTAATCTAAAAAGCATCATTGGCACCAAGCCGACCTGACAAACATTCGTGTAGAAACATTTCTGATGGTACACATAAAGGGTGTTACTATGTTAGAGATGAGCCCCTCCTGCTACTATCCCAGTAAAACGATCACACTCATCACATAACTCAAATCACTTTATGGTACACATTTACTATGTAACAATGTTATATATCAGGCCCCTCAAGTAGTTCTTTCGACTTCTGGATCAACACTCAAGAAAAAAGTGGTACCTAAAGCTTTTCCTTTCGACGATGTGATATATTCATATATCCGACCTGGTGAATAGAGCCTCATGGGATCTTTTAACATAGCATGTTCAGGTATGCAAGTGTCCTTGACACATCTCAAACATAGGAGACATGGCACACTGTCCAACAAGAGCAGATGGTTCAACAGTTAAATTGCTTGAACCCACAAAAGCTGGAAGAAAATAATGCAACTACATTCAACATCTTAGATATCATGACATGGCTAGTACAATAAACAAAAATAAGAAATTAGATAAACAAATCAAACATCCGAGCCACACTCGAATTCTTTGCGACCTATCCATGGTTTACAATGGGTTTGATTGCAATTAACTAATGCAAGAGATATTATTTCCTTTCTAGCATTCATTTTATAACAGAAAAAACCCATTATCCATTGCAACGGTTCTGGTTTCTACATCCAAATAACCATTTTATAACAGAAAAACCCATTGTCCGTTGCAGCGCCCCTATAGCATCATCTACAACTCCACACCTACCACACACAAGTTCCGAAAAACAATGTATCAGAGGGTGCAGGAAAGATTATAGGAGCACTTGATATCACTTTTTTCATCCAAAAGATGCACCCTCTATACTGCTGCCCTACGTAGCAAAGATCATAAACGAACCCTAGGAAACCTAACATAGCTAGTACAGTAAACAAAAATCAGAAATTAGAAAAACAAACCAAAAACACCAGCTACATTCAAATTATTTACTACTGATCCATGGTTGATGGTTTTGCTTGCAATTGACTAATGCAGTACATATTATCTCCTTTCCAGCAGCCGTTTTACAACACAAAAACGCATTGTCCTATGTAATGGTTCTGGTCGTTTATGCATATATTCCGGCAATAGGACAAGCAAAACAAGGATAAGCTCAAGTTCCAACCAAAGGGGAAGCTTACCTGTGCAAGTTGTAGCCAAGCCCGTATATCACCACCACCGTGGTTGCGGCGTGGCAAGCAAAACTTCCCAGTGGATCTACAAGCTCCGTCCATCCATCGATCTTCTCACCCTCCGCAAGATAAAATTTCCCGCTGGCTGTGGGTCCAGACCACTACCTTGGCAAAGAGAGAGAGAGAGCAGATTATCTAGTGGCCTCAACCAATAAATAAAGGACAAACCAAATAGAGAATTAAAAAATAAAGTATTGAGTGCTACTCGAGCAGACTTCTACAAGTTTGATCAATATATGTTACAAGTTAATATAGTGTTGTCAAACACATCATCCATGCCATTTTAGCATGCTGGAGTCTATACCACTTCATGGTAACTGAAACACGATGTTGCTTACTTTAAGATGATGATGAAGTGGACGAAAGGTGCGAACCAAATACCAAATTACTTCCATAGATAATAAGCTCAAATTATAGGCCAAGAAAGAAAGTGCTAAATCCACTAAAATGGTGACAGTAAAAATTATAACAGAGTCACAACTGGCACAGATGTTGGCATTACAGATTTACATAATTTACCATGGCTCGATTGACTTGGACACATAAAGCATGAAAGAGAGCAGAGCAGAGGACCAGTGGCGTACCTATGCCAGAGTCGGAGTGAGCGCCAGCGGAGGCCGACAGACTCGCTAGAATAAACTTGTGAACGTAGGGCTGAACTCTTGTGTCGCACCTTCATGAACATTAGCACTGCTCCTTGCTGATATTGCTTCTTTGCCCAGTTTGGGCGCAGCTTTATTGCATTCAGTTGCATCCTCATATGCTTCCTCTATTGCTTCCTGCAGTAGAAACATGACACATTACAAGGGGTCAGTCACATGCTTGATGGATTCAAGCTCAAAGATGGCTTCTTTTCTCGCAGTCCACAATGCCCACCACACAGCCAACCCACAAAATGCTCCCTACTCACCGTAGCAGCATATTCCACAACAGAATTACATTGGCACATATACAAAAAAATCGCTTCTTATTATGTTCACTTTTGGCCTACACATACACATGACTGACGGCATCATATTGACAACTGGTGGCCACAAAATTACTACAACATCAGGACCACCATACAATTTGAAAACAGACCAGCTATCTTTCTCACATAGACACAGATAGCAGTTCTTTTGCATCGACTCTAACAATGTTATGTACGAGGTCCCTCAAGTAGTTCTTTTGCATTCTAGATCAACACTTGAGAAAAAGGGGTACCTGAAGCTTTTCCTTTCAACGATGTGATTTATCCGACCTGGTGCATAGAGCCTCCTGGGATCTTTTGACATAGCATCTTCAAGTATGCAAGTGTCCTTCAAACATCTCAAACATCGGAGACATGGCAGGCTGTCCAAGAAGAGAAGATGTTCAAGTTTTCAAATTGCTTGAACCCACAAAAGCTGGAAGAAAATAATCCCATTACAGTCAACATCTTAGATGCCATGACGTAGCTAGTACAGTACACAAAAACCAGAAGTTAGAAAAAACGATCAAACACCTAAGCTACATTCAAATTCTTTGCTACTGAACCATGGTTGATGGGTTTGCTTTCAATTAACTAATGCATGAGATATTATTTCCTTTCCAATGTCGTCTTACAACGGTAAAAACCCATTGTCCTATGTAATGGTTTTGGTTTATGCATATATTCCGGGAACAGGACAAGCACTATCCCATTTCAGAAAAACAAGGATAAGCTCAAGTTCCAGCCGAAGGGAAAGCTCACATGTGCAAGTTGTACACAAGGCTGGACACTACCACTGTCGTGGTTGCGGCGTGGTAATCAAAACTTCCCGGTGGCTCTACAAGCTCCGTCCATCCATCGGTCTTCTCACCCTCCGCAAGATAAAACTTCCCGGTGGCTCTACAAGCTCCGTCCATCCATCGGTCTTCTCACCCTCCGCAAGATAAAACTTCCCGGTGGCTGCGATCCAGACCACTACCTAGGCAGAGAGAGAGAACAGGGTTATCTAGTGGCCCCAACAAATAAATAAAGGACAAACTAAATAGAGAATTAAAAAATAAAGTATGAGTGCTACTGGAGCAGACTTCTACAAGTTTGATCAGGAGCTGTCTAGCATATGCAATATTTGTTACAGGTCAATATAATGCTGTCAAACACATCATCCATGCCATTTTAGCATGTTGAAGTGGACGATAGGTGCAAACCAAATACCAAATTACTTCCATGGTGACAGCAAAAATTACTATAACAAAGTCCAACAGGCACAGATGTTGGCATTACAGATTTACATAATTTACCATGGCTCGATTGACTTGGACACATAAAGCATTAAAGAGAGCAGAGGAGAGGACCAGTAGCTTACCTATGCCAGAGTCAGAGTGAGTATACTCACTGGAATAAATTTGTGAGGGCTGAACTCTTGTGTCGCACCTTCATGAACATTAGCGCTGCTCCTTGCCGATATTGCTCCTTTGCCCAGTTTGGGCGTAGCTTTTTGCATTCGGTTGCATCCTCATAGGCTTCCTCCATTGCTTCTTGCAATAGAAACATGACACATTACACGGGGTCACTCGCACGCTTGATGGATCCAAGCTCAAAGATGACTTCTTTTCTGGCAGTCCACAATGCTCCCTACTGGCCTTCAACCCATAAAGGACAAACCAAATAGAGAATCAAAAAATAAAATATGAGTGCTACTGGAGCAGACTTGTACAAGTTTGACCAGGAGCTGTGTGGCATATTATGTTACAAGTCAATATAGTGCTGCCAAACACATCATCCATGCCATTTTGGCATGTTGGAGTCTATACCACCTACTGATAACTGAAACATGATGCTGCTTACTTTAAGATGATCAATTGAATGAAAGGTCCAAACCAAATACCAAATTACTTCCATAGATAATAAGCTCAAATTATAGGCCTAAAAGAAACCAAAGGTAGTTGCTTGGCAAAATAATATATAAGGGACAAAGATAGAGAAAAGAACAGAACTCAGAGTAAAAAACACTTGAATCAGGATAGGATGTGTCTACCCAGGAATAAATGGAAGAAACTACAACACTTCCAAGGCATAATTTTACAGCCATGTACAAGAACCCTAGAAATCAATCAATCATATCACTAATACATGGAAGTCAAAACTATGCTGGCACTTCAGGGCTAAATCCACTAAGATGGTGACAGTAAAAATTACAACAGGCATGATAAGCACAGGTGTTGGTATTACAGAGCATCACCACAGCCCAAAAGCACTATAAATTTGCCATGGCATGATTGCCAGTACATAATTTACCACAGCTCGATTGACGTGGACACGTAAAGCATGAGAGAGAGTAAAGGAGAGGACCAGTGGCTTACCTATGCAAGAGTCGGAGTGAGCACCAGCACATGCCAATGGACTTGCTGGAATAAACTCATGAACGAAGTGCTCAACTCTTGTGTCGCACCTTGATGAACATTAGCGCTGCTCCTTGTCCATAGTGTGCCTTTGCCCACTTTGGGCATAGCCTTTTGCATTCAGGCACATCCTCATAAGCCCTTTGTCCATCACACACATGCGAAGCCAACAAAGATTCATGTTTGATAACTTAGTGTCAAAGTTATCCATCTTCAAAGCCTGCAACACACAAAACAGTGAATTTATTTTCCAGTTGCCACATTCCAGAAACTTTGATTTGTTTATGCCACAGGTACATGCTTAACACTGTAATGTTTTCATCCAATCTTGACAAACAGGACAAAGAAAAACCTATACATGAAATATACACTCGGAAGTATACAGGACCAAGACCATACATTTTTTACCAATAACTCATACAGTAGCATAAACATTTATCAAGTAACTACAATTCTGAAAATAACTAACAATTCCATCCTGAGACGATATCTGGAGATATGAGAATCATAACAGTTATGCTATTACGATGCTTGATGGATTTGCAAATATCAATTCAATTCTAAAAGTTCACAATGCCCATTGCACAGCCAAAATGCAAAACCGCAAATTCTCCACACGTCTTGAACATGAACCATGTGTCCAGTTCCCATCCTAACAAAGAAAGCACAACAATAGGAGCACCTGCAGGCCAAGATCATCTCATCTAGTCTAGTAAACAATAGCAACTTGAAACAACCAACATAGTTCCAGCGCCCCAGCTGGATGGCTGAGAGCAAACTAACAAACATTGACACCTCTCTTAAGAAAATAAATTTCCACATATTCCGGCAACATGACAAGCACTATTCCATTTCAAAAAAACAAGGATGAGCTCAAGTTCTAGCCAAATGGGAAGCGCACCTGTGCAAGTTGTAGCCAAGGCCGGACATCACCACCGCCAAGATGTAGCCAAGGATGAACAAAATCACAAAAAGTGCCACCGGTCCCGTCCACCTTAGCCAGCATCTTGGATATGATGGACCACACCTTTAGTTTAGCACGATGCGTGCCCAAATTGCTCATCGATCACTGCAGCAAACATACCAACGGATTTTCAGAGAGAGAGGGAGAGAACAGGATTAACTAGTGGCCTCAACCCATGAATGAAGGACAAACCAAATAGAGAATTAAAAATTAAAGTATGAGTGCTACCGGAGCAAACTTGTACAAGTTTGATCAGGAGCTGTCCAGCATATGCAATATATGTTACAAGTCAATATAGTGTTGTCAAACACATTATCCATACCATTTTAGCATGTTGGAGTCTATACCACCTCATGATAACTAAAACATGATGTTGCTTACTTTAAGATGATTAAGTGGACAATAGGTGCAAACAAAATACCAAATTACTTCCATAGATAATAAGCTCAAATTATGGGCCAAGAAAGAAAGTGATAAATCCACTAAAATGGCGACAGTAAAAATTATAATAGATTCACAACAGGCATAGATGTTGGCATTACAGATTTACATAATTTACGATAGCTCGATTGACTTGGACACTTAAAGCATGAAATAGAGCAGAGGGGAGAACCAGTGGATTACCTATGCCAGAGTCGGAGTAAGCGCCAGCGCAGGCCAACAGACTTGCAGGAGTAAACAGGTGAATGTAGGGCTGAACTCTTGTGTCGCGCCTTCATGAACATTAGTGCCGCTCCTTGATGATATTGCTCCTTTGCCCACTTTGGGCGTAGCTCTTTGAATTCAGTTGCAACCTCATAGGCTTCCTCCATTGCTTTCTGCAGTAGAAACATGACACATTACAAGGGGTTAGTCACATACTCATCCAAGCTTAAAGATGACTTCTTTTCTGGCAGTACACAATGCCCACCACACACCCAATAGAGGGAAAGGGAAAATAACTTTGTTTGGACAACATTTTTAGACATCAACTAAATGCATTACCACTGAACTAAAATGAAACCCAGGATGAACACTAGCAAATGAGGGTACTAGGGCAAATACTAGATCAAAGCAGTAAAGAATTTATCTAGTTGCCAGTGGTTGCGGCGTGGCGAGCAAAATCAGAAAAGTTTATAATCTATAATAATAGTACAACAAAGACAACCAGTTAAGGAATCATTATTTCCCTGTGAGAACTTGGCTTGAGAGGGCAAGTTGGATGTTTACCACTCCCTCCGTAAACTAATATAAGATCGTTTAGAATACTAAAGTAGTGATCTAAACGCTCATATTAGTTTACTGAGGGAGTACTTAATAAAGCTAAAATAACCACTTAGTTTTGATAAAACAAAGAGGTGGATTTCCATAACATGAAGTGCCTACAATGTAGTAATTCCAAACACAAACTGCAGCCAAAAGGCAAGAGTCGCTTGAAACAAAGCTTTTGAAGAGCTTGACTTCATCCATGACAGGAGCAAAGAAAAAAATGAATTCAGCTAGCAATCAGAAAGGTTCTTCCATAGATAATGAGCTAAAATTATAGGCCAAGAAAAAAACAAAATGTATTAGCTTGGCAAAATAATAAGGGACAAAAACAAAGAAAAGAACACACAACTCCAGAGTAAAAACGCTTGACTCACGACAAGATGTGTCTACCCAGCAAGAAATGGAGGAAACTACAACACTTCCAAGGCATAATTTTACAGAAGTTTCTCACCTACAAGAACCCTAGAAATAAATCAATCCTATCACTAATACATGAAGTCAAAACTATTTTAGCACTTCAAGGCTAAACCCACTAAAATGGTGACAGTAAAAATTATAACAGAGCCACGATAAGCACAGATGTTGGCATTACAGACCATCACCACAGCACAAAACCCCTACAAATTGCCATGGAAAGATTGCCAGTACATGATTTACCACGGCTCGATTGATGTGTACATATAAAGCATGAGAGAGCAGAGGAGAGGAACCAGTGCCTTACCTATGTCAGAGTCGTAGTGAGCGCCAGCGCGGGCCGACAGACTCATCAGAATAAACTCATGAACAAAGGGTTGAACTCTTGTGTCGCACCTTCATGAACATTAGCAGCGCCGCTCCTTGCCGATAGTGCTCCTTTGCCCACTTTGGGTGTAGCTTTGCATTCAGTTGCATCCTCATAAGCCCTTTGTCCATCACATGTGAAGCCAGCATAGATTCACGCTTGATAACATCGGAGAGTCGAAGTTATCCATCTTCAGAGCCCGCAACACATGAAATAATGAAAAATTTATTTAGTCGCCGCATTCCAAAAGCTTTTACGAGTTTACACCAATAGGGAGTCATTTTTCCCATGGGTACAAGGACAGAAAAAAGAAAATGTGATAAAAGATCAACTACCACATGAAATTTCTCCTTATGGAATATATAAGCTAAAAGGTCTGGTGCATGTGAGAGAGAATCAGTACTACAACAAGATGTTAACGTGAAAAGTGAAGTGAATGGATACAAGAAACGTGTTTTAATCAATGCAAGTTTTGAAAATTCAGTTCTCACTTGCACAGTTGCACACAGAGAGTTATTTAAGAAAATGGATTTGTCTCCTTGCTATTCTAACAGAATCAGATTTCGTGAATTGAAATTTGAGGAAAATGAGTTAATTAATAAATCATCATTTAAGTAAAATGAGTTTTCAAGCTTATTAAATTACCATTTTAGTAACATAAGTTATCCAATAAACATCACTCAAATAAAGTAAATCCCATTTGAAAAAGAAAAAGGTCCTGCACAAAACAAGGGAGCAAGGCAACAGTAAAGACTTAACATGAAACCAAGAAGGCCTATTCTTTTGGCAGGGGAAAGTAACTAACAATCAAGTGATGTTCCTTTTCATACCATGAAATGCAGTTGTACAAAGAAGAGAGTGATGTTTCCACGTGGTTGATGCAGATCAGCGCCATGATCCACAAGGTTCCTGACGGCGAGAAGGTGGCCAATGGTGACGGCATGCGTCACAAGTGTAAACTCTGCCATTAAGTCAGACACAACCCAGTTGAATTAGTTGATGATCAAGTCATAAAACAATGTTTGTTTAGGATCTGGAAGGTGTGAATTAATTAATTACCCTGAGCGGTGTCGGGCATGTCAAGATCCATCTTAACCTCCTCCACAAGATACTAGTTGACTGGCAGCTTGCCGGGGCCGGCGGCGGCATGGAGGGTGTTCATGCCCACGTAGGTGGTGTTCATGGCCATGTAGCATGGATGTTTTCTCATTTGAGACTTGCAGAACTTCCTAACAATGCCACTAGCAGGAAATGAAAGTTTTACTTTAGGAAGATTGTATCAGATAGACATGTTGTCCTTTGAATGCCATCATTCTCTACTTCCGTGGCATATAAAGTTAGGTGTGGCCAAAGTGTTAGAAATTGCTCTAATAGAGAAGCATTTTGCTTCTACAAAATTTGGAGAAAGATACAAAAACTCCCACCAATATATTCAACACCAAAAGGCCCTCGATTAAAGCTAAGATATATTGCACTGGCATATCCAGGCTTGAATTCCAGACTAAACTGAGAAACCCTTGAGATCAAAATGAATAAGCAAAGAACTTTCATGCGCAAGAAGCTCTCTCTCTCTCTCTCGCATGTTGGTCACTTTTAGGCAGATGGTCTAGTTGCACTGCCTCATAAAATTAGGAGGCACATGAACATCAAAACTGAATTTTTCCATTCACAAATGCTGGATAACCATGTAATAATTATGAACATCAATGGCGACAACGAGCCCAGAGCAACCACCGGAGGCAAGGAGAGGACCTCACTGTGGCTGCTTTTGTAGTGGATGCCGAACAGCACCGCCGCTGTCATCGTCACACAGAAGCAGCAGCACCGCCGCTGGCACAATGAACCCCTTGTTGTCTGCATCGATGATGGTGATTGTACCAAACTGAATCCTGCTGCACAAGGAGAAGAGAAATAACAGTGAGGTTTTCTAATAGAACCAAACTAAAAAGTGTGAAGCCAAAGGTCTAACAGTGAGGACTGGAGAGATAAGTCTAGATGATTCAGAATTCAGATTGCATCACTGAATATATGAATGGCAGAGAGACCTAAACCAAATTGGCTCTATCAGGTAAGTGACATTACAGAGAGAATTAATTAATTAGGTAAGTGACATGGAAGAGAGAAGAAAGTGCTCCATGCTTGTTGCTTGAAAATACATCGACTACAAATGCATACATGAAGGGAACGTAGCATGCAATTTCAAAAAATTTCTACGCTCACGCAAGATCTATCTAGGAGATGCATAGCAACGGGAGGGGGAGAGTGTGTCCACGTACCCTCGTAGACCGAAAGCGGAAGCATTAGCTTAACGCGGTTAATGTAGTCGAACGTCTTCTCGATTCAACCAATCAAGCACCGAACGTACGGCACCTCCGAGTTCTGCACACGTTCAGCTCAATGACGTCCCTTGAACTCTTGATCCAGCAAAGTGTCGAGGGAGAGTTTCATCAGCACGACGGCGTGGTGACGGTGATGGTGAAGTGATCCGCGCAGGGCTTCGCCTAAGCACTACAACAATATGACCGGAGGAGTAAACGGTGGAGGGGGGCGCCGCACACGGCTAAGAACAATTGGTGTGTCCTTGGAGGCGCCCCCCCGCCCCCGTATATAAAGGAGGGAGAGGGGAGGAGGCCGGCCCTAGGGTGCGCCAAGTGGGAGGAGTCCCACTTGGACTCCTAGTCCAATTCGGCCCTCCCCCCTTTCCTTTTATCGGAAGGGGAAAGGGGGAAGGAGAGGGAGGAGGAGAAGGAAAGGGGGGCGCCGCCCCCTCCCCTTGTCCAATTCGGACTCCCCATGGGGGGGGGTGGCCTCCCTCCTATGGCCCATATCTTTCCCCCGGGGTTCCGGTAACCCCCCCGGTACTCCGATACGTACCCGATACATTCCGAAACACTTCCGGTGTCCGAATACTATCGTCCAATATATCAATCTTTACCTCTCGACCATTTCGAGACTCCTCGTCATGTCCGTGATCTCATCCAGGACTCCGAACAATCTTCGGTCACCAAAACACATAACTCATAATACAAATCGTCATCGAACGTTAAGCGTGCGGACCCTACGGGTTCGAGAACTATGTAGACATGACCGAGACACATCTCTGGTCAATAACCAACAACGGAACCTGGATGCTCATATTGGTTCCTACATATTCTACGAAGATCTTTATCGGTCAAACCGCAATGACAACATACGTCATTCCCTTTGTCATCGGTATGTTACTTGCCCGAGATTCGATCGTCGGTATCTCCATACCTAGTTCAATCTCGTTACCGGCAAGTCTCTTTACTCGTTCCGTAATGTATCATCCCATAACTAACTCATTAGTCACATTGCTTGCAAGGCTTATCATGATGTGCATTACCGAGAGGGCCCAGAGATACCTCTCCGATACTCGGAGTGACAAATCGTAATCTCGATCTATGCCAACCCAACAAACACCTTGGGAGACACCTGTAGATCATCTTTATAATCACCCAGTTACGTTCTGACGTTTGATAGCACACAAGGTGTTCCTCTGGTATTCGGGAGTTGCACAATCTCATAGTCAAAGGAATATGTATAAGTCATGAAGAAAGCAATAGCAATAAAAACTTAACGATCATTATGCTAAGCTAACGGATGGGTCTTGTCCATCACATCATTCTCCTAATGATGTGATCCCGTTCATCAAATGACAACTCATGTCTATGGTTAGGAAACTTAACCATCTTTGATTAACGAGCTAGTCTAGTAGAGGCTTACTAGGGACACTGTGTTTTGTCTATGTATCCACACATGTATCAAGTTTCTGGTTAATACAATTCTAGCATGAATAATAAACAGTTATCATGATATAAGGAAATATAAATAACAACTTTATTATTGCCTCTAGGGCATATTTCCTTCAGTCTCCCACTTGCACTAGAGTCAATAATCTAGATTACATTGTAATGATTCTAACACCCATGGAGTCTTGGTGCTGATCATGTTTTGCTCGTGGAAGAGGCTTAGTCAACTGGTCTGCAACATTCAGATCCGTATGTATTTTGCAAATCTCTATATCTCCCTCCTTGACTTGATCACGTATGGAGTTGAAGCGTCTCTTGATGTGTTTGGTTCTCTTGTGAAACCTGGATTCCTTCGCTAAGGCAATTGCTCCAGTATTGTCACAAAAGATTTTCATTGGACCCGATGCACTAGGTATTACACCTAGATCGGATATGAACTCCTTCATCCAGACTCCTTCATTTGCTGCTTCCGAAGCAGCTATGTACTCCGCTTCACACGTAGATCCCGCCACAACGCTTTGCTTGGAACTGCACCAACTGACAGCTCCACCATTCAATATAAATACGTATCCGGTTTGTGACTTAGAGTCATCCGGATCAGTGTCAAAGCTAGCATCAACGTAACCATTTACGACGAGCTCTTTGTCACCTCCATAAACGAGAAACATATCCTTAGTCCTTTTCAGGTATTTCAGGATGTTCTTGACCACTGTCCAGTGATCCACTCCTGGATTACTTTGGTACCTCCCTGCTAGACTTATAGCAAGGCACACATCAGGTCTGGTACACAACATTGCATACATGATAGAACCTATGGCTGAGGCATAGGGAATGACTTTCATTTTCTCTCTATCTTCTGCAGTGGCTGGGCATTGAGTCTGACTCAATTTCACACCTTGTAACACAGGCAAGAACCCTTTCTTTGACTGATCCATTTTGAACTTCTTCAAAACTTTATCAAGGTATGTGCTTTGTGAAAGTCCAATTAAGCGTCTTGATCTACCTCTATAGATCTTGATGCCTAATATATAAGCAGCTTCACCGAGGTCTTTCATTGAAAAATTCTTATTCAAGTATCCTTTTATGCTATCCAGAAATTCTATATCATTTCCAATCAACAATATGTCATCCACATATAATATTAGAAATGCTACAGAGCTCCCATTCACTTTCTTGTAAATATAGGCTTCTCCAAAAGTTTGTATAAAACCATATGCTTTGATCACACTATCAAAGCAGATATTCGAACTCCGAGATGCTTACACCAGTCCATAAATGGATCGCTGGAGCTTGCACACTTTGTTAGCACCTTTAGGATCGACAAAACCTTCTGGTTGCATCATATACAACTCTTCTTTAAGAAATCCATTAAGGAATGCAGTTTTGACATCCATTTGCCAGATTTCATAATCATAAAATGCGGCAATTGCTAACATGATTCGGACAGACTAAAGCATCGCTACGGGTGAGAAGGTCTCATCGTAGTCAACTCCTTGAACTTGTCGAAAACCTTTTGCAACAAGTCGAGCTTTGTAGACAGTAACATTACCATCATCGTCAGTCTTCTTCTTGAAGATCCATTTATTCTCTATGGCTTGCCGATCATCGGGCAAGTCAACCAAAGTCCACACTTTGTTCTCATACATGGATCCCATCTCAGATTTCATGGCCTCAAGCCATTTCGCGGAATCTGGGCTCATCATCGCTTCCTCATAGTTTGTAGGTTCGTCATGGTCCAGTAACATGACTTCCAGAATAGGATTACTGTACCACTCTGGTGCGGAACGTACTCTGGTTGACCTACGAGGTTCTGTAGAAACTTGATCTGAAGTTTCATGATCATCATCATTAGCTTCCTCACTAATTGGTGTAGGCATCACGGGAACAGATTTCTCTGATGAGATACTTTCCAAATTGAGAGGAGGTACAATTACCTCATCAAGTTCTACTTTCCTCCCACTCACTTCTTTCGAGAGAAACTCCTTCTCTAGAAAGGATCCATTCTTAGCAACAAATATCTTGCCTTCGGATCTGTGATAGAAGGTGTACCCAACAGTCTCTTTTGGGTATCCTATGAAGACGCACTTCTTCGATTTGGGTTCGAGCTTATCAAGCTGAAGCTTTTTCACATAAGCATCGCAACCCCAAACTTTAAGAAACGACAGCTTAGGTTTCTTGCCAAAGCACAGTTCATACGGTGTCGACTCAACGGATTTAGATGGTGCCCTATTTAACGTGAATACAGCTGTCTCTAATGCATAACCCCAAAACGATAGTGGTAAATCGGTAAGAGACATCATAGATCGCACCATATCTAATAAAGTACGGTTACGACGTTCGGACACACCATTACGCTGTGGTGTTCCAGGTGGCGTGAGTTGTGAAACTATTCCACATTGTTTTAAATGAAGGCCAAACTCGTAACTCAAATATTCGCCTCCGCGATCAGATCGTAGAAACTTTATTTTCTTGTTACGATGATTTTCCACTTCACTCTGAAATTCTTTGAACTTTTCAAATGTTTCAGACTTGTTTTTCATTAAGTAGATATACCCATATCTGCTCAAATCATCTGTGAAGGTTAGAAAATAACGATACCCGCCGCGAGCCTCAGCACTCATCGGACCGCATACATCGGTATGTATTATTTCCAATAAGTCAGTGGCTCGCTCCATTGTTCTGAAGAACGGAGTCTTAGTCATCTTGCCCATGAGGCATGGTTCGCAAGCATCAAATGATTCATAATCAAGTGATTCCAAAAGTCCATCCGCATGGAGTTTCTTCATGTGCTTTACACCAATATGACCTAAACGGCAGTGCCACAAATATGTTGCACTATCATTATCAACTTTGTATCTTTTGGCATCAATATTATGAATATGTGTATCACCACGATCGAGATTCAACAAAAATAGACCACTCTTCAAGGGTGCATGACCATAAAAGATATTACTCATATAAATAGAACAACCATTATTCTCTGATTTAAATGAATAACCGTCTCGCATCAAACAAGATCCAGATATAATGTTCATGCTCAACGCTAGCACCAAATAACAATTATTCAGGTCTAAAACTAATCCCGAAGGTAGATATAGAGGTAGCATGTCGACGGCGATCACATCGACCTTGGAACCATTCCCGACGCGCATCGTCACCTCGTTCTTAGCCAATCTTTGTTTAATCCGTAGCCCCTGTTTCGAGTTGCAAATATGAACAACAAAACCAGAATCAAATACCCAGGCGCTACTACGAGCATTAGTAAGGTACACATCAATAACATGTATATCAAATATACCTTTGTTCACTTTACCATCCTTCTTATCCGCCAAATACTTGGGGCAGTTCCGCTTCCAGTGACCAGTCCCTTTGCAGTAGAAGCACTCAGTTTCAGGCTTAGGTCCAGACTTGGGCTTCTTCCCGGGAGTGACAACTTGCTTGCCATTCTTCTTGAAGTTCCCCTTCTTTCCTTTGCCCTTTTTCTTGAAACTAGTGGTCTTGTTAACCATCAACACTTGATGCTCCTTCTTGATTTCTACCTCCGCAGCTTTGAGCATAGCGAAGAGCTCGGGAATTGTCTTATCCATCCCTTGCATGTTATAGTTCATCACGAAGCCTTTGTAGCTTGGTGGCAGTGATTGAAGAACTCTGTCAATAACACTATCATCCGGAAGATTAACTCCCAGCTTTGTCAAGTGATTATGATATCCAGACATTCTGACTTTTATTTTCAGATCTATTAATCCAAAAACCCAAAAATACCTTGCTGCAATTTTTACTTATTTATTTTATCTCACGTTCCCGCGAGATCTATTTATCCAATCTACTACAATTTTATCTATCTCATTACCCGAAAGGGATTGACAACCCCTTTAACATGTCGGGTTGCAAGTATTTGTTGTTTGTGTGCAGGAGCTGCTTACGTGGTGTTGCGTGGTTCTCCTACTGGTTCGATAACCTTGGTCTCATCACTAAGGGAAATACCTACCTTCGCTGTGCTGCATCATCCCTCCCTCTCTGGGAAAAAACTGACATAGTTGTAGCAGACATCATGGGGCCAGCGCTACTGCCACTTAGTCATAGAGCTGGTTGACAACAAGCGCTACAGGTACAAAAGTAGCAGTAGCGCTTGGCCCCCTGGCAGCGCTATTGCTAAGAGGTCCCATGGCCGCCGGCAGGGGCTACACGTAGTAGTAGCGGTTGGCTGGAACAAGCACTACTACTAGAGACATAGCAGTAGCGCTGGGCCACCAGCCCGCCGCTACCGCTAAGTCTGCACGGTGGGCCCAATTTAGCAGTAGCGCCGCGCTACCAGCCAACGCTACTACTAACGCTACCTTATCCTCCCCCACCGGCCCGATCACTCTCCCTTCCCACACTCTCATCGTCTAACCCCCGCTGCCGCCGTCGCCTGGTATGTCTCCCTCCCTCCCTTCTCCTTCCATCCCACCCTTCTCCCTCCCTCCCTCCGACCCTGCCTCTCCCTCCATCCCTCGCCCTTCTCCCTCCCTGCTCCCTCCGATCGACCCCCTCTCCCTCCATCCCTCTCTCCCTCCTAGCCCTCTCCCTCTGACCCTCTCCCTCCCTCCTAGATAGATGAATGGATAGATAGATAGATGAATAGATAGAGGGTTAGAACTATGGTATTTTTGATATATTGCATAGATAGACAAATGGATGGATGGATATATTGATGGATATATAGATAGATGGATGGATGGATAGATGTTAGGGTTTTTTAGTAAATGTATAGATAGATGGATGGATGGATATATTGATGGATATATAGACTAGGGTATTTTTAGTAAATGTATAGGTCTTTTCAATTTTTAGGGTTAGAACAAGATTTTACAAATTTTTAGGGTTAGAACTACGTTTACAAAAATGGATGGATAGATGGGCAGTACAAATTATTAGGGTTAGAACTAGGTTTTACAAATTTTATTTCTGTTTTAGACATAGGGTTTCACTAAGTCCTAAGATGAGGATAATAATGTTTTTGTTTATATTTTGTTTTTGCAGAAATCAAGGAGCCCCTGCATCATCCCTGCTATCGTCCCCATCACCGACCCCCTCCGACCTCGAGGTGAGACTAGCCAAATCCCCATGTCGATGATGATTTAGATGTTTTGATAGATGTAGTAGAGTAGTAGCTAGATGAGTAGCTGTGACAATTTCCATGGAATAGAAAATTTTCAATGTAGGTCCTTCAAATATGATGGAGATTTAGACATGTGATATGTAGTGTTGTGTAGTACTAGTGCTTGCCCAAGTGGCCTATGTTTGCACGTAACACCTCACAGTGGCCTATGTTTTGCCGGAGTGTTGATTAATTTCCATTCCGGCAAATTTCAGGCGCTCGATATATGTCCTTTTGAGCAAAGGTCACACCGGATTTTTCCGTGAATTTTGTCATGACTTGTGCTAGAATATGTAGGAAATATCGAGTGGCCCGGATTTTGTAGAAAGATAATTAAATGACATTTCAGGTTGACTTTAAGTCTGTCGGGACTCCACCGTATATATGAGAGAAGAAGAATGCCGACTGTTGTCGTGGGGGGTTGTTCTTCCTCTTATTTCTCGTGATAGACCTTTTGGTAATGCACGGAAAGGAAGAGAAGAACGACCATCACCAACGGTTGCAAATGTCAGAGAGGAATCGGTGAGGGAGAGTCTCCACCATATATGAGAGGATGAAGAATCCCGACTGTTGTCGTGTGGGTAGCTTCTTCTTCATTCCAATGTGCTAGACATTTTGGTGTAATGCACTTTGGAATGACAGGAGTAGCTACCATCACCGACGGTCGCAAATGCCAGAGAGGAAGAATCCCGACTGCTGTCATGGGGGTCGCTTCTCCTTCGTTCCCGTGTGCTAGACATTTTGGTGTAATGCACTCGGGGACGAAGAGAGGAGCGACCATCACCGACGGTCGAATATATACACCACGTGAGCTGAGAGTTTTCAAGAAAAGACTCGACAGACCGATAGTCAACCCGTGATGAATAATAATGATCTAATTTAGTTTTTGTAGTACATATATTGAATTGTAGAAGTTTAATCTTTGAATTATGAACATAGGAAATGTCTGACGACGACGATAGGATCCCGGAGTGCGACTACTGCGGCGATGATCGGGGTCTGTGCGACAGGCCTCACCTGGTAGACGGTCGGCGCTTCAGTATTAAGCTCGAAGAGACCTTCGATGTTGAAATGGTACGCAACGACGACAAGTCTTTTTTCGTAATTAAGCATGACTTCTGCTTCTTCAACGTGTAATTTTTATTATCTTTTACAATTCGACTAGCTTATCCCATGCCATGCAGGACGCTATGTCTTGGAGCATCTGAATTTCGAAGATCATGAAAATATGGAGACAAAGATAGTTCAACTCAGGACCCATCATGGTTATGCTTTTGCTGTAAAGCTATACCATTCGGAGAGCATATCCCATTTTGGTTGTTCAAATATGAAAGCACTGTGCAAGGCGTACGATTTTCAGGAGGGTATGTATGTCACCTTTGATCTTGGTGATCCTGAAGATGACATCGACGAAGAGAATATAGACATTTGGGTCCTTGTTGATACGCCTCCACTTCTACCTCTATGTGAGTTTCTCAAACATATTTATTAAGTAATTTATATTGTTTATTTCAAAATAGTTGACAGATTATTTCCATTGACAGCTTATTTTCATTCTTCAAAAAATGTACGGAAGATGGTAGACAGAACCTACTACACTGATGGCGCTGAATTAACTTATGAGGAGAAAGATCATCTTATCTCATTTATTATTGATGTTGAGAATTACAATATCAATTATGAAACTCCTACACATTATGGTCAATACGTGCCACTAGTGCATGTGTTGAACTACGGTAACAACCATCGATATGGCATGGTAAGATTTTTTACTATTACGACATCCGTGCATCTTTTGCATATATTCTTCTAAAGCTAAATTACATTGCTAAATACGATGTTATTATTATGTTTTTCAACAAAAAATCTCGAAGGATTGTGTGCCTGATCTGATGTTTCCGAAAGGTCGCCTTGATGTTATTAGCTTACGGCCAAGTCTGCCTAGGCTTCACCGCTGTTCATACCGGATTTCTAAAACCGATGAAGACATGACAATCAAAGAATGGAAAAAATGTATGAACAATCATAGGGAGCTACTTGGAAGCAACATTATGCGAAGCGCAAGAATTGGAGACAGGATAATCTCCATTCTCCATAATGAAGCGTCAGGGCCACTCTTGTTTTATGCTATTTTACCATAGAGAGGGTAGTAGGTAACGAGTAGAAGTTGTATGATGATGAGTATGAATTTTTATTATTAACGAGTAGAAGTTGTTACATGACTATGATGATGATGAGTAGGACTTGTTATTATGATAACAATGATGAGTTATATATTATTATGATGATGCATGATGCTAAGTTGTTATATGAGCATGATGAGTTATTATATATATATATCAGTGGGTAAAATGAACATGGATTAGATTCAAGTGGAGGCAACATGGTGCAGATTGAAAGTACTACTAATCCAAACTAAGGTGATCAAGTTTGGATTAGTAGTACTTTAGATGTGCAGCATGTTGCCCTCACTTGAATCTAATCCACGTTCATTTCACCAACAGATATATATAATAACTCATCATGGTCATAAAATCATATGATGAAACTACTGTATATAAAACCTATACAAATACAGCGCCAATAAGCTGCAGGAAAAAAATACAGGAAAATTTAGCAGTAGCACTATTCATAAGAAACGCTGCTGCTATTTACGGTTATCAGTAGCGCTGTTTTGCAGGGCGCACTACTGCTAATTAGGTATATCAGTAGCGCTGGAAAACCAACGCTACTGCTACCAGTTAGCTGTAGCGCCTTAGTGGTAGCGCTTGTACCAGCGCTACTGATAGCTCTAATTCTAGCGCTACTGCTAGGGTTATCCCTAGTAGTGTTCTATAGTACGCTATTGATCATGGTACATAATTCATACTTTATATTGAACAATAAATTAACCCCTCGCCCATTTGCTTGCTACTCTATTTATTCTAGATTTATGATCACATACACACACCATTACTTTTGATTGAGAAGTGTTATTAATACTCCTCTAGTTTGCATTAGGTTGGATGTAGAGTATAAAGCATCTGTACTCACTACCAGAATATCAATTTGTACCGAGTGCCCAAAATTTTACGTTATGATTGTCAGGCACTCTGTACGATCCCCGATTTCTCGAGTGCAATAAGGTGTTGGGAAATGTAGAAGAAAATAAAAAAAATTGCCCT
This sequence comes from Thinopyrum elongatum, assembly GCA_011799875.1. Lineage (NCBI taxonomy): Eukaryota > Viridiplantae > Streptophyta > Magnoliopsida > Poales > Poaceae > Thinopyrum > Thinopyrum elongatum. The sequence continues at coordinate 22,034,263 of CM022300.1, read as the reverse complement.
ACGATCAAAAAGGAACACTATGTAGATGCAATAACGGTTCTGATCGGATCATTACAAACTCAGAGTTGCAGCGGAAGAAGATGAGTCGATGTAGATTGTACCTGAAGTCCATTAAATAGGCCATGAACGACCCCTCGAACCGTCCATGAACGATTCCTCTAACCGAAGACCGAAAGCACGGCCTCTCCACAGTTTGCAAGCATATGGTCTTCGCGATCCGGCAGCGCTTCGCCATCCGGAGCTAATCGTCACTGGATAATTAGAGGGAGAAGATTAGAACTACACTGGGCTTCTAATTATGAGGATTAGAGGATCTAGATCTAGCTCCAATTGGATCAACGAGAACAAGAGAACTAGAGTAGACTCCAAAACTTGTGTATCCAAAAGTGCCAAAACCTCTAGTATATATAGGTTGGAGGAGGGGGGAGGGGCGCCATGCAAGGGTGAAGGTCCCCCCCTTGGCCAGCCAAGACGAGGAGGAAAACCCCTCCAATTCGCCCCCCTCCTTCTAGAAGGGGGGAAGGTGGCACCACCTATATTGGGCCCTAATGGCCAAATATGCTTTCCACCACTTGTCCTTTTAAGGGCCGTTGATATTTCAATAAATATAAAAGCCTCCTAATAATATTTAGAAACTTTTAATATTAATTTAACATCACCGAAAACTATTTCCACCTATATATAAATTTTTGGTATCAGCCGGTAAACCCCGAAACCCATCCAGTGACCCATAAACGCTTTTGGTTCCTCTCAAAAATATTTTGAATATTGATGAAACTATTTCATAAATATTTTCTCATTACTCCTGTCCTATTAACATTCAACAGATCGTGATTACCTTAAGCTTGTGATCCTATAGGTTTGGTAAAACATAGACATGAAGAAAACCCCTTCCGTTCAATGATCGATAGGGGAATCGTGGACGTCCATATCGATCCCTATGAGTACATGAATGGCATTCGAGTTAACTTTTGGTTTCATGTGCTATTTTGTTTTCTTCGGGATACTTTAGAAAACCCGAGTGGAGATACATCGGTATCCTCTAGAGTCATCCACATGCTCATTATATCGGTTTCCACGTTACCGGTTTTGTTCTTCTTTTTCATTGACATGTTCCGGCATCCCCATGACCTAATCACTATGTCTGACTAGATGATGATGGATGCCATCACACCGAGAGGTGTTTGAAATATGCCCTAGAGGAAATAATAAATTAGTTATTATCATATTTCCCTGTTCATGATAATCGTTTATTATCCATGCTAGAATTGTATTGATAGGAAACTCAGATACATGTGTGGATACATAGACAACAACATGTCCCTAGTGAGCCTCTACTAGACTAGCTCATTGATCAAAGATGACTATGGTTTCCTAGCCATAGACGTGAGTTGTCATTTAATAACGGGATCACATCATTAGAAGAATGATGTGATGGACAAGACCCAAACTATAAACGTAGCATGTGATCGTGTAAAGTTTATTGCCATCATTTTCTGCATGTCAAGTATATGTTCCAATGACCATGAGATCATGCAACTTACTAACACCGGAGGAATACCTTGTGTGTACCAAACATCGCAATGTAACTGGGTGACTATAAAGGTGCTCTACAGGTATCTCCGAGGGTGTCTGTTGAGTTGGCATGGATCAAGACTGGGATTTGTCACTCCGTATGATGGAGAGGTATCTCAGGGCCCACTCAGTAATACAACATCACAGTAAGCTTGCAAGCAATGTGACTAATGAGTTAGCCGCGGGATCTTGTATTACGGAACGAGTAAAGAGACTTGCCGGTAAAGAGATTGAACTAGGTATGGTAATACCGACGATCGAATCTCGGGAAGTAACATACCGATAGACAAAGGGAACTACATACGGGATTAGCTGAATCCTTGACATCGAGGTTTGACCGATAAGATCTTCGTAGAATATGTGGGAACCAATATGGACATCCAGGTCCCACTATTGGTTATTGACCGTAGAGGTGTCTCGGTCATGTCTGCATAGTTCTCGAACCCGCAGGGTCTACACACTTAACGTTTGGTCACGATATAAGTATAGTTGAGTCATTATGGTGGTTACCGAAGGTTGTTCAGAGTCCCGGATGAGATCCCGGACGTGACGAGGAACTCCGGAAGGGTCCGGAGGTGAAGATTGATATATTGGACAAAGGGTATTGGAGTCCGGAAGTGTTTCGGGGGTACCGGGTGATGACCAGCATGACCAAAAGGGGGTTTCGGGGGGCCCCGGCAAGTGTTGGGGGGGGGGGGCATGGGCCAAGGGGAGGGGGCAAACCAACCCACTAAGGGGCTGTGCGCCCCCTCACCCTTTCCCACATGACCAGGAGAGGTGGGCGCCCCCTCTAGGGTTCCCTCCACCTAGCTTGGGGGGCAAGCCACCCTAGGGTTTCCCTAGGGGGCGCCTCCATCTGCCTTGGCCGCCGCCCCCCCCCCCTAGATGGGATCTAGGGGGCGCCACCCCTCCTCCCTTCCCCCTATATATAGAGGGGTAGAGGGAGGACAGCCGCACCCATCTATGCCACGGCGCTGCCCTCCCTCTCCCTCGTAGTCCTTCCTCTTCTCCGTGAGGCTTGGCAAAGCCCTGCTGAGATTTCTCCATCACCACCGCCATCACGCCGTCGTGCTGCCGGAGGACTCGAGCTACTACTTCACCATCTTTCGCTGGATCGAGGAGGTGAAGGCGTCATCAAGCCGTACGTGTGTTTAACGCGGAGGTGCCGTCCGTTCGGCACTTGGATCGGGAGTTCACGGAACGGATCAATCGCAAAGACGTTTGACTACATCAACCGCGTTTCTTAACGCTTCCGCTTAGCGATCTACAAGGGTATCTAGATGCCATCTCTCCTCTTGTAGATGGTCATCTTCTAGATTGATCTTGGTGAGCGTAGGAAATTTTTTGTTTCCCATGCAACGTTCCCCAACAAGAGGGCCCTAAGAATATATCTCCATCATAGCAGGAACAAATCCCACTCTTGAGGTATCTAATCCCATGTCAAACTTTCCGATGAACCTGTAAGTTGTTGTTATGATCACTGTGTTATGTTTGATCAACCCCAAAATTCATCGTACGGTAAGTAGTGACTGCGATACTCTCATGGTCTAAGGAACTAAATCACACGTTAACACTCCATGTTATAACAATTGACTTCTGACGATTGTATCTCAAAATATAACAAACAAGTTTGGGTCAATTCAATACGATCGTTCTACCAATGTCATACTCTCAAAGTTCTTTTAGGACTATCGTTACATAATGATATCTTAAGATCTGGAAAACATGATCACCAACAACATTTGAGCTAGTCTTAGAAGCGAGATTAGAAATCTTATTTCACCGTTTATCATTTCACACGTGCATTTGAGTTTTCCATTGAATTGAACATTCCAGGATCATAGTAGTTTTAGCATAGAATATAAAGTCTTAATTATAAGTAAGGAAATATAATAATACAATATTATTGCTTCTAGGGCATATGGCCAACATAAGGGACACTTGGTACACAATTCTTTTAAAAGCGTGTATAATTACTGAAACTCGGTACAATTTAAGGATCTTGGTATCAATTTAGTACTTCTCTGTTGGAACCATTAGTGGCAGAAGTTGGATGGTGAAACTTAGTTTATCGAGTTTACTTTCAAGTATACTCGATAACAAATTATGTGCTCAGTAAAAATCCAACACCTTTCCATTCGAACCACTAGTGAAACAGCACTCCAGCACAATGAAACATAATCTACTGATTGTTTTTCGAATGGCACTCGAAACAAAACCTAACGCTGAGTTAAAATCTGACAAGTGTCCATTCAAACCGTGAGCTACGAAAACCGGATGACGAAAAGCTTAGTCTATCGAGTGTTATTGGAAGATCTACATGAGGATGGCGATTGGAACACCTCTCCATGTTCTCTATTGATTCATTGATTGAGTTTCTAAGTGTTACTATCATAGTATATATCTATGACCTTAGATCAAGTGCACCAATTCAAAGTATACGGTCTTAATTTTGTACCCGTCTAGCATGTTTATATTGTTAGCCTTATATATCCTTTTGTGTGGTCAACATTTTCATGCTAACAATATTAGTTCTTACTTTCTGAGTAAACAAGGAAAACACTATTTTAGTTAGTACTAATTCTGACTCTCTGAGTAAACAAGGAAAATACTATCTACAATGAATCGATGTCACATGATAATTCTACCCTCGCGGTTACCTTTATAATTGTGGATAAGTGCTATGAGTTCCTAAAATAAATGTGCACATTTTTATCCATGTAATAAAAATGAAATGTATAGTGTCCAGTAGTATATTCGATGTCGTATCATTTGCCTGATTTGCATCTCGAGAAGGAGAAGGCACGAAGAAAACAGCGGAGATAATTTTTTTACAAACTGCTTACATCAGACTAAGTCAAATATTCTTAGTATATCATTGCATGCACATAGTATTTGTCAAATCAAAGCCCGTTGATCTTATTGGTTGGTGGCATCGCACTGATAGCAGCGTATCCAATTACATGGCATGCATGTCACAGTCAAGGGCGATCGACGCGATGCATGGTTTCTTAATTTACATTACGCGTACATGTGATGGTTGCATAGGTATAGTATTATGCATTGTTGTCATCGACACCCTAATTATCAGCGCATGCAATAGATATAATATGCATCATGCCAATGAACGTGAATATGTATATACATATATATAGCTAGAGTACCTGGCTTATCAACGCATCAGAAGATAGTGCGCAGTGGCTCGTAGCTCAACTTCTTCCTCTCATCGATCTGCAGGTTTGTTTCCCCTAATCAGAAGCATGGATCCTACTGACAAGAAACATAGAATCCTCCCTCAAATCGACTCTCGCACACACACACACACACACACACACACACACACCCGCACACACGCACCCACCCATGCACACACACGCACATGATCACCCTTGCATGCGTGCATTTTTTTATGACTGTTTGTTAACTCACATCGTATTTTTAGGGAAAAGACATGACGAGGGAACTGCTCTCAAAGTCAGCGTGGCCGGAACTTGTGGGGTGGCATGCTGGTGACGCCACTGATATTATCTCAAGAGACCGACCGGATCTGTTTGTCTTTGTGATCCAGGATGATATCCCGGTGTCACCACCATTCCAATATAACCGCGTCTTACTATGGTGCTACCAAACTGAAGCCGGGGCCTTCATCATCTCCCGGACTCCGGTCATTGGATAGACCGTCTTTCCTTCCACGGCATTACAGCTCGAATAAAAAGGAAATAAATCATGTACCACTAGCCATGCATTCAAGATTTATGTGGACCTACTAGATCTTCTTGCAAGGATGTTGTAAACCTTCCCTCCATAATACATGATACATCAGTTGTTCATGGTACCTATGTAATATATATGGAACAATAAATATATTATCACCCCTCCCGTTTGCTACATACTCTATGTCGCATTGATTATGATCCTCTAGTTTGCATTCTAGGTAGGACCCAAAGAATAACGGATATGAGGGGTCCGATGTGTTTACAGTCTATTGGGCAGCAATTAATTTTTGTTTTCCAGTAGTGCACAAGCACAACACCTCATCCATGCTTTCAAATAATCCTCATCTCTGCTAGCTATCTGACTAGCTCAAAGGATCAGAGGTGACATCGATGAGGTTCAAGTATCCATGCCAACGTTCAAGCTGACACCTATATATATTAGCGTATTGTTGCCAGATTACTAGAGTATCCATATCGGTCCAAACTATGTACTAGTAGGGATGTTAAAGTATCCCACTAGTGATAACCATGTGCAGATAGAGATATTAGCTATCGGAAAAGTCGTATCTGAGGTTGCATGTGGATACAGGCTCTATCTCATCCGTTGAGTTGCACCGTGATCTATGCACACAACTCACCCCGATGGTACATCTGGTGCGGATTCGAAGTTTACATCTCCAATCGCTTTGCACTGCCCTACTTTGTTTAGTTACTACATGGACATTACTCTATAAAAATAAAAATACTGCATCCGTTTCAAAACGCATTGATTATTTTGTCTTGTTACAATAAGTTTTTCGACATGGTTTGTAACTAATTATTGTGGTACAAAATCACAACCTACAAGAAAAATGCTTATCATCATGAGTTTGATGACATTCATTTGATGATACATAAATATATACACTGGTAGAGTAAGTGTTTCCTAGACTTTGCTCGATGAAGTTTTTTTCTCTCCTAGACTACTATAATAAAAACAAATAAAAAACTGGCTAAGCTGGGTGTATGTAATCCATGCGTGCATCAAATCAACGCACACAACTAGAGATGATACCAATCTATGGACGGTGAAAATTGGTGAAAAGGCCACGCCTTTTCTAGTCCTGATGGGTGGGACGCTTGATCCGGAATAGAAGAAAGTGTTCAAAGACAGCAGAGCAAGTATGTTGATCCAGCCAATGCCGACGTGCGACAAGGACACACGCACGGGGTTGGCATAGTGCATTTCTTAAACCCATTTACCACTAGTATAAGAAGATGATGAGCTCCAACCATGTGATCTGGTACAAAGGAGTGATGCAGATGGATCATGTAGCTTTTCGTGTGGGTGCATGCACGATTGATTTTTCAGCCTAAGGATGGCCAAGCAATAAGCATGCTCCATCGCCGGTTTGGCCTTAGAAATGCTTGGCATGTGGTGTAGGTGTGGCATATCCTTGATTACTTGGTGGGACAAATTACAGGTTTCCATCACCTCTTTGCTTTCCAGATGGCTGTATGTAATCCATGCATGCATCATATGGTACCTGAAATATGCAATATATCAAATATATTCAATATATGATGACAAAGATGACACATCAGAAGATGACATTGCGCTTACGTGTAATTCAGATTTGATCGACATGGCAGAGGAAGGAGTGGATGCCTCTTAAATTTATTTGATTGATTCCACTTGCATGAATTTGGTCATCATATCAAACATGAGATTCCCCTTGTGATGAAAAATATAAGAATGCACAAAAACGAGTAGGAGTTGTAGTACGTTCATATATCCTGGCATCGTATCAGCCTTTCGGATATTGATGTTCCCTTCCTCCTTCCAAAGTTGCAGATATTCCAATTCATCCTCCGACTGATGCTTGCAAGTAAAACGAAAACGTGGGAGATATATTCAGCTAGCTCTATCATACTTATGAGATTAAGATCAACAACAAAAAATAGCACGCTATTTCAGCATTTTAGTGTCGCTGGTGTCGCTATAGCGTACCTGGGAGGGCCAGGTTACATTTTAGCTATTTTGGTAACAAGGCCACGCCTTTTCTGTTCCTAAAGGGACGCTCGTGTACTTGATGATGGCTGGCACTCCCAATGGGACGCTTGCTCCATATCAGATGAAAGCGTTCCACGACAGCAGAGCTAGTATGTTGATCCAGACAATGCCGATGTGCGATAAGGACACGGACGGCGTTGGAGGAGTGTGCATAATGAGCTCCAACCATTTCATCCTTTACAAAGGAGTGATGCAGATGGATCATGTAGCTTTGCGTGTGGGTGCATGCACGGTTGATTTTTTTCAGCCAAAATATGGCCAAGTAATAAGCAAGCTCCACCACCGGTTTGGCCTTACATATGCTTGGCATGTGGTGTAGGTGTGGCACATGATTACCCACTGGGACAAATTATAATGGTTTCCATCTCATCTTTGCTTGCGCGATGGCTGTATGTAATCCATGCATGAATGCATTATATGACACCAGGAATGTGCAATAATCAAATACGGTAAATTTATGATGACAAAGATGACACATCAGAAGATGACATTGTGCTTAGGTTTAATTCGGATTTGATCGATGAACACAGCCTGAGATGATCGATACCAATCGATGGACGACGACATTCTTGACAAGCACACGCCTTGTCTACTCCACTCCAGTAAGTGCTACATTCAAGACATGCCACCCCTTAGGCCTTATACAGAAGAGGAGGACAAACCAAGGCCAGCCCAGACGGTGACGTATACATATGCTCCGTCCAAGTTGCACTCCATCAGCTGGGTGATGGTGACATGGTATAATTTTGAAGTCATATATATACAGTCCATGCATGGTTGATTTTTCGGCCTATACAAAGATGCTTTGGCTCGACTAGCTTGTGGTGCGGGCGCTAAGCTGCACATGTTTATTTTATTGTTGGGACAAGCACACTGTCCATCCCTATCGACATAGGCCGCTTTGCAAGGTGGCAGTCATACGCCGCTTTGCAAGGTGGCAGTCAGTCAGGACGAAGGTGACAACGACGAGAACGACAAAGAATCTTTGGTGCAGGTTTCAAGTTTGAAAACCATTGGTCACTGATGGGTGACGGCCATTGACCATCTCCATCGCCATCGCCGCGTGGTTTGCAGGTGGCGAACATATGCTATGATTGTTGTCGTCGTTGCCCACGGAACCACACACTCATATATACAAGCCAAGTAGCCAATAATACTCTTGTTTGATGTGGATCCCGAGATTGAAATATTCAAATCTGTTGGCCTGAACGAAAATAGTATATTATTTTTGCGACGAAAACGGAAGTACTTCCTCTGTTTCTTTTTAGCCAGCATATAAAATTTGGTCAAAATCATGAAAGAAGTTATGAAGCGTCTCAATCTCCTCAACATGGAGACCCGCGTTGGTTATATTGATTGATCAGGGAGATTACAAGGGTCGGTCGAGCCTATGGCAACAACCAGAGATATTACAGTTGGAGAGATAAGAGAGAATAGGAGATTAAACAGGAACCTCTCATATCTAGCCTAACCTCCTAACTAAACCGACTTGATACACAAGTAGGCGCCCTTGTACAGAATACAACGTGACAGAATAATATGTCTAACACTCTCCCTTAATGTGAACTTCTCAAGTTTAGATTACGTTTAAACTCTTCAAAGGATCTTGTAGACAAGGCCTTTGTAAAACCATCTGCAACTTGGTCCTTTGAGGGAACAAACCGAATCTCCAACTCCTTGCTAGCCACTCTTTCTCTGACAAAGTGATAATCAATTTCAATGTGTTTAGTTCTCGCATGAAAAACAGGATTAGCAGAAAGATATGTGGCACCAAAATTGTCACACCAAAGACATGGAGTCTGTGCGTGATATATTCCAAGCTCCTTGAGCATAGACTTAACCCATATGATTTCTGCTGTGGCATTAGCCAGTGCCTTGTATTCTGCCTCAGTACTCGATCTTGACATTGTTGCCTGTTTCTTTGCACACCATGAGATTAAGTTTGGTCCAAAGAAGACTGCAAAACCGCCTGTGGTCCTTCTGTCATCCAAGCAACCTGCCCAATCAGAATCAGAGAATGCCCTAACAAGAGTTGATGATGACTTGCTGAAGGTCAAACCAACACCCAAGGTGTTTTTCACATATCTCAAGATGCGTTTAGCAGCAGTCCAATGAGCAGAAGTAGGTGCATGGAGATATTGACAAACTTTGTTTACTGCAAAAGAAATATCAGGCCTGGTGAGTGTCAAGTACTGAAGTGCACCCACCAAGCTTCTGTACTTGGTGCCATCCTCCTGACTCAGAAGTACACCTTCTGCAAGAGACAAATTTTCTGAACTGGAAAGTGGTGTTGGAGATGGTTTACAGCCCTGCATCCCTGCCTTGCTCAAAAGATCAGTTGCATACTTTTCCTGAGAGAGATGTAAGCCACCTTCACTGTTTCTCTTTACCTCAATGCCAAGGAAAAAATGAAGATCTCCTAGATCCTTGAGAGCAAACTCCGAATTCAAATCTTTTAAAAGAGCTGTTATAGCATCATTTGATGAACTAGTAACAATAATACATCCACATAAATAAGTACAAAGATAGTTGTATGTGACTTATTGTAGATGAACAGTGATGTATCAGATTTGGAGGGAGTAAACCCAAGTGTTTGTAACTTGGAGCTCAACCGAGAATACCGTGCCTTTGGAGCTTGCTTTAGTCCATAGAGAGATTTGTCAAGTCTGCATATGTGAGACGATTTATGTTTATCCTCAAAACAAGGAGGATGCCTCATATAGACTTCCTTTTCCAGAACAACATGAAGGAATGCATTCTACACATCTAGCTATCTGAGACTCCATCCTCTGGACACAGCAATGGACAAAACAAGATGAATAGTGGCAACTTTAACAATAGGACTAAATGTGTCCTCATAATCCAATCCATACCTCTGTTTGAACCCCTTTGCAACAAGTCTGGCTTTGTAACGATCGATAGTACCATCTGACCTTCGTTTGATCCTAAAATCCCATTTGCAGTCAATCACATTTTTACCTCGAGATGGAGGAACGAGATGCCAGGTATGATTTTTCTGGAGAGCATGAAACTCGTCATCCATTGCCTGCTTCCACTTGGGATCAGCCAGAGCCTCAGTGATGGTGTGTGGTTCTCCTGTGGAAATAGCAGAAACTAAACCATATTTAGTTTTATAGTTGACTGGTTGAATAATGCCTGCTTGAAGACGAGTGAGCGGAGGTGTTGGCGCATGCGTAGACGATCCAGGAGAAGTAGCATCTGGCTGTACAGAGGCGGTCTCCAATCCCGAGCCAAATCCACCAAGGCTGGCCGGATCTTCTGTGCCAGAAACGGTTGGTGAAGCAGCAGGAGTGGCCATAGAGGATTCAGGAGTGCGGAGGAGATCAGGCTCAGAGCATCACGAGCGGACCGCCTAGAGTAGACATGCGGGACCGGCCCGAACCGGTCGGTCGGCTTGTCTCCAGCACCGGATTGGTGCGCAGCACCCGTGGTGGCCTGGTCAGCCACGGGGCGAGACGGGGCTGGCGATGAAGGGTGCGGTGCAGACGATGGTGGGGGGCCCCGGGCCACCGGGTGGGAAACTGATCCCGAAGCGGATCCGGTCGGCCCTGACGTGGTCAGGGGCGCCAATCCCGAGGAGGGTCGCGCCTGATTGCCTGCGGCCACAGCAGAGCCCCCTGATGGAGCGTTTTCTTTCCAATTTTGACTGTTTGCCTGATTTTCCTCCCTGCTGCTTCCTGGAACATCAAACTCAGATGGAACAGAGGAGATATTAGTCAATTCTTGGTCAGTAAAATTATCATCACCCCCACGAGAGACACCGGAAAGATGAGAAGGAAGTAGAAGTATTTCCTTTCGAAGGAGGGCACCGACATTGGGATGTAGATTGGCAAATGGAAATTGGGTTTCATCAAAGACTACATCACGGGAGATGTATACACGACCAGTAGAGACAACAAGGTGTTTTACACCTTTGTGTTGAGCACTATATCCAAGAAAGACACATTGTTTGGAACGATACATGAGTTTGCGAGTGTTATGGGGACGTAAGTTTGGCCAACACGCGCAGCCAAACACTCTAAGGGTGGTGTAGTCTTGCATGACATGGAAAAGACGTTCTGTGGGTGTTTCATTTGAGATAGTGCGACTGGCCACATATTAATGAGATGAACTGCAGTCAGAAAAGCTTCATCCCAGAATTTTAGGGGCATAGAGGCTGACGCTAAAATGGCTAAGCCTACTTCAACAATGTGTCGATGTTTGCGTTCGGCGGAACCGTTCTGTTGATGTGCATGTGGGCATGGAACATGGTGAGAGATACCTATCTTTTGAAAAAAAGAATTCAGTTTCTCATATTCACCGCCCAGTCTGATTGCATGGCAATGATCTTGCTATCGAATTTGCGCTCAACAAATGCTTGAAAATTATGGAACACTTGAAACACATCCGAACGTTTTTTAAGAAGATATTGTTGGAAATATGCCCTAGAGGCAATAATAAAATGGTTATTATTATATTTCCTTGTTCATGATAATTGTCTGTTATTCATGCTATAATTGTGTTATCCGGAAATCGTAATACATGTGTGAATACATAGACCACAACATGTCCCTAGTAAGCCTCTAGTTGACTAGCTCGTTGATCAATAGATGGTTACGGTTTCCTGACCATGGACATTGGATGTCATTGATAACGGGATCACATCATTAGGAGAATGATGTGATGGACAAGACCCAATCCTAAGCCTAGCACTAGATCGTGTAGTTCGTTTGCTAAAGCTTTTCCAATGTCAAGTAACTTTTCCTTAGACCATGAGATTGTGCAACTCCCGGATACCGTAGGAGTGCTTTGGGTGCACCAAACGTCACAACGTAACTGGGTGGCTATAAAGGTGCACTACGGGTATCTCCGAAAGTATCTGTTGGGTTGGCACGAATCGAGACTGGGATTTGTCACTCCATGTAACGGAGAGGTACCTCTGGGCCCACTCGGTAGGACATCATCATAATGAGCTCAATGTGATCAAGGAGTTGTTCACGGGATGATGTGTTACGGAAACGAGTAAAGAGACTTGCCGGTAACGAGATTGAACAAGGTATCGAGATACCGACGATCGAATCTCGGGCAAGTATCGTACCGATAGAAAAAGGGAATTGCGTACGGGATTGATTGAATCCTCGACATCGTGGTTCATCCGATGAGATCATCGAGGAGCATGTGGGAGCCAACATGGGTATCCAGATCCCGCTGTTGGTTATTGACCGGAGAGTCGTCTCGGTCATGTCTGCGTGTCTCCCGAACCCGTAGGGTCTACACACTTAAGGTTCGGTGACGCTAGGGTTATAGAGATATTAGTATGCGGTAACCCGAAGGTTGTTCGGAGTCTCGGATGAGATCCTGGACGTCACGAGGAGTTCCGGAATGGTCCGGAGGTAAAGATTTATATATGGGAAGTCCTATTTTGGCCACCGGAAAATGGTCGGGATTTTTCGGTATTGTACCGAGAAGGTTCTAGAAGGTTCCGGAGTGGGGCCCACCTGCATGGGGGGACCCACATGAACGTGGGTAGTGGGGGCAAGGCCCCACACCCCTAGTCAAGGCGCACCAAGATTCCCCCTTAGAAGGAATAAGATCATATCCCGAAGGGATAAGATCAAGATCCCTAAAAAAGGGGGATAACAATCGGTGGGGAAGGGAAAGGATGGGATTTCTTTCCTTCCACCTTTGCCAACGCCCCAATGGACTTGGAGGGCAAGAAACCAGCCCCCTCCACCCCTATATATAGTGGGGAGGTGCATGGGAGAAAGAGCACAGCCCCTGGCGCCTCCCTCTCCCTCCCGTGACACCTCTTCCTCCTCCAGTAGCGCTTGGCGAAGCCCTGCTGAAATCCCGCTGCTTCCACCACCACACCGTCGTGCTGCTGGATCTCCATCAACATCTCCTCCCCCCTTGCTGGATCAAGAAGGAGGAGACGTCTCTGCTCCGTACGTGTGTTGAACGCGGAGGTGCCGTCCGTTCGGCGCTCGGTCATCGGTGATTTGGATCACGACGAGTACGACTCCATCAACCCCGTTCTCTTGAACGCTTCCGCTCGCGATCTACAAGGGTATGTAGATACACTCCCCTCTCACTCGTTGCTAGATGACTCCTGTTGGAAATATGCCCTAGAGGCAATAATAAAATGGTTATTATTATATTTCCTTGTTCATGATAATTGTCTGTTATTCATGCTATAATTGTGTTATCCGGAAATCGTAATACATGTGTGAATACATAGACCACAACATGTCCCTAGTAAGCCTCTAGTTGACTAGCTCGTTGATCAATAGATGGTTACGGTTTCCTGACCATGGACATTGGATGTCATTGATAACGGGATCACATCATTAGGAGAATGATGTGATGGACAAGACCCAATCCTAAGCCTAGCACTAGATCGTGTAGTTCGTTTGCTAAAGCTTTTCCAATGTCAAGTAACTTTTCCTTAGACCATGAGATTGTGCAACTCCCGGATACCGTAGGAGTGCTTTGGGTGCACCAAACGTCACAACGTAACTGGGTGGCTATAAAGGTGCACTACGGGTATCTCCGAAAGTATGTGTTGGGTTGGCACGAATCGAGACTGGGATTTGTCACTCCATGTAACGGAGAGGTACCTCTGGGCCCACTCGGTAGGACATCATCATAATGAGCTCAATGTGATCAAGGAGTTGTTCACGGGATGATGTGTTACGGAAACGAGTAAAGAGACTTGCCGGTAACGAGATTGAACAAGGTATCGAGATACCGACGATCGAATCTCGGGCAAGTATCGTACCGATAGACAAAGGGAATTGCGTACGGGATTGATTGAATCCTCGACATCGTGGTTCATCCGATGAGATCATCGAGGAGCATGTGGGAGCCAACATGGGTATCCAGATCCCGCTGTTGGTTATTGACCGGAGAGTCGTCTCGGTCATGTCTGCGTGTCTCCCGAACCCGTAGGGTCTACACACTTAAGGTTCGGTGACGCTAGGGTTATAGAGATATTAGTATGTGGTAACCCGAAGGTTGTTCGGAGTCTCGGATGAGATCCTGGACATCACGAGGAGTTCCGGAATGGTCCGGAGGTAAAGATTTATATATGGGAAGTCCTATTTTGGCCACCGGAAAATGTTCGGGATTTTTCGGTATTGTACCGAGAAGGTTCTAGAAGGTTCCGGAGTGGGGCCCACCTGCATGGGGGGACCCACATGAACGTGGGTAGTGGGGGCAAGGCCCCACACCCCTAGTCAAGGCGCACCAAGATTCCCCCTTAGAAGGAATAAGATCATATCCCGAAGGGATAAGATCAAGATCCCTAAAAAAGGGGGATAACAATCGGTGGGGAAGGGAAAGGATGGGATTTCTTTCCTTCCACCTTTGCCAACGCCCCAATGGACTTGGAGGGCAAGAAACCAGCCCCCTCCACCCCTATATATAGTGGGGAGGTGCATGGGAGAAAGAGCACAGCCCCTGGCGCCTCCCTCTCCCTCCCGTGACACCTCTTCCTCCTCCAGTAGCGCTTGGCGAAGCCCTGCTGAAATCCCGCTGCTTCCACCACCACACCGTCGTGCTGCTGGATCTCCATCAACATCTCCTCCCCCCTTGCTGGATCAAGAAGGAGGAGACGTCTCTGCTCCGTACGTGTGTTGAACGCGGAGGTGCCGTCCGTTCGGCGCTCGGTCATCGGTGATTTGGATCACGACGAGTACGACTCCATCAACCCCGTTCTCTTGAACGCTTCCGCTCGCGATCTACAAGGGTATGTAGATACACTCCCCTCTCACTCGTTGCTAGATGACTCCTGTTGGAAATATGCCCTAGAGGCAATAATAAAATGGTTATTATTATATTTCCTTGTTCATGATAATTGTCTGTTATTCATGCTATAATTGTGTTATCCGGAAATCGTAATACATGTGTGAATACATAGACCACAACATGTCCCTAGTAAGCCTCTAGTTGACTAGCTCGTTGATCAATAGATGGTTACGGTTTCCTGACCATGGACATTGGATGTCATTGATAACGGGATCACATCATTAGGAGAATGATGTGATGGACAAGACCCAATCCTAAGCCTAGCACTAGATCGTGTAGTTCGTTTGCTAAAGCTTTTCCAATGTCAAGTAACTTTTCCTTAGACCATGAGATTGTGCAACTCCCGGATACCGTAGGAGTGCTTTGGGTGCACCAAACGTCACAACGTAACTGGGTGGCTATAAAGGTGCACTACGGGTATCTCCGAAAGTATCTGTTGGGTTGGCACGAATCGAGACTGGGATTTGTCACTCCATGTAACGGAGAGGTACCTCTGGGCCCACTCGGTAGGACATCATCATAATGAGCTCAATGTGATCAAGGAGTTGTTCACGGGATGATGTGTTACGTAAACGAGTAAAGAGACTTGCCGGTAACGAGATTGAACAAGGTATCGAGATACCGACGATCGAATCTCGGGCAAGTATCGTACCGATAGACAAAGGGAATTGCGTACGGGATTGATTGAATCCTCGACATCGTGGTTCATCCGATGAGATCATCGAGGAGCATGTGGGAGCCAACATGGGTATCCAGATCCCGCTGTTGGTTATTGACCGGAGAGTCGTCTCGGTCATGTCTGCGTGTCTCCCGAACCCGTAGGGTCTACACACTTAAGGTTCGGTGACGCTAGGGTTATAGAGATATTAGTATGCGGTAACCCGAAGGTTGTTCGGAGTCTCGGATGAGATCCTGGACGTCACGAGGAGTTCCGGAATGGTCTGGAGGTAAAGATTTATATATGGGAAGTCCTATTTTGGCCACCGGAAAATGTTCGGGATTTTTCGGTATTGTACCGAGAAGGTTCTAGAAGGTTCCGGAGTGGGGCCCACCTGCATGGGGGGACCCACATGAACGTGGGTAGTGGGGGCAAGGCCCCACACCCCTAGTCAAGGCGCACCAAGATTCCCCCTTAGAAGGAATAAGATCATATCCCGAAGGGATAAGATCAAGATCCCTAAAAAGGGGGGATAACAATCGGTGGGGAAGGGAAAGGATGGGATTTCTTTCCTTCCACCTTTGCCAACGCCCAATGGACTTGGAGGGCAAGAAACCAGCCCCCTCCACCCCTATATATAGTGGGGAGGTGCATGGGAGAAACAGCTCAGCCCCTGGCGCCTCCCTCTCCCTCCCGTGACACCTCTTCCTCCTCCAGTAGCGCTTGGCGAAGCCCTGCTGAAATCCCGCTGCTTCCACCACCACACCGTCGTGCTGCTGGATCTCCATCAACCTCTCCTCCCCCCTTGCTGGATCAAGAAGGAGGAGACGTCTCTGCTCCGTACGTGTGTTGAATGCGGAGGTGCCGTCCGTTCGGCGCTCGGTCATCGGTGATTTGGATCACGACGAGTACGACTCCATCAACCCCGTTCTCTTGAACGCTTCCGCTCGCGATCTACAAGGGTATGTAGATACACTCCCCTCTCACTCGTTGCTAGATGACTCCATAGATTGATCTTGGTGATGCGTAGAAAATTTTAAAATTCTGCTACGTTCCCCAACAGATATATCCATGTGTATATGCTAAAGTCATCTACAAAGCTCACATAATAAGTATGTCTAGCAACAGAGGTGGGTGCTGGACCCCATACATCAGAGAAAATCAGTTGCAAAGGTTTTGTAGACACACTAGTTTGACATGGATAAGGTAACTAATGACTTTTTGCTCGTTGACATGAATCACAAATAGTTTCTGAATTTCTCACACCAACAACTGGGAGGTTATTTCTACTAAGAATTTGATGAATAGTAGCAAATGAAGGATGACCTAAGCGACTGTGCCACCTTTTAGCAGAAAGCTTGATGGCACCATATACGTGTTTATTGTATTGGCAATACTTAGGAAGCAACGAATAAAGGCCTTGCACGCAAACACCCCTATAAAGGATTTTCTTCGTGACCTGATCCTTGATAAACAAAAGAATGGGTGAAATTCTAGAAACACATTGTTGTCAAGAGCAATACGATGGACAGACAACAAAGTTTTGGAGGCATCAGGTACATGCAAGATTTCATTGAGTTCTAGATTTTTGTGAGGGGTTTTGATAAAAGAATAACCAATATGACTTATCTCCATACCTGCACCATTTGCTGCAGTGTAGACTTGATCATGGCCATGATACTTTTCATGCATGGTTAGCTTCTCCAGTTCACCTGTGATGTGATTTGTGGCTCTCGTGTCCATATACCAATTGGTATCGACACCATAGGACACATCGGCTGCAGCTGCAACTTTCTTTTTTTGGGAATTATCATCAGCGTAATGCCAATCGCAGTCTTTTGCAATGTGGTTTTTTTTTTTTACAGATTTGACATTTACCCTCGTAGCCATCATACCCTTGAAAGTTACTGTTCCCTGGGGGGCGCCGAGAGTTGTTGCTGCCGCCTGAATTGTTCTGGTGATAGTAGTAGCCACCACTGCCACCACCACCACCACCACCACCCTGATATCCTCCTTCTCCGCCGCTGTTCTGGTGATAGCCGCCACCAGGGCCACCACCATTGCTGTAGCCGCCTCCGCCAGCAGCATAGCCGCCGCCACCAGCGCCATAGTCGCCGCCGGCGCGATGGCCACCGCTACCAGATCCACCACCAGGGTAGCCGCCGTCGCGACCCCCACTCTGGTTGCGGTAGCCTCCTTTGTTGCCGCCCGAGCGACCCCTAGAGGCAGCATTCGCGGATGATTTGAAGCCACCCGCGCCGTTCCCGTGGAACAGCTCGACCCGTTGGTTGAAGTTCGCCACCAGAGAAAAAAGTGCGTCGACGGTGATGGGCTCGGTGCGGACGTCGAGTGCAGAGATGATCGGCTGATACTCCATATCAAGCCCAGCGACGATGAAGGAGATGAGCTCCCCCTCCCTGAGTGGTTTGCCCGCCGCCGCGAGCTCATCGGAGAGGGAGCGCATGTGGCCGAAGTACGCCGAGGCCGACTGGGATCCTTTCTGTGCATTGGTGAGGGCATATCGGATATTGTTGATACGGGTTAATGATATTGCAGAAAACATATTTGCCAATGCAGCCCAGATTGCATGCGATGACTCAAGCGAGGCCACTTGAACAAGTACCTCTTTTGACAGATTGCGGAGAAGGTATGCTACGATTTGTTGATCTTGGACTAGCCAAGGGGTATAGGCAAGACTGGAGACTACTTGATCCTTGCCATCTTTGTCTTTGGTGGAGATTGTTTTGGGAGGTTCTTCGATAGATTGATCGATATAGCCATACAAGCCGGCGCCCAATATCTGGGATCGTGCTTGGGCTCGCCAGAGAACGTAGTTCGTCCGGGTGAGAGGCTCAGAGATGTTGTAGTTGAGGCCAGAGGAGACGGCGGCAGTGGAGGTGGACATGGCTGGGACGTGGTGGTTCAGGAATCGAAGAGGATGCGCTAGATGCTATGGAAAAGGCCTGCTCTGTATATCATGAAAGAAGTTGTGAAGCGTCTCAATCTCCTCAACATGGAGACCCGCGTTGCTTATATTGATTGATCAGGGAGATTACAAGGGTCAGTCGAGCCTATGGCAACAACCAGAGATATTACAGTTGGAGAGATAAGAGAAAATAGGAGATTAAACAGGAACCTCTCCTATCTAGCCTAACCTCCTAACTAAACCGGCTTGATACACAAGTAGGCGCCCTTGTACAGAATACAACTTGACAGAATAATCTCTACTACTATTAAACAATCGAGGTGTGGCAGAAACATTACATCTCAGCCATACATCCGCCATCTCTCAATGGACCGGATTGCCTCAATATTGTATCACATCATTTATCATAATCAATTAGCAATAATTACCATGATCTACGCTATCATAATTACGCAATAATTACCACGATCTCGCTCCAACCTGAGCCTATTTTAATCATAATTACGCCATCATATTTTTTTTTTGAAACTCAGCCTTGTGTGCTGCGTACATATAAGGAAAATATCAATTAGCAATAGTTACCATGATCTACGTCATCATGTTTTTTTTTTATACTCAGCCTTGTGTACTGCATACATAGAAGGAAAAAAGAAAAAGGCCTGGCCCATGTTCGCATGTACGCAGAGAATAACGTGGAAACCAAATCGCTCGTTTCCCTGTTTGTTCGGATCACAGGATCGGTCAGACCCTGACCTTGATTCCGGTCGTTCCTTGACTTCCGTCACTTCTTTTCGTTCATCTGTTTGAGTGTTCGTCGTCTTCGACGGCTCGACTCTTGGTTTGACTCTCCCGGTCTTCTCGTCCTGAGGAACGACGGCGACGTGGGCCTGCAGTGCTACGCGGCCACGACAGGTACGAGCACGTCTCCTTACGCAGTCGCGCCCAGCGCCCTATGCCTTCGTATGTACTGTTAATTGCTCAAACTTCACACGTACCTCCCGCTAAGGATCCACCCGATCGATCCGGGCCTGCGAATTCGTACGCCACGCACGTAATCTCCATCCAGTTAAGATGGGAATCCCTTTGCAGCAAGCGGAACAATAGTAATTAAGCTCGGTGCAGCTGGTTCGTACGTGGTACTGTGGTACGAGCAGAGCCCCATACTTAGCATCAATCCCTACTGCCTGCCTGCTGCCGAACTTGATGATAATCCTAATTAAACTGCTCGTACATGCTGATTTCCTGCAGCATATGCCATGGCCTTACTGTTTAAAGCCCCCAGTTCGTACGTACTACGGTGCGTGCGCGCTGCGATGTTGGCCTCAGCCTATGGAGACTGACCAACGGCGCAGCTGGTCTTGAATGCCTTGCTTGACAATGCTGTCACAGTGGTACAGTTGGATATGCTTGATCAGCTCGCTCAGTACGCATTGAGGTGTTTGCTTTTATTTGTTTGCTTATTAAATAAACCTTCTTTCCCCTCTCATTGTTAGATCTCGAGCACGTCTCCTACGTATGTTAATTACTATTACACATTTATACTAAGAGCCTCGAAGGGCCCCGGGCCCCTGAATTCTCAGTACCGGCCTTGTCTACAATATATCAATTAACCCGCCTCTCTGCTTGTTTGAGCGAAGCTTTGCGTACGTGTGCTCCCGCTCCTTTGTGAATTGGTTTAGCGTTCTAAATCCAGCATATTTTCTATATTGATCTTTTGCCAGATGTTTCAATAGCCCTGAGCGGCTACGTCGACGAGCGAGCGGGCAAGCGGACGTGTTACGTAAGATATGCAGTCGGGGATCAAATCCACTGGGACCGATCAACATAATTTGAAGGTGCGGGTACTGACCAAATAAATTCAACCCGAACTGTCACTGTCATTGTTAGCTCCCTCAAATTGTTAGATCTTTCAGAATGTGTTGTACTGATTATTAAAGGTTTCGGAGTGTGCTAACTGGAAGCAGGTGATTACTAATAACAGTTTGAAAAGATTAATTAAAATGGTAGTAGTGTGCCGTGCTTTGCTTTCTAGAAACTTTGCGGCCGAGTTACATCTACCTAGCAAACTGACATAACGTCTGCGAACAGTACATTGGATTTTTCAATTCAGAAGTGCTACTTTATGTTCTCCATATCAGAAAATCAGTGATAATTTTTTGTGCACTATCAATTTTTTTAACTTTGCAAAAGCCATCCATGAGAGCATTATTCAAATCTGAATCTGAGTGGGCTCACAGCCAACTAACGTCCTATATGTTCCCTTCTTCAGTGCTCTTCGGTGATAACTATTCTCTGTTTGCTAATCAAGATTCAAAATTCATTTGTTGCAGAATTCGGAATCATGTACTGGTTTGGAGAATAATCGGAGCAATGGTGGAGGGTGGTATGCTCGTCTGTCCGGTGAGAAGAAAGCGGAATACCTAAAGTAACTACGAATAGCACGCCAGGCAAAAAAAGATGCAACTAAGTCATCTACACCATCTAGCGGATTGGTTCGGAGCGAACGTGCTCCGTTTACTGATGTAACAAACATGTTTGCAAAAGGTCCATGTTTGTGCACTTCGCTGACCCATGGTTGAGATTATTCTCTGTGTCTGACAAAACCTCAAAACTGACATCATTGAGTAATTTGTAGCTGTGAATGATGGAGTTGTCGAAATGATTCCTCTTACAGATGGCTCAAATAGGAATGGAAAAGGTTAGTTCAGTCACACACGTTTTTCTTTATCAAATATTCCCTCCGGTCCAAAGTAAGTGTCGCAGTTTTAAACTAAGGTACATCATTGTCTAATTTATAGCTGCGGATGATGGAGTTGTCGAAATGATTCCTCTTACAGATGGCTCAAATAGGAATGGGAAAGGTTAGCTCATTCACACACGTATTTCTTTATCAAATATAGTTTAAAACTGTGACACTTATTATGGACGGGAGGGAGTAGTACTTTGTGATGTTTTCCATTATTCAGTTCTGCTCTCATGTGTTGTGTGCGAAGTTGTTGTGACAGGGCAGAGTGATAATGGAGGCATGCCGCACACAAATATTGCTGAATTTTCGGATGTTACTCTACCGGCCCAGAAAAAACCAAGGGGTCAAGGTTGGTATGCTCGAATGAGTGAAGAAAAGAGAGCTGAATACCTACTGAAGCAGCGACAGGCACGTCAAAGAAAACGAGACGCGGCTAACTCGGAAAACAATGACTCGGTTGCAGCGCTTGTAACACCTGGTATCACCCGCAACTCTATATTGTTGTATAGCTATTAATATATATAATTCTTCTTGTTCAAATTAAATGTATATTCAGCAAAATCGATGATGAGACCACATGTTACCAACCAAAAATCTCAACCTATAGCACGCATCCAATGCACTTTATCAGACGTTACAAATGCAAGCTTGCAGCAGTCAGGTTTGACGCAAGGTGCACACATTACTATTCTTGTGTTATCAAACATGTACTAAAAATTGAATAATGCTAGAGATTTTGCCACCTACAGATGTTAATGCAACATGTTTCAAAGATGTCACACTTCATTGTTCTCCGGTCATTCCTGACACTATATGTATCAATACCAACTCCACCCCGAGTGCAATTCAAAGTGATAATTCTGTACAAACCTTCCATACAGGCTATGAAACTAGATGTGGCAGCGCAGGTAAAGACTTCTATGCGTGCTCATAACTATATTCTTCTTTTAGTCCATAATTTGTATTCTTATGTTGAATTTTCTGATCAGATCAAAGATCAACTGGGAGCCTTTTAGTTCCATCGTCTCTCAAGCAAAGTGCAGCAGAAAAAAAAGGTTGTGTGAGAGAGTCCAATACAATTCAATGAGTCCCGAACAAATGTCTTCTCTCTTGCAGAAGAAACACGACTACAGCAAAATGAGGAGCAAAGTTGTAGCATCAAACTTCAACTCTGATATGTCCCCAGGTACATGTCACATAATATTATTTCACAGATTGTAACAATATAGTGATTAAAGAGCATCTGTGTTGTACGCGTAGGGGAGCCTGCCCATGGATGTACCTCGCAGACAAATGTGAATATCAATACGAGCGAAGATTCTGATTGGCTGCACAGAAATGATATGTACGAGATGCAGCAAATTAACAGACAAAAAAGACCTGTCAATATGTCTAGTGCTACCGATCAGGGTGAAGCTCTTGCGGGTAAATATTTTAGTATTTAATAGCTGGATGTTTTCCATAAAGTACTATCTTCAATAATGAATTCTTACCAATTATTCGCCAGGAGACAAGCACCAGACAGAAGATCCCTACGGAATACTTGAGCCCCACGAGGAAACATCCAACTTTCAGGGTATGTATATTGTTGCGTGCATTTTTTTCACGCCCTTTGGCCAAACACGTAAAAGTGTGTAATTTACATTCTCTAGGTCGTGGAATGACTATCTTTCCCACTAGAATGCTTGGAGGCCATACACCATGGAGAACACGCACAAGATGAGCTTGATGATGAAGCAAGGTTGTTCACTGAACAATGTAAGCATCGCTAAAACTGACTTGATTTACAAACAAAACACTCTACCATTTCAAACATGTAAATTAATTAAATGTCCATATCCAGATGCCCAATTTGAATCATACCGAGTAGCTGCTGATGGCATCCCCCTTTATGCCGATGATAACCAAGCCTACCATAACCTGCCAAAGAAGCACCATGTTTTGAGGAAAGTTAAAGATTGCAGCTATTGCGGAGCAATGCGATTTCAATACGAGGGGCCTGCATTCTGTTGTAGAAAAGGAAAAGTTAGCATATCTATTCCAGATGTGCCTGCTGAGTTGAAACGATTGTTTACAAGTCAGGATGATGATGATGCTAAATATTTCAGAGATAACATAAGGTATTTCAACTCACACTTCTCATTTACGAGTCTTGGAGTGACACTCGACCAGCAAGTCAGCACTGCAGCAGGCACTGGGATATATACATTCCATGCACATGGACAACTGTACCACCGTTTGGATCATTTGGTTCATGGTGAACATGGTCCGCGACATTTGCAACTATATATTTATGATACGGATGACAGCTTGGCACACCGGGTCCAGAGGTCTCCGGATCTTAATATTGATCTCATTCACAAAATTCTAAGTATACTACAACACAACCCTTACGTGCAGACTTTTCAGAATGTTGGTTCTTCAGCAAGCCTTGATGAATATAGAATTGAAATAAACACAGATATAACCCTGGATCAGTGACGGTACAATGCCCCGACAACTTCCCAGGTTGCTGCGATATGGGTTGAAGGGGGTAACACACAGAACTGCTTTGATCGACATGTTGTCATGCATGGATCAGGAGAGCGTCCCTTGTATATTAGAGCATACTATGGTTGTTATGACCCTTTGGCGTATCCATTATTCTTTCCTGGTGGGGAGACTGGTTGGAATCGATGGTTGCCATATGTTCCTACACAAGAAGATGAAGGCCATGAGTCTAACACGGGTATGATTTTATAGTTTTAGATTTGTAACATGGTCAATTAAAACAACAACAAAAACTAATATTCTGAACTTCTTGTGTTTAAAAGGTCTAGCTGGTAGTTCAGAACGAGGTCAAGTTCGGTCTACTGACTTGCCTACAAGTGTTAATTTAACGGAAATAGATGATGACACAATGTAGACTACATTTGATAATTCTGAACAATTTGATGAACACGTGGCTGATTTGCCCCCATGTAAGTTTCATCACTTAGACACGTCTATTTTAAGGGTCTCCCATTTGTTTAATGTTATGAATCTTCATTCAGACGATAACGAGGACAACCAGGACGAGGAGGACGAACCTATTCAATCAAGAAAATATGTATCTGCAAGGGAGTATTACTGCTTCAAGCTGATGATCAGGAAGAAGCTTTTTAACATTGTCCTATTCGGGGGGGGGGGGGGGGCGCCTTTTCCAACAATGGGCCATTGATATGTACATTAAGATCGAGGCAATGAGGCTGGATTGGTACTCCAAGCCAGAAAATCAGAAGATTATACGCGCGGACCTCTACCAGGTACCATTCTTGGGGTTGTTTTTATATGACATTAGCGACCTCACTTTTAATATATAGTTCGGTATTCTTAATGCATGTATTATGTATCTTCTATGTAGGGTCTTCTAGACACAATCGCTGCTGGTGAGTCATGTGGTGATCGGATTGGTAAAAGGATTGTGCTCCCAAGGACATTTCCTGGTGGTGATAGAGATATGCAGAGAAGGTTCCTAGATGCAATTGCCATAGTACAGCGATGGGGTAAACCAGATTACTTCATCACAATGACATGCAACCCATACTGGGAGGAGATAACAACAGAGCTGATGCCCAGACAGCTACCACAGGATCGACCAGACCTGGTTGCACGAGTGTACAAAGCAAAGCAGCGAGATTTGATGGACTTACTCATCAAGAAGAAGCATTTTGGCGAGGTTGCAGCCTATGTTCATGTGACCGAGTTTCAGAAAAGAGGGCTCCCACACGAACATATCCTTCTAATCATGAAGGCAGGTAGCAAGTTAAAGACTCCAGATGACTATGACAGAGTCATATCAGCAGAAATACCTGATAAAGATAAATACCCACATGTTGCACGGGCTATGTGGTGTCCTCAATAAAAAATGTTCTTGCATGATTGAGGAGCAGTGTCGTTTTCACTATCCTCGGGAGTTTTGCCCCGCTACACAACAAGGAAATGACTCATATCCCATATATAGGAGGAGGGATGATGGACGTTGAGTAAAAGTGAGAGGAGCAGAGTTGGACAATAGGTGGGTGGTGCCTTACAACCCCTTTCTTCTCATGAAGCACAACTGCCACATCAATGTAGAAGCTTGCTTGAGCATCAAGGCAGTGAAGTATTTGTTCAAGTACATTTACAAGGGACATGACCGAACATCATTTTCATTCGAGCAGGATATCATCAACAATGGGGGGGTCATTAATGAGATCCGCCAATACCGAGATGCACGATATGTATCACCTCCAGAGGCTATCAACAGGATTTTATGGTTTAAAATGTTTGGAATTAGTCCTTCAGTCTTGCAGTTGCAACTTCATTTGCCAGGCATGCACATGGTCGCATTTAAAGCCGATGATAATCTGAAAGATGTTGTTGATAAGCCATCTTCTTCGAGAACCATGCTTACTGAGTACTTCGAAATGAATCGAAAGAATCCTTATGCACGACAATGGCTGTACAAAGATTTTCCGGAACACTTTAGATGGGATGCATCAAAGAAGAGATGGTATAAAAGAAAACAAAGGCCACAGATTGGTAGAATTGTGTATGCACACCCTGGTGAGGAGGAGAGGTACTATTTGCGGGTGCTCTTGAATCATGTCCGAGGTGCGACATCATATGATGATTTGAAAAAGGTGCGAGGCATTACGTGCTCTACTTTCAGAGAGGCGTGTGAACAATTAGGATTAATTGAGCAGGACAAATCACTTGATCACTGCCTGACTGAAGCTGCCACATTTCAGATGCCTTGTGCTCTTAGATGCTTGTTTGCCACTATCTTAGTATTTTGTGAGGTTACAAAAATCCGAGAGTTGTGGGACAAACACCTGGAGTCAATGTCTGAGGATTACCGATGTTCCCAGCCCAACGAGGCAATACTTAGGCAGATGGTCCTTAGAGACATCAGGGATTTGTTGCATTCCATGGGGAAGGATATTAAAACCTATGGCCTTCCGGAGCTGGTTGATACAAATGCTTTTCTAGGCGATGAGTGCATGGAGGTTAGAGAGGAGAGGGAGGTCGGTGTGGACCAAGAACATATTGATCTTATCAACTCTTTAAACAGTGAGCAACTAGCTGGGTTCAATGACATCATGGACCATATCATGAACAAAAGAAGCCAAGTCTTCTTTCTCGATGCTCCAGGAGGCACTGGGAAGACGTACTTGTTCAAGGCGTTGCTTGCTAAGGTGCGTTCGATGGGTGAGATAGCCATTGCCACTGCTACATCAGGTATAGCAGCCTCGATATTACCTGGAGGGCGTACTGCGCACTCTAGGTTCAAATACCCATTAAACTCACCGACAACAGCATGTGTGGTTTCACAAAGCAAAGTGGTACGGCAGAATTGCTGAAAGAGGCGGCCTTGATAATTTGGGATGAAGTTGCCATGACAAAGCGTCAAGCCGTGGAGGCGCTTGATAGGTCACTCCAAGACATAATGGGATGTGCTTTGCCGTTTGGGGGGAAGATTGTTGTTTTTGGTGGAGATTTTAGGCAGGTCCTTCCAGTGGTTCCAAAAGGGACAAGACCACAGATCACAGATGCTACAATACAGAGATCCTATATATGGCAGAAGATTCATAAGATACACCTTACACGTAACATGAGATCACAAGCTGACCCTTTGTTCTCTGAGTATCTCTTAAGGATTGGCAGTGGAACCGAAGAAAGTGGCTTTTATTAATTAATTTGATTGAAACTGCTCTTCAGTTTAACAAGGACCTGTTGTTTTCATCAGATGATAAGTTGCACATTGAGTCCTGATGTTGACAAGTGCTCTGGTTCAGCAGCCCGTATACTCGTGCTAGATGCAAGTAAAAATTAAATTTTGAAACTGCTCTTCAGAGGAGAGGAGACGAGGCTAGCTAGAGATGTATATTTCAATTCACAAGGTACTTCAATCCAAACAAAAAAAGACTTGCAGCGTCCCAGTAGCAAAATTCCCACATCCGGAAAGAGTGTGTGTCTAGAGATAAGATGCCAACAGAGGAATTCAAGGATTAATTAGCCAGTGTATGTATGCATTTGTAGTCGATGTATTTTCAAGCAACAAGCATGGAGCACTTTCTTCTCTCTTCCATGTCACTTACCTGATTAATTAATTCTCTCTATAATGTCACTTACCTGATAGAGCCAATTTGGTTTGGGTCTCTCTGCCATTCATATATTCAGTGATGCAATCTGAATTCTGAATCATCTAGACTTATCTCTCCAGTCCTCACTGTTAGACCTTTGGCTTCACACTTTTTAGTTTGGTTCTATTAGAAAACCTCACTGTTATTTCTCTTATCCTTGTGCAGCAGGATTCAGTTTGGTACAATCACCATCATCGATGCAGACGACAAGGGGTTAATTGTGCCAGCGGCGGTGCTGCTGCTTCTGTGTGACGATGACAACGGCGGTGCTGTTCGGCATCCACTACAAAAGTAGCCATAGTGAGCTCCTCT
The DNA here is from genome assembly GCA_011799875.1 of Thinopyrum elongatum. NCBI lineage: Eukaryota > Viridiplantae > Streptophyta > Magnoliopsida > Poales > Poaceae > Thinopyrum > Thinopyrum elongatum. The sequence goes on along the minus strand of CM022300.1, from coordinate 22,006,325 downwards.
CCTTGCCTCCGGTGGTTGCTCTGGGCTCGTTGTCGCCATTGATGTTCATAATTATTACATGGTTATCCAGCATTTGTGAATGGAAAAATTCAGTTTTGATGTTCATGTGCCTCCTAATTTTAAGAGGCAGTGCAACTAGACCATCTGCCTAAAAGTGACCAACATGCGAGAGAGAGAGAGAGAGAGAGCTTCTTGCGCATGGAAGTTCTTTGCTTATTCATTTTGATCTCAAGGGTTTCTCAGTTTAGTTTGGAATTCAAGCCTGGATATGCCAGTGCAATATATCTTAGCTTTAATCGAGGGCCTTTTGGTGTTGAATATATTGGTGGGAGTTTTTGTATCTTTCTCCAAATTTTGTAGAAGCAAAATGCTTCTCTATTAGAACAATTTCTAACACTTTGGCCACACCTAACTTTATATGCCATGGAAGTAGAGAATGATGGCATTCAAAGGACAACATGTCTATCTGATACAATCTTCGTAAAGTAAAACTTCCATTTCCTGCTAGTGGCATTGTTAGGAAGTTCTGCAAGTCTCAAATGAGAAAACATCCATGCTACATGGCCAACACCACCTACGTGGCCATGAACACCACCTACGTGGGCATGAACACCCTCCATGCCGCTGCCGTCCCCGGCAAGCTGCCAGTCAACTAGTATCTTGTGGAGGAGGTTAAGATGGATGTTGACATGCCCGACACCGCTCAGGGTAATTAATTAATTCACACCTTCCAGATCCTAAACAAACATTGTTTTATGACTTGATCATCAACTAATTCAACTGGGTTGTGTCTGACTTAATGGCAGAGTTTACACTTGTGACGCATGCCATCACCATTGGCCACCTTCTTGCCGTCAGGAACCTTGTGGATCATGGCGCTGATCTGCATCAACCACGTGGAAACATCACTCTCTTCTTTGTACAGCTGCATTTCATGGTATGAAAAGGAACTTCACTTGATTGTTAGTTACTTTCCCCTGCCAAAAGAATAGGCCTTCTTGGTTTCATGTTAAGTCTTTACTGTTGCCTTGCTCCCTTGTTTTGTGCAGGACCTTTTTCTTTTTCAAATGGGATTTACTTTATTTGAGTGATGTTTATTGGATAAATTATGTTACTAAAATGGTAATTTAATAAGCTTGAAAACTCATTTTACTTAAATGATGATTTATTAATTAACTCATTTTCCTCAAATTTCAATTCACGAAATCTGATTATGTTAGAATAGCAAGGAGACAAATCCATTTTCTTAAATAACTCTCTGTGTGCAACTGTGCAAGTGAGAACTGAATTTTCAAAACTTGCATTGATTAAAACACGTTTCTTGTATCCATTCACTTCACTTTTCACGTTAACATCTTGTTGTAGTACTGATTCTCTCTCACATGCACCAGACCTTTTAGCTTATATATTCCATAAGGAGAAATTTCATGTGGTAGTTGATCTTTTATCACATTTTCTTTTTTCTGTCCTTGTACCCATGGGAAAAATGACTCCCTATTGGTGTAAACTCGTAAAAGCTTTTGGAATGCGGCGACTAAATATTTTTTTTTCATTGTTTCATGTTTTGCGGGCTCTGAAGATGGATAACTTTGCGGGCTCTGAAGATGGATAACTTTGACGCTCCGATGTTATCAAGCGTGAATCTATGATGGCTTCGCATGTGATGGACAAAGGGCTTATGAGGATGCAACTGAATGCAAAGCTACACCCAAAGTGGGCAAAGGAGCACTATCGACAAGGAGCGGCGCTGCTAATGTTCATGAAGGTGCGACACAAGAGTTCAGCCCTTTGTTCATGAGTTTATTCTGACGAGTCTGTCGGCCCGCGCTGGTGCTCACTACGACTCTGGCATAGGTAAGGCACTGGTTCCTCTCCTCTGCTCTCTCATGCTTTATATGTCCACGTCAATCGAGCCGTGGTAAATTATGTACTGGCAATCTTTCCATGGCAATTTGTAGGGGTTTTGTGCTGTGGTGATGGTCTGTAATGCCAACATCTGTGCTTATCGTGGCTCTGTTATAATTTTTACTGTCACCAATTTAGTGGGTTTAGCCCTAAAGTGCTAAAATAGTTTTGACTTCATGTATTAGTGATAGGATTGATTTATTTCCAGGGTTCTTGTACGTGAGAAACTTCTGTAAAATTATGCCTTGGAAGTGTTGTAGTTTCTTCCATTTCTTGCTGAGTAGACACATCTTGTCGTGAGTCATGCGTTTTTACTCTTGAGTTGTGTGTTCTTTTCTTTGTTTTTGTCCCTTATTATTTTGCCAAGCTAATACATTTTGTTTTTTTCTTGGCCTATAATTTTAGCTCATTATCTATGGATGAACCTTTCTGATTGCTAGTTGAATTCATTTTTTTCTTTGCTCCTGTCATGGATGAAGTCAAGCTCTTCAAAAGCTTTGTTTCAAGCGACTCTTGCCTTTTGGTTGCAGTTTGTGTTTGGAATTACTACATTGTAGGCACTTCATGTTATGGAAATCCACCTCTTTGTTTTATCAAAACTAAGTGGTTACTCCTTAGCTACCTTGTGAATTTGTTGTCGATATTGATGACAGTTACTCCTTGTTTATCTGTTGTCCCCAGCCAGGGACTTTGCAATGAAAGGAGTTTTTCTGCTGGAGCGATATTCTGAAGACGCCTATCTTGGTGGACTTGCAGTTTTGTTGGGGTTTTCAGCTAGAGCGATATGCTGAAGATGCCTATCTTGGTGACATGCCGAAGGATCTCAATGATGCCGAGTGTCATTGAAGACGTGAAGTTGCAGTTCTGAACATAGTTTTCCTAGTGTGGAGTGCGGGATGTAGGCCTATCTGTTTGGCCAATGAGCCTCTCTCTCTAGTGGTTTCCCAAGATGGATCTCGATGAGTGCTGGATATAGACCTACTACATTTGCTTGTTGGGACGAACTTCTGTACATTATTTCTTCTTTTTTGGTAGACATATGCTGGCTGTGTAAATTTGTAGGGAAGTTCCTCCGATTCGTATGGAATGGGTTAAGCTTCATGAATGTAATTTTGGAATGAACAAGCCAGCTTCATTTTTTGTGGAATAAATTTGTACTGCCTTTGTGCATGCGATTCTTCCCAACGTGTTATGCTGCCGAAATTTCTAGCGAAAATTCCCCCGTCTTGTCAAAATCTAGGCCCTTTTTTGTCAACATTTCAAACCATGGGGCGGTTTTCCGCAATGACTAGACCCTTTTTCCTGAAGATCTCAAACTCTAGGGGTGTTCCCGGCAAAAAAAGTATGCCTTCTTCGTGCAAAACTAGGGCGTACTGTTGTACGAGAGTAATTGTCATGTCGTTTTCGTAGCGTCACTTGCAAACTGTCAAACTCTATTCTTCTCTTATTTAATGGATGAGCTTTTGCCTCCGTTTCGAAAAAAAGTATTGTTGCCGCCGGGCCATGAAAAGCCATGGGCTCGCCAGCATACACAACAATCTTCATCACAAGGGCCGCAAGTATATGCAGGCTTCATCCAAGGGCAGGGCGAAGCTTCATTGGGGCAGACCTGGTCCATGGCCCGCCCAGAATTTTGGCTAACTTCTTAATACATATGCTTTGTACACAATTAACATGCCCACACGTCAAAAACCAATCAGATACATGCTCCTAGCAATGACCGAACCTAATGACTGACTACTGATGCTCATGCAGGCCAAAGATGTTATAGAAAAAGCAACAGCGTTGTAATCTTTGTTTATTCTTTGCCTTTTGAGATGGCATGTAATCTTTGTTTATTCTTTGCTTGGTTTGTTATACCGAACAACGTTGGCCTTGTTGGCTTTATTCATTTAAAGCTGGGCGCTCCTTACGCCTTTTATCTAAAAAAAGTGTGCTTGACCTTACCTTTAAGTTCGTTGTGTCGGTTCCTTTTGTGTTTGTCTATGATATCAAGCTAAAAACCCCCAATGTATTTATCCAACACTTTGTCACAATGAGCGCCAAATTCCCTTTTCCAATCTAAGAGCCTCTTTGCTGGATGTGCTACAGCCATGTGGGCCGGCCTAGCTACCCACCTCTTCAGACAGGTGGGACCATGCTGGAACCCTCTCCTCACCCACCCTAAAAAAATCTCTCCTCGCCCCAACTCTTCTCACGCGGTCAACCCGCCACCGCTTCCCCTCCTCCTCCCTCAACTCTTGTATGTTAGTCGCCACTAGCGCCTTCTCTTCCTCCCTCCCCTTACCGTGTGTCACGCCACCCCACAACAGTTAGCACCAAAGGATTGCATGGCATTTCTCTGCGGCTCTAGCCTGGGCTCTTTGGAAGCCACAATAAACTGACTGCGACGGGTAAATTTCTAAATCAACCTGTTGATCACATCAAATGGTCATTGTTTTTTTGGGTATTGGAGTCTTTTGGGGAAGAGGAAGCACATCGAGGTGGCTGGTGTGGTGCAAAACAAGATTAAATAAGTACACTAGGTCAACAAAAACACCATGCCTGATGTCTTCGGTGTTCGATCCTTTCGGCTCTAGTTTGTTTTAACATCCTTTGCCTTTTGAGATGGCATGTAATCTTTGTTTATTCTTTGCTTGGTTTGTTATACTGAACAACGTTGGCCTTGTTGGCTTTATTCATTTAAAGCTGGGCGCTCCTTACGCTTTTATCTAAAAAAAATGTGCTTGACCTTACCTTTAAGTTCGTTGTGTTGGTTCCTTTTGTGTTTGTATATGATATCAAGCTAAAAACCCCCAACACCTCCTCTTTAATATGTGGCTATCTTAGATAAAGAGTGATTGAAGACTATTTTTGGAGGATACAGATCAGAGTTTGATTTGTACTATTCTTATTTCAAATTCTCACAAATTACTTGTGGTAATATTTCGGGTACAAAAACACATTTGCATTGTTGCCACCGAGCTTCTCTGATTCGCGGGAGTTTTAAAACATAGGAATAGGGAAAACACGGGAATAAGATACTATGCCATCTTCGGTACTACAGGATTGCATGGATGTTTGATCGAGCATAGGAATCTTCACATGGGGTTGTAGTGGATGAAAATTTTCCGCTGACATCTAGTACAAATGAATCCTAAGAAAAAATCATTATGGTTGCATCTCTACGAATCAAATAACATGTATAGGAAAAAAAACAAGGGTTACGGCTTCTTTGATTCAAAGGATTTGCGAAGAAATTTTGGAGGATTGAAATCTCTAGAATTTTTTCTTACTAGCACTGCCGGTAGTAATATGTTGTACTCATAATATGAGGTAATCAGACACTGTGAAAAAGCGTCGTCGCACACATAGAGACACACGCAATCTTCGTTGACACTATCTTGCTTAAGAAAGCGTTGCTTACTTTTCACCCGCACCATTCCAAACGGTAGCAAAGCAATATATAAAAAACCAACTGCTGCTTGTTTTAAACTGAACCAGTTAGGGTGTGACTAGGTCTCAGTTGACTGAGACTTAATCAAGTCTAAGTCAAGTGCCATAAAAGAAAAAAGAAAAACTAGAAAAATAATTGCACGAATCTTTATGTAAGATCTTATTAATATAGCATCAACTAAGACTTGATTAAATCTCAGTCGACTGAGATTTAGCAATCCCGTTGGCTTTACTTTTTTTTTATGTTGTGTCACTTGACTGAGACTTGATTAATTCTCAGTCAACTAAGATCTAGCCATGTTACTTGTCTTTTGATAATTATTAAGTTCCTGACCTCCTTGCAATAAGTTTTTCATTTTCTTTTTCGAGCTAAGCTACTAGGTGATCCTGTGGCATATCCTCTTGAACTCTTCGAGGTGGTTGTGAAAAAGGGCCACGTAGGCCTCCATGCTACCGTCGCCCAGGGTGGACGGCACCAGGAACAGGCTGCCCTCCATGGGGTAGTACGTCGGCATGACGCACAAGGGCCCGCCGCCCCCAAAGTCCAGGCCGTGGAAGTTGATCCCCAGCCACGCGTCCACCTCCAGGTCCGGGCACAGCACCGCCTGCTCGCTGTCCGCCGTCGGGACCAGCCCCTCGGCCTCCCCCTCGGCGGCGAAGTCCACGAAGGACCGGAAGTAGGCGTCGTCCACGTCCGCCACGGCGCGGTAGACGAGCTCCGCCACGTGGCCCACCGGCCGGGACACGAGCTCGCCGGCGTCAGAGCGCGGGAACGCCCAGAGGACCACGTTGCCGAAGTAGTCGCGCGGCACCAGCGGGCGCATGCGCATCCGGCCGTTCACGGAGATGCGGACCTTGGTTGTCACGCCGACGCCCAGGCCGCGCGCCGTGGTGATCGCGCGCCAGAGGTGCGCGACCACGCTCTGGAACGTCGTGTAGCCCCGCCGCGAGGGCGGGAGGCCCGACGAGGCCCGCGCCTTGAGCCGCGCCACGAAATCCTTGCTCAGGTGCATCCTGTGCACCTTCACCTTGTCGTGCCCAGCCACGCAAAACTCCACCTCCTCCTCCTCGTCCACCTTGTTCGGTGCCGGCGCCCTGTACTCCACCTCCCGGTGCGGGAACTCCACGAGCGGCGGCTCGCGCGGCGCGAACCGGGTGCCGCGATCGCAGACCGGAAGCGGCGACACCGGCAGCCGCCGCGTGGCGAGGCCCCACGCCGCCAGGAAGTTGGCCGTGGCCTGCCCGTCGGCGATCTGGTGGTGGCCAGCGAAGCCCACGACCAGCGACCCGCAGGAGAAACGAGTCAGCTGCACCTGCACCAGCTCGACGGGGCCGTCGTCGATCCTCGGGTGCAGCCGCCTCACCTCCGGCGACGGCCCGGACGGCATCGACACCGCCATCGGCGCGTCCACCGTGGCCTCCACAAAGCGCCCCCCGGCGTCGTTGAGCAGCACCGACCGGCGCCCGTCGGGCCCGTCGCCGATCCGCCCGGCCCACTCCCGGTACACGGCGAGAGCCTTGGCAAGGCCCAGCTCGACCTCGCTGTTGGGCGGGTTCGGTGGCCGGAACGCAAATATGATGGCGACGTGCTCCCCGTACGTGACCTTGTCGAACACGGAGAGCGGCACCCACTGCGCCAGCACCGGCGCCTCGCCGTCCTTGCACAACGGCTTGACGATCTTGGAGCTCTCGATCTTGACCTTCATGGTGCTTGCTTATACGTACGTACTGCTCTTTTCCCTTCGTCTCGGTCAGCCTGGCAAGATCTCTGTTTATGCTTGCACTTGCACTAATTAATGTGCATGCACGTACGTGAGTACGTACGTACTATAAGTCCGAGGAACGTAGGTGCTTCACTGCTTTGTGTCCGTGTCACTAGCTAGCTAGCTGTGAGCTACTTATATAGAGCTTACAACGAATGGGGCGTTTTGATGACCGGGCTTCATAGAGCCCGAATTTTTTAAAAATTCAAAATTCAAACTTTCGGATTAAAAAAATAAAAAGTATGCAAGTATACAAGGATGAAATGTATGTGTCTAAAAATTCGGAATGAAATACCTTGAAATGCGACCTGTACGAAAAATACTAATTCATGAACTTTGAGGATGAATAGTATCATGTGCTGAAAAGCCCGATAATTGGGGTTCTTTTTTTTTTTTGCACGGCCCTCATCTCAATGTATTTCTTTCTAAAAATTTACACACATGTATATCTGTATTTTTTGAAACGTGGAAATATGAATTTTGAGAATTGCAAATGGAGGCCTACATGGAGCTCAGCCTCCAAAAGCAATTTTCGTCAACCGATATCTGCTAACTATATATGGAACAGAAGCCTCTTTTGCGGTGGTCAACAGGTGGGAGAGACGTTGCTTTTGAAGACATGAACTGGCCCAGCTCGTGTATATACGTGTTCGGAGTTTCAGATGTTGATCTGATCAACATCTGGCTAGTTTGTTAATTAGTTCGATTTCTCAACCCATAGTGTACATCGCGTCTCTCTCCTCTCACTAGTTAGCTTAGTATATATAGCAGACAGCGACAGAGTTTAGTGCAAGAAATTACATTTCATATGCGGAGTAGAACCATTGCTAATACTGTTTTAAACAGCCTAGTTTTTGTGAACGGAGCACCCCAGGTTGGCTAGCTAGCCCGCGTTAGATCAGAGGGGCGATCCGGATGAATTTTCCAGGTGCGAGTTGGAGGGAAACAACGAGTCGGGCCAACTAGCTAGATAATGGACATGGAGTATTTGATCCCGAGCTCATATGCTCCCGCATGAACAGTAAAATCGAAAAAAATAGTAAAAAAACTCAAAAAAATCTGAATTTTTTTTTCTGATGAACAATGACAAATTTTCTAGCTGCGTGCAAAATTTCAGTTCGAAATGACATTCGTGGAGGTCTGGGCGAAAAAAATAAAATCGATGGTCCAAAAAGACTATTGTTAGAAGCATTTTGGAGCATCGATTTTGTTATTTTTGCCCAGGCTTCCATGAATGTCATTTCAATCTGAATTTTTGCACGCACTTAGAACATTCATCAATGTTCATCAGAAAAAAAATTCAGATTTTTTTGAATTTTTTTACTATTTTTTTCGATTTTACTGTTCATCCGGGAGCATATGAGCTCGGGATCAAAAGAGGACTTTCGCTAGATAATGGACTACATTAGAGCATCTCCAACAAATGCCCCAAAACAGCTGTCGTGCAAAAATAAACTAAAAACTGCCGCTTGATGCATTTTGGAAAAAAAAACAGCTCTAGCAAATGTCTTATCTATATTTGGTGTCAAAAGAAAAATTGCAACTGCCTTAAATTTTGGATGCTGATAACATCCACACGTGTGGTATACTAGACATTCGCCCACACGTTGTGTGTGGCGTGAGCAGAAGGCAGCCCACACGGGTCATGTATGGGCGAAATTAGAACTGCCCACATGTGTGGGCGCAGCTACTTCGTGCCACACGCCCAACAAGTACTACTCATCCCACCCCGCGTGTGTGGCACGAAGCAAAATCTGCCCACACGTCCTGGCGCAGCTACGTTAGTTACCCGTGGGATGACGCTTTAGTTGCCATCCGGGATGGCAAATGTAGTTGTAAAAGCATGGCAACTCTCTCTGTTTTGATTAAATATAGTTGACACGTCTAATTTATAGTAGTTGCCGCGTGCAATCAAATCATAGTTGCCGTGTGTGATTAACTACTTGCCACATGTGGTCAAACAAATAGTTGTCATGTGTGGTCCAGCCATAGTTGCCATGTATGGTTAATCATAGTTGCCATGTGTGTTTATCTCGTTGCCACGTACGCGCAACTGCAGTTGCCATCTACCAACGAATCATAGTTGCCATGTGTGTTTATCTAGTTGCCGCATGCGCGCAACTGCAGTTGCCATCTATCACCGTACGAGTGTCGTGTGGGCGAAGAGCAGTTCGCCCACACGCGCGTGGACTGGTTGGTGACTGTGTGGGCGGGAACTGGTTCGCCCACACGGCGCAGCTGGCAACCGCGCGCTGCGGGTCGTGTGGGCGAGCGCTCTAACGCCCACACAACACGCTATGCCTACGCGGCACTCAGATTCCTTTAGGATCAGTGCAAAATAGAATCAAGATGGAGGTGATGTGCAAATATGCCACACGTGTGGGCGTTATCATTTGGGTAAATTTTTTGGGATGCATGGGTCAATCCTTCCTACGAATGCAACTGCCGTACGTTGTGGAACACCGACCTACGTACGTGTGTGACTCGTGCAAATAGAGAAGTGACGTGTGTAGTCTGTTCTCACTCTTGTCTGGTGGATACCATCTCTATCCTTTCCCCTTCGAGCCCCTTCCACAAACCTCGTCTCCGGCCTCTCTCCCTCGTTCCTCCAGCAGCTCCGGCCGTCGGTTGGGAAAGGGAGGAGGTGCGGCTTCGCTATGTGAATATTTGGGAGCTCTTTCTCCTTCGTTGCTTTTGCCATTTTTGCTTTGCAGCTTCTGTTCTTGGCGTTGGTGCTTGCGGGCTGTGCCTAGTGCCTGCCGTTCGTCTCCCTCTTCGGCAACGTGCTCCAAGGGGTGGAGACAGAGGCGGGGAGTGGATTCGTCTTCGGTGTCCTCAATAATTTGCCTGCAGTGTCCCGGATCTGGAGGAAGGACAACCGATTCTTCCTGGTTTTTGAAGCTGCCGTGGTGGTGGATCACGAGCTAGGGAGGAGCGGGCATCTGAAGATCACGGATCGGGTTCGAGCTAAACAGCAACGGTTATCGCGGCGGCGGCGCTGGCGCCTGCTGCGGCGGTTGATGGTGGGCCGTCGCCGTCTTTCTGCTGCCTCTTCTGGCCGAAGGGCGGCCATCCATTTTCCTCCTGGCATCGAAGCCACATGGGAGGCAGTTCTTCGTCCGGGCGGTCGCCATGGCTGGTTGCTGTGGCTCCCTTGTCGCCCCAAGTGGTCTTGTCCCCGGTGACGACGAGGCGTATCCGGCGCGGACGAAGTGGACCTGATTGCGTTTTCCATCTTTAGGTTGAGGTCCTTCTTGCAAAAGTCCAGGGACCTGTTTGCACTTTGGTGTTTCTTTAGGGTCCTCTGTACTGAGTGCTGTTCTTTTCCCTATCTGAATAAATAAATCGGGATCCTTCGGGTTCCCTCAGTTGTTAAAAAAAAAAAGATTGACGTGTGTAGTATAAGCAAAAGTCAGCAACGATGGTGCATGCTGGGTAGTGCAAACTGTGAGATGTGAAGAGTAGAACCGGAGCAGCAGTCAAACTTTGAGCAAAGCAAGTCAAGCATTGACGACAGGTTGAGGTAGTGAATTGTCCTCATCACGGGTGCTTATGGCATCTTCAACGCTGGCCCCTAAAATGAACACGTATCGGTCCACGGATGCGTGCGAATGGCGTGCGAATGGGTTCGTAGACAGTGATACGTGAGCCGACCATCCAACCATGCCCGTATACATTTGAAACCGGAATTGAACAATCCGGACGAATTTTTTGCAAACCAGATGATTTTCATCTAAATGGGACGAAAATCTCATTTCCAACATACTTCAACTAAACTATAGCGGATTAGGCTATTTTAACCTAGTCTAAATGATTGTCGGCCGCGACGGCGTCCGTGTCCCATGACATGTCTTCCTCATATCCGGCAGCAAGTCCACCGGCGGTCATGAGACCCGGGAAGTAAAGCTTAAGTGGGAGGGGAAGAGCGTGGCGTTCGCAACGCTGCGGACAAGCTCACTGGTTGTGAGGGCCGGCAAGACGTCGGCGGTGGCCTTCCTGAGACCCAAGCGGCAGCGGCCTCTCATGTTCTACTCTTACTCGCTATAGATGGCGGCAGACCCCTACACACAACGTGCAGAGCAGGCGATGCTGGGAGAGGGGGGTGGGGGGGGGGGGGGGGGGGCGACCCTGCCGCCTCCACCAGAACCACCGCCACGGCCGGCGCCGGCGCTGGGGGTCACGCCGGTGCCGCATCCGCCGGCGCTGCCAGCGCTGCTGTCATCGAGATCGGCCCGGGCGCTGGCCAGTGGATCCGACTCCGAGGAGGATCTGGATCAAAAGGGACAGCGCATTCCTCTGGTCAGATGGCGGATCCGTTTTGAGGATTGCCGGATGGCGGGGGCATGGAGAGATGGATTCCTCTATACGCATTCATTGTCACGATGGACGACGGTACGAGATAGCGATCATGATATTCTTGTCGGCCGGTACCTGGACGTCGACGAGCGGATCCACGCAGGTACGCGTTTAAATATCGATGAATTCAAAATTCTTGTTGATGATTGCTTGCAGGAGACTTTGGGAGGGGAGGATCAGACCGAGGTCGTCGATCTAACATCGGAACCAGATGCCCCGATACCTAAGCCAAAGATCGGAGGCAGGTTTTGGGTCCTTGCTGACGATGAAGACGAAGATGGCGATGAGACTGAGCTTGTTTCTCCGGGAGTCACAAAGACAAAGCAGCCCGAGATGAGGTTCATGGCACCACTTGCTGAATCGTTCATGAAGATCGCGCCTGGCGAGGGGCGAAAAGACAGGAGGGTGGCGGAGCCAAGACCGGCGGCTCTCGGCAAGCCCTCGTCGATGAAGATCAAACCGTGGAAGGGACCCCTCCCCAAGGTAAATTTGTCACAACCCACCTTATCTGATTTTTTTCCATTGGATGGTAGGACGAAAATCACTCGCAAGAAGAAGAAAAAGATTGCTCCGGCAACAGTTCATCGACCGCCGGCGGCCGTCGGTCCAGGGGAGATCCGGGCGGCGCGGCTGGTTCGTTTGAATCAACTGCTTGGAATTGGTGGGCCGGTGGAGGAAACTTCCGGCCTGGGCCTGAGGCGTGCTGGGTATGTGGCCCAGTGCGTGGCCCAGGAACCGGTAGCGGACTTTCCTTCTCCGGGTGGGCTGCATGAGGATGCGTTGGATCGCGTGTCGCATGCACGTATGGTAATCACGCAGCGCAGAATCGCCCGGCCAGGGTTTCCTTCGTTGCCTCCCGGTCGCGCAGCGAGGGTTCTACCCTTGGTTCGATCGAGCTCTGCGGACATGGCTGGACGCGGGAGGGGCTTGCCGCCGCCGCTGAAAGGCACACCCCCGCCCGCCCGGACCGCGCCCCCACCACTTAAACCGGCGCCGCAGCCCAAGCCGGCGCCGTCGTAGCCACGGGCCGGGGCGCAACAGCACAGGCCTACGTCGCTGCCGTCGGTGGTGCCGCCGCCACGCCCGACGGTGCATGCTCCAGCGGGAGGGCAGGCACGGGATGGCCGTTCCGATGGCCCGCACCCGGCTGCACATGGGACGGCGACGGGCAGAGGTTTCGTCGCCGTGGAGCATGGAGGTCAAGAAGGTCGCGGCCCTCCTCGCGGCCGTTGGGGTGATGATGGGATCAATGTGTATGGGGATGGGCAGCATCGTGGTTCGTCGTCGACCGGCGGCGGCCGCGGTTACGCCTGGCAAAGTGATGGATCAGAGGAGCGTCCGTTCTATGCGCCGCCGGGAAATTTTGTGGAGGGGGCTTCTGGCCCGGATTACAGGTCCAGTGGAGGATACCGGGGTTTTCGGGGTGGTAGGGGTGGGGCTAGGCGGCCGTCCCAGTACCGGCAGCGTCCCCCTCCTCCGCCGCCGCAGGCCACTGCCAACACGGCCGAGACTGAGGCCCTTGCTGTTGAGGGCCAGTCGTCAGAGACGGCGGAGTTGGTGCAGCCCTCGGATTTATCGGGCGAGGCCATGGCGGTGGTCACCGCTCTAGCTTCTACCAAGGTTCCAGTGGCCCTGCAAGAGGGGGCTAAAGGTCGTGAGCATGTTTCTGAGAAAATTTCCGACAAGTCTGATGGTGAGAGGGCCGCTAAGTGGGCGCGCAAGAAAGAGAAGATGTTGTGCTATCGTTGCGGTGAGCAAAGGCATTTTATTGCAGAATGCATTACGGAGCTGTGTGATACTTGTCTCAAACCTGCACATGAATCGGGTGAGTGCCCGGTGTTGCAGCACCCGTTACCGACGGTGACCATGTATGGGGTTTGTTGTGCGGAATTGATGTTCTTTGAGTCAACTACTCCTTCTGTTATCCCAGACACACCACAGAACCTGACTACAGGAGTGGTCAAGGTTACGAAGGGATACCTATCTGAAGCACGGATCATGCAGAGGCTGAATGAGCTGGCTCCCGGGAACTCTCATTGGGAGCTTATTCGGCTGGATGATAATTTATATAAGATTGATTTTTCATCAGCGGATGAGCTGAAGAAACTCCTTAAGTTTGGTATAGCACGCGTGCTGGGTACAGAGTGTTTTCTTGAGTTTGATGCTTGGAAGCAAACAGAACCAAAAGGCACACCTTTATCTTAGGTCTGGGTTCGATTTTCTGGGGCACCTTCTAAGCCTCTCAATGATGCCAGGGTGGTCTGCAGTCTGGGCTCTCTAATTGGGAAGACTGAGCGTGTTGATATGCAGTTTACCCGGGCTCACGGGGTGGCCAGGTTACTTGTCAGCGTTCTGGCTATGAGCATATACCGGATGTGGTCACGGTGGACGCATGCCGGCATGGTGTACAAACTGGATATTGAGTTAGAGGATGCTGAGAGTTTCAGGAGGCACTCTGGGAGGGGGTGATGTTGACATGTCTGATAAGGATGACGATAGGGTAATAGGGAGAAGCACGATGATGGTGGATCACGGGGGTTCTAATTTGACAGGTAGAAAACCCACTCTGCAGGCGGGAGAATGCTTCAGCACCGACTTCGTCCACACCCGTGCACCTCGAGGTTTGGGTCCTTTGGGATGCCGTCTTCCGCCGCCCCCTCGACTGTGGGGTGATCGAGTTGAGAGTGGAGATGCAGATGAGAATGTGTTGCCACCATCCCGATTGATTCCCTACTCATTGAGGAGTCCCCGGCAGTGGAGCTGAGGGGTGTTTCGAGCCCGCAGTGTTTGGCCCGTATCCCTACTCCGAGGTGGGATGGCGAGGGGCCGACGGACGCGGCTGGGCAGGCGACCCAGTCGAGGCTCGCGCCAGCGCCGGGGCCCGAGCTTCAGACCCCGGCGAAGGTCTATAGCGGGCCGGTGGACCACGCTCGCAGCCCGGGGCCGAGCCGGGTTGGCGAGGGGGCGGTGGGCACTGCCGGGCAGGAGGCCCAGGGGAGCCCTGTGCCTCCGCTTTTGCTCGGGCTTCTGGAGGGATCTTCGGCGCGGGTGGGTCACGAGCAGGTGGCCCCCGACTCACTCGCGAGGTCTTCCCCGGCACGATCTTCACCGATGACTCATGGACCGCCTTGGCAGGTGGTGGGAGATACGGGAGGAGGCCCTGGAGGCGCCAGGTTGCCTTCCTCCCCTTCGCCGACTACGGAGGAGGTGATCGCGTTTGGCGGCCATCCGGACCCGGTGCTCTCGGGCAGGCGTGTCAGTAGCCGGGTTCGGACCAGCCAGACGCCGATGACTTTCAGCTTGGTCGTGCTATGAGGGCCGCCAAGCTTAGGGACGTCGAGTCTCAGACAGGTATGCGGTTAATAAGCAATGTCTATTCTGCATTTTTCTGAGCATGAGATCATTAGAGAGAGCCCATGACATAGGAGTATCTCTTGGGTCTAATGGATAAGAAATTGTTAAATCGGTTAATGATATTTTAGACTTAGAGGTTGAGAGGGCTTCAGATTTGATTCGAGCGTTAGCGGCGGTTAAGCCTATGTCGATGCTGACATTAATATTTGGGTGTCCCTTCACTTGAGGCTTTTGTGACAAAATGCTGCCTTCTTCGGTGCCGAAGAAGAGGCAGAAGGGGTAGAGAATGAACAGTCAAGTGATCCCCCGTCTTTAGCTGGGGGGTTCAGCAGAATATAACGCATGGAGAGGACGTGTTGGTGTTGGATAAAACTAAACGTTCCTAGAAGAGGAAGATTTATCCAGCGTCGGCAGTCCGTAGGAGTGCGAGAGTGAAACTCAAGAAAAATTCCATGATGAATATGAAAGGGATTTTGAATAGCGAGGTCTGGCAGACTGGCTAAGAAGAGATTCCTCGCTGAAACGGCCATCGAAGATAAATTAGACTTCATCGCACTTCTTGAGACCGGTAGAGACACTTCACGTCCCAGTTCCTCGGCTCGCTTACAGCGGGCGTGATTTTATTGGCACTGTCTCCCGCCGAGAGGGCGATCGGTGGGATTCTCTTGGGGTGAAGTGCGAGACCTTGAGGTTGTAAACGTAGTACGAGGAGATTATACGATGAAGTTCGGGTAGGTCCAAATTGGATGGGTTCCGTTGGGCCTTAGTGGCAGTATATGCGCTACCCAACCAGAATTTAAACCGGATTTCCTGGCGGATCTAGTTCGGATCTGTGGGATGAAAGGTTGCCACTTTTGGTGGGTGGCGATTTTAACATTATAGGAGGAAGGAAGAAAAGAACAATGATCATTTTGGAGGACGATGGTCATTTATGTTCATATGATCATTGAGAGTCTTAATCTCAGGGAGATAGAACTCTCGGGTAGACAGTTTACCTGGGCAAACTCTCTTCCTACTCCTACTTACGAGAAGCTGATAGGGTACTTGCGAGTGTGGAATGGGAACAGAAATACCCCCTGGTATCGGTGCACGCGATGCAAAGGGCGGTTTCCGACCACACACCTTGTTAGTTGACTCGGGTGACACAACTCATATTGGCAATAAAAACATTTTCTCGTTTGAACTCAGTTGGTTCGAAAAAGAAAATTTTATGGAGATGGTGGCAAGAGAGTGGGCTAGGCCAGTTGTGGGCACATCCAGCATGGAATGCTGGCAGAATAAGATTAGACACCTGAGACAATTCTTGAGGGGTTGGGCCAGAAATGAGAGTGGGATTTATAAAAAAGAGAAGGAGAGACTTTTCCAGCTAATTCAGACGCTCGATTTGCGGGCGGAAACGAATCTGCTGGACGAGTCCGACCAAGCATGCAAGTTAGAGGCCGAGGCCAAATTGTGTGCATTGCTTAGAGAAGAGGAAATGAAATGGGCCTTACATGCTAAAGTGCTTAAGGTCGTCCAAGGGGATGATAATACCCAATTTTTTCATATGATTGCTAACGGCAAGCATAGGAGAAAGAAGATTATTCAGCTTGAGCAAGATGAGGGAACAGTTGTAGGCCATGAGAATCTGAAACTTACATATCAAACTACTACAAGCAGTTGTTTGGAACACCAGTAGATAACGCGGGACTCTGGATGAGAGTGTGGTGGAGGATATCCCTCAGTTGCAGTCAGGGGATAATGAGGTCCTTTCTGCACCTTTTACTGAGAAGGAGGTGTTTGAGGCGATCGCTCAAATGAAACCGAATAAGGCACACGGGACCAGATGGATTCCCGGCTGAATTCTATAAGAAATGTTGGCAATATTGTGAAAGATGATCTTATGCCTATGTTTCATGACTATTCAATAGGCATCTACAAATGTTTCATTTAAACTCGGCACGATTACTCTTCTGCCTAAAAAGGAAGAAGCCATCTGCATAGAGCAATTCAGGCCCACTTTGTCTATTGAATGTGAGTTTCAAGATCTTACGAAAGTGGCCACCAACAGGCTGACAAAGGTTGCCCATTCGGTGGTGCAACCAAGTCAGACTGCCTTCATGCCTGGAAGACACATCCTGAGGGGGGTAGTTGTCTTACACGAAACCTTACAGAAATCCACTCGAAGAAACTCGATGGAGCGTTATATTCAAAGTGGACTTTGAAAAGGCCTACGATAAGGTCAAATGGCCCTTTCTGCAGCAAGCCATGCGCATTGAAAAGAAAGGTTTTCATGAGACATGGAGGAATCAGGTGGATTCCTTTGTCCAGAAAGGTAGTGTAGGATAAAGGTGAATGATGATATTGGTCATTACTTTCAAAACGCATAAAGGCTTGAGACAAGGAGACCCAATGTCTCCGATACTGTTCAATATTGTGGCAGACATGTTGACAGTTCTCATAGGTCGGGCCAAGGAAAATGGCTTGGTAGGTGGACTGGTTCCCCATTTGGTGGATGGGGGAGTCTCCATTCTACATTTGCGGATGACACAATTATATTCATGGAGCACGACCTCGCAAAAGCCAGAAATATGAAACTCGTATTGTGCCTATTTGAACAATTGTCGGGGTTGAAGATCAATTTTAACAAGAGTGAATTGTTCTGCTTTGGTAGTGCCAAGAAGACCAAGAACAGTTACAAGAACCTGTTCGGTTTTGTGAGGGATCTTTGCCTTTTAGTTATCTTGGTATTCCAATTCACCATAGGAAATTGACTAAAAGAATGGAAGTGTATCGAGGATCGATTCGGAAGAAACTAAGCTGCTGGAAGGGTAAGCTTATGTCTTATGGAGGAAGGCTTGTATTGATTAATTCGGTAGTAACGAGTATGCCGAGTTCCTCCTGTCTTTTTTCGAGGTGCCCAAAGGGGTACGAAGAGACTAGACTTCTATCGATCTCGATTCTTTTGGCAGTCTGACGAGGTTAAGACAAAATATCGCCTGGCAAGATGGGATATTTGTCGACCAAAGACCAGGGGGGTCTTGGGATCGAGAACCTCGAGGTGAAAAATAAATGCTTGTTGAGCAATGGCTTTATAGATTATCGCTGCATTCCGAAGGATGTGGGCTCAAATCCTACGCAATAAGTACTTGAACTCCAAAACTCTAGCCCAAGTTACCGTAAGACCTAATGACTCACCATTTTGTGAAGGGACTCATGAGAGTGAAAGAAACCTTCTTCCATAGGGTGAAGTTTATTGTTGGGGACGGAACAAACAAGGTTTTGGGAGGATACGTGGTTAGGTGACACAACCGCTAGCTCTCTAGTATCCTTCCCTGTATCATTGTCTCAACGTAAGGAAGATTACGTAGCAACGGTGATGCAGACGATACCTTTAAATATCCAGTTCAGGAGTTCTCTAGTAGGGGACCGTTGGACCTCTTGGCTACACTTAGTCAGGAGGTTAATGGAAGTTCACCTGTCAGATCAGGAAGACTCTTTCAGCTGGAAGCTAACAAGTAACGGAATGTTCACGGTTAAGTCGATGTACTTAGATCTCATAAATTTTGGCCCAATCTCACGATCGATTCACATTTGGCAAATTAAGGTTCCCTTACGAATTAAGATATTTATGTGGTTTGTTCACAAACAAGTGATCCTTACCAAAGATAACTTATTAAGGCGGAGATGGGTAGGTAGCTTGCGTTGTTGTTTTTGTGTTCATGATGAAACAATACAACACTTATTTCTTGATTGCCCTCTCCCGAAGTTACTTTGGCGGTCTGTTCATGTAGCCTTTAATATTATTCCTCCAAATAGCAATGAAACGTTGTTTGAAACGTGGCTAAATGGGGTGAATACTCATATTGCGTCTAATATTCGGATTGGAATATGCGCACTTCTTTAGGCTATATGGAACTGCAGGAATGATATGATTTTTAACAAGAAACCCATGGTTAATTTCTTGCAGGTTATCTTCAGGGCCACGGCATGGATCCGTACGTGGTCATTACTCACTCCTACGGCCTCCAGGGAGCAGCTGGCTACTGGGTGCAACCGATGGGAGATGGAGCACGGGTTTTTTTCAACGGTTTGGATGGCGGTCGTGCATAGGATAGGTCCTTAGTGATTCTCCATCCAGCCGATGCGGCTTTGAGTTTTGTACTCTTCTTTTATTTGCTCCTTTCTTGTGAGCTGTACTCTGTAGACCAGACTTTGTTTGTTCCGGCCTTTTATAAGCTGATCTTGAACTAGATTTATGGTATTGTCTATGTGATCTTTGCCGGCTTGTGACTCTGATAGTACCAGCAGTCTCTTCATATTGCACATTTGTTTCTATACGTGGCCGCTGTCCCTAGTTTAGCGGTGATTTACTCTGATTGGTATAATGGAACTCTGTCGACCTGCTGTTACTTTTTTGCTCGCATAACTTTTACTGCATCGAGCAGAGGCCGGGGATGTCCCCTTTTCAAAAAAAAAAAATAGATGGCGGCAGACGTGGACGTGTCGGCCTCGTCGTCGTGGCGGCGGGGCAAGAAGGACGATGGTGGCACGACAGACGTGGAGTTGGCTGATACGTCTCCGTCGTATCTACTTTTCCTAACACCTTTCCTCTTGTTTTGGACTCTAATTTGCATGATTTGAATGAAACTACTCCGGACTGACGCTGTTTTCAGCAGAACTACCATGGTGTTGTTTTTGTGCAGAAATAAAAGTTCTCGGAATGAAACGAAACTTTGCGATGAATTTTTATACAATAAAAGAAAAATACTGGAGCCAAGAACCACCGGAGGGGGGCACCTGGGTGGGCACAACCCACCAGGGCGCGCCACCCCCTCCAGGCGCGCCCAGGTGGGTTGTCCCCACCTGGTGGCCCCGCAGACCCTGAAACCGATGCTATAAAATCACATTTTTCCAGAAAAAAATGAGGGAGAAAGAATTATCGCGTTCCGCGAGACGGAGCCGCCGCCACCTCCTGTTTTTCATCGGGATGCCAGATCGGGAGGCCCCGCAGACCCTTTCTGCACCAGTCTTGGTAATACTAATTTCGTTGTTTTTCCCAGAGAATGGTGAATGGAGGATCTATCAAACATTGGGCATGTCTAACTTTCGCATCTCGACTTCACCCAAATGACATTGGCATGTTTTGCCACGATCTGGCTCACATGTGCAATAGCATTGGCATGGTAACCTTTTCTTCTTCAGGAACGAATTTCTGTCGCTAGCATCATATGTACTAACTGAATAAATTTTCCTGTTCTAGGAAATGAACATGGAACCATGCGTGAATATCATGCAAGCACGCCGTCAGGACACCGTGGAGTCTGCAATCAGAAATATCCATGGGCATTCTGCCCAAGTGCTCGCTGAGAAAGGTCTAAAAGGGAAGCAACTTGAATTATTGATCATCATATTACCTGATATTAGTGGTTCCTATGGTATGTTCTTTAAGTTGATTCTCTGAGCTGATATCTGACTATTTTACATAAAAACCAGCTTTGATTCCAAGTTTCTGCCATTTAATGCAGGAAAGATAAAACGGCTTTGTGAAACGGAGCTTGGTGTAATAACTCAATGCTGCCTGCGTAAAAATGTTCAGAAGGGTGGGAAGCAATACCTTGAAAATCTTTCTCTGAAGATCAATGTTAAGGTATGAATCAATTTCTAGCTGCGCGACAATCAGGCCTGCCGAATGCTGAGACCGTTGCTGTTTTGTGATTAGGTTGGGGGTCGGAATACAGTACTCGAAGATGCTTTGTACAAGAGGGTACCCCTTCTGACTGACGTGCCTACTATAGTTTTTGGAGCTGATGTTACCCACCCAGCTGCTGGAGAAGATGCATCTCCATCTATTGCAGCAGTATGTCATTCTGTTCTCTCACTCATCATGTCACAGTTTGTTAATTTGCAGTCTGTTTATTTGACAAGAGACGGTCAGAGTCAGATGCACTAATGAATAGCGCTCAACTTCCGTTTCTATTTGTTTTTCTCTCGCTTTTTATTAGTACTATTATTTGTAATAGCTTCGCATTTTGGGTGGGCAATGTGTGAACAAAAGTAGCGATGTTCATTGTAAAAGGCAACTAAGCTTACTTGTGCTTCAAAGGAGAAACATATTACATATCTATTTTTCAATTCACTTTAGTACAGATCCTCATTTGCTGTGTTATTCTTCACAATATGATTCTCGATCGGTTGGATCGTGAAGAAGTTCGACTACATTAACCGCGTTAACAAACGCTTCCGCTTACGGTCTACGAGGGTACGTAGATACACTGTCCCCTCTCGTTGCTATGCATCTTCATGGATAGATCTTGCGTGTGCATAGGCATTTTTTGTTTTCCATGCAACATTTCCCAACAATGGCATCCGAGCCAGGTCTATGCATAGATGATATGCACGAGTAGAACACAAAGAGTTGTGGGCGGTGATAGCCATACTGCTTACCACCAACGTCTTATTTTGATTCGGCGGTATTGTGGGATGAAGCGGCCCGGACCAACCTTACATGTTTATTGTGGGATGATGCTTATTCTGGTTATCATCAGATCAAGATGGCAGTTAAAGACCAAGAGAAGACGTCTTTTAACAGCCAGGGACGTTGGAGCTGTTGGTCCCCGATCGTCCCTCCGCTGATCGACTACATCATCTACATCCGAGGGTGTTTTGAATTTGGAATCAGTGGCAAAGAAAAAAAAAGAAAAGAAAATAGAAAATAAAATAGAAAGGGTCCAAAAGGAAGATGAAGAAGGCGTACTTTTTTGCCAGGAACCTCCCTAGAGTTTGAGATCTTCACGAAAAAGGGTCTAATTATTGTGGAAAACCACCCCATGGTTTGAAATGTTGACAAAAAAGGGCCCAGATTGACAAGTCGGGGGGATATTCACTAGAAATTTCGGCAGCATAACACGTTGGGAAGAATCGCATGCATAATGGCAGTACAATTTTATTCAACAAAGAACGAAGCTGTCATGTTCATTCCAAACTTACATTCATGAAGCTTAACCCATTCCATACCAATTGGAGGAACTTCCCTACAAATTCACACAGCCTAGCATATGTCAACCAAAAAATAAGAAAGAATGTACAGAAATTCGTCCCAACAAGCACATGTAGTAGTTGCTAGTGCAAGAATCTGTGCATCTTGGGAAACCACCAGAGAAAGAGGCTTATTGGCCAAACAGATAGGCCTACATCCAACACTCCGCACTACGAAAACCATGTTCATAATTGCAACTTCACGTCTTCAATGACACTCGGCACCAAGATAGGCATCTTCAGCATATCGCTCCAGCTGAAAACCCCAACAAAACTGCAAGTCCACCAAGATAGGCGTCTTCAGCAGATCGCTCCAGCTTAAAACTCATTTCATTGCAAAGTCCATGGCTGGGGACAAGATAATCAAGGAGTAACTGTCATCAATATCAACACAACTTCACAAACTATATGTTTGACAGTGATTGACCAAAAGAGACACTAGACAATCAATCTCACACTAAATATTGGGAGGCACTACCAGGAGACGTCAAAAACAACATGGTTTGCTAAAAACCCAAAAGATGACAAAACTGAGACACCATCCACTGTACATGAGCTAGCAAAAGTTAAGGACTGACAGTCATAGAAACCAAGTGTTGGCAGCGCCACTATAGCATCATGTTTGACAAACTGGTGGCCACAAAATTACTACAACATCACAGCAACCATCAACCCAACAATCTCCTCAAAGCCAGCAAGGAAAATCGCATGCCAAGTAACCTACCTAGAACAGCACTCTTTTGTAAAACTAAAACATACTAGAACATACTCAATAAATGAGTCCTTCCTTAGCCAGAGGAACATTGAGTCGCTTAACTAGTTATCAATAACTTTGAAAACCAGTAGTGCATCATTTACCAAGCCAATTGAGGCCATCAAGGCCAAAACCTAAGTAGCCATGGCATAAAGTGAAAAGAATAGAGACGGAGGAAGAGAAGCCCAGAGGACTCACCATCAAGGCCAAAACCTAAGTAGCCAGCATAACTAGATTGGCTACTTTGAACGATGACTCTGACTATGCAGTAAGGAACCTCAGCACTACATCAACTCAATTTTAGGAGAGCACTAGTTTGTTAAGAGGAAAGTCTATATTGCTTTGCAAAATGTTCTGAAATGCAAAATCACGCATCGCACAACAACTCATCCTCCATGGTCGAGTACCCCGCCATCCTTCTTACTCAAAAAAACGATATGGCATTCAAAAATAAGCTCAGTGGCATTTGACCGAACACCTACCGGGTGTGGTGTCCGCCATGGGTGACGTCGACAGGGGGGAGTGTACCTGCCTATGAACGGGTCCTAGGTGGACGACACCGTTGAGAAAGACAAGCGGGCGGGTTGGTGCTGGTTGCGGAGGTCCGGCAATGCATGTGTCCCGGTCGGAGAGTTACAATAGCGGCGTCAGAGGAGGAGGGTGTGGTGCAAAGCAAGGGGGGACAAGGGGTGGAATGGAAGAAAATGAGAATGGGAGGGAGGATAGAGTGGACCGGGGGTGTCGGAGTCAATTCCCGCAAAGCCGCCCCCCCCCCCCTCACTTTGCGTCTACTTTGCAGGAAAAAGTGAATCCGGACTGCTCGGCGGACCGATACAAGCCCGCGTTGAATGACACAACACGTCCGGACAACACGGTCCGGGCATATGCAGGCGGTTTGAGAGTCGGCGTTGAAAATGCCCTTAATCCTTAGTTTTTTTTCTATATGCATGTTTTTGGTTCATAGAGATGCAATCATAATGATTTTCCCTACGGATCCATTTGTACTAGATTTTATAGGAAAATTTTCATCCACTCCAATTTTACACTAGTAGAAAAATGGCTAGCCACAATTTTCGTTGGTGGCGCTGGCTTAATTGGTACGCCAGCTTTATATGTGTATTGCTGGCGTGGATATTTTGTCAGACGTCACCACAATGTGGGCCCAGCTGGGCTGACCAGTTAGAAGATACCGTTGGCGTCGAATTTATATGTACGCCATAGATAAAGTATAAATTCACTTTCATTTTCCATAAAATTCTACTCCCTCTTATCTAGTTGTGTTGGTGGTAATGGACCCACCGGAGTTTGTCGAATAGACATGAGCCCCGCGTGCGAGCCCACGTCGGCGGGGCGTGTCTAAAGTTTGGGACTCCACCGCTTTGGCCGAGCTCCACTTTGTCCCTGTTGGCTACGACATGATGAGCTCACCATGGCCAATGCAGTCCGACCATGTCTCGCGAATCATCTCGTTGTAGCAGTGCGACGTCCATTCAATCCGGCAGCTCCGCCACTGACGCCAAAGCTGAAGGGAATCAAGCGAGGGCACTTGTGCTGCTTTGAGGCTGTCGATGACCCGTTGATAAGCATATGTCGCACACAAAATGAAATCCAGAGCAGAGTTCTACATTTGCGCTAACTATGCAAAGGTATGTTTTTTTTTCTTTTTTTTTCGAAAAGGAGGTTTGTATTT